>JAGPOW010000304.1:58321566-58342616 GCA_030014935.1 Caiman crocodilus | reverse complement strand
TACCTCATAATTCTATTATGGTTTGAGTTCTAACATTGTAAAATTTTAATAAACTAGACAGTATGACATATATATATATATGATGATATATATATATATATATGATGAGTGGGAGATGGTAGAGTTTTTTCCCCAAATGTTTGGGTGGATCCCATTAGTCATTGGGGCTTCTGCCAAAGAACCAAAGAACAACATGCAGGTCAGTGCCGTACAAAAAGAAAAACCCCATGAATCATATGCCATTGGTTTTGACATACCATTCTTCCCTAGAAACTACACAGAAAATCCTCAAACAATTGCAACACATGTTAAAAGAGGACCCAATTCTTAAAGAGATCTCTCCAGAGCCACCTATCCTTGCCTTTAACCAAGCACCAAACCTCAACAATCACATTACCAGAAGCAAACTTCCTATGGCCCAAAGCATATTGAATAGATCCAGACCATGCCATGACAAAAAATGTAAAACCCGCCAACACATCTCCCCACAATAACTCCCACAATAACTCCATCCCACAACAGAACCATCACTGTTCCTGGGTCTTACACCTGCACCTCCAGAAATGTAATATATCTCATCCAGTGCACCACATGCCTTGATGGAAAATATGTAGGAGAAACCAAACAACAACTGCGTACCAGAATGAATACACATTGAAAATCTATCAAAGGCAAAAATATCCAAATACCTGTGGGTGCTCACTTCCCACAGGAGAACAACTCTCTCAGTTCTAATCCTCAAACGGAATCTGCAAGACACCTTTTGTAGACAAGTCCACTAACTTCCACTACTTTATAAATCTACTGGATACAAAAAATCATGGACTAACTATAGACATTGGATTTATGGCACATTATAACCTGCCTGCCATCTGATTTTGCAGGTAACCTGTCTGCATTTTACCAGCTACATTCCTATCACCAGGTCAACATACTTCTCTCCCTTCCCACCTACCTGTCTCTCACCTATTGTGTCCCATTCCCTCTGATCCTCACTGCCACACACTTGCATTTTCACAGACCTGCATTTTGCATATTGACTTCCATTCTACCCAGGAGAGCACACAAATACTAACAGACTCTCCCTATGCCTGAAGAACGGTATTTGTGCTTGCAAAGAACATTTTTTTCCACCCATTTAGTTGGTCTAATAAAAGAACCGCGTGTGCCTACTTCCTTAGGCCAACAACCCTTTCACACAACAATCATTATTAGTAATCTTTCTCAGTGTTTAAAGGGTTCCCACACCAGCAGTCACCAAAGTGTTCAATATGCTGCACTCACCATTCCCTCTAAGATGTGTGGCGAGCGCAGCTGTGCAGGTGTCCCTGGCAGTGTAGCATGAGTATGCCTGTGAGGCCACGCATGCTGCACAGCTTAGAGGGGATGCTGCCTGCACCACAGGTTCATTACAAAACAAATACAAGTAGAGTATAATAAAAATACAGACTCTTAATCTTCAAATGAGAATGGTAGTGTTAGGGTGATAAGGATTTCTTAGGGTGGTATTTTTTATTGGACCAACTGTTTTGTTAGGGTAGAGTTAGATAAGCTTTTGAACAACATTTTGCATTCAAGAATTGTCTAACACCATCCCAGCTATACAGTTGACTCAATAAAAGATATCACCCTAAGAAATCCTTGCTTCTCACAAATGAAAGACAGAAAGGGGCCTATTACTATAATGTTCAACAAAGGATGGAAGTAAATATAATAAATATAAATCCAGCAGTGATGATAATATGCTTAAATGTTTTTTTGACATTCCTCTCTTAAGGCCTGCAATCAGTAGTGTTACTAGGGCACAGTGCCCGGGGCACCTACCCTTGGCGTGGACTTGGGGTAGGTGCAGAAAATAACTTACGTCACCATTGCCCCCATGTGTCATAACTGTCCTGGTCACCTGACTGCATTGCTATGCCTTTGTCTACAATTCTCTATGAGGCTAATGTGCAGAGATGAGGACTTTAAAACTTGGTGTAGGCATCCACCCAAACGAGGCTTAGAGAGCGAGCAATGAAAAAATGTGAACGCCTCCTCCTACAAATCCTGTTCTTTGTTTGTGCTACATATAATCTATTTTGTGTCCTATCTTAGGTTTTCCTGAATACTGTTTAGTTTAAAATGCTTTTAGCCATTGCTGTGGAAGGACCTGTGACAAAGGAAAGTGGAGAGATTCTTGCCTATGCTCTGGCCCCTAAGTGCACCAGTACAGATGTACAGGCACTATAAACACCATAACAATTGCCAGAGATTAGCAACAGCGTTGTCCCATGTAGGACACCTCATAAGCCTTAACACAGAACTGGGGCAGAATATTCAGGGTGATGATGTTAGAATTCAGTAACTGCTGGCTGCAGAACAGCATACAGTCAGTTCTGGGTGGAGGTATAATTAGAGCAACCTTGAGCTGTTTTCTCTAATTGCAGGGATATATTTAGGCCCTTGCAGCTACAGAATCAGGAGAGCATAAAAGCACTTTTGTCCTTTTTTTTCTAGGTGCATCTAAATGGTATGAAATATAAACTAAGTTTGTTAAATATGAGAGTGTAAGTTGCTTGTCATTCCCATGTGCCTCATGTAAAAATATTAGGATGAGATTCAGCTACAAAACATAGATCCATAGTCAAACTTCTTCAAAATTCAAGGTGTGTTTGCAACAGGTAACTAGGGCCGTGTGTACACAAGATGAGGGGCTTGTGTGCATAACACTTGAAAGTGGGCAAAATGCTTTTGCACCGCTTAATAGTGTTGGTATTTGCACACGTCAGTGATGCACTGCGCATTAATTACGGTCGCTGTAACAAATTCGGTGACGTAATCCACTTTAAATATCTTGAGGCCCCTACAGCCACGGAGTAAAGCACTGGGCTCTGTGTAGCTCAGGGGCTCTGCAGAAAGCCCTGCAGACAGGCTGGCAGCAGCCCAGAGAGGCAGACTCTGCCCTGAAAATGACAAGCCTGATCTTTTTTTACGTCCCCCTGAAGCCTTCCTGCCTGATCTGCGTAGGGGCCTGCTACTTCCCTTTGTGGTTGTGGTGCCCCCCAGCCTGAGCCAGGTGCCTGCAGTTGCCTGCCTGAGCCAGGTGCCTGAGCCAGGTGACCAGGTGGGTACTGCCTTGGGGAGGGGGCTGCTGCTGCTGCTACAGGGAGAAGCACCAGCCTCCCCTCCGCAGCCCAGGGACTGCTCCACCCACCAGCAGCTCGCCCTCCTCTCCCCACTGCTGGAGAAGCAGGTAAGCATGTGCAGGTATGTGCATGACATGGGGGTTTAAAGGATCCTAAATTAAACTCACTGCTTCAATTTAGGGCCCCCGTTTCATCTACACATACCCTAGGGCTGCTTATACATATGTTCAGGGGCTGGGGCAGCAATTTAATTAGAGTGGTTCCTGGACAGCCACTCTAATTAAAATGGCTTACCATCATGTGTATTAAGTGCCCCCGTTCTCTGCAACCAACGTTTCAAAATGGCCACAGGATACTTTATCTAAAGCTCATTCAATGAGCTTTAGATAAAGAGCCCCCATGGACATTTTGAAGTGTGGGGAAAGAAAGGGGGTTCTTAATTCATGTGATGGTGAGGTGATGCTGGAGCATTCTAATTAGAACATGGAGCAGATTTGATTAATCTCTAATTAGAACACAAATGAGCATGTCTCTAGGCACCCCCAGAGTTGGGTCTCTCCCTCATAAGCAAAGAGACTAGTACTGTTTCTATGACTGACTTTGCGTAGTTCTTTGTTTTGAATGCTTATCTTTATAATTATTGCTACTACTAGTAGATAAAGTGATTATGACAGATGCAAGCAGCCCAGCTCAAAGATTTCTTGTGTATTATTTACCTTGGGTGCAGAAATAGGTCACCTTTTTTCTTTCAAGTCTTTCTTTTTGTTTTTTTTGTTCACTAGAAATTGCTGAAAATTGGAATGCCCATGACAAAGGGAATCTGTTTTCATCCTAAACAGGATGAAATGTCCAACTTTGTCACAGAACAGAGAGTTTAAAAAACTTCTGGTTCAAAAATGTCAGGATGTTTGGTTATCAACTAAAATTAAATCTTCATTACCAAATCCAAATGTTTGATTTTGTTTTATTTCAGTATTTTTCTGTGTCCCCTTGACAGGTTATGTGCTATGTGGGAGCTATAGTTTGGGTGCATTATGCCCCATTTTCTCCAACTAAATGGCTAGATTCTGCATCAAGCCTGCCATTGTGTAGAAGAGCATCTCCGAAGAGAGTCAATATTTTTTATTCATTTTAGGAAAGCTTTGGTTCTGGAGTACAGGATAAAACCACAGAGGAAAAATATCCATTCATCAACCCCCATCCAAACCCAGCAAAAATCAACTTGTTCCAATGATCAAAAGCTCAATAGTGGTAATAGATGGGTCACTCAAAAATTGAGGTAATGAGTGATGAGAAATGTTATTACTTCTGGGGAAAAAAGCAAATTTTCAGACCCAGCCTCTGAAAACAATTATTGGTATGTTCTACAGGTTTCACTCCTGGTCTGTGGTCAGAGCTCTGCTATGGGCCACATGAACTCCTCTTTATTCTGACAGGCATGTAAAGAATTTTTATTTTATGCCAACTGCTCACTGCTTTAAAATACATAGTAGAAGAACAGCACTTTTATAATAACCTTTTAATAAGAGAGAAGTGTGGCTGTGTTATATAGATTTTATTAAAATGTATTTAAAATTCATTCTATTTGTTAAATCAAATTATGGAAGCAATTCTTCTTGGAGGATTGCTTATATTTTGCAAAGTATTCATAACTCACTGAATTCAGCCATCTACAAGTGTTTAATTACAGACTGTCTGTTTCACATAAGAAGTGCTTGCCAGAATCCTTTTGGCAGACTAAAGAGTGAACTTTGTAAGGGAAAACTGAGTTGCTCATCAGCACCAGCGGTGGGGAAAAGAACCTCCCTGGGGCTCCTTGTAGATTTTCAGTTACTGGCTTCTAACATGCTTTGGTTTATTAAATATGAATTCAGCTGGAATTGTGAAAATCTTGCACAGATATATATTTCTTCCATTTGTATGGCTAGGAATGCATGTGTACTTAAGTATGGTATCTCATGTCTTAAGTTTATGAGTTTACCATCCTGCAACACACGAGCAACATAAAACAAGGCCAGAAAAGGCACTAAATTTTGGTTCAAGAAAAGAAGCTTTTGGTGTGTACTTTTCAAAGAAAAATATAAAGCATTAATATATTGCTAAAGTAAAGGTATATCTCCCACTTTGGGAACACAGAACTGAAAGGGACCTCCTGAGTACCTGAACCTACTCTGCAGTCATAACTAGTTTTCATGTAATCCAAAAAGACTTCATAAGAATATCCATTCTGGCTGTTCCTGCCCACCACAGCCACAAAATACCCCATAATAAAGACAAGGCTTTTAGCACAAAAAGACAGAAAGAAAAAACCTCCTACAGTATGCAACAGCAAGAGAGCAGGAGAAACAGGGGTACCACCAAGATAACTGAAGGGAATTGCTTTACAGATGGTAAGAATGCCATGTACAACAGAGCTGGTTGGAAAATGGAGGCTTTCTTTCCATAGAGAATTCCTGGGAAATTTTTTTTTCTTGTTTTCATTCAAGTTTTCCATAGAAAAACAGTGAATTTTCAATCAAGCTAAAAATAGAGAACCAAACTTAATTGGTTATAGATTGATGATTTTGGTGGAAAACTTTCAACAGAAAACTGAGTATTTTTAATGTTTCTATTTTGATTTGGAAATGGCTGCATGGGACCTTCTGGAAGATTCAACTTCAGTATGCTTTGTGTATGCTGAAATATGTGGTTGGACTCTGTCTGCTGCTACAAGCTCCCAGTTTTCCATCAAAAAGCACTTTATTCCAGTAGCTGAAAAATGTCTTTATCAGTACCATGGACTTGGTGTTGCATTCCAGCACCACTCTCACCTTGCTCTCACTTAACATGTCTGAGTTTACTGATATCACTTTAAGAAAACTCATGCTCATTTGTCAATAGGAGTTAAAAATCATCAGAATATATGGAAGCTTATTTGAGGAATGGCACTATCTTATCTCTGTCTGGAAAAGGAAACATGGGATTTTTAGAGTTGTATTTACAAAGAAAGACTGAAAGGGAAAGCACGTCATCTTAACATTACATTTTAACTAAACTTGTGCATGGATCAGTGAGGAACCACCTTGCCCACACTGGCCCTGCTGAAGCACTGGCATGCCTAAAACACAACCTCATGGAGAGGATTCAGTTGGCAATCCTAGGGCAATCTAATCGATCCCTTTTCTCCCTGGTAGTCTGTGCCCTTTTCATAGTGGCTACTGCTCCAAGGTGCGGTTTCATGAAGCAGTCCCTGCTTTCAGACAAGAGTGTGGGGACTGCAGCTTTGTCTCCAACCCAGGTGAGGAAGCAGTGAGACAAAGGTGAACTCTCCTTCACACTCCATCTCCAGCCAAAGACAAAGCACAAAGAAACTAGCAAGCACATACAGTGTCTGGTGCGTCTCTGAGAGCAGCATCAGAGGAAATGGGGCTCATGAAATCTGCTGTTTAACAATGACATGTTCTCATCATTACACATCACATGTTCTAGTGGCCACTAGAAAGGTCAAGAATGAGTAATCATGTTGGAACTACTACCTTACTATTGTTGTCTGATGGATGTTCCCATAGGCTCACCTGGCTTGAGTTTATTGCTTGCTTGGCTGATTTCATATCAGTGACGCCTCAGGGAGGGGAATGGCACCAATGACTCCTTACAACAAAATTTATCTTGTGCTCCAGAAAAAAGATGAGTCACCAGGAAACAGAATGCACAACTTTCAAAAGTTGTGGCAAAATTTTTAAATGCATAATGTTTTATCCTGTATATGGTACTTCATGATTTATTGGCTGTGAATGTATAGAACTGTATGTGGATGGAGGCAAACTGGAAAATCCTTATTAGGTGAAATCAGTTTCATACAAAAGACAAGTGACAAATGAATTTAGCATTACTGGAAAGAGTACTCTCTAAGGGTTAAATTATGGCTGTTCAGTGAAGGGACAAGGCATTTGGATTTTTTCCCTTGTGGCCGGGAACATTGACAACATGAGGAGCAAGAAAAAAATTCTGTGAAGCCACTCTCTCTCTTCCTGTGCATGGGGTTAGGGGACAGGTGGTATTGATCTTTTTTTACTTACAACGCACAATGTATGAGTGCAAAAGAGCAGGCATGAAGTGGCTCCAAATTCCTGTCTGATTTAATAAAATTTTAGTAATAATTTACAGTGTTGTTAGGTGTAAGTGACACTTTACACTTGCCTACATTTTCACTGATCTTATGTAGGAACATAAACAGAGGTAAGGTCTTTCATTAAATACTTGCTGGGTGCATGCTACATGTGCCCCTACACTGCGTTGTTATTGTGCCATCATTTAGTATTTCCAAAAGCACTTTTGGAAGTACTAAATGATGGTACAATAACAGCCAGTGCAGCACTGTGACAGTGATGAAGTTATCTTAGCCCCTACGTAGCTCTAGCATATTGCTGTGGCAGTGCAGCTGCAGCATGACAGTTTGCGCCCGCTGACGCTACGGTGCTGTAGTTCACTGCTATGGCACTGTAGTGTCACGTGTAGACGTGCCTGCTTTAAAGTAATATGATGCTTTAAAATCATCTTAACTTGTACTGTTAACGTCTTACTATTTATTATTTACATATATAGTCTGATTATTGCATGCATGATTCTGTGTGTGTCAGGGCAATAATTTTAGAAGACAGATGTGTCTGACATTACTGACATTGTTTTATAATCATGAAGACTATTATGGACAGTTTATCACTCTAGTGCCAGAAATATAGGAAATGGCCTGGAACAATTCATTTTCTCAGTTTCTTCTTGGAACATTGTTTTTCTTAATTTTTTTTATAGTGTCTTTCATCGTTACATACTTTTCTTAGAATTGGTCCTTAGCATTCTGAAGATAAAAATGTGGAAGCCATAGCCAACAGAACTGGAAAACTCTGATATGGACTATAGAGTAAAAAAGATAAGGATGCTTTAAGGGTGCATACACAACAAATTGTAGGAGGTATCTATACATTATATATATCTATTTATAAGTATGTATACATGTACACAGACCAGACATGCCTGTAGGGGCTCATTTGTGCATGCATGTATTTCTATACTTATTTATCTGCAGTCATCATAAGTGCTACTTTAATCACTGTCTTCTGAGTCTTATTTAATGCAGACATAAATAATGCTATATGTGTAAGAATGCTTGGTTCCAGTCAGAGGAAGAGGATTTTACTGTTCAGTTTTTTGCTATCAAAACCACAGGGATCCAATGGGATAAGAACTACTAATTTTGAAATTGGGGCTGGTCAGAGCATTCCAAGCAGTTATCCTGCTTTTTGGCTTCTTTTCCTGCATTTGTTTCCAAATGTATGTGAATGTTTCTGGGAATTTACATGCACTTAACCACAAAAACATTGGAAATTATTCACTTTTTTCAGATACAAGTCAAGGCATTTATACCAATCATTAAGAGATTAATCCAAGATCAGGTACAGACATTACACAAAACCTAGTCTAAGTGATAAGAAATTGATCTAAACCCATAACTATTCAGAAGTTTGATGCACACAGGGTGCATCTACATGTGTGTTTACAGTTTTTAGACTGATGTCTACATGTGCATTTGTTAAACCACGGTAACATTGTATGTGGACTGACTTAGGACTGAAGTTAGTCCCAAGTCAGTCAATACACACAGTATCACTGCACAGTAAGTTGTCAACACATGCATTACTGTGCAGTAACTAATCAGGCATAAATTTGGTAACCTGCATCATGCAAGTTACTGCAGGTAACCTGCATCATCCCAGGTCAACTTAAGTCACTATATTTACTGTGTAGTAAGGGTATGCATGTGTGTAGAGGTGCACCCTGACTGCACAGTGATTCAGTAAATATGCACGTATAGACAAACCCACAGACAGGTCTAAAAATGATGGAACTTGGGCTAAGATAGAACTGGTTTGATGTGCACTCAAATCTAACTGATTTAAGTTAGACCAGTGAATCAAACTTCTGCACCAGACCCCTACTGATTCAAGTTGCATTGCTATCCTCTGGCATCTCAGCTTCCTTCACAGCTCACTGCAATTTTGTCCCCAACCCCCTCCACATTGTAGCACTTGACCTATGCTCAGTTGCTTCAGCCAAATGCCCAGAGGGCCCCACCCCCAAGCTCTCCCAGAGCCAAGCTACAATGGAGCACCTTTCCAGCCCCACCTCCTCCCATCCAGCCATCCGTCATCTGCAGGTTGTGGGGCTGAGAGGGAGTGGAAGGGAGGCATCTGTGTCCCCTGCACAAGCCCTGAAACCTAGGCACCCACATCTGCAGGCTGTGCCCTTGAACCCTGTCATGAAGCACCCCATGATGTACACACACACCTGACAGTGAGCTGAGGAGAACCTCTGCGCTCAGCCACTGCCTAATGGAGTTTGACCTTGGTTCTTGCACACCCAGCCAGGGAACCAGCATGCCCCCATGCTTGGGCACAGCCCCAAGGCACTTGACTATCTCCCACATACCACATCTCAGTGGCCAGAGCCAGGAACCCTACCACCCAGACCCCAGCATGGAGCCCTCCTAGCATGAGCCAGTGGCAGCAGTTCGTCTCTTGTGGGTCATGGCAAGAGGGGGCAGAACATCAGAAGTGGGTGTGCATGGAGATGACCCTGTGACCTCTGAGGCTTGGCCACTGCCCGCAGGTACCCAGGCCATGGGCATCTGGGACGCTGTAACGCTTTTCAGCCTGCAGCTACAGTGTCTCAGAGTACTAAGGCAAGGGGGATGTGGGGCTGTGCTTGCCTATGCCTGGCAACCAATCAGGATGGCCCTGGCACTCAGCAGTCCCTGACAGCCCACGGAGCCCACAGGACATGCTAGGAGGCATGCAGGAGCAGTCCCAACTTGAAGGCCTCAGCCAGTGAAGACAGCTTCTGTGGCCCCTCCCAAGGTGTGAACGTGAATACTGTTTGCTACTTATCTAACCTAGACTGCTTACAGAAAACTACATAACTTAAGATTGATTTTGCCCTTAGGCTTTTTGAATGTCTATACTTAGTCCCAAGCTCCTTAATTCAGGGAAGCCTTTTTATTGACTTCCAGGGATCTCAGATGAGGCCGTAACTAACAGTTGTAGGTCTGAGCAAAATGTAGGTCAGTTTTTGAACCATTTACCACCATACCATTTGAGATTAGGGGATTCACCATTTTTACACAGTTTCTATATCTGAGGGCAACACATTCACAGGAGAGATGCCTCACCTCTGTAATTCATGCTTCTCTCTAGCCTGTTATCTTAAATATTTTGACTTGCAGGGCACAGTTAACTCACCTATTTTTTCAAGTTTTGTAAGTGGAGGAAAGAAGTGAGCAATGGTGCTGCATAGTTTTGGACACCGCTAAGAACGAAACTGAAATTTTTAGGTTTAAATTATACTGAATAACAAGCTTCCTTATTGTTTATTAATAATCTGTGCTTTTGCACTCAGATACAAAAAGGTAGCCATATTTTAAACTATCTTAAAGATAGATAATTCTGAACATTAGTGGACTTACCAAACCACATTCAAACTTCTCAGCCATTACTATAATAATTTGAGTTATGAATCATAATGTGTATAAATCTGTGTTTAAAGAAGAATGTTTAAAATATAAACATATACACAATGAGTTCTTGTGCTGACATGTTAGAGAAGTTTTGTGATGTCTTAGCAGGTAGAGGACTAGGAATCAGGTGACCTGGTGCCTATTCCTAGCTCAGCTATTTATCTCCTATGGTGATTATGGCAAGTAACTTCACCTCTCTGTACCTTTGTTTCTTCTCATACTCTTTTCTTCCTTGACTACCTAGAGTGTAACCTGTTTGACACTAGCTGTCTAAGTGTTTTTACAGTACCTAAAACAAGACTTGATTTCAATTGGGTTTTTTTTGGTTACAGGTGTAATGGAAATATTATTTCTCTTCACAAAGCAATATAACAATAAATTAAAAGAACAGCCTAGACTCAGCACCAGATGAAAGGGAATGGTATCTATGTCTCTTACTCTGGTGGGCTATTAGAGAAGTCTTAAGATGTAAAGACTGAGTCATGCAGAGCACATCACAATGATGTTTAAGTACATCATCAAAAATGAATTGTTACTAGATGACTCTTGTCTTATTGGAGTTCCTTTGCTGGTGAGGTAAGGTTGTCATATGTGAGCTATGGTGCATTTTTGGCTAGCCATGGTTTCCATTTGGACTGATTCCACCTGCATCAATACACTATGTTTTCACTTGAAAAGCCAATGAACAGAAATATTGAAGAGTTCCCTTTATAATGAAATGAAAGCCTAGTTCTAATTGTCCAAATGCCTGGTGCCAAATTACCTGACATTATATTAGACAGCTCAGGAGTACAGGATGGATGGGAGCCGTTTCAATGTTTCTTGCCTCCATGCCAAAAAACAAAGTTACATTGGCCTTGATTGTGAAACTTTAGTATGCTGATGACTGTGTTGTTGTTGTACATATTGAGGAAGATGTTTAACAAGTGATGCTTAAGTGCTTTTCCCAAGCATACCAATGCTTAGGACTGACCCTGAATGGCATAAAAACAAAGGTGCTTCACCAGCCTGCTTCAGGCCACTCAACTCCCTTGGCAAAGATCCTAATTGATGGACAAGAGCTGGAGAACGTTGAACACTTTGCATACCTTGGAAGCCATATTTCAAAGAAGGCCAACATTGATGAGGAAATGCAGTATAGGATCCGATGTGCCAGCTATGCCTTTGGAAGACTGTATCATCATGTGTTCAATGATCATGACATCAGGACTCAAACAAAGCTCCTATGAGGCTGTGGTAAACCCAACCTGTTCTCTGCAGCTATGAAGCTTGGATGACCTACAGGAACCACCTAAAAAGCTTAGAATGCCTTCACCAACACTACCTTTGAAACATAAAGTGGGAGGGTCATTGCACAAATGTCAGTGTCCTTATTAATGCTAACACCATTAGTATGGAAGCACTGAGTATTGAATGTGAGCTGTGGTGGATAGGGCATTGTGTGTGCATGTTTGATGTATGTATACCAAAACAATTGTTATGCTCCCAACTCAGCCAATGACAAAGGACATGCAAGGGCCAGAGGAAACACTTCAAAGACACCCTCAAGGCAAGCATTAAGAAGTGTGGCACTGACATCACAATCACAAATTGAGAAAAACCAGCCTGGGACAGGGCTACTTTGAGGAAAACCATCTTGCCCTGGAGAAAGAAAAACAACAGAAATGGAAGGAAAGGAAACAAAATTGTTTGACTCTCCCTTTAACCACCACCTGTGGTGTCTGCCAGAGTCTGCAGCTCTAGGATTGGCCTTAGCCATTAGCTGACTCATCTACAACCCTTTATTAGACCCATGGGAGTGATCATCCCTAATCATGAAGGATCACCGATAAATGAACAGCTTCCTGGAAATTCTAGCTGTGAAGATATTTAGAAGAACTGGAATGGCTTCAAGTCTATAAACACAACCCAAGATGAACAATCTGCCTCTAGTAACTTAAAAACTTTGGTAATGTATTTCGTACATCTAGAACTAAAACAACTAAAAAGTAGCATAATTAAAAAGGCAAGGCAGCAGTAAAAAATCTTATTTGACTCTAGGGAAAGTTTCAGAGACATTGTGGTAAGAATTGTCTGTATTATATCTAAAGTTGCAAAAGAAGAATGTTCTTTATTTTGGATTGGCTTGGGAGAAAAGCAATTAACATTTTTAACAGAATTTAAGACAGTATATAAGTTTTGGAGCTAGTTTAGTTTAAAGGAATTTGATATTTACCTTAGTTTCTTTTACCACGATTGTGACTGACCCACCAAGAGCTTTGCCTTGTTTATTGTATGTTACTGAATACTTTGGTTACTTGTTTTCACACAATTTAAGAAATGATGCCAGCTTTTGGGACCCCCACATAGTAGTTTCATAGTTTCATAGTTGGTAGGGTCAGAAGGGACCTGAGCAGATCATCAAGTCTGACCCCTGCCATGGCAGGAAAGAGTACTGGGGTCAAACAACCCCGGTGAGGTGTTCATCCAGGCTCTTCTTGAAGACCCCCAGGGTAGAAGCCAGCACCACTTCTCTTGGAAGTTGGTTCCAGATCCTAGCTGTCGTGACAGTGAAGTAGTGCCTCCTGATATCTAGCCTAAATCTTTCCTCTGTCAGCTTGTGACCATTATTTCTTGTTACTCCTGGTAGTGCTTGGGGGAACAGGGATTCCCCCAATGCCTGCTGGTCCCCCCTGACTAGTTTGTAAATGGCCACTAGATCCCCCTTCAGCCTTCTCTTGTGGAGGCTGAACAGGTTCAGGTCCCTTAGCCTTTCCTTACAGGGCCTGCGGCACCCAGAACTGGACACAGTACTCCAACTGCAGCCTGACCGGTGTTGCATAGAGGGGGAGGATCACCTCCTTGGACCTGCTCGAGATGCATCTGTGGATGCATGACAAGGTGTGGTTGGCCTTCCTGACCACATCCCCACACTGTCGGCCCATATTCATTGTGGCATCAATAATGACTCCAAGATCCTTTTCTGCCTCTGCACTGACAAGAAGAGAGTTCCCCAGTCTGTAGGTATGTTGCTGGTTCCTTCTCCTCAGGTGCAATACCTTGCACTTGTCAGTGTTGAAACCCATCCTGCTCTTATCTGCCTACCCCTGTAATCTGTCTTGGTCCAATTGCAGCCTATTCCTCCCTTCTAGCGTGCCTTCTTCTCCCCACATCTAAGTGTCTGTGAATTTGAACAGGGTGCTTTTTACACCCTCATCCAAGTCACTGATGAATGCTCTGTCCTCAGTGGAAGCAAAAGTACTCATCTTCTCCCACTGGATTTTGAAGGGAGCCAGGTACTACTCATTCTTCTTGTTATATCAAAAGACCCATCTGGATTTGGGAATCATATGGCCTGGATAACTCCATAACAAGGATCCTTCAGGAGAAGAGTGACCAAATGGGGTTGAAGATGCCATTATCCATTTTATTTTTTACCTCCTGAAGCAGAACAAAACAGTCAAAATCTTGAAATATCCTATAAACCAAAAAAATCTCCCCCCTAAGTCAGTTTCCATGTCCATTGAAACCTTTAATTAAATACTATTGAAATATTTTTTGTCTGATGTTGACTGCTTTCTGTGTGTTTACCAATATTTTAAAATTAAAAACATTTACTGAAATGGGATACTACAAACATTTCAAAACTTTTTTTCCTCAAAATGTCTCTGAGTTAGGAGATTCATCTAGATGAACCCTGCTTTGTTAACAGTTCTAGGTTTTGAAAATTGATAATTTTTGGTGGTGGAGGAGGGGCGGAGGGAGAAACTGTTCATCAAAAATTTCTGAACAGCTAAATGGCACCACATAAAAATCTGGGAAGGAGGAGTGAGACACAGCTATGTGCTTCCTGGAAGAATTATCAAAAGGATCACTGAGTCCCATAGTTGTTAAGGAAATCTAAAACACTGTAAATTAGAAATTTATTTTTGTCAGGGGTAAAATACTTCAATTTAGCTTCCAATTGCTGAGGGATAAATGGAAACTTGGCAAATCTACACCGACTCTGCTTTTAAATTTGGTATAATGTTTTGTCTACCTATACCATCTAGCCCATATGCTCACTCAGCATATTAACTTCCAGATCAGATCAAATCGGATCAGATTGAGGGCTCATCTACTTCATTATCCTAGTTCAGAAACTGCCATGGTTTCTGAGGAACGCCAAAAGTCCTATAATACACCAGTTACTTCTAGAAACAGAAATATTTCTTGTTTGCCTGCCCTCCTCCACAGGCAGCCATTTTATATCCCAAAATCCAAGACTCATTTACCATTATCATTACTACAATTTATCTAAAAATGTTAGCAATAGTTGAAATATTGTGTAAAATATTTTAAAATAAACCAAGTATTTGTCTCAGTGACCTTCTCCTGACAATGAATACCAAAAATTATCTATATTCAGTGTAACAAATTATTCCTTTTCCAGTAAAAGGAAAGGAAATCCTTTAAGTCTTAATATACAAAATAGAAAAAGTAAAAAAGACATCCCAGGGAATGCCATGGAAAGAAAAGGTTGATAATGAGTAATGGAACAGTCTCTTTACTGTCAGTTTCAGTTTGATTCAGTCTAGTAACAAAAAGCCACGTTGGAATGACTCTGATCCATCATTAAATGTGTTTCTACTTTCTATTTTCAAGTACAATGGCAAAATGGAGCAAGGCTAGTACTACTTTATTCCTTACTGGGCCAGTACCAGAAGAAAATAAACTCTTGAGTATAGCTCACATGCCAATGAATCAGCAGGGCATCAAGAACAAATGTTTGAATTTGTTAGCCAACAGCAAGTTATGAGATGACAGAGCTGATCACAAGGAAAATACGTGTGTGTACTGTTAGTAGTAGTTTCCAAAAGATTTGACGGTTAAGCCAAAGCCACTGCTTTCACTTCACCACCTGTCCCTGTGAGTCACCAAGGACTCATGCTTTCCCTCTACTCAAGATGGTTGAATGGAACTCCATAGGCACAGGTGCAACCACCTGTTGGGAACTACTTAATTTTTTACAACCTTCATAGCATTTCCTAACTTTTGAATGTCATGGTTTCTTTGAACAATGAAATATTATGTATAACTGTAGGGGGTACTTGTATGGTTATTGAAATAATTTGTAATTAACTTAAAACTGTAGCTATTTAAGATGCCAAGGTTTTATGTTTAAATGAAATACCAAAATGTTGTTTTGGAGCTTCATAAAATTATAGAAGGTTAAGATACGAAGTGAAAACTGAGCAAGATTTTCCTAGAATCATAGAAAATTAGGGTTGGACAGGACCTCAGGAGGTCATCCAGTCCTACCTTCTGCTCAAAGCAGGACCATCCACAACTAGATCATTCCACCCAAGGCTTTGTCTATCCAGGTCTTAAAAACCTCAAAGGATGGAGATTTTACAGCTTCTCTGAGTAACCTGTTTCAGTGTTTTACTACTCTCTTAGTAAGAAGGAGTTTCCTAATATTGAACCCAGGCTTCCCCTTATATGACTTGAGAACATTGCTCCTTGCTCTGTCATCTGGCACAACTGAGAACAGTCTAGCTCCATCATTTTTGGAAACTGCTTTCAGATAGTTAAAGGCTGCTATCAACTCCTCCAAGCCTTCTCTTCTGCAGACTAAAAAATCCCAGTTCCCTCAGGCTTTCCTCAGAAGTAATCTGCCCCAGCCCCCTAACCGTTTTTATTGCCCTTCACTGGATTTCCTTCAATTTGTTCACATCCTTTCTGTATTGAGGTACCCAAAACTGGACACAGAACTCCAGATGATGCCTCACCAGTACTAAACAGAAGGGAATAATCACTTCCCTTGATTTATTGGCAACACTCCTACTAGGCCTGTGTGAAGTGGCTAGTATTCACTTCAGATTCAGATTCAGCCAATTCCGAATGCCCCACCTGGCCTCAGCTCCCTGCTGTTTGAACCCCCCCCCCTGAATTCACTGGCTGCTGCTAGGTGGGGGGGGGGCAGATTCTCATTGCCCCCACTACAGCACAATGTATGGGGCACTCTGCCATGATCCCCCCAGAAGCCCCAACAGCTGCTGCAGCAGCCAGTGATTCTGGGGCTTTTTTTTTTAAGAGCTGGGAGCTGGGGTGGGAAGACAGCTGTGGTGGGGGCTAAGAGAACAAGTGGGAGTCAGGGGCTCATAACAGAGCCCCTGCATGCAGTGTGGGGTAATGTGGGGGTAGCAGGGATTTCCCCCTGCCTGGCAGTCAGGAGCTGGGGTCAGGTGGGGGAGCCATGGGGGGGCTGGGAGAGTAGGCGTGGGTCAGGGGGTGCTTAGGGGGGCTGGGAGAGCAGTCAGGGGATGAGGCCTGGCAGGGGTCTCCCCATTGTCTCCTTCCCCCACCTACAGCCCTCCCCTCCCCCACCCCCTACTTACCAGCGTAGAGTCTGTATCCAGCTCCCTGCAGCAGCGAGCGGGTCTACTCAAATCTCTAAAGCTCTCTGAATCTTTTCTAAATCAACTCAGAGAGCTTTGAATAGGTTCAGACCTTTTAATGGGTCTCCTGATTCAATTCAGATCTGGATTTGGAGATTCAGCCACAGAATGGGGCCAAATCTCCTCCAAATTGAATCAGCATCCAAAGCTTCACACATCCCTAACTCCTAGGGCTGTGCAAAATTTTACTGACCGTTTTGTTTCAACACCGTTTTGACCAATTTCAGGTCAAAACAGCAAAATCAGAATGAAACAAAGGCTGTTGAAATAGCCTCAAAACAAAATGAGGCTAGTCAAAACATTTCGGAAGTTGGAACATTTCGACCATAGGCTGGGGATGGGAAGTCAGTCCAGCTGGGTTGACTCCCCATCCCCTGTGCTAGATCCCCATCCCCAGTGCTAGATCATGCCAGGGGAAGTGAGGCAGCCCAGCTGGGCTACTTTCCCATCCCCAGCACTAGATTACGCAATGGGCGGGAGGAACAATCTAGCGCCAGGGATGGGAAAGCAGCCTAGCTGGGCTGTTTGTCACCCTCCACATGATCTAGCATGGGGGCTGGATAAGCAGCCTGGGGTGCCTCCCACCCCTAGTGTGATCTAGCACAGGGGATGGGGAAAGCATGCCAGCTGGGCTGCCTCCCTCCCCCAGCATGATCTAGCATGGCGGATGGGAAAGTAACCCAGCTGGGCTGCCTCTCGCTCCCCATGCTATCTAGTGCAGGAGACAGGGAAGCAGCCCACCTGGGCTGCCTCCTGCCCTGGCACGATCTAGATGGGCTGACTCCCCATACCCAGTGAAATGTTGAAACAGCATCAAAACAGCCTTTCTGTTTTGATGGAACAGAACGGAACAGCTGTTTTGTCTCGAAATGGAATTCAAAATGGAACGGTGTTCCATCGAACAATTGAAACTCTAGACGAAATGGAACGGTGCCATTTTGCACAGTCCTACTAACTCCTACCAATGCAACCCAGTATGCTGTTATCCTTCTTGGCAACAGGGGCACTCTGCTGCTCATCTTCAGCTTATAGTCCACTGTAACTCCCAGGTCCTTTTCTGCAGAGCTGCTGCCCAGCCTGTCAGTCTACAGCCTGTACTGGTGCATGGGATTGTTCTGTTGTAAGTGCAGAACTTTGCACTTGTCCTTGTGGAACCTCATGAGATTTCTTTTGGTCCAATTCTACAATTTATCAGGTCTCTCTGAATCCTAACCCTACCCTCTAGCATATCTACTACTCCCCACAGCTTGGTGTTATCTGCAAACTCACTAAGGGTGTACTTCATCCTATCTTCCAGGTCATTGGTGAAGATATTGAACAAAACCCTCCTCAGAACTGACCACTGGGGCCCTCCATTTAATACTGGCTGTCAACTAAACATTGAGCCATTGAATACTACCCTCTGAGCCCAATAATCCAGTCAGTTTTCTGTCCACATTACAATGCATTCATCCAACCCATACTTCCTTAGCTTACCTGAGAGACTATCAAAAGCCTTGCTAAAGTCAAGGTACATCAGATTCTCAGGTCCCCCCCACATCCACAAAGCCAGTCATTTCATCATAGAAGGCAATCAAGTTGGTCAGGCATGATTTGCTTTTGGTGAATTCATGTTGACTGTTCCTAATCACCTTCTTCTTCTCCAAATGCTTAGATATGGATTCCTTGAAGACCTGCTCCATGATTTTTCCAGGGACTGAGGTGATACTGACCAGTCTGTAGTTCCCTTGATCCTTCCTTTTTCCTTTCTTAAGCATGGGCATTATATTTGCCCTTTTCCAATCATCTTGGACCTCTCTTGATTGTCATGAGTTTTCAAAGATGATGGCCAATGGTTCTGCAGTCACAACAGCCAACTCCCTCAGTATTCTTGGATGTATCCTATCCACCCCCATGGACTTGTATATGTCTAGCTTTTCAAAATAGTCCTTAACCTGTTCTTTTACCACAGCTAACTGCTCACCTCCTCCCCAAGCTGTGCTGCTGGGTGCAGTAGTCTGGGAGCTGACCTTGCCTGTGAAGACTGAGGTGAAACAGGTATGGAGTCCTTTAGCATTTTCTGCCTCCTCTGTCACTAGGTTGCCTCTCCCATTCAGTAAGATACCCACACTTTCCCTGATCTTCCTCTTGTTACTGACATAGTTGAAAGAACCTTTATTGTTACCCTTCAAGTCCCTTGCTAGCTTCAACTCCAGTTGCACTTTGGTCTTCCTGACTTCATTCCTGCATGCCTGAGCAATACTCTTATATTCTTGTCTAGTTGTCTGTCCAAGTTTCCACTTCTTATAAGCTTCTTGTTTGTGATTTAATTTACTGAAGATTTCCCTGCAAAGTCAAGCTGGTCTTCTGCCATACTTACTTTTCTTCCTGTACATCAGGATGGTTTGTTCCTGTGCCCTCAGTATGGTTTCTTTAAAATACAGTCGGGTCTCCTGGATTCCTCTCCCCCTCAGACCGGCTTCCCAGGTGATCCTGTTCATGAGTTCCCCGAACAAGTTAAAGTCTATTTTTCTGACATCTAGTGTCCTGCTGCTCTCCTTCCCTTCTTTCCTCAGGATCCTGAACTCAATCATCTTGCAGTCACTGTTGCCCAAGTTGCCATCCACTACTACATTCCCCACTGATTTTTCCTTGTTTGAGAGCAGCAGATGAAGAAAAGCATGGTCCTAAATTGGCTGTTCCAGCACTTGGACCAGGAAGTTGTCCCCAACACTCTCCACAAACTTCCTAGATTGCCTGCACAGTGCTGTAGTGCCCTTCCAGAAGATGTAAAGGTGATTGAGGTCCCCTATGAGAACCAGGGGCTATGTTCAGGAAAATTCTGCTAGCTTTTTGAAGAGAGTCTCATCCACCACTTCCCCTTGGTCTGGTGGTCTATTGCAGACCCCCACCCTGCCATCACCTTTGCTGCTCTCCCCCCTGACCCTAACCCAGAGACTATCTCCAGTTTCATATTGGAGCTCTGAGCAATCATGTGGCTCTTTTACATAAAGTGCAACTCTTCCTCCTCTTCTTCCCTGCCTGAACTTCCTGAATAGTTTGTACCCTTCCATGACCATGCTCCAATCATGTGAGCTATCCCACCAAGTCTCTATTATTTCAATCATGTCATAGTTCCATGACTGTGAAAGGACTTACAATTCTACCTGCTTTTTTCCCACTATGCATTTGTGTCTAAGCACCTAAGGTAACTTGCTGATTGCCCTGATTTATCAGGAAGAATGAGAGTGCTTCCTCTGTTGCTCGCTCCTGCTTGCACTTCCTCCTGGTCACCCACTTCCCCACTTACCTCAGGGCTTTAGTCTCCATCCTCCAGCAAACTTAGTTTAAAGCCCTTCTCACTAGGTTAGTGAACCTGTCTGTAAAGATGCTCTTCCCTGTCTTCAGCAGGTGGATCCCATCTCTTCCTAGCAATCCTTCTTCTTCAAACATCATCCCAGGGTCAAAGAAGACTAATCCCTGCTGGGGATATCACCTGTACAGCCATGCATTTCTCAGAGCTGAACGGTTAAGAGGTGCCTCGGCACAGCTGTGTTAAGCACATTGCGAGTCCCTGGTGCAGGGATTTTCCCTGTAAGGCATGAAAAGTCCTTGGTGCAAGATCAGAGCCCACCAAAATTTTGCAGCTGCACCATGGAGTGCATGCTTAGGATTGGCTTAGTGTAAATTATGCACACATGGTGGTCAGCAATTGGCTCTCTGCCTGTATAAAAGGCTTGGGTGATATCTGCTCAAGATAGAGTGCTCAGATGTGCATAGGGAAAGATCCTCACATGTATTGTGGAGTCACGGAGGAGGCCTGATCACCCACCAATGACTCCCCGTTGCAGTCGCCACGACGTATCCCATCCCCATGTGAGTGTGTGAGCATCGGTATGCCTGTCTACAGTTCTGTTTGTCTGTCTATGGATTGTGCCTACACTGTCTACCTCGTGTATACAGCTTGTAAGTAAA
>JAGPOW010000304.1:58295297-58321466 GCA_030014935.1 Caiman crocodilus | reverse complement strand
ACCCAGCAACTGAGTTTTAGTCAATCAAGTTTAAATAGGTCTCCCATAGTGGGACCAGGGAATGTACGGCCCGAGATGCCTATTAAACTTAGAGGTGTGGGGGGGAAGTCCTTTGTAAATCCAGATTAGAATTGGTCTGATATATGCTGAGCTGGTTGTGTGTGAACATGGTTTAATTAACATTTGGAGCACAGATGCCCCATCATGCAGTGCTCTCTTTCTTCTCTGGTCCCAGAATTCGCTGCAGTCTCTGCTTCAAGTTTTCTGTTCTCCATCTCTCATGTAAATGAATGGTCATCTGGTTCCATCTTGGATGCTAATGAGACCTAGGGCTGTTGTTTCACTCTTGTCACCCTTATCTGGAGGATCTTAGGTGTGTGTCTCACTGTATTTTAATCTGTTTCATTTATGTAGAGGAGGGGAGGGAGGGGGAAATTCTTTGTGAGTCAGACAGACTGCATCCTGTGCCAGTGTTCCCAAGAACACGTAGCTGAGACATAACACCCTTCACCCTTGCACCAAGAGCTGTGTAGTCACTTTTAATCTGTTTGTGGTCTTCCCTGGAAGTATCATTGGAGCCCACATGAATGAGCAACATGGGATAAGAGTCAGAGGGCCAGATGAATCTTGGTAATCCCTCTGTGACATCTTGAATCCAGGCTCTGGGAAAGCAGCAGACATCTGAAGACAATAGGTCAGGCCAGAAAATGGATATTTCTATCCCACACAGAAGGGAGTCTTCAACCACCACCATCCATCACTTCTTGGTGGTAGTGGTCTTGATACTTCCCACCTTGGGGAGGCTTGGCCTGTCCTCCTTCAACACTGGAAGATGCTTCCCCTCAAAGAGTAAGACATCTGTAAGTGGGCAGAATGAGGTTGCCTAAACTAAATAGATGGAAATGCTAAGTCAAGGGGCACTGCCTAACTCCTACTCCTTTGAAGTAGGTAGGCATCTACTCTATATAGGAAAGAGGCACCTGTCTCTACTTGGGATTCATAGCTACAAATCCACTTGTGGATAGGCATCTAAGCCAGGTCTATTATTTCCCATGAAACAAAGTGTCAAACTCAATAGCTTGGTACTTAGGGCAGTACCTGGGAGGACAGTTCCCTAGTTTATCTGATCTCAAGCAATAATCTGAATCCGAGTCTCTACCACATTCTTGAAGAGTACTTTGCTGTAAAGTCAGTTTTCCAGCCTCTCCCCCATACCACCACTTTGTCTCAATAAATATTTAAGCACCTATTCAAATTGGAACAGCTTTAATATGAGAAACTGTGACTAGTTCTCATTAGAATGCTCAATAGCTCAATGATTGGCATAGATTTTTGAGATTTTGGAGACAAATGTTCAGGTCTCTGCTGCAAATCAGACACAGTGAGGTTTTGAAAACAGGCCTGTCACCACCTCAGTGAATGCCCCAGCCACTGGGTATAAAGAACAGTCTCTGCCTAAGCTCCCCTTCTACTCTCCACAAATGAGTTTGTGGCTTTAGGGATAGCTTTGAAACCAATGTGATTTAGACATCTAAATATCTGTAAAAGTCTGGCCCCTAATCTTTAATATATCCCACTGCCAGTCTACTGTTATGTTTTAATGGTTTCCCCAGTGTTTTGTCTAGGCTGGTTTACAGGTCTTAAAGAACGTTGTTTCCAATACTTAGCAGACCATTCTACTTTGTCAATGGAAAGGCAAAGGAAAAAGTTAAGATCTGAAACTGAACCTTTTTTTTCAAAATATACTCATATTCAATAATCCAGTGATCAATTTGACCTATGCTTAACTCCAATCATATTCCAGGTAAGATCTTTTGTATTTGTGATTTGGATATTAGGTCCCAATTTGATCATCTCTTTAGTTTGCTATAACTATTTTAGAACATCTCTGCTCCCTCTACTGAACTAGGTGTTAAATGACCAAAACAAAGTGTTCTTCCAAAGCCAACATTAACTGAACAACATGGACAAGAACTACCACCAGTACAAGTATTATGCAAGCACAGACAGAATAATCCCCACCTAATTACAAGGAAGGAAGAATTGTTAGTACAATTCAGGAAAATGAAAAAGAGTCATACCTCTAGATAGACTACTTGCACTGCTAGGGAGGGGGGTCATTAGTTCTTGCCAACTGGGATTACTCTACCCTTTTCCTTCTGCAATAACTGTTAATTGGTGATTTCTTTTCCCTTAGTAACTGCCACCCCCACAAAAACAACACTGGCTCTGGATGTCAGTAGCTCACTACCAACATTTGAAACAGCTAATCTCAAATATGGTGTTATGAGTTTTAAATACTGTATTTTATGAGCTCTTTGCTGCAATACCACTTCTTCTAGCTTGCTATAGAGAATCAAATACTGTGCACTGGGGAGAAGGGAGGCATATGGGGGCAGATCTTCCAAAATCTGGCTTGAAACAAAGATTAATTTAAATTTCTTTAAACTCAGTGAAAATATGAATAGCTGATCACTTTCCCTCAATATATATATTTTAGACTCATTTATTAGTTTTACGAATAGTTCCCCTCAAATTAAAGTTTCAATAAGAAAGAATAATGAAACAAATCCATGAAAAGATATTTTGCATCAACAACACACAGTGCAAGCATTCTTTAGAGTCTTCCTATTATTTTTTTCTTGGTGTGAATAAAGTAAAAGATGTTCCATCTAGAAGCCACAAACTATGCAAATAATTCTTAAATACAGGGAATTCTTAAATTACAGGGAAGCACCTGCACGTGCAGTAAAATCATATGTAACCAAATGTAACAGAGTATGGCTCAGAAGCTCTTTATTCTGCCTAACCAGAAGGTTGTGGTAGTGACACAAGTGGATCAAAAAAGGGCAATAATGTTTCATGAAAAATTGGGGAAAAAAATTCTTCCACAAAATATTTTTTTAAAGAAAGAAAAAAATATATGATTTTTAAAAAAACAAATATTGTCAGTTTGAGGGTTTCAAGTTATAATTTCCTCCCTTCCCCTTTCTGCTGGTTGTCTCCCTTTGCTCCCTTTATTTCCCTTTGTCATTCTGTCAGTGAAAAAGACGATAAAAAGAAGAAAAGGCATAGGCAAGAAAAAATGCTCAATAACCAACACCTCCCACTCAAAGTGTCAGTACCGGTACATGATTAGCTTGTTAAAGAGATACCTCTTTTTAGATAAGTATTGGTGTTTAGCTAAATAATAATGTACCAGTAGATGGAGCTCAAAAATATGCAGCATACCTGACAACACATTAGGCCTTAACTGATTTGCTATTAAATAGTTTGGCTACCAAACAAAAGAATCTGTTCTGACTCTATGTTGTTGGGTCCAGTCTTGATTGTCCTTCCTTAGATGCCATTTCTTCATTATACACCAGTCTAAAAAAGTTACTAATGTTTTTATTTTAGTTACTTCTCTATGAATATATATTATTACATACTTGTGTAATACATTGGTGAGGTTTGCCAAGAAAAGAAAATTGATCTGGGTTTGTAAAGGAAAAGGCCCAAAGATTGCAGTGGTTCCAAGTTGGGGTTTATACTATTTCTACAATGTATGCTTCATTTATTCTCTTTCCACTTCAGCAGCTGCCAGAAAAGGAGCAGCTCCTTTTCAGTGCTCTGGAAATGGAATGGATTTTTGCCACCTGTGCCTGTTTGGATTGGGTGTTTTAACTGTGATCTTGTTTTGAGTTTAACTGAAAAAATCAACTTCTGTGGTTTAAGAATATAGAAACAGAATAAGATGAACTTTATTGCGTGATTTGCAAACATCTCAACTTAAATGCAATCTCCTTAGGTCTCAAAAGACTTTTCTTCCCTATTTTTTGGTTTACAATGTGGAGCCTAGTTCTTCTTCAAATTCTGACAATTACCAGAGTGTGAAATCACACCTATTCTACTAGTGATGAAATATTAAGGCCTTGACTTGCCCCTCCCATGGACAAGGCAGCTATAGTGGGACCAAGCATAAGGGAAGAAATTCTATGGTGGAGCTGCATAAAGACTGTCCCAGTGGAGATGATAAACACTGACAAACATTAAATTGAAGGTGTGACAGGCTCTGGTGTGCAATCCCAACAGTTGCACTTTCTGTTATGACACATGTGCATGGCAGAAGTCTGACTGTGAGATCAAGCATCATATCCTGTTGTGCCACACTGGCAAATAGCAAGTTTGACTTCTGATATTCTCTCAGCTGGGAGCCCTGATCAGCCGACCAAGGCTTCCAGCTGGGGAAGCCCAGGGAAGCCCTTTTCACCAATGCATTCCTATGGCTGGGAGCCCCGAACAAGTAATTGGGAATCCCAGTTGAAGGAGCACATGGTGCTCACCACCTGATCAGAGCTCCCACCTGGGGGAGCACAAGGGAAAATTGAAGGGCTTAGAGCACCAGCTACACATTCAGATTAAGGTATAATAGGAACCAGCCAAATAAACGCAGCACGTATTTTGTGGAATAACTAGAGATCCTGGTTTTCTTTGATAAAAATCCAAAATTTTGACTTAAAAAAACCCCACAATTCACATTTTTCTATGATATATAGTGGCATTGTGTTTTAATCATGGAAAAATGTGGATTTTGGGGTGGATTTGGGGGGATTAATCAGAAAATTTTTATTTTTTTTATCAGAGAAAACCAGGATCCCTAGTAATAACTTTGTGACTTACTCATTGTATCACACCATTAATCGAATGAATGTGTGGCCAGATCACTACTTAAGAAGTGATTGACCAGGCAATCAAATCTTAAGTTTAACATGCCTAAGTGTTGCTTCTGTGGACTGAGCAGCAATTCTGCCCTAAATTATTAATTTCTCTCTTACTGTGCTGATAATTACTTTATAAATAAAACAGGAATATAAATTATGAGGCCCAGCTTTTAGGTACAAAACCCAAGATAATTGTTTGACTGGAATATATTGGCACTGGATTTTAGATCTGGAAAATATTTTGTACTTAGATCAACAAAAAGAAAGGAATTCTGTACCTCTAAAGCACTGAAAGTACTGCTGAAATTTATTATTTTGGCATGGGGGCATGGCAAACCTTTGTCCAAATTCTGTGTGTATGAGCTGTCAGTAGATGGCCATATCATCATAAACAGGAGGCAGTTTAAAGATATTCAAAGCAAATTTGACCCCCCCACTCTTAACATGCCAAACTCCTTGACCAGCTGAATGAAAATCAAATCTGCAGTCTTAAATTAGCAACAGATAAATTTAGTCTCATTTTTTAATTTGTGAAAGTTTATAGTTTTGGATTCTTTTTTCACAAATGATCTGTTAATCAGCACCTTTGTTGAGATTTCAGTGCTAATATGTTGAAACACAATGATAGAGAAAGTGAGCATGCACATTATTTAGTCTTGCTCACCCTCTCCATTGATGCAAAGAGTAATTTGGATCATTTATCCAAGTCAAATAATATTTTTTGGGGGTGAGCCAATGCAATTAGATTTAAGCATATCCCAAAGAGTAGTCTATTCAAACGACTATTCAAAAATGTATTTCATTTGAAGGACAAGACTGACTGAGATTTAACTACAAAGTACTTTGAATCCAGTTCCATTTGGTAAGGAGGTCAGCCAGAAGTTATCACAGGATTGTTTTTCTGACTGCTTATGTGAAATAGTTGTAGTTTCAGTCCAAGTGTTTGTGAATGGGTGTCTATATTCCCCATCAAACCCCACAATTGGCACCTTCATTGCTAGTTAAAAGGGCAAGGGATGTATGCTGAACTGTGCTAAAACTTTACTCATAGGGAAGTAAATGTATCTTACAAACACATTTGCCCTCCCTAGTTTTCAGGATTACTGAAGAAGTACATTAACTATTAAGAGAAAATGTAAACTTACTAATGCAAGAAGCAGCAAGTTCTATATTCATTGTTTTCTCCCTTGCTCCAAATGTAATCATTTTCAGCATAAGCTATACAGTGGAGACAATAGTGAAAACTCAGTAAAATTAGGATCTCTAAGTCTCAGCATCACCTTATGCTAACTGTACAGTTAGGTGTCAGCATGTTCTGCAGAGTGACAGGTAGGGGAGGTATGACTTCTTTTGCTTAATTTTGGAGCCACTTAAAAATTCAAGCTAGTATTATTGCATTAACATTCAAAATAACATTCATTTATCTTGCTAGAGAGTAGAAAGGAGCAGAAGTAGAATAAAGAAGATAAAATCTAATAAAAAAAGTTACACAGATACAAAAAGGGGAAAATCCATCTAGCTTTAATGTGTATTGATTTTACCCCTAGCTTTGTGTGTATGTTCATGCATATTTTAAAATAAAGAGCCCATGGGTTTAAAGTAGAGGAATAAGCCTTTCACTTACAATCCAAAATACAACTTGGGAACTGTTGAACTGCACAAGACACCCAACCATTTTGGCTAAGGACAGACATTACAAAAAGCCAGGCTAAGTGATCAGAAGTCGATTTAAACCTATAACAGAACAGATGTTCAGTGCACATAAACAAGTTTGAAAATGGCTGAAACTGGTTTGAGAGAAACCTGGTTGAATATCAGACTTAACTCATTTAAGTCAAACCAGTCTATGCAATGTCTGTCCCAGATCCCTTGCTGGTTTAAGATAAACCAGATTCCTGCAGCATCCTAGCATCCTCTCTGGGCTGGGCTGGGCTGGGCTGGGCTGGGCTGTCTGCTCCACAGCAAAGCTGGTGCCTCCCCTCTGTTCCCTGATGAGCTTTAGCAGAGACTCCAGGTACAGCAGGGTCTGCCTGGCTTCCCCCTGCCCTACTCTCCCTCTCCACTTGCTGCTGAAGCAGGGATCCCCCATTCCTTCCCTCCCATTTCCCACAGTATGTACTCCAGCCTGTCAGTTTGCTGCAGATACTATAAAGAAGCAGGGAGCGGGAGGTTGAAAAGCTCTGCACCATCAACAGATGCATGCACTGCACACCCCACATTGCCTCAGAGTGCTAGCTGGGGGCTGGGGTCTCAGAACACTTCTGCCCCTTGACCAGCCAGTGAGGTAAAAGCCTGGGATGGTGTAGGCAGACCTCCCTAATCAGAATGTCCTACTGAGGCCTGGCCATAGCCCCTGGCCCCAAATTGACACTTTGGAAGGGAAGGGAGGGCTGCTCTAACACCCCCTGGCTTCTAGCTTGAGCCACTGCAGGCATGTGCCTGAATAGCCTCAGCCCAGACAGAATGTCTTTCCAGTTACAAACTGGTTCAGCCTAACCAGGTTAGATTAACCTGCAAAGATTGAATCAATCCAGGCTCAGGATTTATGAATGTCTGTCCCTAGCTTCTAGGATTTTTTCTGATCTCTCTGAGTATTGAAATTAACTAAGATAGACATCATTTTGATCCTATTCTAGCTGGCAGCATCAAAAAATAAATGGTGTTCCAGAGTGTAATTAAAGGATCCTTAAGGACACCTACAAATCAAATGCCAGTGTGTTAGGTGGTAATGCAAAATACATTGGAGACACAAATACAAAAAGTCACTGGATAGGTTTTAACATGGGCAACAGGTACTATGTACTTTTTATGATTATCTATTTTACTTTCTGTTCATTTATCTCTTCCCCACACCCCATCTAAGGTATCCTAGGCAAACATTGGGATAATACAAGTGGAGGGGCTTTATATTCCATAGGTAGAAATGAAATTTTAAAAAATAATGTTTAAAAACAAAACACTAAATGCTAATAAGCACTGTTAAAATAGAGGTTGAAATCAACTAAAATATACTAGGTTTACACTGATGTAATTGCGATCAGACTTGAGCAGAGTATATTCATTTCTATGTGACAATGACTTGAATATGCCCTTGAATATGCAAGAGATAAGGATTTTTTGGGATGATAACTTTTATTTAATCCAGGAGAGATATACACTTAGGAGAGATCTTAAGTAAGTCTTCAGGTACGCGGTAAGTGTTTTCAGAAGGGTATCTTGTGCCTGAGAGCTTGTCTAAAGACCTCTACAACTATATAGTTGGTCCATTAGAAGATATCACCCCCCAAAATTCCTTTCCTTTGTCATATTTCCTAGATTATCATGGCTAAGTATCACTGCAGCATTATCTCTTGAAAACCTTTATTGAACCACATGTAGGCTAGAAATTAAATCAAAGTAAAAAAATGAATGCTGCTTCCTTATAAGAAATTTCATTTTGTACTTTCTATTCTAGCACCTCATTGAAAATCCAAAACACATGGCCTGGAATTTCATTTTGTCTTGTACGCATTTTAGAGAAGTGTAATGGTATTGTCTTCAGTAAACTTGTGTGGGTCACATCTATTAGGCAAAAGCAAAATTAGGCCCATGGAATCCTACAAGGATAATGAAGATATAGGATTTCCTTTTCATTTGTAAGAACTGTTGGATAATGGCTCCCCTCAGAGGTAGCCTAGAAAGCACGCACCAATCCAAAATCTGCCCTCTTCCACAGTATGTCAAGTTGAAGAGGGAATTGTGTGTCATATCTGATAATGGAAAAAAAACACTAAAAATTCTATCCTGTGTAGGAGGTAAAGGAGGCGATCCAATCTAGTCCCCTCTTCTTATGTAGGAGTGACTGTAACTAATGAATACAATCTGTTGTAATGAATCATGGAAAAATTTGTAGGATGTTGGAAAGAAAAAAAACAGTATCAAGGGTTAAGCTTCATTTTGAAAATATAATACTGGTTTTAAAACTGCAATATATTGTGCATTATCTGACTGATGTCTGATGCTTCAATTGACTTCAGAAATGTTAAAAAGAAAACCTTGAAATAAAGTAAAATAGCCAATAAAAACTTTAACTGAATTAAAAGACTTCTACAAGCTAGAAATTTTAACATTTGACTAACTAGGTGTTTAGACTGGCTGAAGCCCAGACTTGGCTATACTTTGGAGGTTTTTCTATGTCCCTATAGTGCCTTGTCCAATCCCTTTAAGCTTATTAACAAATCTTTTGCCTCAGATCTAATGCTTAATAGGATACATTACCACATATTTTACTATAGACTTGCTTGAGATATTCACATATACACAAATATTGACACTTTTATGAGCTACATAAAAACATTCTTAAACTGTCTTCTGAAAATTATAGCTCAGGGTTTTGTATTTTAATTTCTCATGATTCTGCCATAATGACCATTGTGGAATTTGGTATTTTGCCAAATGTCTTTTCTGTCACATCCTATATGCTCTCAAGCAACATTACAGGAGAAAGAATTATTCAATTGCTCATCTCTTATTTCTGATGGACTCATTTCTGTCACCAATTAAGTGAAAGGAGAATTAGGCTTATGAAATGCTACAAGGGTAACTGAGATATAAGATTTCCTTTTCATTAACAGGAATATTTCTTTGAGATACAGAGCTACATACAACACTTGCATCTGCTTCACTGGTGACGGAATATAAGCATGTTTTGTCAGTGTACATAATTACCTATTCTGCATGTGCAGAATATGAGCAAAAGGGGGTATCTGCCAATTCTGCATCATTTCAGGAGGTCTGTTTGAAAATACGAGGGTAAATATTTCAGAAATACAGTATTGACATGTTAAAGTACTTACAGTTCTGTGTGGGACATATTAGTGCCACTCCATTTTGAATGCCTAAGTAAATTAGTTTGACATTTAAGCTTAATTCCACCTTGACAAGACCTTGACAATACCGCTACAGATAATTTTGCATAACTACCTATGCCTTCTTAAGAAAGTGAAAGGAGAATGAAAGGATAGGATAGTTTTTGTTTTGTGAATAGGTATAGGGATTAGAATATGACATAGTGTAATTTTCAGTGCTACTAAGTAACCACAGAGAAATACTTTATCCCTTCCACCATTTATATGGAGCAAGCTAACTGCTGTTCATGTGTACTGCTGAATGTGGAGGGATTAGAAATCTGTTTTGGTCACAAGTTGGTTGTAAGCATTTCAACCTAAACTAGCTGAATGAAAGGTCTTGCATAGATATAATGCTTATAATTTTTATATCAGTAGGATTGTCTCCTAGCATTATTTCAGCCTCCTGAGTTGGTATTGGTGTAACTAGTCTAACAGTCAACCCTGATGAAAACTTAACCTATAAACCCCTTTGCTTAATCTTTATATTTTCAGTTTTCTTTTATAGTTCCCAATTCCCATTTAAAAATTCAACAAATGAAGTTTCAAAGAAAATGCAAGACTTGCAAAAACACAGAACATAGAACTATATTTTAATTCAGATTTTTCCTAGGAACACAATAAAATATATCCATTGAGCAAGGACAAAGGTTTTAAGACCCAACAAATATAAATCACTTCTCTCTAAATTGCTCTGCATCTTTTACTTTATTTAGTTCACTTGAACAATACCGTAATTAGTATCCTTGCCATGGTAATTTGGAAAAAAAGAAACTTACTCTATTTTATGTGTTGCAAACCTCCTGAACTTTACCTATAGGTAAAGCAGAGCATATCCAATGACTCCATTTATTTATGTCTCCCTGAAGAACAAAACTTGGTTTGAAAGGATACTTGGAAAGAGTTCAGATATTGTCCACTGAAGTAAGCAATGTGGACCTAATAAATATTAAACAGCAGGTAACAGGTATCCCAAAAATGCTTTCTGGAAAGAAAACAAATTATTGTGAATGTTTCACAATATAATTAACTTTTTTGAATAGTGTAATCTTAGAATAAGAGTAGCTCCTGTTCTTTTTCCAAGTACTTTGGCTAAGGTTATTACTGTTAGACTAATTATAACCTCTCACATGAAAGATTTAGGGCTAATCTGTCATATGCTATATGTAACAAGTGCTCACCCCAGGAGTGGCAACAATGGCCCCTTGTGGCTGCTCAGCCCTTGTCTAGTGTGGCTCTTTTTGAACACTCTCCCTATCTTCTCTTCTGCCACACCTTGATACTATTATCTTTTAGAAAATTGGAGGCTACCCCCTGGCTTCCTAAATCATATCTCCTCTCAGGGGTGTCTGTGCTCATTGCCTGAAGGGCTATTTATGTGGCTTCAAGCACCCTTTATACCATACCCATATCTTGCAGATGTTATCAATCATATTGGTCATTAGCCCTCTGAGGTCATGGCCTCAGTCCCTGTGACTCCCTGCCTGGCTACTCCCTGGTGTGATTTCCGGGCTTGCTGCTCTGCCCAGGCACTTTGCCTCTCATGGCTGCTCCTGAGTGTAGCCTCTTTGCCTGGACTCCTCACTCAGGTGCTTTGCCTATGTGGGCTACTTCCAGGTACTGTCTCTGCGCTATCAGGTTCCCACCTCTACCTTGTCCTAGGTTTTGGGTCCCTGGCCCCAATCTCTGGCCTTCTTGGCCCTGTCCTCACCTCTCTCTGGGCTTTGGGGTGCTGGCCCCGATCTCTGGGCTACTTTTCCTTGCCTATGACCCTTTCCAAGCTTTGGCCCCCTAACCCCAATGTCTACCCTGTTACCAGGCTCTGCCCTTGCTCCCAGGCTTCTGGCCCTACTCCTAGACTTGTTGGGACCTCCTCTACCCTTAAATCCTATCCACAAACCTCCAGTGCTACTTATCCCAGCTCAGCTGTTACCTAGGAGCCCTGCTATAACCCTGCTGCCCAGGAGCTCTCAGGGTTAACTTACCAGATCAGCTCAGCCCCTGAGTTTATATGCTAATAGCTTGGCCGTTTGCCCATCATATGACTCCACCAATTTCCACCTGGACTCTTACTGCAGCCTCATCTCCTCCCAAAGTGACAGGCAGGCACTAATAACACAGCCTATGGAAATAACATGATCTGTTTTGAGAGACAGAGGTTACAAAAATGCCACATATATGGGTCAAGATTTTCTAAAGTAATTAGTGATTTCTAGCAATCTGTTTTGCATTGCCATCTGAGTCATCTTGAAGGGGCTTAACTTCCAAAGGTGAAAGATAACCCAAGGTAATTCCACAAACAGGCAATTAAAATAGTCACTCTCAATATTTTTGATCTGTCACTTAAAATAGCATTGATTGAATATAATGTTTACAAAAAGTGCCTCTGTGTGACACAGGCCTATTTCCACTTTAAGGGGTCATGGGCCAAAACCACACCAAGTGAAACTTTACGCCTCTCTCAGAAAGCTTACTGGGAAAGTAGCAACTGATTTCTGGGAACAAATTATAATAAAACAGGGATAGGAGTGGTGGGCAAAGGTTTATAAGTAGTGTAGCAAGGGGTGGGGTAGGGGAGGGGGAGGAGGACACGAAGCAGAATACACTGGATATTGTCCACTGGCCCTTGAATGAGTCCAAGGAGCCAGTGGATATTGCCCAGTGAAAAACTTCTCAGAGACAGGATTGGAGAAGGGACAGGAAAATGGTCCCACATTCGTCAGGGGTCTGCCCAGCCAGAGCCTCTACTTCCTGGTGATATAGATAGCTAGCTTAGCCAGGGCCAAGAGGAGGTTGACCAGGAGGTCCTGGGACTTGGTGGGGCCATGGACAGAAAGTGCATAAATAAAAAGGTGAGGGGAGTAATGCAGCCAGAACCTCAGTAAGAATTTCTGGAGGAAGCAGTGAAGAGGCTGCAGCCTGGTGCACTCCAGGTAGGCATATGTCACAGACTCCCTTTGCTTGCAGAAAGGACGGGTATTGGGGTATTCATGGACCGCACCAGATACATGCCTGTGGCAGTGATGCTATGGAGGAGCCACTAGCTGAGGTCCCCTGTGGCTCAAGGTGGAGTATATGCTTGTCCACCAGGGACCCGCATCCTCACTGACCATGTTCTTCCACTTGGTTTCCAGGTAGGACATGAGGACAGGATGGTGGAAGGTGCAGAGCACAAGTGTGTAGAGTTGGCAGTGGTGGGTGCTCCAGAAACAGCTTGGTAAGCTCAAGTCTGCTCAGATGGTATGGTGAGGAGCTTCATGGGACCTGCCAAGACAGGGGCCCCACAATGCATTCTGGACAGCTGGGAAATACTAGGGGGCAGGGACTGCTGTTATGTGGGACCTGATTGATGTAGGTAAGGACAGTGTCCAGCAGAGCAGCTTTGACCTCCTGTAGGAGGTGGCAAATGCACTCAGTGGGGGCATTTCCATGCCCCAGATCAGTGCAGATGGCTCGGCCCACCACTCCCTGCCATAGTCCAGGAGGTCCCCAAAATGGGTGAGGTTGGTTTGGACCATCCTTCCTTAGGGAGTCCTGGTAGAAATCTAGCAGCTTGTCCTGGTCCTGCTTGGGGAGACCTCACAAATAGAAAAGCTGCTGGACCCCTCAGAGGCAGAGGAGGAAGGTGTGCCCTAAGTGGCTCCAGGCTGCATCAATACTGACACTGTACAAGAGCCTCTTCAGGGCCCATAGGTGGAGGCAAACCAGGGCTACCTGCTCTCCTTCAAGGGGAAGCTCAGGACCTGTGCAGGGGCCCAGTGCTGTCCTCACCAGAAGAACCCTAGCACCAGAAGAACCCTAGCTCTCTGGAACCTGTCCCAGATCCTCCTCTATGGAATTGACTCTTGTCATTTTCCCTTGGGATGGGATTTCTGGTGCAGCCATGGGGAGGTGATAGGGATGGCTTTCAGATCTGCCTCCCTCTTGGTGGGCTGAAGGGGAGTTCCCTCCATGTCAGAGGATCCTAGGCCTCATCCTGTGCTTGTGGGTAAGGCCTGGGTAGGGGAATCCTCCTGCCTGAGGTAGAAGGGGTGGATTAGTGGCAGCAGGGATAGGAGAATAGGTGTCCCCTTCCTCCCCTCTTCTTCCTGGTCCCCTACCCCCCACCCAGGACCCCACTGGTGACTGAGGATTGGGGTCCTCTAAGCTTGTGGGAAGGCTGGGTGTAATGGCTGGAGTGCCGGGGTGCCAGTGGCCAATGAACCCCTTCCTTTGGTGCACCCCTTCCTTTGCAGTGCCCCTGGCTGCTGATCAAGGGGGAATTCCTGGTGCAGATGCCCTGGTGCTTGGTACCAGAAGCAAGTCAGGTTCCCCACCATATAGTAGATCTTAATTAGGACCCCTGAAAGGGAACCCCAACGGTCCCCTCAGCCTCCTCCCTGGTCCCCAGCACCAGCTAGATAGTCATTTAGTGGTGGAAAGAGTGTACATGGTGGGGGCTGGGGTCCCAGCACCCTTGTGGAATGGGAGTGACCAAGGTGATGACTCTACCCAGGGTCTGGAGGTATGTGGGGATGGAGCATAGGACCACTTGGGTCCCCAGCTCCCCCAGGAGCTCAAAGGGAGTATGCTTGCCCCCGACAGCAAGCCCCTTCTCCACCACCTCCTGGGAAGAAAACTCCCTTGCCATGGAACCTGGAGGCTGCCATGATCTTGGGCAAGTCAGGGCCTGTGAATAGGTACTGAAGTGCAGATCCTCTTTCTTGAGCAGCCATCACCTTACCCTGTGCTTGTGGGTGAGGCCTAGGTAGGGGGTCCTGATGCCTGAGGTAGAAGGGGCAGCATATGTGGAGAACCAATGCTTCCCCTCCTTCATTGCCAGTTCCTGTTGGGGTGGCAGCCCCCTTGGGGGCTCCTGCCATATCATAGGGCTAGATGGGGGTGGGATGAGGTGGGAGAGAGAATTTCAGGGCTCCTCATCTGTTCAACAGGGGGACTGAGGGGGTCAAGAGGTTGTCATAGTGGGGACTAGGGCGGAAGGGGCAGGGGAGGTGGGATAGGGTTGGGATGGTGGAAGAGGGGTTAAGGACTTGGGATTGGGGTTATGTGAGGGGATGCTTAGACTGGAGTGAGGGGGAAGCACACACATCAGGGAGTGGGAGACATGCTGTTGGCCTTGCTTAGTTGGTAAACAAATATAAGAGCTGGGCAAGAGGAACACAGGACTCACCTTGGGAAGAAAAGAAGCCAGGTGCTTCCAAGGCAGCTGGAGTGGGTCGTAAAAGTGGAAGTTCCCCACTGGCAGTGTACGGTCCCCTTGGGCAGCTGGCATGGGTGGTAGTGGTGGAGGGGCTCCTTTGGTGGTGTGGGATCTCCTTGGGCTGCCCAACATCCTGGCAGTTCAGTAGCAGGAGTGGGAGCCAGGAGCTGCTACCAGGGATGGGTGTGCGTGGGTTGGCCAGCCCCTGTGGGAGAGGCAACAACCACAGTGGCAGCAGCAGCAGCAGTCCAGAGCCAGTCTAGGTGAAGCAGGCAGTGGGGGCTGGCTTTGTGGGGAACTGGCAGGAGTCCTCTCTAGTGGGGAGCTGGGTAGGGCAAGCAAGCTCCCTAGAGAGGTTTGACATGCATGTGGCTCCTGTCCAGCAGCTCTGGAAGCATCCAAGGGGAAATGCTGCTGCCACACATGTTGTTACAGTACCCTGGGCAAGATAGGCCTTGTGGGCTGACCCAGTAAATGTCATTTATGTTCTTATAACAGGTTAAAAGCACTGATATATTTAGTAGCCACACAGGAAATAGCAAGACAAGTTCCCCACAATTTGTCCTGTAAATATGCTTCAACCTCCAAATCATAAGGTGTTCTCTCATAGTGACAGGGTAGTTTGTTCTCTGTACCAATCCATTATTTGGGAGTAAGGCCAGAGCACAGTTGTAGTTGTGATGCTCCAGGATCTTTGTAAGAAACAAGGCTTTTTTGGTTATACCTTGCTTTGAAGCAGCTGTATAAGTAGGAGTGATGTTAGGCAAGCTTTGGGGCACAAAATGCCCTTCTTCTTACTCATAACAAATCACTTTGTGCCCGAACATGTGTCTAACATCTCTCCCAACACTATAATTGGTTCAATAAAATATATAATTAAAAAATCTTGCTTCTATCTATTCTTTGTTCCTTGTAGTGACAATTAGTATTAATGTGGTGCCTTCTATCATGTGGAAACTGGATTTAGGTCATTAGTATAGTCACCTTTTCTAGGAGCTTCCAGCCAATCCTTAGTGTGGTCTTTATTTGGTCCTGGTTTATATTGGGTAATCTAACGTAACCCAGAATGCAAGGTTTGTGGTGGCATGGAATCTACATTGGGTTTGTAGCTGGCACTCTGTCACAACCCCAAAGTCAAACAATGAAAGTCATTTTGTGAGAGCAAAACTAGCTAGGGAAAGCCTAGAGCCCTCTGTGCTTTAGTTGCCATCCTTCTGCAACAACCTTTCATCCTCTGGGACGTGGCATTTCCTCCAAATACCTAGATATATAAGATGCTTGTTTGTCTTTTGCCTTGGTAATGAACAATATCCTCTGGAATTTCCAAATGTAGAGAACTGTGAACTGTCTATCACTCCATGCTGCTTCTGATTTCCACTCTGGGGCCAGACAATTAACAGGAATGCAGTAAAGCATTAGGGCTATATGAAGCTTCAGGTGGTGATTCGATTTGGAGGAGATTTGGCCTGATTCGATGGCCGAATCTCCAAATCCAAATTGAATCAGGGGACCAATTAAAAGGTTCAAGTTGATTCAAAGCTCTCCGAATCTTCAGAAAATATTTGTTGAGCTTTGATGATTCAGGAAGTCCCTGGAGGCTGCAGCAAGGAGCTGCAGCTGACTCTGAGCTGGTAAGTACTAGGGATGGGAGAAAAGGGGCTGGGGGAGGGGGGAAGGGACCACAGGGGACCCCTGCCAGGCCCTATCCCCTGCCTGCTCTCCCAGGCCCTCATGGCCCTGATTGCCCCAGCTCCCAGCCCTTTAAAGAAAAACCCTGGTGCGAGGGAGGGGCAATCCCTGCTGCTCCCCACTGCCCCACGCTGCGTGGTGGGGCTCTGCGCTAGCCCCCCAATCTCCCCTTGCTCTGCCAGTCCCCCCATGGGTGCCCTGTCCAACAAGGCTCTGGCCCTTTAAGAAAAAAAAGATGGAGAAAAGCCCCGTGACTCATCTCTCCAGCAGTAGCCTCAGGGCTTTGGGGGCCCCCCCCCACAGCATGGGGTAGTGGGGGGCAGCAGGGATGACACAACCCCCATCTGGCAGCACCTGCTGAGTTTGGGCTTTTTTTTGTTAAACAAGTCCTGGCAGCCATTGCCAGGCTGGGGGTGGGGAGGATGGGCCTGGCTGATTCAAAGATTCAGCTGAATCAATTTGGGACAGTCATTTGAATCACTGAATCAAATCACTGTCCCCCAAATCCGCTGAATCCAAATCCGAAGTGAATACTAGCCGCTTCACACAGGCCTATAAAGCATCTAACTTGTAGGCACCTATGTCCTTCATTAGATCTAGCCCTAAAACCAGTGTTACTTGTTCCCTTGCTGTTTTCCGATGCTAACCACTATTTCACCTCCGGCAGGTTGTAGCCTGCAGACAGTTCCTACTTTGCCAAGTTTCCTGCTTCCCAATAGAAGCAGCCTCTGTCCCTATTGTCAGCTAGCTCACTTTCCCTTAAATCCACAATTTCTCACATAAAAGAGGCAGAACTCATTGAACAATAAATAGGCACAGTGCCCAGTTATACTACAGTAAGCAAAGTTGGGTGTTTTAAGTGCAAAAGCATCTGAACAAGGAGCACATTGCTCTTACTTCCTGATGTAGCTTCAGCAGCAGCCAAATCAGTCAGTTTATTGGAGCTGATCTTCACCTTGATGTAAGGGTGTTTTAGAGGCCCATTTGTACAGAGGTGAGGTATGCCATAGGTCAAGTAGGGGAAAGCAAGTTATAGAAAATGAGGTGCATGCTGTTTACTATGTGGTGTCTTTACAATGGTCCTTTACAGAATTCCTGTCTGCATTACATTAACACTGAGATGTTAGATGGTAATGAATATAGATAGTAGATTGAAATACTCTTGTTTCTCCTTATTTTGATTTGGTGAAAAGAACATGGGAGATTAAGAAAAGGGCACTAGCCCTTGTATCACTGAAGTCAATGAATCAGTGAAGATGGACATAGACATAGTACAATTGTAAGTGTATACCTTTTTAATTGTAATGACAGAAGCTGTGCAGCATAATCTTATATGATTCTAAATTCCAGGTGCTATAGTGAAAAGGACAAAAGGTGCTGAATAAAAAAAGATTTCAGCAAGAATTTAGAAGGGTAGAGCCTACGCTTCTATTCAGCAAAACACTTCAACACATTTTAATGTTACGCCTATGATAGTCCCATTCAGCAGAACCACTCATGAAAACTGCATGACAAATAGACCGATCTAATGGGGTCCAGCACTAGACAATAAGCTCATAAGCTTCATCCAAGCTTATGATGAAATTTTCCAAACTTGAGTGTTGAAAGTTGAGCCTGAAATTAATGGCTTAAAATTAAATGACTTAATTTTGAAAAGGGCTGAACATCCAGAAATGTCTGAAGCCATCCCCAATGCCTCCAAAATATTCAGCTATTTTTATTTTGCTGATTAATGATGTATTTATAAACTTGATTTTATGCACCCAGGTTTGAAAATTCTGGACCTGAGCATTTGAATAAGATGAAAAGATAAGGTCACTTTGGTACTTTTGACTATTTAAACTTTTGTATCTGTGGTCAAAAGCTTAGGGAGAGATTGGAAATGGAAAACATTGTTAACCTGCTACATCTGCCTCAGAATTGTCCAACACAACAATAACAGTCTAGCACAGCATTTAAGCACAGGCTGAAGCTCTAACATATCTGTCATCCAGCTGGTTTCATCTTGCATGCTTGAAGTTAAGTATGAGCTTAAGTGTTTTGCTGGATCCTGGCCTAAGAGCCATCGACTCATTAAATGTGTCAGCGGTAACTGAAAGCTCTCAACACCTTTCAGAAGGTGCTGAGCACCTTGCCACATCAGCCCTTAATAGCTCGTGCCCTTTTGCAAGATTTGTTCTCATACACTGCTGGATTCTTTTCACACGTGCCATATACAGACAAATAGACTATATGCAACAAAACTCCCCAGAATGCTCTAGAGCCTTAGGAAAATACCAACATGAATTCTGTTCACCATCCATTTTATATTTCATACCCAGCTCACAAAAAAATTAAACAAATGACTTAAAGGGGACACAAATATGTCTTTTTGAGAGATGTAAATTCTTCTGTTCAATAAAGTCATATTTATTAACCTTCTAGCTATGTTTACAGGTAATACAAGACAAGGAGATCAGAATATAAAAATGATATATTGAAGGTCTCAGTCTATCACCCTCACTTAATGCTGTACTAAATCTGTATTACTTCATCAATTTTAGTAGCAATTTTGCATCTTTACTGAGATATTTTTAAAGGTCAAGCTTTTGGCTTCCTCTGGACACAAACATACCTCAGAATAATTGCAACCAGAATTGTGAATGCAGGGAGAAAACCTGGAGAAAAAGCTTTTCTGGAGGTTGGCTGTGGCTACTCTCAGGAAGAGGTTAATGTGGCATCACCATGGGATCAGGAAATGTAGCCTGTATGTTTAAGCATGCATGCATTTGTGTCCACAAGATCCAAAACAATCTACATAAAGGAGAATTCAGGGCAGCTAATTGTTTACAGGTGAAATAAAAGATGAGAACGCATGAACAGAAGAGCCAGAAGCTAGTTTCACGCTAACTTAAGTAGGTCTGAGACCATTTGAAAGCAATCGGAGGCATAAAACTCATCTTCAACCTATCGCTTTAACTTCTACTGATTGGACACACAGAAAATACTCTTCAGTGCAAATACAGAGCCAGATGTGCAATTTCATTTCAATTCTGATATCCACAGAAGCATTATACAGGAAATATAAGCAAGTGGACCTACTCTCTGGAAAGCACAGTGGGCCAAATACTGTCCAGATATCCTTCCTTTCTCATGTCCTTGTGACAAGGTATTTAGCAGAATTTGCAGATTTACTGGAATCTTACAGGCCACACCATCAGCACTTCTAAGGGGTGAGAGATGCCCGTGCCCATGCCCAATGTCCCCTTTGCCCTGTCTTAGTTATGCAGTCAGGGTTCTCATCTAGGTTAGGGTTTGTTCTCACAATTTGTATCATTCACTGGATAAAAAACAACAATAAACTTGAGACAAAGGTCTGAGCCTCACAACTGACTCTCCTAGTCAAGTGTCCTAAAAACAAAGGTATACATATACAGTCATGTTCTTTTATGCTCCATCTTCTATACTCTTGTCTACTCTGTGTTGGATATTGGACAAAAACTTAAACAAAGAAAGCGCTAGAAATGCTGGGAGATGTCAGTGATATCTAAAGACTTATTTAATTTTTAGAAGCAACTTTCACTTTTACCCTCTATCAGCCTTTCACATCTTGATTTTGTGCAAGGTTTTCTCCCACTGTTGATAACAGAAAAGGTGTTAATGCAGTTGCAGCAAAAATAATCAACCTGCATGAAAGCAAGTTTGGAGTATTCTCAGGTATACAGCCAATACCTGCAAACGTATTTGAGAAATGAGATGTTTATATCCACAAGTGGCTTCACAGACACCTGCACCTCCCATTTAACTTGAAATTGCTATTAAATGACTGTTTAGTGCTTTCATCTCATCCATCCAGAGAGAGATACTGCCAAATGTCACACAAGTCAGACTAAAAGCAAGAATAACAAAGCAGCACATAGGAGAAAAAACCTTGAGAAACTGAGCCTGTAAATTTTCTCAAGAAAACATTTAGTGACAATAATGAATTGGATTCTTTCAATACCTCTAGCCTGTGGCATTACAGCAGCTGTTTTGTTCTTTTTACTTTGAATTTCTATTCTCTCTGCAACCTGTAGCCAATGTCTGGGATGCCATTAGCATAAGGGTAGTACATCTGGTATTCACATAAACTGGGCATGTCTACACATGTCTATTGATGCAATAAACTCCAGCACAGTTTGCACCAGAGTTTATTGTTCCCAGGTACAGCATTTACACCCCATGCACCCAGGACCACAGCACATGGAGCTGGGATGGACATGGGCAACTGGTGCCACCTGAATTGGAGGAGGGCATATGTCCCCCACCCTACAACAAATGTCACTGACTGAGGGGATGGGGTTCCCCCTGCAGCTGATCACACCAACCAGGAAGCTGCTGCGGTGCTCATGGAAGTGGCTGCGGTGTTCCCAGAAGTGCCAGCTGTGCTCCAACAGGTGCCAGCAGCACTTCACCTGGTGCCCCCACTCCCTGGCCAGTGCTCCTTCCTGCCTCCCCTGCCCATCGCCTAAGCAGGGAGCGTGACCTGTCAGGAGGTGCACAAGCACTCTCAGGGGGTGCATGTGCACCCCTGTGTCACCACTGGGGATGGAGCAACTCTATCTGACAGGGGGCCCCAGGAATCAGCCTGCCAGGCAGGGGCTGCTGCAACCCAGCTCAACATGCTGCAGAAGAGCAGGCTGGGGCATGAAGACATGACAATGTGAGGCTAGCTGGCAGGCAGCCCCCACATGGAAGCACTATCGTTGCTCAGACAGCCCTGTCGGCATCAACACGCAAGTTGTGGTGGAATAAATAACTCTGCTGCGGGTTACTCTGGCCTAAGAGCAGCACACATGACTTGACCATATGCACCCACTGAGTCCTAAATTCATTCTGTAAGCCTCACATGCAAGTACACAAGGAAATTATAGTTTTGAGTTTGTGAGAGAAGAGAAAAAAAATCTACAACTAAATAGGATACCACAAGCTATACAGGGTACTTAAATTACTCACAGGCTTGCAACGTGCATAACATGTGGAATCCAATAGAAATAAATGATGTTACCGTTGAGCGTATCGGATGCATTTTTTTGTCCACATAGTTGATGATAACATCGGTCAATCCAAAGTGTTATTAGATTTCAAAGTTTTATTCATTTCATATCATGTTAATATCAAATAGAAACATTGCATATGCAAACCACCTGGTTGTGTTCAAAGATTTAAGGCCAAATGCAAATCAGCAGCAATTCATGGAAGTCAATATTCATTGTCTCAAACCTCTGGTGGCCAAAATCAATTTGCTTGCCATGTTATGATGTGTGACAGATGCCAGGATTAAGACTTAAAGACATTCATGGTGAAAGCTAAATTTTGAAAAGCTTTCTGTTCAGGCCCTGTTTTGTTCTGTTCTGTTCTATTATTTTAATTCTAAGACATCCAGAAATTGTATTTATCTTCTGATCATCCATTATCAAGAATATATTTGCATGAATTCTTTATTTCTTTTAAAATCTGTCTTATGTTTTTAATTATATCTGGACTCCTTTTAATAACACTATAGTCATTTCCACACCAGCTAACTGTTAAGCCAACAGTAGAGAATTAAGAGGCTTTCAGGTAGAAAAAGTCCTTGAGAATAGATGAATTCTTAAAATGTGGGGATTGTGTTCTCATGCACATATCCTAAGTAATAAAAATAAGGGAGATATATATATGATATCTGGTACATACTATAAGTAGAATCATAGAAACATATAAAGTTAAGGTTGGAAGGGATTTCAGGAGGTCATCTGGTCCAACCCCCTGCTTAAAGCAGGACCATCCCCAGCTAGATCATCCCAGCCAAGGCTTTGTCTAGTCAGGTTTTGTAAACCTCGAAGAATGGCACCACCTCTCCAGGTAACCTGTTCCAGTGTTTTACTACCTTCCTAGTGAGGAAATTCTTCCTAATATTTAACCTAACTTCCCTTTCTGCAACTTGAGAGCATTGCTCCTTGTTCTGTCATCTGCTGCCACTGAGAACAGTCTAGCTTCATCCTCTTTTCAACCTCCCTTCAGGCAGTGGAAGGCTGCTGTTAAAACCCCTCTCCATCTCCTCTTTTCTGGACTAAATAAGCCAAGTTACTGACTTTCTTCATATGTCACATCCCCCAGGCCCCTCACTATTTTTGTTGCCCTCCACTGGACTCTCTCCAATTTGTCCACATCCTCTGTAGGGGGCAGGGGACAAAACTTAACGCAGTAAGTCCAGATGTGGCCTCATCAGTACTGAATCGAGGGGAATAAGCACATCCCTTGATCTACTGGCAACACACCTACAAATGCGGCCCAAAATGCCATTAGCCTTCTTGGCAACAAAAGCACACTGCTGGCTCATATTCAGCTTGTTGTCCACTGTAACCCCCATGTCCTTTTCTGCAGAGCTGCTGCCTACCCAGTCAGCCCCCAGCCTGTACCAGTGCATAGGATTGCTCTGTCCTAAGTGCAGGAATTTGCTCTTGTCCTTGTTGAACCTCATGAGATTCCTTTTGGCTCAATCCTCCAATTTGTCTGTTACTCTGAATCCTTGACCTATGCTGCAGCATATCTACTACTCCCCCCAGCTTAGTGCTATCTACAAACTTGTTGAAGATGCATTCTATGCCACCTTCCAGGTGAATGAAGAAGACATTGAACAAAACTGGCCCCAGAACTGACCCATTGGCTGCTCCACTTGATACCAGCTGCCAAGCAGACATCAAGCCATTGATTACTACTTTGAGCCCAATGCTCCAGCCAGTTTTCTATCCACCTTAAAGTCCATTCAGCCAGCCCAAACTTCCTTAGCTTGCCTGGGAGAATGTTGTGGGAGACCATATCAAAAGCCTTGCTAAAATCAAGATACATCACATCTACTCATCTTCCTGCATCCACAGAGCCAGCCATCTCATCATAGAAGGGAATCAGGTTGGTCAAGCATGATTTGCCTCCGGTGAATCCATGCTGACTATTCTTAATCACCTTCTTTTCTTCCAAGTGCTTTGAGATGCATTCCTTGAGGATCTCTCCTCCATGATTTTTCCAGGGACTGAGGTGAGGCTGACTGATCTGTAGTTCCTTCCCTGGATCCTCCTTTTTCTCCTCTCTTAAAAATAGGCACTATGCTTGCCCTTTTCCAATCATCTGGGACCTCTCCTGATTGCCCTGAGTTTTCAAAGATGATGGCCTGTGGCTCTGGAATCACATCAGCCAACTCCCTCGGCACCCTTGGGCACATCCCATCTGGCCCCATGGACTTTCATCCATCCAGCTTTTCTAAGTAGTCCCTAACCTGGTCTTGCAGCATTGAGGGCTGCTTGTCTCCTCCCCAAACTGTGCTGCCCCATGCAGTAGTCTGGGAGTGGATTATAAATAGGAGTGGATTATAAATAAATAAATCTAAGTAAAATGGGTCTCCTCTAACCTTAAAATATGTGCAATTCCTATTAGAGTAAGGATCACTATATGTATCATTTAGGGAGGAAATAACATCCCCAATATGGTTTCCATCACCAGCTTTGAGTTGTAACCACAAGTGAATGTTAAAGAAAGGAAGGGGGAGGAAAAAGAAAGCAGTTTAAAAATATCAAACTTCTGGGACAATAATATAGTTTATTCGTTGTCATTTTACTACTGTGAGATGCAAATGCAATGTAGACAGAAAACTGATAAGTAAAGAACATGAAGCTCCCATAGTATTCGTCTACATGGAGCAGGGTGAGAATGTGAAATGAGTTGTCAAGGAAAGCGGCAGAACAAACCATGTCAGTTTATGTTACCAGACATTTTGATCCTTTATTTTTTGTGTCCTTGTAATAAGGTATTTAACAAAATTTACAGATTTGTTGGAATCTGACAGGGCTATGCTAAGAGCTCTTCTGCTATGGCCGTCATAATAAAGCAAAGAGGAGAGGACAAGTGACATTTTACCTTCCTGGAGTATGCATCTACAAGTGTGTTTTAATGTGCATTAGCCTATTATAATTGGCATTAAAATGTCACTTTAAAACTGTGGGTATTTGTAGACATGCTCCAGGAGGTGGGAGGGGGGTACACTTTAATTAGCGCAGCTCCAGCGGCCACACCAATTAAAAGCACCTGGACTGTCACATGTATCAGCATCTCCACACTGAAAAGTAGCACTGGGGAGCTTTGAACTAAAGCTCATCAAACAAGCTTTAGTTTAAAGTGCCCACCACCTTGATCAATCAAGTCTGCTCCGATGCACTGTAATTACACATGCAGGGAGGCTGCTCTGACATGCTGTATAGGAGTCTCATGCAATACAGTTAATGCAAAGTAAAATATGCTTAATGCACATTAACCTCTCTTAAAAACCATGCTTTTTAGTTAATGCACTTTAAGCCAGGCTAATGAGTATTTTCACAGTACCTTAAATGGAGGTACTAGATTTAATGTGCATTAATTAAAACACATTAATGCACAGGTAAACACTTCAGTCCTTCTGATTTCCTCATTCTCTAGCACTAGTTTCTTTTTCTAATTACCATTTGCAGAGGGCTGCAAACAGCAAAAACTGTTAATTGTTAATTTTAGCTTTAAGATTCCCTTCTAGGAATGAATATGAAGTGGAACTCTGGATTTAAATAATGTGACCCTTTGTGGGTGCTTGGTTCCAGATCTGAATCCATCTGGCTCCAAAAATCCAGAAAAGAACAATTTCTGTTTTCAGACTGGCAAAGAAAAATCAGGAATGGACATCAGCCCATGTTCACAGCATATGTTTTTTGCCTAGATATCCTCTTTTACCACAGATGGCTTCTTGGAGGGAGCATCACAGATTCCCACTTTTTCCACAGGTTCTTCTGTGGGACAGTGATACGCTGCTCCCCTGTTGTTTCTTTCAGATCAGGCCATCATTGTATAAACCAGTGAGGTTTCCTCGGATTTGTTGGGTGTCTGGATCAGCTAGTCATACAAAAGGGGATGGATAAAAATAGGCAAGGGGAAAAGTCATGGACATAGCCCATAAAGGGGTGGGTGCACCACATCTCTATGGGGATGCCTTCCTTTTTGCACTGAGGAGTTGTTCTGGCTTTCATTACTGGTACTTCAAATCGAGGCCTGATCCTATTAAAACACAAATGCTCGTTATCCAAGCTTGTAGAGATCAAACTGTTTTATTATATATCCTATATTACACATTTGAATAATAAATTAGTTACATATTATGGAAATATATATGTAGCATATGTGCTAGTTCCTGCTCAGAATGTTTAAACACTGTTGATAGAAGTACCAGGTTTAACCACTTCCACATTGCAGTAATAACAAGCATGCAGTTTATATTAGAAAATCTAAAAAAAGCTCATTGAAATCAACATTTTCCAAGAGCCAGTGATACAACTGTTCAGGAACATGCACATTCAGATTGGTTTATAGCAATCTGCATATAATTTGGTAAACATGAAAAATTCTTTCAGAACTGCAGCAAGTAAACAATTGACCTCACCAAAACAGCAACTGAAAAAGGATGTAATAATAATGTTTCAGCTCATTGAAATCTACATGCTTTGAAAAAGCCCAAAAAAACATCAGATTGGACCCCTCGCAGTGGATGAAACCCTAACCTTGATCACTACATTGACTACTTCAGGGAAAGAATGAACAATGAAATAATCAGCAACACACGCCACCACAACAACCTCTCTCTACCAGAGAAAAAGGCCATAGAATCTCTAAGACCTAA
>JAGPOW010000304.1:58259939-58295197 GCA_030014935.1 Caiman crocodilus | reverse complement strand
TCCAGAAATGTTATATACCTCATCCAATGCACCAAATGCCCTGATGGAAGATATGTAGGAGAGACCAAACAACAACTGCGCACCAGAATGAACGCACATTGGAAATCTATCAAAGACAGAAATACCCAATTATTGGCGGGGGCACATTTCTCACAGGAAGGCCATTCTCTCTCCAATCTCTCAGTCCTGATCCTCAAGGGAAACTTACACAACACTTCCCAGAGATGAGCGTATGAGCTCCATTTCAGCAACCTCCTGGATACTAGAAATCATGGACTAAACAGACATTGGATTTTTGATACATTACAATCTGCCTGAAAACTGACTCCCCAGTCCAGCCTCTGGCTTCTTTACTTTTCATTCCATCCAGGAAGAGCACACACCAACTGCTGAAACCTCCTTAGCCTGACGAAGGATTTTTAAACCCCAAAGCTTGTTTAATAACTATTCTCTAACTATTTGGGTTGGTCTAATAAAAGATACCAAATTCACCCAAGGAAAGTTGTCTGCCTATGTCCTTAGACCAACACGGCTACAACCTAAACCCTTTAATAAAGCCGTATAGATTTCAAGTTATTTTTTAAAATTCCACTCATTTCATTAGGGCAAGTATGTTTGTATCTCACAACATTTTAAATCTGTGGAAAGTTATGCAGTCATAAATTTAGATCAGTTTCAGAGCAGTTGCAGGTTATGTCTTAATGCCACCTCAGATCTGCACAACCCTGACTTTCTACTAGAGGGCCTGGCAAGCAAGGCATGGAAGGGAGACAGGACTCTATTCCTCTGCTGGGGTGGGAGGGGGCATGTAGCTTGGCACACTGTGGCTTCCCTCCAGGGGCAGAGCTGTAGCTTCCCTCTGCAGCTGGGAGGAGCCAGCTAGTGCTGTGGGCAGAAAGAAAAAAGTCTTGAGTGGGCAGGGTGGATATAGCAGGTTGACAATTAGCTAGGCAGACTCATCAGCCAGTTCCCTTATAAAACTAGCAAGGTCTTAGTTGCAGTCTTTTTATTATCCATATGAAAAAAAAAACAAACCTCACAGAAAACACAATAAGTACACATACATTCCCTACCCCTCCCAAATCAAACCTCTGGTCTAAGGAGCAACACACTTCTTGTGCTTCTCCCAAAGTTCCAATCTCCTCTCCTACCTCAGTTTAGGAGCTTTTAACGTCCTCTAAACCCAGCCCATCATCCCTGTCAGCTGAGTCAGTGTCTTTAAGCCAGTACACTATTATCCCCTTAACACTGCAGCTGCATTCCAGCCCCTGAGCCCTGCACCTCCTTACAAGGGAGAAATAAAGAGAAAGGAGTGGGGAAAAAAAATACACACACAAAAAAGAAGAAAAAAGAAAAGAAACAAAGAATATTTTGTATATTCTGCTCCATGGGAGAACCACCCTGTTGGGCAGTGAAGTTAAAAATGTTTGCCCACAGAACAAAGGAGTGGGAAGGGCTGGGAATGATGCATCTTGGGATGTTGGAGGAATAAAAAATATATAGCTTTTTTTCTTCTTCCCAGAGCAGACTACTAATATCCTGAAATGACCTGGGTAATATGGGTCAAAGATCAGCCTTGCTTGAATTGGCATAGCTTTAAAATGTATAAAGGTTACTTAGGACAAGTTAATACCCTTTAAGAGGTGAATGCTCCCTTTTTAAGTGCTTATATCATGGTTTAATGGTTACCTGTATCATCACCCTAAATCATGAAGGTAGGAAATGAGAAAGAAAAATGTGTTTTCTAACTGTTAGAATAAGCAACTATAAATTAAGACATGTTTTCTTTCCTTGGTTTTACCATAAATTTGTTTCTTACTTTAAGCATGTAACTTAGCTTCTTTATTCTTCAGTCTATCCATTTTAAAATGTGAAAATTGTTGTCTGTATGAGTGGAGTAGTGAGAAACTTAACTGGTGGGAGGTTTTAGATAAAAGTCACTATGTACATGCAATTTACAAATTATTTGTGGGAATTTACTCTCTGGTGCAACAAATGTAAGTGACATGGTCCTTATTATTCTTTTTCGTGGGTCTTTAGCAAATGCCTATAATTTAGTCAAAATATATTTTATTTTTCTCTAAATGTTTTAAAAATGGATTTTTTGTCAATATTTTGGTGATATTCTTATTGAAAAGACATCCAGAAGCCAAATGCTTTTCAGTTCTTCCAGGAAAGAAATCAGTTTTCAGGTGACCAATATTTTTTTCTACAAAAATTGTAGTGCAAGTGAAATAAAACAGTTGTGTAAAACTAACAAAACTTTCAACCTCCTTCAAGTGCTGATGCATCAGCACGACTTCTTCCTTAGACTGTACCTCATTCAGATTTTCATGTAAAGAACATGTTTTCATGATAAAAAAAGCTTCCTTTTAAATAATAGCACTTACAGTTTCTCCTCCTATGCCCATCATTCTTAGAGAAACATTTTCAGCACTGCTTTTATCTAGTCTCCTCTTGCAAAATTGCTTATATATAAACTTCCACCTGTGTTTTGAAGTGCAAATATTTGCACAGGCCCATTAAACAGTTTAACACTTCTGCATATGCAAATATTAACATTTTTTTACTCTCAAAATCCATTGGCCCTTAGTACCAATAGTTAGAACAAACAGTGCTGGAAAAAGACAGCATCTTAGTTCCAGCCCTACACACTTACAAATGTAGACATCTGGCAGCAAAAGAGAATGCAGCCCTTGATGGATATAATAGCTAGACCACTCCCTTTGGAAGTTAAGGAACTCCAAAAGGCAGATCTACTCACATGAGCAATGTTTTTTTTATATAATCCAGTAATAAGAGTGGAAACAGGCAATACACTCAGGGCTAGATTGTGATTTTCCATAACTTGACTACCCAGAAGCAGACCAGAGCATGAATTGTGTTTCTAAGATATGGGACACTAGATAGGGTTCATCCCTAATCTGTATCCATCTCATATTCATAGCCTGATAGATTTATTCAACACTGCTCTTTCAGAAATGATATAGAATCCACTAATCCAATAAAAAGAGCTTAATATTTATCCAGAGTTATTCTTTAGAGGAGATAAAGACTTTCATTTCCCACCATATGCCACCCTACTGATCTATGGGTTCAGCAAATCTCATGAGATTTTGATACTACATATTCAGTGCACCCAATTCCCTTTTCAGTTCATGACCACTCTCCTAGCAAATTTGGCCCCTTCTCCCATCATTCAGCTCTTTCTTTTTAGATTGTATACTCTTCATGGTAGGGGCTATACCTTGCTGTGTTTGGAGAACACCCAGCTAGGGGTGGGAAGGGTGCGCCGTAAAGCTGGGCAAGGCACTGACCTCACAACAAATTCCGGTGGGCCAGAGGACATGAGGGGGCAGGGACCGCCACTGCACAGGATCTGGTCAATAAAGGCAAGGGCATCAGGAGGTAGGGCAGATTTCACCTCCTGGACCAGAGGGCAGGTTGCATGTGTTGTTGGTAGACCCAAGCACTGGGCCAGCACAGAGGGGTCCACCCACCCCTGATTCTCATAGTCCAGGAGGTCTCCAATACAGGTGACAGCAGCTAGGATCAACCTCTGTTGCAACCGGGGCACCTCTGCCATCAGTACGTCCAGCTGGGGGGTCCCAGAGGAGGGGCTTGATGAGCCAGTTGGCACCCTGGGTGACTGTTGTGGGAGACCTGGAAATGGAGACCAGCCTCCAGGACCAGAGGATGTCCTGGTAGAATTCTAGCAGGTCTTGCAGGGAGAAGCCCTGCAGGCTGAGGAGCTGCCAGTTGTATCGGAGCCCTCAGAAGTGGTAGAGAAAAGTGCACCCTGAGTGGCCCCATGCCATGTAGCTGCTGACACCATATAGCAATTGCTGCAGGGCCTGAAAGCAGAATGCCAAGACCTGGCTGGGCAGGCAAACCAGGCCCTGGCTGCCCTCCCACAAGGGAAGCTTAGGACCTCTGCAGCTACCCAGTACCGTCCCAGTCAAAATTCCAGCACCCATCTCTAGAGTCCCACCAGGACCTCAGGGGGCACAGGAAGGGTGTGTAAGGGGTGCCAGAGCATGGACGGGACCAGCTGGTTCAGCACCAGCACTCTCCCACGCAGGGAAAGACATCCCTCAGGAGTCCTGCCCATGCCTGGAGCTGCTCCACCACACTTGCCTCCAGCTGGTGCCAGCTCTCTGGTGGGAAGGGGTCTGTGGGGGACAGGTAGACCCCTAAGTAGAGCAGTGAGCCCACATCTCAGCACATCCCACATGGGAGTGAGCCCACCTGCCACCCATCACCAGGCCAAAGCTCTTGACTCAGTTGACCCAGGCAGAGAAGGACACAGAGTACAATGCCTGGCAGGCCTCCACCTATGCCAAGTTGCCTGAGCCCTGGGCCATGATGAGTACGTAGTCAGCATTCACTGACAGGACAAACTGCACTGCTGGATCCCGGAGCATCAACCCCACCACCCGCTTCCACAGGAGAATGAGGAAGGGCTCCAGGGCCAAGACATACAGCTGTCCTGACAGCCAGCAGCCTTGACACACCCCTCTCCTGAACAGGATGGGCTCCATCAGGGTCCAGTTCAGCTTGACCAAATATTTTGCAGAGGCGTACAGCACCTACGGAGCCCGCACAAAGCAGGACCCAAAGCCAAAGGCCTGCATCATACCTGTAAAATACCCATGATCCACTTTACCAAACATCTTCTCCTGGCCCAGGGGTAGGAGGGCAAAAGACAGGCTCTCTCAGTGCGCTAGCTCCAGGAGGTCCTGAACCGGGTACAGGTTGTTAAAGATGGAACGTCCAGGCACCATGTACGTCTAGTCAGGATGGATCACATCTATCAGCACAGACTGCAGGCACAGTGAGATGGCCTTCACTACCACTTTATAGTCCATCCAGAGGAGGGACACGGGACACCAATTCCCTTTGCCAGGTGTGCCCCCAAGTGTAGCCCTGGCTATAAAAGCTGGATGTGCACCTTCCCCACATTGAGCCAAGGGGAAAGCTGCCCATTGCTTCTGCCAGGCCAGCCAGAACTCCTGAAATGACTCCCTGAAGCCTACATCCTCTAGCAGGCTGGCACGAACATGCCAGTAGGCTGACCTCAGATGCCCAGGTTCCAGCGTGGCCTGGGCCCAGACAAGGTGGTGATTGTTGAAAGGGGACAGCTAAATGCCAGAGGAGTGGGCCTTGGCAAAGTGCAGCAAAAAGATATAAACCCAGTCTAACCAGGAGTGGCATGCTTGTTCCTTCCCCACCCTCACATAAGTGAAGGCATGGGGTTCAGTGAGGTGACAGGCATGCCAGACATCCATCAGGTTTTAGTCCATCAGGATCTCCCCACCAACACCCATAGTGGCCTTGTTCCACTTTTTTCTTGGCCAGTCTCACGCATCTAGAGTGACGTTAAAGGCCCTGCCAAGGACCAGGCACCCATGAGGGGCTTGAGTGGATGCTTGGTGGAAGAAATCTGCTAACTCCAGGTCCTTTGCAGGGACGTACACATTCAGAAGGTTCAGGACCAGCCCCCACACCTGGCCCTGAAGAGACCCCCTCTGACATTTGCCTTGAGGTCCTGGGAAATGGGACCTCCTCCCTCAGAACTCACCAGGGTGAGCCCCAGAGCCTCTGTATCCCCTAGATCAGATGGAGGAGGCTTCCTTTAGGCAGGCCTCATTCTCAGCACCTGTGGTTTCAGGGGCTAGGCCTTGGTCAGCAGAATGAAGGGCTTCCCCCATGGGCTCCTGTTCAGGACTATCTAGCAGCCCTGAAACCTCCATGAGATTACCCGTTTGATCTTTCCTGGGGGTGGGGTGTCAGGCACAGCTGGGGAGGCCCCTGGAGGCTGGGTCACTTCTTCCCCCTATGTGGGGGTCTTGGGAGGGGGAGAGGAGTCCTCCATGTCAGAGGGCTCCAGATGTGCCCAGGTCTTCCTTTTGCCTTTACACCCTGAGGGGACCTGCACCCACTCAGCCATTGGGTGATCCTTAGGTGGACAGGCTCCAGCAAGAGAAGGCGAGGGTTGGGGGGGCAGCCAAGATGGGGGTATGACTAGGGATAGGGAGGCCCTCCTTCCTCTCCCCCCTGATTGCTGGTGCCCTCCCTGAGACTCCACTAGACTTGGTTGGGGGGCAGGGTCCCTTAAGCTCATGGGTGGGCTAATAGTTGTGCCTGGGGTGTCAGGGGGGCTTGAGAGGGGTGGGGCACTGGTAGTAGGGGTATCCTGTTTTTCAGTGGGACCCGCAGATGCCCTCCCCACCTAGCCCATGGGGCACTCATGATACGAGTGCCCCAAGGCACAGCACCAGAAGCACCGCAGGTCTCCCAGTGCAAGAAAATCTTCACCAGGGCCTCCTGAGAAAGAATTACCAGGCACTCCTCAGCCTCCACACATGCTCCCACTGTCAGCTGGATCACGACCTGGTGACAGAAAGAGCGCACGTGGCAGAGGCCAAGATCTTGGCACCCAAGTGAGAGGGCCACCACCGGGGAAATAACTCTCCCCAGGGTTTGGAGCTGGGGGAAGCAGGGCTCAATTGGGGATACAGAGAGGGATGGAGCCGAGAACCACCCTGATCCCCAGCTCTTCTAGAGGCTTGAGGGGGAAACGTACTCACTCTCCACAACCATGAGCCCCCCTCCACAGCCATTTGTGCAGTGGCCTCCAAGGTAGGAAAAAAGACTCCCCTTGCCATGAAAATGGGAGGTCACCATGATCTTGGGGGCATCCACTACCCAAGTCAAGGCCTGGATCCAGGTGTCAAAATGCAGGTTCTCCCATTTGTGCAGTTGGCATTTCACCCCATGCCTGCAGGCGAGTGCTGGAAAGGGGACCCCGCTGCCCAAGCAGGAAAGGCCAACAGTGGAGGGTCCAGGCCCCCCAGCTTTGGATCTCCCCACAGCTGCCTGTGCATAGCTGAGGTTCCCCCCAACCCCAAGGGGCCATGTTGGTGGGGCCTGAGCTAGGGACAAGGACAGGATGAGTGGGTGTGCTGGCTGGTATAGTGCACCTGGTCCCCTCAGGCACTGGTGATTTAGGCTTCAGGGCAGAGCCCCTGCCCTTGCCACCCCCAGCTGTGGAGAAGGCTGAAGAGAAACCCTTCCCACTACCCTTGCCCCTGATTCCCAACAATGGGAGAGGGGGCTTGGGAAGTCCTCCAGAGGAGGCCTGGCCAAGGCTGACCAGAGTCCCACCTGCCCCTGCAGCAGAGCTTGCAGGCTTCTCCACCCCTGAAGGAGGTTGGTTGGACTTTGACTCTGGGGTGGAGGCTGCAGGGGCATGCATCCCCTTTGGGGCTTGGCTGGGATCTACCCCTATAGTGAGGGCTGCAGGAAGCTCTGTTGGGGCATCTGTCCCCCCCAGAAGGTTCCTGCCCTGACATTGTTTCACATGAGGGCAGGGAAGACAATAAGAGAAAAACAAAATATCCCATGGGGCTGGTGAATCTCGTAGGGGCAGGCTGGGGTTGTGGGGCAGAAAGGGGATAGAGAAGAAGGGAGGAAGAAGGATGAAGCTCACCAAGCCACAGCCCCACAGGAAAAAAAAGAACCAGGAGGCTTATGCTTTGAGAATGTGGGTGGGAGGGGGAAAACACACAAAAGAGCTGGAGAAACTCGAGCTGGCTTACTCAGCCACACAACAAACAACAGGTCAGGGGGAGTGAACCACAGGACTTACCACACAAGGGCAAACAAAACAAAACAAAACAAACCACACAGGGAAGGCTGTTGAGGTAGGTATAAAAAGGTAGCTGAAGCAGTGAAGGAGATTTGTTTGTGGAAGATCTTTCCAGAAGCCCCTCAGGCCTCCAGACAGTCACTCAGCATCAGAGCAGTTGGCAGAAAGACAAATCAGGATCAGATGCAGTGAGGTAGCTGTGGGGGGAGGGTAGGAGTAGTCAGTCAATTAGAAAGTAATCCAGTGCAGGTGTGGTATCAGGTGGTGCAGCAGGGAATCTCCCTCTCTTCTGAGAAGTGGCAGCAGCAGAAACAATGGCAGCAGCAGCAAAGGTAGAAGCCATTCAGTTCAGCCACTCAGGGTGTGCTTCTGGTGAAAGTGGAGGTGAAGGTGGGGGTGGCCTGCCAAGGCAGCCGGGGTAGGCAAGGTTCCTTTAGGCTCCCTCAGTGATGAGGGAGGGGCCCCACAGGCAGCACAGGCTCCCTCTCCTGTTTCCTGACTGCAGCTTGGCAGCAGACTGGAAACAGGGGTGTAGAAGCTGGGGTGCAGTGTGGTTTGGTGCAGTGGGCCCCTCCCTGAGGGGGGTACCAGCATGCAGCAGAGGACCCCCCTGAGGGGGAGCAGCAGCCACCCAAGGCATCAACTTACTCCAAAAGCTCTGAGACCAAGCCAGTAGCCAATAGCAGCCAGAGGCAGGAAAAGGCCTAGCCATCTTCTCCCCAGAAGCTCCTGAGACCAAGCTTGCAGTAACCAGCCAGAACAGCAGCAGCCTGGGACAGGAAGGGACACAGCAAACTTCTTCCCAGAGGCTCCTGAGAGCAAGTAGCCCTGAGCTGTTTGCCAGGGTAGCTTTTTGTATGGATGGGGCCAGGACACGGCAGCTTTTATACTGCTGGGGACAGCACAGGTGCTGGCCCTGGGCTCTAGCTCCCCCTGGCTGCAGATCCGGGAGGAGCCAGGCAGAGTTATTTTGCTCCAAGTAGCACAACTTGCTCCACAACCAAGTGCATGTCCGAGCATGTGAACTGAGGCAAAAAGCCATGGCTCAGATTTACACCACTTCTATTTGAGCTGCTGCAAGTGCACGTACTTGCATGTGTGGATGCAACCATAATGTAATAGCATTTAATTCCCTAACCTCCTTTTTGGATTCTGTGGTTTTGGCATTGCAAAAGAAGGTGCTCTCTTTCATTCCCAGGCCTGGACATAAACTGGGCATAAACTGAGCATAATCTGGGCCACCTATGTAATAGTAAACTTCTCCTAGGCCATTCACACCAGACACCTATAATGAAGAAGTAAAACTACAAGAAAAGGCAGCAAATTCTTAACCCTCATACAGATAGTTCACCAGCATTTCAGAAAAAAATAGCAAATGTAACAGCTAGTAAAGGCTAATACATTTCAAATGCAATTCAGCAAATATCTAGGAGATTAATGGCCTTAAGATAGATAGAAGTTCATTTTCTCTGAGCTTCTAACAGCCTCTGAGGTGAGCATTCCAATAGTTCTTCATTTAACTGAAAAAGGATACACATATGGCTACCACCAGCACTGAATGATAATGGAGCTGCCAGTGGTATTTTGATCCAGGCATGCATGAAAATGAAAACACAGACACACACATCCACACCCACAACAGAGGTGAAATGTGGTAACTATATATAGGAAATTCTATTTTTGGCTCCTGATTTATCTAAAAATTGGCTTCTATTCTGTAAGCGTTTCCTTTGGTATGTTTTATTAGTATTAAAAAACAAAACCCCAATTTTGATCTGAAAGTACTGTTTCCACTTTTGCATACTGTCACATGGCTGGGATTCAGTCTTCCATGAACACTCTCTGAATTCTTTTAAAAAACTCATCAATTTCAAAGGAACAATATTTTATTTTTGAAAATATCCTTCAACGATTTTTGCCAGCTGCAGCATCCAGAACGTCTGCCCTCAAAAGGGATTCAGCGTTTTTGGCAGCATGCAAAAGTCTGTTTTTTCCAACTCAGAAATGCTTTCTCTGCCAGTTATTCATCTGAATTAGTGTTGTTACACAGAAAATATATGTTCACTATGTCTTGCATTTACATTGTAAGGCGGCCCATGACCAAAAGGTTCTGAGGTATCATGGCCTGGAAAATGCCTTTCTTATCTAAAGAAATGTAAGGATTTTGGATGACAGGATAAAAGACATAAGCACAAGAATTCCCAGGACCACATCACTTCCAAGATTATAGGATCTTAGGGAAAGCAGAAATGCTGCAAAAAGGCTATCACAAGCGTGGAACTATGAAGCAAGAGCTGAGATGAAAAGTAACAGGTTTGACTCAAGAAGGAGAGGCAATGAACTAGTAGGAGGTTTCACATGCAATGTGCATTGTGGTCACAGAGTAAATTGCAGAATCATAGAAAAGTAGGGCTGGGATAGGTCATCTAGTCTAACACCCTGCTCAAGGCAGGATGTTCCCTATCTAAACTATTTTAGCACCTTGTTACACATTGCTCTTTGATCTACTCAAATGTTGTTTGGTGTTAGTACTAGCTCGTGTTTGCAGAAGTCACACCTTAAGGCTAAAAACCTTCTCTGTCCCCCACCAGCACAGCTGTGACTTGTCACTAGAACAGGGGCCTGACTAGGAGCTACAGCTGTGAGATGCCACTACAGGGCTGGTGAGCCAGGTCAGGCTTCTATCCATGCTCTTCGTGGGGGTGTATGAAAGAGGGTTGCAGGGAGATGGACACATAAAGCTAGGAAGTGGAGAGTCAATGAGATGGGGTGGGTAGGAAATGGGAGTGAAGGAAATGAACAAAGTCAGCCAGTGAAGGATCAAATAAAAAGAAGTAAAAAAAAAAAAGAATTAATAAAGAAATAAAAAGGAAACAAATTAAAGAAGGTCTCATGTTTTAATAAATTGGGAATTGAGATCTGGGATTGGGGTATGAGGGGTATCAGTTGCATTTCCCAGGGTGTCTAGTAGTGGTGAGGGAAGGTGCTCTTAGGGGACCTACTCCCCCTGCTCCAGGAAGGAGGGTCCAGCTCATAGAAAGTGAAGCTTTCCTTAGGCATGCAAACACATATTTATTGATATTATATACACATATTTTTCCACTGAAGTTTCCTCCTACATTATTTTTGTATTTTAATGTGATTTATATAATAACTGAATAGCTCATTGATCATTCCCCAAATCGCTGAAAATGGACTTCTTCTTTTATCCTCATTCAACTTATAGCTCTTAAGGTCTTATAGTTTAATAGAAAATGTCAATATATTCTTCATGCAAATAAGTCAGGCCCTATGCCCTAAGTTGTTCGGATGAGTGTTACTAATACAGCATTTTTGTGATATTACAAGGAAATAAATTAGTAAATATATACAAGTATAAGTACATAAGGAGTGTGCATCAGGATCTGGGGGGAAATGTCTATTCACCAGAGCACCCCAAAGGATGACAATGACCAATAGTCACAAACTCCTCCACAACTGTTTTAGGCTGGATATAAGGAAAAACTTCATTACTGTCCGAGCCCCCAAGGCCTGGAATAGGCTCCCCCCAGAGGTGGCGCAAGCACCTACTCTGGACTCCTTTAAGAAGTGTTTGGATGCTTAACTTGCTGGGATACTTTGACCCTAGCTGACTTCCTGCCCTTGGCTGGACTTGATGATCTCCTGAGGTCCCTTCCAGCCTTAATGTCTATAAAATCTATGAAACATTGACTTATCAGCTATCTTCCTTGTATGTGCTGAGGTTCAATGCCATCCTTAGCTTGAGAGGGTTCAAAAATATATTATCCAGGCTAGAGGGAAGGCTTTGGAGGAGTGAGGGTAGCACCATCTCCACTTGTCCTGTAAGAAGTTGAGCCCCAGTACAGAAAAGAATTCATACAGCCAGTAAAATTTTAGAGGGAGCACGTGAAGGATCATACACATGCTTCCCAGGGTATTCATCTGGGAAGAAAAAATATTTGGTTCTGCTTTTTGCTGCCAGGAATATTTCTGTACTTTACACTAAACAGCCATTGGATAAAATGCAAAAACACCCCAGGCAACAGACCCCAGTATTGAGAGATTGTTGACACAAATTATAGACAAAATTATATGTATGCTGTATTTTTAGTGGTAAATTAAGTAAGAAACATTTAGTGAATTATGTAATTTCATGTCATCTATGTATTGCCATAAATAGTGGTATATTTATACTATGCTGTAACTGCACAGTTAAGCTAAGTCCCTCCTGGCTGAGTGCCCTGCTTGTCAGGTTTCACATCATATTCACTTTTGTGCTCCCTCTGAACATATGGCAACTAAACTATTATTTTTTGCCCAGGAGTATAGCTTCAACAGAAGGGATTGAAAATGCTCCTGAACCTCAAGCCAGCTTACAGTCAGGGTTTAGTCTAGTCTTCTGGCTTGATACATCTTGCCTTCTTTGCTACACAGGTAGCACAAATTCCTGAGGAAAGGCAGAGAATGTCCCTTCTTAATCATGCTTATAGGTTGAGAGATGGACAATATGGGTCTGAATACCTTTATTCAGAGAAAGTCTTAGCACCTAGGTCTCCCTTAACTTTCAAGCTATTATATAAGAAGCAGGCTCTACCCTACATCCAGCTATGTTTTCTTAATATAAGTGGCTGTGCCTGCTGTGTTTTGTCCTGAAGTCCATGCTCTTTGTATATATTCACAGTACTCTGAGTACACCTAATAAAGTGATTCCCTCGAGAGACTTTGGCCTCTGCTCTATAGTTTCTGGGTACAAATGAGACTTAGGTGGGAGTTCAATCTGGTCAGACACAGAAGCAGAACTACAGGAAAAAGGAACCACCAAGTCAGTAAGAAGGCACTTAGAAAATGTGGGGCAACTTCAGGGTTAAGAGACCACCGATTTTTTTGGAGCTGTTTTTGGCATGCCATTCTGGATTTTGACCTTGTCTAAATTATGAAACTGATATCTCCATAGGTATGCTGGCATATTTATGTCCATAGAGGCCCCTAGCAAAGAGGTCGTATATGCCAATAGGGGAAAGGGGTGTTGTTTGTTTGTTTTCCTCCCAGCCTAGATACCTTACCATGCCCTTGAGTTTAGTAAAACTGGAAGATACTGTTGGCATAGCTGAAGCCATACTGGTGATTTTGCCAGACTATGCATATTAGCTTGAAGATTTGATTTTTCACATCCCTCCAGGTGGATATTTGGTGGGTAAAACTTTGTAGTGCAGGCCAGAGCTTAGGTACTTTAAGTTTCTTTTTGGACCTTGAAGCTTTACAGATACCAAGTACCTTGTCTTGGGTCTCAGCCAAAGGGAATTAATATATGACAAGACTGGTTTCCTAATAAAGAAGCCAGACAGTCTTTGAAAGTTTTCCATTTGTTAAATAAATTGTTCATTACAAGTAGTCCACCCACTTCTATTTGTGACAGTGGCATGGTAGATATTTTTAACATCCTGGTTTAGAAATTAGAAAAATAAATGAAGTAAAAGACTCCAGTTGATTGTTAAACCAGCAAAAGGAATGAACATTTCCTCCTCTGTTGACCAGCTGAATTGAGCTTTGTCTTTTAATTTCTCTTTAGATTTCAGCACTTGGATAATGTTTTGTTTAGTTCTTACAGCTTGCTTACCATACAATTTTTCCAGATGTTCATCAATATTTTTTTTTATGTGGCAATATAACCTACAGTCCTTTATCATGAAGAATAATGTCAGATTTATCAAATAATCAGAATATTTAACATTGGCACTAAAAATGCTCAATAGGCCTTTTTGTGCAATGAAAGAAGCATAAGTGTATAACCTAACAATGTTAGTCCCAAAGGTGGCAATGCTAAGAAAAGGCTTAGCCAGTAAGTGACAACAGACTTACTGTATGCTCCCATATAAAAGTCATCACTCTGGCTCTTTTATGCTAATAATAATATTTTTTTAAATTCCACGTCATAGCTGATGGAGGGGTTTTATTTTAAAGAGAGATTTGCTAATCAACTTTTAAAAAATCGTAATCATAAAGACCATCAGGAAGCTAATGCTGTCTCATTAATGGCATTCACCAGCAAGTAAGAACTATACTTTTGGGACTCAATTATACACTTCTTTTTAAAACAATGGTTTGAATAGAACTAGAGGACAGAGGTCAAGTGTTGCTTAAAATAGCCTGGCTAGTATACAATCCTTTGGGGGCTTTTGCAACCAGGTGCCCTCTAGTTTATCCTTTGCAGAATTGGGGCAGTTATATTAACATTAGTCTGAAGGAGAACATACATATCTTAACACATTTCCAATAGCCTGTGTACCAGCTCACCTACAAAATGTGGCAATTATTGTATCCTGGACACATCAGGAGAGATTGGTGCAGACCACATATTTTGCTTCTAAAAAAGAGGAAGAAGTTATTTTCATTTTCCCTGAAGAGTGACATAGAATAATTGGCCTTTTTCAAGTGCCTGATTTTTTTTGTTTTAATATCAAGAAGCCTGAATATTTTGTCTGATCTTACAAGGTCTGTATATAAACTAGTGATTTAACTGGTTCAGTACCAGTGCTACTCTCAGTATCATTCTCTGTAACCCAATGACTTTCAAGAACCACATCAGCTCAATTCCAAAGTTTCAGGGAATCAACCAGGTATCAAAGGGCAGGGCCCTGCTGATTTGGGGGGAAATTCAAATATCAAAAAACGTGGTGGTGCAAGGAGACATGTTGAGCCTGTACCATCTGCTTATTAGAGCCACAGCTTCAATTGTCTGTACAACAAAGAACCAGTTGAAAGCTCCCATGTGCGTCTCCCAGCATAACAATACCCAGGTCTGAGCTCTACCCAAAAAGGCACCCTGGCACCCTGAATGCATTATCTCCTAGACAAAAAGAATAATAGCAGAGGAAGAATAATAGTTATGTGAAAAAAGGACCAGTGCACACAGAGCTCCAGCCCTAGTAAAGGCAATAGGGCCTTGGAATAGGGGAGGAGAAAAAAAAACCCAAAGAAATCCCAGAGGGTAGAGACAGGGGTAGTTTCAGGAAGTTCCCGAGACAGAACAGGATGGGGAAAGTGGTACACAGAGAGCATGTAGCATCGCGGGGTGGACACAAACTGAGATGCTGAAGCTACGTCACTGTAACAATGCACTCTCTTGCTATAGCTGGCACGATGCAGTATAGGCTGTTACTGCACCGTCATTTAGTACTTCCAAATGAAAGTGCTAAATGAAGGCACATTAACAATGGTGCCATAGGGGCACTTGTAGATGCACACATGTAAGTTTGTGGGAAGAATGCCAGGAGCCCCATGGGCTTGCAGTAAGCTTGGCCAACAGAAGCTATTAACTGTGAAGGTCCCTAGTGTTATTATTTATCATCATTATGGAGAATTTCAAATAAGGAAAATGAAATAATTCCAACTATGCAGGAAAAAACAAAAACAAGCCACACTGTATTTATGGATGAGAAAACTCTGATCTCAGAACATAAATATCCCTGTAACGGTAAAGGTTTGAAATGGGAGGAAAAAAATCTAGACATTTAAGTGGTCAAAGTCTCAGCAACAATTCAAATGAGAAAAAAAGTAACAGGGTTGGGATCATCTTGCATTAGTATATCTTTCAGACTTAAGAGTTCCTGTGCGTATACCACAGGACAGATAATGAAAGGGGCTCTACCAGCTTGCTAAGTCCAGGATTTATTAATTTTAAAGAAGCTCAGCTCTGTCAGATAATTAGGGACCAAGACTCAGAGAAGCATAGCCTACATATTTCAAAAAAAGTCGGCAGAAGTCAGGTGTAGGGCAAGCTTTTAAAAAGTGGGGAGCTGCATTTTGAAATTGTTTTTAGAAAGTTCAGATCTTCAGTATGAGGGATCCTAAGGGTCTAATTCTTAAATATTCTATCACTGAGAAGCCCCTGCTGGTCAGAATGAACAATATTTCTATTCTGACTGCCCCACTAGGAAACATTGCTTACATTTTCTTCAGTCTCACTTGCCCATATAACTAAGTTTTGTATGACTTTATTCATAAGTGTTGTTTAAGATTGGACAATTTGTCTTTTTCCCCTACACTGGAACATTTTAGTAATAATTCTAGACTACTTCAAATGCCCATGTTGTAAAGTGCTCTGCATCTGTGTGGTTTCTAAATCTCTAATACATTTGTGTGTGTTAGCATATTACAAATGTGCATGGCAAAATCTCATAAATCTAATGGTAATTGCAGTGTTACAAATTCATGCTTTGACTATAACTCTTGGAAATGTACATTACTTTATTAACTTCAAGTGTCACATAATATGCAACTGCCATGACTACAGGAAGGTGTTATACTTGCATATTAAAGTGAATTGAGAGGCTTATGGACAGTTTCAAATTGAAGAAATAAGATTTCCCTGATGTTTTGTCTGCAACCTTCCCATACACTGAAAGAAAAAATGTCACAAAATATTATTGCAGGATGACAGACCCAAGGATTGCTGGCTAACAAATGCATTCAATAATGAATTTCCAATAAATGTGTGTAAGATATTAACACAAAATTGTATAGACTGTAAAAAAACAGAAAGAGAGAAGGAAAGAAACCACTCTGGCAAAACTTTTAATTTTACTGACAAGAAAGAACTAACAATAATCAAAATGAAAGGTCAGTTAACAGATCCTGATCTCCCTGAATTCAACAATACTGCTATTATTAATTGGTGGCATATTGCTTCATAGTTCAGATGCCTAATCTCACTGTTTTTTCCTTTGTTGGCCAGGCTCCTTGATTGGGCTATGATGTTGAACTGATGACACACAGCATTATGGAAGTCTCACTGTGAAAAATGCATCATGGGAGATGTAAGCCAGGCAGAGAACACACTGCAGAAGAAAGAGTGGAGGCACGGGCAACTACACTACAACTTCCACAAGACAGTTTTCAATCATAGGGCAATGGAGGTTGCCTTCACTGTCCTTAAATAAAGGGAATCCTAATGCCAGACACTGTGTTGTGTAAGTATTATTTTATACTGGTCAAAAAAGAAATGGCTTGTTACCATAGCAGGGATTGTGATAGACTTCATATCTCAATAAAAATAGGTACATAAACAGCTTTGTTTATTCAGATGTCAAACTTTAAAATGATATCACATATGCTTGCAGAGACTCAATTCCAAGCTCTTCATGGACAGAGCTCAATAAAGAAGAATATAGCTTTGTTAGTGTTTTTTTTAAAGGGCAGAGAGTGACTTGGAAGAAGATCTGGAGACAAGTGAGGCTGTGAATAAAGACAGAGTGGGGTTTCTAGGAAGGTTTTGTTTAACTTGTTTATTAAGAGAAGAATCAAGTTATTTGCAAAAGTTTTTGTGACTTGATGGAAAAAGTTTTTAGTCAAATTCAGAACAGCTGTGCTTTTCTTTAATTACACTAAACAACAGTCTCTGTCACAAAGTTCTGGAAGGCAGTGTCCATCTAAGTGCATAGTTTTTTTCAGGAGGAACCTACTAAACTGCATCCTCAAGCAATATTAACCCACTCGAAATGTCTTGATGTGGCAACAAACCCCTACGGGTTCAAAAGACTATCTTGGAGCCAAAGTGATGCCATTCAACAACATTGGCTTAGAGCAGAGTAAAGACAGAGTTTACTGACACCACGCAAAAGAGCATTAAGAGGCATGTGACCAGATCAGGGCTCAGGGCTGACCATGATACCTCCTGGTGGCCACCTTACCCCGCCTCACTTCTGTTCCCTGATGGTACCATCTCTTTCTACCTCACATGCCACATTTTGCTGTTATTTATAAGGATTTGGGAGGCTGCCCCTAGGGCCTGAGTGAACCCAGTCTAGTGCCACCTTGCACCTGGGAGATTATGCTACAGCCCTCCAGGCCCCATTAGTGCCTCAGGGCAACATTTGCCTTATTGACTACTCATGGCCTCCTTCCTCTGCTGTAGCCATGTCTATGCCTCACAGATGTTACCTTAAGTTTTCCACTGGGTCCTCTGGCTCATCCATCAAACACTCCCATCAGACTTCCAGGCCCTGGGCCCTAGTTTTTCCCTGGGACCCTAGCTCTAGTCCTTTCCTAAGCTTTGGCCAGCTCAGAGTCATCTACATGTGTATTTGATCTGGAACTAGTTTACTTTTGAGTAAACTACTTGCAAGTAAATGCTCCTAGGTAGCCATCTACACATGCTGGGAAGCAGAAGCAGATTTGCTGCTAATGGCAACAAACTGTTCCCACTTCCTGAGGCCCTGCAATGTGCCCACCAGGGGACACTCTAGGCTCCCCTGGGTGCTAGCCCACAGGCTGGCAGGATGCTGTCTCCTTGCTGGGGCTGGGACATTGCACCTGTCCCCAGGAGCTGCCTCCTGCTGGGGCAGGAATAACATACCCCTGCCCCAGCAACAGGGAGATCCTGGCCCCAGCTCCCCAATCAGGGGTTGAAGACTTGGAAAGAGCTGCAGGGGAGGGGCAGGTCCCAGGCCCCTGCCCCCTGCCCTGCTCCATCCGTGCTACAGCTAGTAGCTAGCTCATTGCTAGCTGCCCCACTGGCAGATTAGGGCAAGGGGCTGGGACCTACCCCACCTCTGCTGGTCTTTCCAAGCCCCATGCCTCTGATCATCCAATTAGGTCATGGGGCTGGGACCTTCCCCTGACCAAGACAGTTCCCAGCCCTCACTGCATGATTGTGGGGCAGAGGCTGGGGAGCTTGTTCCCTACTCAACTCAGTGAATGCAGAGCTGGGTAGGAAACAGGCTCCCCAGTCTGTTTCCCACCCAGCTTTGTGATGACAAACATGGGTGAGGAACAGGCTCCCCAACCCTCACCAGCAGGAAGTTCCCACTGCCAGTTCCATGACCATAGGGCTGGTGCTGGAAGATCCTTATCTCCCAGTCTGAGCTCCGTGCTCACAGGGCTTGAGCTGGGAGACCCTTATGTCCAGGGATTGTGGTTTTCCCTGAAAAAAAAGTTGCAACTTTTCTGATAACTCCCCCCCAAATCTGTGGTTAAAATGAAAGTCCCCCTACAGCTCCACTGGCCCTCCTGGTGTCCCTCACTCCCCCCCACAGCCCCTTGGCCCTGTTGGTACCCCTCACTCTCTCCAACACCCCTCTCCAGTCCTGCTCCTACCCTTCATTCCCCCCCCAGAACCCCTCCAGCCCTGCTGGTGCCCCTCACCCCCCACCCACAACTCCTGCTCCCTCAGCCCTGCCAGAGTGGGCCCCCAGCTGTCACAGCTATAGGACCAGGGACCCAGGTCTGCAGCCCCCTGTTCCTGGCAGGAGGTGGCAGCTGCCACAGTGGAGCAGAGCCTGGTTCACCCCACTGCTGTCTGCTTGCTGCAGGCTGGGGGTGGGGTAGATCCACACCACAGTGCACATTCCCAGGGGGGCAAGGGGACCCATGCCCCTTAGGTCGGTGCATGGGGCAGGGGCTGCACACTATGCTGCAGGATCCCACTCTGCTGCCTTCCCCTGAGGCCTTTGCAGCCCAATGTGTGTGACCCAGAACTGCAAAGAGCAGTGGAGCCATGCAGGAAAGCTGCTCGCCACTGCAAGCTCTGCACTCCCCAGTTGACACATCTCCTGCATATGCAGCTGCAGTGGGGACAGTGGTGCATAGTTGTGTGCAGGGGAGTGTCACTAGGGCAGTGCAGGGCTTGCAGTGGCCAGCTGCTTTATTGCATGGACCTGCTGTTCTTTGCAGCACCAGGTCACACATGCTGGGCTGTGGAGACCCTGGGGAAAGGCAGCAGGGTGGGAGTCTAAGGCTGAAGTGGGCAGCCCATGTCCCAACCCCGTGCACAGATCTGGAAGACATGGGTCCCCCTGCCCTCTGGGAGTGCGTACTGCAGTGGGGATCAGTTCCCACATCTGAACTCATAGTAAGCAGCCTGCCCACCCCATGCACAGATCTGGGGGGCATTGGTCCCCTCTCCCTCCAGGAGTAGACACAGTCCTGGGGAGGCAGCTGATCCTCCCACCCTCCAGAGGAGCCACCCATGGCTCCATTCCACTCCCCACCAGGGCCCTATGGCCATTCACGGTAGCCCCAGGCCCCAAGTCCCAGGCACTGCCCAGCTGGGCAGCATTCCCAGACACTGTCCTGCTTAACTCCCTCCCTCCCTATGGGGTCCTCAATCCCCCCCACCTGCACTTACCTGTAGGAGCTGCACTCCAGGGCTAGGGACAGACATTCAAGAAGCCTGAGCCTAAACCGATTCAATCTTTGCAGGTTAGTCTTACCTGGCTAGGCTAAATCAGTTTTGTAACCAGACATCAGAGAAATGCAGGTGCATGCCTACAGTGGTTCAGCCTAGAAGCTGAGGGACACTAGAGCAGCCCTCCCCTCCCTTGAAAAGCATCTGAGGTGGGAGGCATGGTCAGGCCCCAGTAGTATGCTCTGAGTAGCCCAGCAGGGAATTACCAACAGTGCTTGTTACTCCACTAACAAAACAGAAGAACATTGCCAGCTTCCTTTTGATTCTGCCTGTTGATTCAGCACAGACTGTAGTCAACATGTGGTCTTCTAGCTAATACACAGACACCTCTGCAAGGCAGAGGGGATGAGGGAATTCCTGCTTAGCAGGAAATGCTGGTGGGAAGGAGCCTGCAATCTTGCTGGAGCTGCAGCCAAAGAGCAGAGAGGAGGGGCCAGCCCTGCTGTGGAGCAGAGAGCCCCACCCAAAAATGCAGAGAGCATGCCGGGATACTGGAGGTGTCTGATTTATCTTAAGCCAGAAAGAGGTCTGGGACAGACATTGCATAAACTTGTTTGACCCAAATCAGTTAAGTCTGATACTACATTCAACCAGGTTTATCTCAGACCAGTTTCAGCCATTTTCAAACCAGTTTACGTGTATTGAACATCTGTTCTGTTACAGATTTAAACCAGTTTCTGATCACTTAAAACGGTTTGTGTGTAATGTCTGTCTCTAGCCCATGCTGCCTGGTGTCCATGTGTATATACATGCACATGGTGCCTCCTGCTCCCTCCCAGCCCCTTGCAGGCTGGAACTAGGACAAGTAGCTCCTATCTTGGTTTCTACTGGGCTGCTGGCTCCCCAGAAGCTATCCCTTGCTCAGCTGCTAGTTCCCCCACACAAAAGTTTAGCCTGTTGCAGCATCCCCTTAAAGTAACAGTAGCCTCCAACTCCCTTTTACACGGTAGAACACAGGTGAGCAGGGGAGAGTGAGAATAAGGACTAGAGGCTGAGGATCAATCACTGTAGTTTCTCCTCTCCAACCTTCAATACTAGGTAAGGTGATCCAAGTTACATTAGACCTTTATGTGGGTGAGAAATTGCACCAATTTAAATAACATGATTTTAAACTATGCTAGTGAAGTTAGCAGCAACACCTTTTTATGCCCACTCTGATTTGATTTCCATAAGTGGCTTATTTTAGATCATCCCAGTTTATTTGGAATTGGTTTAACCAAACTTGTTACGAGTCACACTCAAGCTGCACAGAAGTTTGTACCACTCTTAACTCAGGGAGTATCTTTACCTCAGAATTATTTTATCTACACTCTAGTCACTTCAATTCAATCTACCTAGCCTGCCTGAGGGTGGCCACACTGCAATGTAACATTTGAGTTGCTATGGCTACTAGGGCACTGTGGTTACAGCATGCATTAGACTTTTGGGAATATATACTGCAGCCCTTTGTTCTTCATTAAACTGAGTCACTCTATGAACTCTTTCCTAGAGAACTGTTGCAGAAGCTGTCTTTTCTTATTAGGCATATGGTGAGAATTGTGGGAAGGCATTGAAAGGCTAGATGCATTGATGTGGCACTACCTCACATCCACCCTACAAGAGTCATTATGTTGGCAGATGACAAATTGAGCTAAAGGCAATATTTTAGTTATAACTCAAGTTAGCTTTGCATTATCTGGAATAGTGTTTCATAATGCTAAGTTCACAATTATCACCTATGACAAAAATTTCATTTTAAGATCAGCGGAGCACAATGAGATAGATCCACAAAGGACTTGGGCACCATATTTCCAAATTTTAGATTATCTACCCTCCTGTATGACTGCCACTTTACCCTGGAGGCACCTAGATTACCACTAGAGAAGTTCCCATGATGGCTAAATTTCTGACACTGGGCACATAAACAACCAACCAATTTCTATCAGAAGCAAGTAACTCAGCAACTAAAGGCATGTCTACACCATATCCTAAGTGAGCTAGGGAAAGCCACCATGAAAACACACCACCCACTCACTCTGGCCGAACAACTGCAATATAGCTGCTATCTGATGGGTTCCCAGAGCATACCTAGCAACAGTATTATCAGTACTAGGATATATGTAGCAGGAGTGAGTGGATGAAATGCGTTTTCCTGGCAGTGCTCTGTAGAGCACTCTGGAGAAGCGTAGACATGCCCTAACTCACAGCTGAGCACATAGGTTCCACTTGCTGAACCTGATCTGGAAGATAGCCTACATTACAGGATATGGCCTCAACATACAGGGGTCCAGCACTCCCTAACTAACTTACGTGCAATATGGGAAATACAAATTAGTCTCTCCAATGGATGAGAGATTTAAAGCCATTTATCTCATTCCTCAGATCAGCTGAGTGGTCTTTGGTCTATTCTGAGATGAGACTCTCCTGTTGAAGCTGATTTACTTTGTATGAAATAGGTAAATATTCATTGGGTCAGAGACAGTGACCTGGTTCTGGTCCCTGCTCTATATTTCCCACTTCGAAGGAATGAAATGACTGTCAGAAGAATTTAATCATCTTAAAGGACTTTTTGTTAGCAGTGGGATAATACTGGTTGTTATGGATATGCTTTTTTTGAAGGGATACAGAAGTGAACTTTTATAGTTGAGTACTTAAGAACAGCAAGTAACTCATAGAACAAGGAATATGTGCTGCCTTTTCATAGTTGTTAGGGGCTGAAAGGGACCTTACAGATAACCCAGTCCAGCCCCACCATACCTGGGCAGGAAAGACTGCTGGGACCAGATGACTACAGCAAGATGGGCATCAAGATGCTTTTTAATGGCAAAGTGCAAGAATCTAAACAACTGAATAAGGCTGGATAATTTAGCTTGTGACGAGGTTTGCAGACTGTGTCTGGTACCCAGGCTAACTCATTTAAAGCCAGTTTATCTCAGGGCATCTCAACAGTGCAGCAACCTTCATTGTAGACATATAGAAGGATTATCCAGTTAGGCACTCTCAAAGAGAGAAAGTAAAGTTGATTCATAGCTTACAATTCCAATGAAGGAGGTGAATTTTTTCAATAGCTTTACATAAGGACATTCTTAGGCACGTACATTATCTTCATATTTGAGCCATGCCCTAACTGCTTCTGACATTCCATTGAACCTCAGTCAGTCACAATAGTCCTGGGCAAGAAAACAAGGGGAAATGAGGACATGGAATCAAAAGCCAGCTTCCATAAAGCTCTATCTTTCCAAGTTAGGTGTGATATTGTTTTTGAAACTGAATGAGGATACTCTTTTCTGGCTTCCTGTCTAGCCTCTGAAATTAAATGTAAATAACAGCTGGCAAAAATACTGAGCTCTGCCCTCACTTTGCATATTCAAAAGAGAAAAAGGGGCTAGGGCATTTCTATTCTAATAAAACATTTCTAATTTTAAAATCAATCAAAACCCTTTGCACTCTCACTCAATAAAGACATGTAAAAATTGTATTTTGTGGTGAGCCACACAAAAATAAAAAAAAGCTTTGGACTCTGGAGAAAAACAGCAGCAGCAATAGCACTCCCTGTAGCAGCAACAGCTGTTACAGATTCAAAATATAATAAATCTTTCAATTTCTCTTCTTTTTCTTTTTTTTCTCTCTAAACTTTGGCTAGAGAAGCTTACCATTGCTCCATGACAATCTCCCCAAATATGGACATGCAAAGTAAAGGGTATAAGGACCATGCCAATTTAATTTTGTGTTGTTTAATCAGCTTTACTCATAGAAACATGATTGTAGGCTGTTTGATCCTGGGGGGGAAATCTGCCAGTCCTTTTCCGGCTTGTCAGTTGGTCTACATATTCAAGCCTGGAAGGATATATCAGACTCAATACTGCTCTGTCTGCAGTATGGATCTTCTTCTAAGAGGAATTTCCAGATTCACATTGCTGAACCACAGACCTGGGATCCTGCAATGAACATTCAGAAGATAGGGCATGTTGGCTTCTTCACGTGGAAACAAACCTAATTTTTGTGACACTATATGAATTTATGGCAGCACAAAGTGAAAGCACAGGCATTCATACCATCTGTCATGTCACAAATGCTAAAATTTGTGGCTGCAACAGAAGGTAATAATAAATTAGGCAGTTTTATTATAGCCTGTGTCTATTTATAGTGGGAGACCATGGGCAGTACAAAGTGGCTCATAATCTCCAGTCATCTGGGGCAAGAGGAATTCTTAGGCAGGACTGGGGCCCTAAATCCTTGGGAGCCTCACTTTCCCTGCTCACCCAGATGCATCCCAGGGATTTCTAGGGACACATTTGGGTAAGCAAGAAAAGTTGAAGCTTCTTCCCAACATGCAGTCAAGCAGGGTTGTCAACCCAAGATACTAATATGAAAGGAGCACCAGAATTCTCTATCCCTCACTAGCACAGATTTAATGACACAAAAAATTTCCCTCCAAATAAATTGATTGATACTGCTGTGTAAAAATTTTTACTCTAATTTAATAGCCCCCTTCCCTAGGATCAAAGTGTTATAATTTTTAGTCAGTTGGGCATTCAGAGAGACCAGTTATTACAAATTACAAGATCATTAGGAAAAAACAATTTTTTTTAAAAATCAAGCAACTTCAAGTATCTGATTAGAATAATGAGTTTCAGCAGGAGGGCATAAATTTAACTGCTCAGATATTTCAGCTAAGTTCTATTTCATTAATTCAGAGCATATCCCTTCATCAACATTGCAAATAAGCCTAGTACTAGTAATAGAATTAGTAGTAATAATAGAGATCATCCTTCCATTGATAGCAAGCTTTTGATGTGGTGGACTGGCTTGTGTGTTACAAATGACTTTGAGAGCAATGCCATTTGGAGTTTTGTAATCCAGGAAGAGTCACCCATGCCAGCAAGGTCAAGAGTGAGGTTTCCAGACTAATGGCAATCAAAACATAGAAATAGAAGTCTTCAATGATAAATCAGGAAGATGAATTAAAAATACTTCAAAATGGCTACAAAGGCAGATGAAGGCTACAGCAGAAGAGAAATCTCTGGTTGTCTAAGTTTTACTTGCTATCAGATTAAGATTTCCTTCCCACCAAGTGTTGTGTGGTTGCTGATGTGCAACAGCATCCCCATATCAAAAGAAGACAAGAGCAGGCATCTTCCTTCTTTAGTAAGTCCTACAGCAATGGGCATAGATGCTAATTATTGCTAGAAGCCTTAAGTAACCTACACAGAGGCAATGATTGTATAATGGTTGTTTTGTACCTGGAACCAAGAGAGATGTCCAATTTGGCAGCTACAATCATAAATAAGAAAGCCTATTTAGGATCCAGACGGCTTATCTTGTATAGGGAGGGATCTAGAAAAGGTACTCTAAACAGAGTCTTGCCTATTTCATGTGACTAGAAAACTGTGGTCTTTGAGATCACCGTTATCTTTGGTCCAAATTAAATAATCAAGTTTGCAACCTGCAATAGCCACACTTTGACGGACAACCCTTAAAGTGACTAGACTTAAGGCCAGAGAACTTGCATGACTTGATATTAACATTACTCCACTTAGCGAGACCTGAAGTACAGGAAAGGGGCAGCTCACAGAGTGAGCTACATCTTTTGTGGAAAGGAAAAACTGAAAAAGACAAATATATACACAGTCCTGATTTTGCTATCAAAACCAAAATTATTACTCAGATACTGGAATACCTGGTTGGCATCAACAAGCCTTTTATGACCCTTTGTCTTCTGCTGACCAATAGATAACATGCGAAAGTCATCAGTAGATATAGCATAATCCTTGATGCAGATGATGAAACAAAAGAAGAATTATAATTTTAAACTCAATCAATTCATGTCATCTATCACCAAAAAAAATAAGGTAATTCTTCTTGGCTGTTTCTGGGTGCGACTGGACAGGGACTCTGAGCTGAGGAAAGGAACATTTGGAAAGAAAAGGGTAGGGAAAGTCAACTCAAATGGAATTCTTCTCCTGAGCAAGTATTTAGAACATGATCTCAGCATCATAAACTCTTTATTCCCCTAAAGCAATAAATGAAAGACATCATGGATGAATTCCTGCTCAAAATACTGACACCTGATTCACTATACCATAATGCATGGCCAGGACCATTGCAACTTCCATATTGTCACAGGGGGACAAGTCCTGGGGACACTCCGAAGCTCCCCAAAGGAGGCAGAGGCGAGAGGCAGAGGGGAAAAAAGAGAGGAAAGAAAAATGGCGGTTACTTACCTCAGGATCGCCGGAGAACCCCACACGCAGCTGGAACGACGGCGGGAAACACCTGCAGATGGCAGGTGACGTCAGCCCGAGGCACCGGCCGGACAGAATAAAGGAAGAGGCCGCAGCCAGGGGCCGGGAGAGCACGTGGCTGCCGGGAGTGGGCCGCGGCAGAAGTGGCTGGAGCTGTGGAGCACCGGAGGCGGCTGCAGGAGTAGGCTCCAAGCGAGAGAGTGAGCCTGGGAGGCATGGCTCACCAGAGCCGGCTGCCGACGCGTGCTCCCGGCTAACAAGCAAGCCCAGAGAATGCAGGATACCAGAGCCGGCTGCCGGCACGTGCGCCAGCCAGGGGAGAGAGACTGGAGGGCCCCGAGAACCAAGATCAGCAGCAGACGAGCCACCAGGAGGCTGCGAAGAGCCCTGAGAGGGACGGAAGTCAGAGAGTGGCATAACCAGAGCGGGCAAGCCAGGGGAAAGCAGGGAGCGAGCCGCAGGCATGTGGAGGGACCCGCGGACCGGAAAAGGCCCAGAGGGAGGACTGCGACCCGAGACAGACCCAGGTGGGAGAAGGGGACCTTGGGACTGCCCGGAAAGAGAACGTCCAGACTGGTGGAAGCCAGAGAATGAGGTCTATGGCGGGGAGAACCCGGAACGGGTGTCTCTCCCAGGGAAGTAAGATAAAGAGCAGTGGGTAGCCGGCCCAGAGGGTGAGGGCTAGTGAGCAGAGCTGCGGGTAGTGGCTTGGTGTAAGGGCCAAGACCCCGTTAAACAAATAGCGGTGTTTAAGTTATTAGAGTGTTCCTTCGTTTGTGTTACCCTGGGTAGGAAGGGGCTGTGGTGTGAGAGTAGGCAGGGAGGAAAGCCTTGCACGTTGGTGGCGGCCATAGAAAGCAGCAGCAAGAACACCTGGAACTGCTGGGCAGGGTAAGGACGAGGTGAAAGGGGTGGAGGAGCCTCGCAGAAGATCCCGACTCCAGGTAGCCAGAGGGGACAGCCACCCGGAGGGAAGCTCCACCCACTGGAAGATCAAAGTCGTGGCAGGAGAGAAGGGGCAGACCCTGGAGCGGAAAGAGACCTGCCCCAAGGCTTCCTGCGATGGCCAGCCGAATATCTACAAAACCTCGGGGCAAAAAGGTCCAAGGTAAGATGTTCGACGCCCGGCGGCTACACATATCAACTGAGCTATAACCAGTTCAGAGGCCTGCTGGACTGATCATCATTTGATATGTTCCATCACATCCATTCACATTGTCCCCAAAATGCCCCCAAAAGCAGCACTTATGAAACAAGTTCACTATCGAGTACTTGAGAGACCCTGCTAAAAACAATAATTTCCAGTAGTGCCTAAGTGAGAAACTCTGCCAAACTTGACACCATTAATCACTGATGGATGCCTTTTTAGAAGCTCTAAGAAGTATGTGACAAATCTTTAGGCTTCTCCACAAGGAAACATCAGGAGTGGGTTGATAAGAATGGAGGGGAAATTCAAGTTCTCATTAACAGAAAAAAGAGAGGTTTCAAAGCTTGGCAGAATGACATTAGCCTCAAGCAGAAGCAAGACATTTATCATCACATTAAAGTTAAGACAGCAGAAAATTTAAGAGCAAAAGAACAGGTGGTGGGAGGACCAAGCAAAATATACTCAAATTTGCCAAAAGCTGTGATGCACATAGTTTCTTCAATGCAACCAGAGCCATATATGGCCCAAGTGCATAAGGAGGCATCCTTCTGAGGTCCAAGGATGGAACAATACTCTTTAAAGATAGCTCCAATTTACAGTGGAAGGAGCACTTTTAAGAGCTCCTGAACAGAGATTCTAAAGCTGAAGACAATGCCATCAAAGCCTTTCCACACTACCCTGCTTAGGACTGACTACCTTGCAGATCCACCAATTTATCAAGAGGCCTTGAAAGCAATTAATCAGATGAAGAAAAAGTAAGCATGTGGTCTTGATGGAATACCAGATAATATGTATAACTAAGGTGGAAAAAAGCTGTCTCACCAACTACATGTTGATAAAATGAAAATCTGGAAACATGAATATGCCAGGGTTATTACCATATTCAAGAAAGGATATGGTTCAGATTTCAGCAATTATTATGATATTGCATTCTTGTCCATAACTAGGAAGATCTTCACCCACATTTTCTTCAATGAACTTACTTTCCTTACTGAAGAGATTCTACAAGTCCCATTGTGTTTTCAGACTACTCAGAGGTACAATAGATATGATCTTTGTTGTCAGACAGCTGCAGAAGTGCTGTGAACAATACTGTAATCTTTATGTGGTGTTCACTGACATGACTAAGGCCTTTGATTCACTTGATAAGAGGCCTTATGTTAGTTCCTAATGACATTTGGATGTATGACAAAAACCTTTACCATTATCAGATATCTTCATGATGACATGACACTGTTCACTATTAGACTGGGAGTCAAGCAAGGGTGTGTGATTGGACCAGCACTCGTTTCCATCTATATCACTGCTATTCTACATCTCATTGTTGATAGACACTCATTATTGATAGACTTCTGTCTATAGTCAGCATCCAGTATCACATCTCTTTAGGAATCTCTTTAACATCAACCAGTTATATTCCAAACCGAAGTTAACCAACACTTCCATTACTGATCTTCAACATGCTGATGACAGCGTTGTGTGAGCCCAATCAATTACAGAGCTCCAGGTCATTCTTGACTGCTTCCACGTAGCATATAAAATGCTTGGACTCACTGTCAAATTCATGAAAATCAAGCTACTTTACCAATTCACCCCCAATGAACCAGCTGTTCCTCTACATATTACAGTTAGAAAGCAATTCTTGGAAAACGTTGAGCATTTGCTATACCTGGGCAGACATCTTCCTCAAAAAACAGGCAATATCCAACACCAGATAAAATCGGTTAGTACTGCCTTTGACATCTCTGAAATGTGTCTTTTATGACCAGAGCATCAGCACTGAAACTTCTCATCTACCAGGCTACTATCATCCCTATCCTGATATATGGGTGTGAAAATCAGAAGGCATATCCGAAATACCTGACAGCTTTGAAGATGACTTTGGAAAATCCTCCATATCAACTGGAAGGGCAGAAGAATGGATGCCAGCATTCTGGCTCAAGCAAACACCACCAACATTGAAGCTATGTTTACATAGCACCAGCTCCACTGAACAAGGCACGTCTTAAGGATGCCTGGCAATCAGCTCCCAAAATAGGTCCGATATTCCCAACTCACTGATGGTCATGATAAAGCTGGGCAGAAGAAAAAATTCAAGGAGACCTCAAAGGCCTGTCTGAAAAAAAGTAATATAACATCAATACCTGGATTCAAACACTGGATCATTCCCAGTGGCTTCATGCTGTATGACAAGGCCTTGATCATTTCAAGCCAACTTGCCACACTATGGAGGCAGATGGACAAGAGAGACAAAAGGATAGAGCTTTGACTTGACATCACCAGGATTTACTCTTTCCTCCTGGAAAGATTTACCACATCTGCAGTCAAGCATGCAAATCTTGGATCAGCCTTGTCAGTCTTCTACAGGCTCCCCAGTAAAGTACCTATTTATTGGAAGATTGTCAGCCTTGTATTATGGGATTGCAGATGACAAGTAGTAGTAGTAGTATCTACTTGACTAAAATGTCACCTGAAGGTACCAGTCAGGCTTTCTATTAGATACCATGCACTTATATATGGAGATATTGCCTTTCCCCAAACCTAATAGGTAAAGTTTCCAGTTTATGTTTCATAATGTGCTGGATATGAATTATGCAAAAGAAGTCATGCTTTACCATTCATTATCACTTCAATAATAATCATTTCAATAAGCATAGTTATATTAGGCCCAGATTTATCATTTTCACATAAGTATACATATCAGTATTCCTAATAATATAAAACACCCAATTCTTAAATAAATCCTAATCCCTAATTTGTAATATGATTAATACATTAATTAATAAACTCCTAATTCCTAATAAGATAAAACACTAAAAAAACCCTCGTCCCCCAAGAAATTCTTTCCCTTCCTTTAATCCTACTCCCAAACAAATCGCCTATTAGAGACCTGTGTAACAGAAGAATGGGAAATGCAACAGGAAACCATTCTGGCTAGACAGAAATCTCTTCAATGAGTTGAAACTCACAAAAGAATCCCATGAAAAGTGGAAACTTGGTCATATTACTAGGGAAGGGTATAAGATTATACCCTTATAGGTGTACATGGAGAAAACTAAGGAAGGCCAAGGCATGATTTGAGAAGCAGCTGGCAAGTTACATTAAGGAAATAAAAGGGATTGTATAAATATGTCAAGGGTAAGAGAAAGATCAAAGAAACTTCAGATCTCTGTAAAAGTGCAGCCTGGCTCTTAAAATGGAGCAGTCAGCCTTAAGATAGGAACTTATCAGTGGGTGATAAGCCAGCAATTAAAAGCTCAAGGTGGGAAAGAGCAGGGAGTTCAAACTGGGAAATGAGCCATGTATGGCTAGGAAGCAGACTAGAACCCAGATAAGATCACTTTTAAGAAGGGACCAAAGCTAAAAGGGCCTCTCCTACTACCTGTAGAAAAGCTAAAGTTTTTGCTTACTCATTTTTCATTTGTTTCGGCCAATGATTATTATTTGTGTTCAAAGGATTATCCAAGAGGCTCCCTGTAGCAGGGCTCAGCCTCTGAGGGCAGCCATGACACTCCTGGGAGCTCCTCAACTCCTGCCTTCCACTCCGGCTCCTCAGGGTACTGCAGAGAAGGACTTGCACATGCAGTAGACCATAAAATGCATATGAGTCAACAATCTGCTGTTGTTGTGAAAAAGGCCAACGGCATCCTGGGTTGTATCAACTGGAGTGTCACTTGCAAATCAAGACACGTGATTCTTCCTCCCTATTTACTGGTGAGGCATCATGGAGACTACTGTGTCTAGTTTTGGACCCCAGACTTCAAGATGGATCTGGACAGATTGGAAAGCATATAGCAGACAGGAACAGAATTACTAGAGGTCTGGGAAGCATGACTTATGAGGAAATGTTGAAAGAGCTGTTTACTTAGTCCTCAAATACCTGAAAAGCAATTACAGACAGAATGGAGGTGAGCTTTTCTTTGTGGATATAGGGGAAAGGACTAGGAACAAAGGGCATAAGCTGCAGTGACTGGGAACAATGGACTTTAGCAGAGAAAATTAAGGTTGGAATTTAGTAGGTACTTTCTAACTCAGTGTGGTAAAGCAGTGGAATAGGTTACAAAGAGAAGTTGCGGAATTTCTACTGCTGGACATTTTCCATAGCAGGTTGGACAGGCACTTTGCTGGGATGGTTTAATAAGGCATTATGCTACCCTCAGCAGGGAGCTGGGCTAGATGACCTCATGAGGTCCCCTCCAGTCCTATTTTTCTATGATCCTATAAACACTATAATGTTTAATAAATTATATTAAGGTATCCTACATTCCTCTGTAAGATCTATTTCAACTTGTTAGTTAATGGAGCAATGTTTTCAGTATTCCTTTACATGGAATTTAGAGGTCAGCATTCATTAGAGCTTTTGATAAAAGCCGGCAGTGACTTTCAGGCAACACATGTCATAAACACTAATAAAGGTAAAAATCTTATTAATATCAGCTTAATTGTTTTCTCCATAAAGCAAGATTCCATAATGCTTGTGTCATGTCTCCATTAATGATTTCTGCTGGTGTTTGAATGATTTCTGCAAGTGTTTCAGTGCAAGGCTCAAACCCTCTAACTGTATCTACCTGTAGCATTGTACCATAGAGGGTGTTAGTGACCATGAATTTTCCACTTGACTCCATCTGATGCTATATTTGGGTGCATAAAACAGTCAGAAAGTGAGAATATGGACTATGGGGAAAAAAAAGAGAAAAGATAACTTTTCTCTAAAGATTAAAGTTGTAATTCATTGTTTGAAGCAAAATTGTAAACCAGGGCCAGTTGATCTCATTTCTATTTTATTTCAATACATACAGGTTCATTCATGCTTGGTATTACCCAGTAGGTCAAATTCTTCCTTCAGTTACACAGATGTAATCTTTATTGACGGTTGGCTTCAGGTTGTTCTGGGTATTATAACTAAGGTAGGATTTAGCCCAGGTTTTTAAATTCAAATAGACAGCTAATAATTATTTTAAACTTGATTTGACTTAGCTACTTCAACTTTACTCTAAAAGTTCAGTTTAAGGATACCACAAATGTATTGCCTTCCAGCCTTGAAGCAAATAGAGCACAAAGAATCTTGTTATAACAAGTTATTTCAATAGGTTACTCACTTCAGTCTAACCAGGCACACCAGTCTGACCAACAAACACAGCTGAATAAACAATAAAACTCAGGAAGTGGTTGGCATTACTGGCACTTGGGCAAAGCAGACCACACGAGCCTTATCTTTTGAAACTATGCATCATACCAGCCCCTTGCATATACTTAAACAGTAAGCGCTTGATCCCCCATTCCTTCTCAATGAGAGTTTTATCGTACCCTCAGCTAGAAAATCCTACCCTACTGGGCCTTACTTAACTGATGTTAAGTAATGCACCACAACTGCACCAAAGTTAAACAGACAAAAATCAATGAGGGTTCAGAATCACAGTTAATGTGTTATCTTACCTCTTTAACTCCATTGATTACTGACTGAGTATGCAGATAAATTATTATAAACAATTAATTATACCACTTTTACAGGGAAACCTGTACTAGGAATAACAATGCAGTTTCCTTCCTATGTATCTGCAAAAATGTTCAGTGTAATTCTGCTGCAGATTTAATAGAAAGCTACCTGTTCATCACACAATTTGATCAGTTCGTTGAGTGGTCACTTAGAAGAAATTTCATGGCCTTTTACATGGCACCATCCCATCATAAGTATCAGTAACCCATTTCAGTATTTCCAGAAATTCAAACTGGGAATTTCACAAACTAAGCACCATGTATGTGCTAACAATGACCCACATGTAAATTGGTAATAAATAGAAATGGTACAATTAGAATCTCAAATTTCCCTCATATTCAGTGTTTCAGTCTGGTGTGTTAGTTTGAACTTACCTCTATTAAAAGTTAACCTCTTTGTTTCATAACCATGGAATAAATTACATAAGATAATGTAAAAGTCTAATACTTTCTGACTGACTTCAGTGGGAAGCGTAGGTGCCTCCGCTTACGGAATCATAGAAAATTAGGGTTACAAGGGACCTCAGGAGGTCACTCAAAGCAGGATCACTCCAAACTAGATCATTCCAAGCAAAGCTTTGTGTAGCCAGGCCTTAAAAATCTCTGAGGACGGATAGTCCTCAATCTCTCTGCATAACCTGTTCCAGTGTTTTACTACCCTCCTAGTGAGAAAATTCTTCCTAATGTCTAACCTAAACTTCTCTTGCTGCAACTTCAGACCATTGGTCCTTGTTCTGTCATCTGCCATCACTGAGAACAGTCTAGCACTATCTTCTTTTGAACCTCCTTCAGGTAGTTGAAGGCTGCTATTAAACTCCTTCTCAGTCTTCTCTTCTCTAGACTAAATCACCCAGTTCCCTCAGCCTCTCCTAAGTCATCTGCCCCAACTCCTGAACAATTTTTGTTGCCCTCTGCTGGACTCTCTCCAATTTGTCCACTTCCTTTCTATAGTAGGGAGAGAAGGGGGGCAAAACTGAACACAGTACTCCAGCTGTGGCCTCACCAGTGCTGAATAGAGGGGAAGAATCACTTTGCTTGACCTACTGACAACATTTCTACCAATGCAGCCCAGTATGCCGTTAGCCTTCTGGGCAACAAGGACATACTGTTGGCTCGTATTCAGCTCATTGTCCACTGTAATCCCCTAGATCCTTTTCTCCAGAGCTGCTGCACAGCCAGTCAGTCCCCAGCCTGTACTGCTGCATGGGATTGTTCTTGGCACGACTTGTCCTTGGTGGATCCATGCTGACTGTTCCTAATCACCTTCTTCTCCTCCAAGTGCTTTGAGATGGATTCCATGAGGATCTGTTCCATGATTTTCCCACGGACTGAGGTGTGGCTGATAGGTCTGTAGTTTCCTAGATCCTCCTTTTTCCCTTTCTTAAATATGGGCACTATGTTTGCCCTTTTCCAATCATCCAGGACCTCCCCTAATCACCATGAGTTTTCAAAGATGACTGCCATTGGCTCTGCAATCATATCAGCATATTTCCTCAGCACCCTCAGGTGCATCCCATCCAGCCCCATGGACTTGTACATATCCAGCTTTTCTAAATAGTCCTTAACCTGTTCTTTCACCACTGTTGGCTGCTCACTTTCTCCCCAAACTGTGCTGCCCGGTGCAGTAGTCTGGAAACCGACCTTGCCTATGAAGACTGAGGTGAAAAATGCATTGAGCACTTCAGCCTCTTCTGCATCCTTTGTTACACGGTTGCCTTCCCCATTCAGTAAGGGACTTACACCTTCCCTGATCCTCCTCTTGCTATTAATATGCTTGTAGAAACTCTTCTCATTACCCTTCATCCCTTGCTAACTGTAACTCCAATTGTTGTTTGGCCTTCCTGACTTCATCCTTGCATGCTTGAGCAATGCTCTTATACTCCTCTGAAAATCTGGCCACAAACAGGCAACAAAGTTTGAAATGCCAGCCACATTTTGTCATGAAGAAGAGACATTAGGAATATTTTTTACACAAAGACACTACACCATAATATTCAGAGTCCTGTTAGGAACATGCTCCTAAATTGTGGATAATCTCCTCTTCAATTCATTTATAGAAAAGCACCGGGTTCAAGGGCAATACATACAAAAGAGTTTTTTCCCAAAATAATAGACAAAATTCTGAGACCTGATATAATTAGGAATATAATGAGAAGTTGACATCACTGTGAGACAACACCAACATATATGGCAGTAAATAAATCAACACCAGTAACAAACAGTAAGTGATGGCACTGAACGGACACAGGCATACGTTAAAACTGAGACATAGTGGCCACATCTACATGATCTACCGTTGTTACTGCACAGTCATTTAGTACTTGCATATCTAAGTATTAAATAACTGCACTGTAACTGACCTTACTGCTCAGTAGTGTCCCTACACAGCTTCCAGGTGATGCTGACTGCACAATAGCTCTTTACTACTGCACAGTAGTGTTGAGTCATAGTTTGTGCCTGTCACAGAGCACCCTGGTGCCCTGTGCCTGCATAGGAAAAGAACTGCCAGAGGGGGAGCCCTAACAGTGATTAGGCAGCACAGCTGCAGGTTACCAG
>JAGPOW010000304.1:58190519-58257878 GCA_030014935.1 Caiman crocodilus | reverse complement strand
TTGGCTGGGGTCCTGTGACCCTGGCACTCGTTCCTGCCATTGGCGGAGGGTCAGACTAGATGGCCTGCTCTAGGCCCCTTCTGACCCTAGGTACTATGATACTATGATACTATCCTCTGAATTCTAAAGTCAGTTCTGCTCTGAGTCATTTGGCTTCCTTTCACTTTGACCTGTCCTGAATTAAATCAGATGCCTGCCTCAACAACTAACATGTCCTTCTCTTCTGGCTAAATCTTTCTGTGTTCCTGTAAGTCTTCCCTGGCCCATCCAAATTGTGCAGTTTGTAAAGGCCAGCATTGAGACGTCGTCATATGTTGCTCATTGATTCCATTGAATTGACACAAATGCATAACAGGAACCTTTCATTCTTAACCCAGCAGGATGTTAAAGACCTCCATACACTGTATCAAGACAAACCACTTCTCTTCAGCAAAGTTTTGATGTATCTATGCATGGGCTTGAGGAAGAGGGCTGATTTTCTGGGGGTTGTTTTAGAGGTCTGCAGGAGTAAGGAATTGTGCACATCTTGGGGTATTTTTTAATTTCCTTTTCATGTAAAGTGAACTTTTCCCCCTGATGAACAAGTTGAAAGCAGCCAGGAATTGATATGCAATAGAGACATCATAGTTAAGGGTGAAAGGGAAAATATGCACAGTCTAATTACTGGTATTTATAAAAATAATCAGGGATTTATCAAACAGTTTAATTTGATAATGACAAAAACTAAGAGGGTTTAAAAATAGCATATTTGATTAATAGGAAGGTCCTTGGTGTGAAGCCTGGAAAAAGCCTCCAGCAATTAGTTTCTTAATGATAGGGAGATGAAAATAGAACTTTAGAGAGAACAGGAGAGGGAGGGGAAGGAGCTTGGTAACTTTGAAGGAAGACCCGTAGTCACCCCATGTGGTTTTGTGAAGTGCGGGGGAACATACAAGGCAAGCCACACTACAGCTTTGAATTATATTTGAAAACCATTTTAGTTATGGGTATGGAAAATAAAGATAATATTACAAAAATACTAGAGACTTGAAATACTCTAGATAAGAGAGTAGACGATAGTGTCAATCTCCATGGCACTATTCTTTGTTAAAAAACAAAACCCTGTTCACATTGGACTTGACATTATACTAAAACCTACTAGTTACATCCATTTTTGGACATGGTTTTCATATAAATCCTGCAAAAACTGTATTTGTCTACTACTATATAATATGATCAGAACTAGACCCATTCTGGATGGGTTCTTGTCCTAGTGTGATCAGGGCTTTAATGTGAATATTGGTTGAGGAAAGGCCATAAAAAGCAGACAAATGAGATCATATGCTAGTTAAAGACTAGGTTAAATAGGAGAAAGGTGGAAGCTTGGTAATAATTCACTATGGTGAAGTCACCTGCACTTATGAAGATTACAATGGTTTGCAAATAAAAAAGAGAAACACTGTCCAGCTTGCTTTATTTATGTTCGTAGTTGATTCAAATTCAGAGATATCTGAGAATAGCAGTTCTAATCTAAACGGATATAGTTCCCAGGCTAGAATTCAATTCTTATTTCTGTTTACACCATTTGTAAAATTCTGTTTTTCCCCCCAAAATATCTGTTACGCTCAAACGAATCAGTTAACAGCCCCAAATTCATAAGTCTCCCTAAAACTAGTGGGTATGACCAAGTAGAAAGAATTAAAAATTGCAAGGAAATTGATTTATATTTGAAGAATACAGATTAATTGTATAAATAGCAAGGTTTATAAGACTGTATGAATTATTAGCATATTTTCTAAGTGGAAAATGAACTGACAAGAACTTTGTCAAGATATTTCCAGTCATGCATTCCTAAGACACAAGTGGAAATTCCTCTGCACATTACTCTGTTCAACCTTAAATGCTCCAAGTTGAAAACAGTGTAACTTGAGGCCATTTATGGATACTTATAGCCTACACCTGTTTTATTCACTTTTATTTAATAAATGGCACATTGTCTTTGTATGATCATATTTATCAACCTATTTTTAATGACACAATTTGAATGGGAACTAAACTACCAAAGCACATTTCATAGGCTGAATCTGGTTTCTTGTAGTTCTGGTTAGGTGAAATATACTGTTACCATGAAGAGACAGCTGTCAATTCATTTTATTTAAGTTACTAGACTATGGATTAATTCATCTCATTCTGTGATACTCATGCACAGCCAAGTTCATCTGAAAAGTCAACTACATTTCTGTTTTTATTGCTCAATGGCCCAAAATTCTTCTGTTCACTGTGTCATTCAAAGAGATACAGATTTCCCACAGACTCAAGAGCAGATCTCAAATTTTGAAAAGGAAGATGCAGATGGTGAGGTGCATCATCTATAAATCAACACATATTTTTCTCCAGTTAAAAATAAACTAGAAGATTTACTAATATGCTAGGGCTGTATTCTACAAATAGAAGTTCATTGGAACGAATTAAAAACAATCTGCAGGATATGAAATAGGAACATCATCACTAGGAGCAGCTAACAGACAGCAGAATTGTAGAACAAAGGATAGCGTGATTGGTGGAACATGAAGACCTTTAAATAGGGGGTCATTAAAAACAGTGGAATGAAAAGTTTACAAGGGATCAGGAAGATTCTAATGAGCCCTGAAGTCAATTGACTCCTTCAGCATTGCCTGACTAGAAATGCTGCTGCCACTACCAAGCAGTTGCTTTTAAATGTTGGGTGGAGCAGGAATCTGGGGGTGGGGGACATACAAGTGCACACCAGTTCACCTCCACTGGATGAACCCCTGCACAGACCTGTGTTAAAGTTACTGTCTTCATTTATGCTATCCTAACTCAGATTCTCTTCTAATCAAGGTAGCCATGATATAATTTGTTTTTATTGCGAAGCCACTTTGACATATAGATAGATATTATTGAGACAGGGATGAGACTGAGACCATCAAAGTGAAAACTTTTATCATCCTAAGATTTTTAAACCCATGTTTTTAGAGGTAAATGTGATTACCATTAAATCATACCATTAAATCTGCATTAATTCTCTTTATTTCATAGCATACTAATAAATGTCTTAAAAAAGAGAATGTCTAAGATCAGGGGCAGGAGACCTTTTCCAGTTTCAGATCCAAATGGGACAGACATGGGTGGGCAGGACCTAGAACCTGTTTGCCACCATTGTTTGTCTCCATGTCAGCACAGGGAGGGTGCCTACAATCAATCATTGTTCCACCTCCCGTCCCTCAATGCCATCAATGCTCCACATCCATTGACTGAGTCCAATGGTTCCATAGGTTGAATCCACTCTGTGGACTGTGGGTTACTGATCCCTAAATTGGACATGGGGGATTACCCTGATAAAAAATAGTACAGTAGTGCAGTAGCACAATAGTACAGTAGCACAGTAGTGTTAACAACACATTGTAGCATTTCCTTTATTAAAAATGTTCTTTTTATATATTTTTAATTAAAATAATATTATTTGACTTTAGGGTAACAAGGTTGGTCTGGAATGTGTAAGCCTTGAAATTCATTTTTCAGTCAACAAAGTATTATGTTAGGGAGGAAAGTGTGCAGAAAGCTGTCAGTAATTCAGTAAGTTCTGAATGTTGTTCTTTGTCTCAGTCCTGCAGTTCAAACATCTGGCATGCCATATAAACCTCGGGCAAAACTGCTGGTACTGTACACATTAATCCCCTCCATTGCTTCTTCAGTTGCTCAGTGTTTGTAAAAGAGCATAATGCCCCCTCACACTACTTTCATTGGCGTTTAGCTTCAGCAGGCTCATACATTTTACTTTTCTTGTTTACAAACCTTGTCATTAAGACATTTTAGGTTAGATTCTTCAGACCTTAATCAAGCAAACTCTTTTTCATGTCAATGAGAATTTTGTCCAGCTAAGAACTGCTGAATTTGGTTAAATGATGCTGCAAGCCAGATGTTCAAAACAAAATCATGTTGGACTGGATATAGAAATATATATACACCAGCTGTACCTAGAAAAACTCACATGTCCACACACCCACAAGTTGGAATTCTTATACTCAAACTGTACATTAGATTATCTATTTGCACACCTGAATTATGCATGTAGATCACTGGATTGTGAAGCTGCAGCAGCTTGGGTGGGGTTCTGATTTTAATAAAATCTACTGCACGTGGGACGAGAAATTGGAGAGGCCACATTAGTTTATTCCGATTTGCATTTAGTCCCTTATAAACCCTGCCTCCCATAAGGATTATTGTGTAGGTTTATAACGCTAAGATTGTGCACAAAATGAGTCTTCCATGTACATATCTTCCCCTGCCCAAAAAGTAGAAATAAGTTACCTGTCATTTCTTGCTGTACATCCTACTGAAAACCTTCCACTATTCCATAAACTCATGAAGGTGATAGGTAGAGGGAGGCTTATGATTTCATATACACACACAATTTATAGGGAACCACACATCATTAACCCACCCAGATGCGGGATATATTGTGAACTGCACAAGATTCAACACGTCTCAGAGCAACCACAGAATGAATATGTAGCCTTAGCATCCTGCTTTTTCAGAGGCAGAAGAGATAAATTTCTTTCCTCTCTCCCCTTTCCGGCTAAGAAGTTTTGGAGCTATTCTATGAAGTCACTGTAGCAAAATATTCAGCATCTTTTGAAGGGCTTTCTGTTAAGGGGCTACAGGCAAGAGGAACTTTGAGGAACTGTTTGTAATCATAGGTTCAAAACACTTCTAAATGTGCAGTGTGGAAGAGAAAGTCTGAAGCTCTAGATACAGTACAATGCTCAGGAGCTCTTAAATTTTTTCAATGAATGAATTTAAGAAAAATAAATAACTTTCCTAAATATTTTTGCGCTAGATTGAGACCATGAAAACTGGTTATAGTTTGGGGGCCTGGCTTCCAGGTCCTGCTTTGATAATTGTTATTCAAACTAAAAGAGCGGCAGCAGGTAGACTGACAAATTTTCTCCTCAGGATCCTTGATTACTTGGGACAAGGAAGGAGGTGCAGTGGTGTACTTGTATCCCCGCCACCCCCCAAATGCCTTTTATTCCTGCTTCTCTTCCTTGGATCTCTTGCATGTATTTTTATGACCCTTGCAGGAGCAAGGCATTGGTCACCATTATCCTCCTGTCTTACCTGTGACAGATTAGGGTACCATGGCTTGTGGTTGTGTCCAGATTGACTGTAGTTTTATTAAGAGTTTAGATTATAGATTTGTATAGGATGGTTTGGATAGGGATGATCCTGCGTCTAGTGGGGGTTTGGACTAAATCAGTGTTTTTCAACCTGTGGTCCATGAACCCTTTGGGGTTCACAGACTATCTCTAAGGAGTCTGCAAAAGATTAGAAGGATCAATCAAAAGTATGTGAATACCCACACTTACAATTTAAAGGGGTCTGTATCTCCATTTGAAAATGTTTAGGGGTCCGCAAATGAAAAAAGGTTGAAAACCACTGGATTAGATGATCTCTGGAAGTCTCTTCATGCCCCACTTTTCTGATTCTAGGACTGCTACCTAATTGGTGTAGCTGGGTGTGGAGTTTGTACTCAAGTGTAGGGGAAATGGGTAAGTAAACTTTGGTTTAAATCCGCAATGTGATATCCTGTGTCTCAGAGCCAGGATGGAAGGCAAAGTAACATGACCGACCAGAAATAGTGCAGTTTACTTTTACATGAAGCCAGACAGATACCTGGAACCAAACTATGACTCTCAAAATCTTCCTTCAGGAGATACAATGCCAACCAGTAAATCTCTAAGTAAATGCAATATTTGAAAAAGTTATTTAAATTAGTATGTCCTTAAAAATAAGGTGATGGCATCTAAACCCCAAGCAAAATGGGTTCTAATCACAAAGCTGGGCAAACCCTAACTTTAACTTTCATTTTGCAAGAAAGATTCCAAATTACAATATTTTTCTTAGCTGGCATGGTGGCATGGAAATGCTTGTGTTCTGTTATTGCCTCTGGTCAAATGAACTTTCAAATATCTGATTTCAGTAAAGCAACTGAAATGTTTGGGTGAGTTCAAATTCCCCCCAAACCATTCACCTATTCTGAGTAAAAGAGCCCACCTTTAAAACTACCTCCTTGATCTTCATTAGTAATTCAAATAAGGCCCTTGACTATGCCATAAAATACAGCAGATTTTCCAGCATGATACATGTTGATTTAGAAAAGCATTCTTGTCAAAGTTCCACACTGATGTTTAATATTAATATCTGAGGTGTGGCAGTCATGGAAAGAGCTGAAAATTTGGCTTTCAAACTGAAAGACCAAGAGGAGGAAGGAAAGGAAATTACAACACTATTCCGAAGTACTGCAGATGATCCATAGTGGCTATGAACTCAATGAAAAAAGTAGCTAAAGATTGAGATCAAATATGTAACTCAGGGCCTTTTGGTTTATTAGATAACAAAAGGGTAGTTTATTATTTACACTTAAGTATGACTTAAGATCTTGAACATTCAGACTATGCAATCGGTATTTTTACTCAGTCTATTTTCTCTTATGATTTAGCCAAAATGTAGCAACCTGGAGGTTGGGAAATAATGCCTAATGCTACTAGGTTTTTCGTGATGGTCTTTTATCCAATACTGGCAGAAGGTAGGGCAGGGTGGCACCTTAGAGACTAACTGGTTCAGAGAGGCATAAGCATTCATAGGTAAGGCTTTGTTGAAGCTGATACAAAAAATTGCTTGTAGTGACTTCACGCGACTTTTATCTTTGATTTTCTGTAATTTAGATAAAACTCTGCAAAGTGGTCAGGTGAAATATGTTAAAGTATTTTATATAAAAGTTTTTATTTTATTTTAATATAATTTCATCATTATTTGAATACATCTGGATTTAAAGAAGACAATTCCTGTATGGTCAGACAGGATAAAAATGTGTCCTAACCTATTAAGCTATGTTGCAGGAAGATATGTATCTCTGCAGAACTGCAGCCTAGCTAATAATTTCTTAGCTTGTATTTGTGCAGGCAATTATTTTGTCTCAAGTGCAGGACTTTGCATTTGTCCTTGATGAATTTCATCCAGCTGACTGTGGACAATTTTTCCAGTCTATCTAGGTCAGTTGTGTTCTTAACCTGACCCTGCAGAGTGTCTGCAATTCTACCCAACTTGGTATCATCTATTAATTTGCTAAGTATGCACTCTATCTTATCATCCAAAGAATTAATGAAGATAATAACAATACAGGACCCAGGACAAACTTCTGGGGTACCCTATTTAATACTGCCTCTCAACTAAACATTAAGCCATTGATAATTGTTTATTGAGCACCATGGTCCAACGAATTACGTATCCACCTTACAGAACTTTCATCTAGTCTGTATTTCCTTAGCTGTTAATGATAATGTCATGGGATACTGTATCAAAAGCATTGCTTAGGTGAGTGATGCAATTCAGGAAAAATAAGAATTTGCTGACACTCCCACAATATCAGTCTCTTTCAAGCTTTGTATCCCAAACTTATTACCCTACATCTTACCATTCAGTGGTAGGGCCCACTACCACTGAAAATATATAGCAACAAACAACAAAATATATAGCATTTGAATCCCGGAATAAACGATCTGTAAGCTCTAGTTTCTTATGATTTAAAGAGAGGTGGCAGGTCACACCAAAAAGCCTGCTGCATCTCAAACCATAAGTTAATGGTTCCAGCTATTTGCATGGTGATGGTTAAGGACAGTTAGAGGAAGCAACTTTTGGAGGAAGGTTTCATGGACAGTAGTAAAAGGGAGGCTCAAAGGTTCAGATCTTTGGATCTGCATTTAGATCTTTAGACCAAATTATTGGCTAGGATGAAATTTTTAAGTAACCCCTCCCCTAAAAAACCCTTATTTGAAAATAGATCTTATCAGTTTAATTTGGAGAAATATTTGTGTATGAATGAGGTAAAGGAAAAAAATCATCTATTTATTAAATTCATGTGTCTTACATAAGTATTTAAAAAGACCAGCACATTTTAGTTCCTACTGAAAAATTCTCTCCATGCTGTTTTTTCAATAAACAGAACATTAAAAGTGTCTGTGTGTATAAAATAGTCCTAAATAGAATATATGCACATAAACATAGAAACGTGTATATTATATATATTATTATAGACATCAATTAGTTTTACTTATGGTATAAAGTTGATGCTTCTATGCATGTGATAAGAAAAACATCCCTGCAGACTGTACGCCTAAGCTATAAGGCAATGCATCAAGATCAAACAAAGAGCAGTTTAGCAGCCCTCTAACTTCATACTCTGGATGGATGGATGCTTCCTCATTTTCCCCCACAGCTGAATTTTGTGAATCTACCCTTCCTTTGTGCTCTGTAGCTCCTTATTAGCTGCAGTCAAGAGGACTTGCAGCTTTGTAAATGGTGTCATATTATCCTAAGAGATTGTGGAAACCTGGCAGCTAGCTGCCTTGTTGGCTGCAGTGCTGTAGAAGCACACTGCTGGGTTTTAGAAACTTGATGTTATAAGCTCAACAACTGTATTTAAAAAAATCACATATCTTTCCAAAATCTACATCTTTTATAATGTTACCATTATTAAAACATATGAAAAGGTTAGTTTGGAAAATAGTCTTCATAATGTCTATTAAATAGAAAAAGAATGGCCAACACCTTTTAATATATTATCATTAAATATTTCTTTTAGATACTATAATCCATCAACAGGTGTATTTCTGAACTGTTATATATGCACAGTCTGACCAATTCCCATTGACCTGGTATTTATACAGAATCATATAGGCTGCCTATACATGTGTTCAGATGTGGTGGGTGGGGCGTTTCAATTAGAGCAGCTCCTGAGCAACTACTCTAATTAAAACAGCTCATCATCATATGTATTAAGGCTCCTGTGTTTCAAAATGGCTGAAACCCATTTGAAAGGGGGGGAGGCGGCTTAATACATGTGACAGTGAAGTGTTTCATTCATATGGTAACTAGAACGTGAATGAAGATGTCTATAGGCAGCCACAAATTGGCTCAACTGGAATTTACAGATTTGTGAAGGTAGCAGTGTCATGTCCTCAAGTCCACCAATGAGAGTATTCCTCTGGTCATAAAGAGCACATATACACTTGCAGCAGGGCTGCAATTGATCGAGACTACTTGAGTAATCAAGTCTGCTGGAGTGTGGTAATCACTGCACTCCAGCAGACTCCAGCGGCATGTGTATCAGTGTCACCAAGCTGAAAAATGGTGGCGGGGGTGCTTTAGCTAAAGCTCATTTGGCAAGCTTTAGTTAAAACGCCCCTACCAGCATTGCCGCGGCCATCAACAGGGATGCTGATACACATCACACTCTGGGTGCCTTAATTAGGGTGGCTCCAAGAACCTCTCTAATTAAAGTGCCCCTCTCCCCACTCCCAGAGCACATGTATAAATACCTTAAATGTATCTAATTTGTCAAATCCCTAAAGTGAACTGAAACTGTATTGAAAAGGGGAACTGTGGAGTGAGGTTCCAAGATAAATAATGATTTTAATATTGTATATGTTGTTTCTAAGGGTATAATGATTTAAGTCCCTCAGTGAACAATGACAACTATGAATGAAAAAGAGAACAGACCTGTAACGATACCACAGCACAGGGTTTCTCCAGCACAGGCTATGTGGCTGCCTCCATCTTGATTTCTCCTCATTCCCCAGGGATCATGTTCATATTCCTCATATGATAAGACATTCCCTTGTAAGGGACTGTTTCCAAAATCTAACCCTTATCACTATGCCCCCTCCCCCTACCTTTTTAAAATAAAAATAACCATCGCACTAAAACAACAACAATGCCACAACAACAACACAAAAGCCACAACAATACAAAACAAAGCAACCACCACACCCAAAAATCCATAACCTACAAAGGAGAGGTTACTAGCATTTCACTCTGGAATGAGTCTTTACCACTCACTTTCCTATTCTTCAGGTCCCTTGACCTTCTTCACAGACCTCTACGAGCCTTTCTGGCTGTTTTACCTGTCTCCTGCATCTCCAGAGTATTGGCTCCTCATTGGAGGTTTGGAGGCTCTCTGTTGGATCATTAGTATCTTCACCTTCTGAGGATGATGAGAAGGAGGACCTAGGAACCATTAACTGAGACTGATTCAAGTCCATATTGTGAAGAGGCCGGTGGCACCTCTTCAGAGGAGAAAGATTATCTCATCTGCGTTTACCTGAGAGGGCAGTAATGAGGCTGAGGAGGGAACTCCTGATGTGCCCAAAACTGAATTTACCAGATCACCAGGTACATCACATTGGCTCCTCCTTGTGCCCTGGGGCTACTTCTGGCAGGGAGTTCTCCCTGGGAAAGAAGGGCAGGGAAGAGAGAGGACCCCGACAGGGTGGAAGCTATGGTTGAGAGCTAAGAGGCTAATCCCCTGAAACAGGGCTTAAAACCAAGGCAGTCTGTGAGCTCAGAGAAGCTCTGTGAATGCTGCTGCCTGTCAAGCACAGTGGGGCGAAGGTTAAAAGCCCAAAGCTTGTAGGCTCCAGAAGAAAACCTGAATATACAGGAGAGGGTTTTTTTTCTTCTTTCGAGTTCCATTGGCAATGTGGATTAGGAGGCTGTGTAGCCCCAGGGGGGCATTGTCTCACATTAATGAGGGCAATTAATGGACCCCTGGAGTGAAGCTGAAGAGGGATTGTGGCTTAAAGGACCCACACCTGTGAGGCGTCAGCACTAGAAGCATTGAGTTCATTTTCTTGTGTTTCATTCTCTGCTTGCTAAAAAGGGGTGGATTTCCCCATGGCAGCTTTTTTTTCCTATTTTTTTATCTTGCCAGGTGAAGGCAGCCCTATAGGGCAACTGGATCCCTGGCATCCAGCCTTGGGGAGGAGAGGAACAAAAGACAAGAAGACAGATAGGATTGATTTGATTTATTACACTGGGCAAACAAATCTAGGTCTGAATTCTGGACAGTTTAAAGTCTCTTTCTTTGTGCCAAAGGTAACTATCCAGAAGAAGAACTATAACTGGCCTTCAGTCAGAGAAAATGGCCAGGCCAATCACGAGCACATGTTCTTGATTATACCTGCTACCATGCTAACAAGTGGTAGGTGTATGAGTGGGGTGACAGGGAAGGTTGGAGCCCCACTTGGAGGGTGCCCTGTGACATAAGCAGACTCATGAACGCAACATCACCTCCCAAAAGAACATTCCATCAAGTCATGGCAGGTGAGAATTAGGTGGAGTCTAGAGTCTGACTAGCTGGTCAAGACATTCCCAACAACTGTGGACAGGTGAATGCCATCAGGACATCAAGGGCCCAGTCCTTATGCAGTGATTCCCTAACACATATCTCATGACAATGTCTGAAAGCTAAGTGGAAGCGCAAGTAGGTCTCTTGGATTATGTTGAAGCATGCCCCCTTGATTTGACTGAATTAGATAAGACTGTGGGTTTACTAGCTGTTTCACTGTACCCTGCTGTTCCCATGTTCTCGACAAGTAATTCCTCAAACTGAATCACTTGGCTTTAGTAGTGAAAGCTCATGAGATCTTGTATCAAAGTAGTATTTGTTTCTTCTTCTGATCTTCTTACAGTCTCCTTATGACTACCATGTTAGGACTTTCCAATAAGGTGTTAGTAATGGGCAGATTTGACTGTATCCACTGGCCCATTGACAACTGTGCTGAAGACCAGCCATTGTCCAGAGGTGTGCTACAATAAGCCAGTAGTACTTTATGTAAATCCCCTCCACTGTCCAATGCTTTTTTCATTAGGTTTTTCACCATCTAAAGGGATTGGTCTGCAAGGCCATTTAATTGGGGATAATTGGGACTTGATGTGCTATGACAAAAATCCCAGTACATTGCCTAAACTCTGCATTGGAGAACTGTGGCCCATTATTGCTGAATACTTCATCTGGAATTCCATACCATGCAAATATGGCCTTCAAGCAAACTATCACTGAGTGACTGCTGATACATTGCAGAGTACAGATTTCTGAATACAAAGAGTAATAATCAGTAACTATTAAATACATGCTGCAGTTCTATGTAAGAGATCAATGTCCACCTTCTCATAGGCCGTGTGTGGAACCGGGTGAGGCTTTAGTGTTTCTGCCTGCTGGCAGGGTCTGAATTTCAAGCAGGCAAAACAGTTTTCAACTGTACTAGCCATGTCCTGAATGACCCTTTGCCAATACATCACCTCTCTTGCTCGTTTCTTGCATTTCTCAATACCAAAGTGTCCCTCATTGATCTTCTGTAGCATTCCTCTTTGGAGGCTCTGTGGTATTACAACTTTATTGCCCTTGAAAATAACTCCTTCAATGAAAGTACACATTGGAAATTCCAGTAGTCCTGCATGCTCAAGTCACAGGTACTCCTGTCCTTTGGCCAACCAGAAATTATCATTTATTTCAGGATATCTAATGAGTGGTCCTTCTCAGTTTCTTCTTTTATTTGTTGTAGCCTCCTGCCCATGATCAGAAGTGAGCTAACAATCAAGTCAACATAGGCTTGCATCTCTGTCTCAGAGGGCGTTTATACTTGTCCAGTAGATGCCATTGCCCTCGACAGCACAATCTGCTGTAAACAGAAACTTGCCGGGTGTGTACTTCACAACTAAGTCATACTTCTTCAGCTTAATCATTATTCTTTGAATCTTTAAGGTGCAGTTGTTCAGAGGCCCAGGCCTATCAACTGTGCTATCAAGTGCTTGTGGTCTGTTTTTACACTCACTTGTTGCCCATAAATATATTGATTGAACTTCTGGCATACAAACAAAATTCCTAACAACTCTCTCCCAATCTGTGCATACCTACTTGCTGTCTCAGTCTGCAATTTAGATGCATAAGCAACAGGTTGACATTGGCTGTCAAAATTCTGCAGTAGCACAGCACCTACTCCCAACTGTGAAGCATCTGTTGATATTAGTATTGGTTTCCCAGGGGTATAGAATTTTAATACAGGTTCTTTAATTGCCACTTAAATGCCTTCTATGCTTCCTCCTGTTGTGGATTCCAACACCATTAATTTTTACTCTCAAGAAGCATGCTTAGAGTTGCTGCAGTTATAGACAGGTTTGGTATGAAACTTCCAAGATAATTTACCATTCGCAAAAAGCAGGGCAAGACTTTTTTTTGACTGAAGATGTGGCATCATTTCAATAGCATGAATTTTTTTCTTGTCTGGTTTCACCCTCTCTAGAAATAGTGTCTCACACAAATGTCAATTTTGTAGCTCCAAAAACAAAGGGACTTTGATCTCGAAAGCTTGCAGAAAAGGATGATTTTCTTGTGATTTCCCAGTTGGTTTAATAAAAGGTATCATTTTGGAACCAAGAGTTTTAGTTTTTTTGTATGTAGCTGCAAAAACACATTTCTGTCTACTGAGTTTCAAATGTGCAGTTGTCTCCAATACTTCTCAGATCCTACGATCATGTTCTTCCTTGGTGACGGCCCTATATAATCCATAAATGTGTCTATAACTGAATATGCTCATAAATCACATGTATAGTTTTGTGATACACCTCTGGAGCTGAAGCTATACTGAAAGATAAACAGAAATTGATAGAGTATTAAATGTACATAATTTAGAACTTTCCTCTGTTAATTTCAGTTGCCAGAATTCCGAAGAAGCATGAAATTTACTGAAGAACTGTACATTCACAAACTGAGCCATAATCTCTTCTTTGGTGGGCAACTTAAAATGTTCTCTTTTTATGATCTTATTGAAATCCCTTGAATTCAAGCATATCTAAAGCTGTCCAGTATTCTTCTCCACAATAACTAAGGAGTTAACCCACTCTGTTGGCTCCTTAATTTTCTGTATTACCTGGGCTTCCTTCATCCTTTTTAGCTGTTCCTTTAGTTTATCACAGAGAGCAAATGGCACCTTTCTGCATGTGTATAACCGAGGGGACCTGTTTATTTATCTGTGTAAGTGGTTTGATTAACCCAGTTAGGTTATTTGCTTAATACCTGTCAGGATTTGAAGCATGCTAGCTTCGAGGTCACAGCAGGTCTTTTAATTAAGGTTCTCATTCAGCACATCAGCCCCATCTCACCTGCCATGACTTAATGTAAAAGAAAAAAAAAGAGGGAGGCTTGCTGCTCTTAATGGCTGTTGACCTTCGGCTGAAATAGTATTTTTCCTCACACTCAGTTCCACCTTTTTACATGGCCCAGTTAACCCTGGGGATACTGACTGTCTATTTCCATTCTTATGCCATTCTATATTATTCTTATCATTACGTTTCACTGGTTGCAGAACTGTGGGTCCCTGGTTTCTTCCAGGTCCCCTTTTCTGCCCCACAGCCACTCACAATTAGTTGTCTTCTGTCCATGCAAGTTCCTGGGCTGAAATGACTCTTGCTCCACCTGATCCCACTGATAGCTTCCTCTTGTTTCCTCTTTCTGGTAAGTATGGAGACTCTTTTGAATCTCAAAAAGAGAGTTTCCTACCCTCCTCCTTTTACCATTCCTAGGGCATTGTCTCTCTTTTCTCCAAAAGACTCTCTCTGGTCTTCCTCCTGTGTCTCTCTTTCTATTTCTCTTTCCTCCTGGTTGTTGCTGGGTGTGGCTTTTAACTGCTCTCCGTCCTGTGCCCAGCCAATCAGAGCTGACAGGAACTAATGAATCTGGGTATCTTTGATCTTCCCGCATCCTGATTTCTTGCTTCGGGTCTGTTGTGAGGTAAGTATTTATGCACCTGGTCTGGCACACCTTATAATCTTCAGGGCCCTTCTCTCAGGTTCCTGGAATCTCCCAAGTGGGCAGCATGATCTTTGCTGCCACAATCTGAATTGTATGTTCCCTTGGTAAGCAACCAAAGCCTTGAAATAAATCTTGATATTCCAAGATAAGGTCCTTGAGCCAGAGCATTCTAATGCAAGCACTCATTTAACCAAACTGATCTTTTACAAAATAGGTATCACCTCCTTAGGTACTGCAATGAATGCAAGATTGTACACCACATTTTTACATTTGATGCAGGCTAGGCACTTTCTTCACTCCTGAATAGGCAGTTATGGTTACTTTTGTTATCCTCCATTTTGATTTACTTTTCAGTCTTTTATAATCTTGCTCCAGTAAAATGTTCACCTGAGTCCTTGTATCCAATTTAAATGGAATCATTAACCCATGTATTTCCAGTGGCAGGATCCAGTCCTTTTCAGTAGCTTTGCTTGATTCTGCTGTATCTATATATGCACCTGGACTTTATGGGCTTGCACTATGCAAAGCTGGCAAAGTGATTATTCTTACCACAATTAAAATAGAGCGTTCCTAATGCAGCACATTGTTTGGAGCCATGATGCATTCCACACCTGCTGCATGCTTGCCTGTATTCCATCTGCCCCTTAGTAATAGTTGTGGTAACTGGAGTGACCTCCACTTGACTTAGCTTTTTCTGTCTGTCTTTACTATGTATTGCATGGACAACACCTTCAGCTGCATTCAGTTCTTTGGCCCAGACCGTCACAGTTTCAGCTGCTCTACAAATCTGTATAATTTTTCCTAGGATTAGGTCTGCTTCCCATAGCAGCTTCTCTCTTAATCCATTGTCTATAATGCCACAAATAATTCTATTCCTGATCAGAGAATCTGTTACATCCCCCAAAACACAGGTCTTGCTTAGCCTTTTTAACTCTGTGATATAGTGCTCTATGCTTTCATCTGTTTTTTGAATGCATATAAAAAATTATGTCTTTCAAAAGTATCATTGCAGTTTGGCACACAATATTCTTCAAATTTATTCAGTATCTCATTTAACTTCATGTTTAAACCTGGAGCAAATGTAAAGTTGTTGTACACCTCAAGCACTCATTCCCTACCACATACAGGAAAATGGATGATTTAACTTTATCAGTTTTCTCTTCTGCTCCTGTAGCAGGTAAACGCAACTCAAACCTTTGTCTAAATTTTCTCCAATTCTCAACGATATTGCCTGACAACGAAAGGCAAGAAGGGGCTTGTAATGCATCCATGTTTAACTGTGTCTCTGAGCTGGTTACACTTCTACCTTGCAGAGACAGCCTTTGTTTCTTGTTGATTGTAGTTTCCAGGCCCTGGATTACCAGCTTTCTGCTAGGGATAACACTGCAAATCAGGGGTGGGCAATTATTTTGGGCAGAGTACCACTTACTGAGTATCAGCAAGCCATCAAGGGCCACATGACAGGCAACCAGGGGCAGATAAATATTAATTTTCTAAAGTTTTTAGGGGCCCCCTAATAGAATGTCCTGGTAGGTCACATCTAGCCCAGAGGCTGCATTTTTCCTGCCTCTGCTGCAGATCAATCCAATCCTCCTTACTCACCACTTCTGACAGCATATAATGATTTAGGTCCCACAGTGAACAATGACAACTATGAATGAGGAAGAGAACAGATCTTCAATGGCACCACAGCACAGGATTCCTCCAGCACAGGCTATGTGGCTGCTTCCATCTTGATTTCTCCTCACTCCCCAGGGATCACGTTCAAATTCCTCACATGATAAGACATGGCCTTGTAAGGGACTGTCTCCAAAGTCTAACCCTTATCACTGCAAAGGTGAAAAGGTGTTAATAGCGGGGGACAAACATTACAGATATAAACTGGCTTAAGTGATCAGAAACTGGTTTAAACCTGTAACAGAACAGATGTTCAGTGCACATACACCAGTTTAAAAATGGCTGAAACTGGTTTCAGATAAACCTGGTTGAATGAAGTATCAGACTTAACTGATTTGGGTCAAACTGGTTTATGCAATGTCTGTCCCAGATCCCTTGCTTTTTTAAGATAACCCAGACTCCCCCAGCATCCAGCATGCTCTCTGGGCTGGGCTGGGCAGGGTTCTCTGTTCCACTGCAGGGCTGGTCCCTCCCCTCTGCTCCCTAGCTTCAGCTCTGGCAGGGACTGCAGGCTGCTCAACCTCCTCCCCTCACTACTCCCTGCTAAGCAGGAATTCCCCCATCCCCTCTGCCTTGCAGAGAGGTGTCTGTGTATTAGCTAGCAGACCACATGCTGGCTATGGTCCCAGGTAGAATCAACAGGCAGAATCAACAGGTAGCTTGTAATGTACCTATGTTGTTTTTTTAATGGGGTGATAAGCACTGAGATAGGGGTGATAAACACTGTTATCAATTCCCTGCTGAGCTAATCAGAATGTCTTGATGGGGCCTGGTCATGCCTCCCCCTCAGTTCATTCTAGAAGGGAAGGGAGGGCTGCTCTAGTGCCTCCCTAGCCTAAGCCACTGCACATGCACTTCTGGGATGTCTGTTCAGTTACAAACTGGTTTAGCCTAGCCAAGTTAGACTAACCTCCAAAGATTGAATCAATTCAGTCTCAGGCTTTTTTAATGTCTGTCTCTAGCCAATGTGTCTCATTAACTTCCTGTGTCTTTAATAGCAATACATCCCTCATCACCCAATACTCACTTCTCTATAATATCATATATTAGTTGCTTGTCTTCACTTTCAAGGTTCTTCATGGTTTACCCACATCAATCATTCACTATGACTATGCCAGGTTCCACTTCTGACTGGCTTATAGTGCCTCCCTCCATTGCTTCTACACATTTTCAAACAAGTGCTTTTTTGCCTTCTCCCAGTCTGTGCCTCATACTTGGAAAGAGTTCGCTGTATACATCTGCGAAGTCAACTTCTTCAAATCCCTACTTAATTCCCTTCCTTACCAGTACAGCACTAAAAAATCCTGACAACAATTAGGTTGCTAGTGAGCTAATGCTACTACCTACCATGCTGACCAATGTTATTTCACTGTCTGCTTGTGCTTCCCCATTTGTTTGTATTAATCTGAAAACTATTTCCTTATATTTAGATTTTAAGCTGTTTGGGGCTAGAACCAGCTTTCTCTTCTGGAGTGGTATAGTACAGTGATGCTCAATGTTTTCCCACAGTGGCCTGGATGGGCAGTGCCCAGTCTGTGGTCCAGAGGGGGGGGGCAGCCTGGCCCCAACCCAACCCTGCAGAGAAGGGGGGTGGCATGACCCCACAGGGGGGGAAGGGGCATAGCTGGGCCCCAATCTGGCCCCACAGGGACAGGAAGGCAGCATGGCCTGGCCCTAATCTGGCCCCATGGAGGGGAGAAGGGGGCATGGTCCAAGCCTGCAAGTGGAAGAGAGCACAGTTGGGATCTGAACAGCCATGTGGGGCTTGGGAATTTGGCTGGGGGGAGGGTGGCAATATTATTGGCCACTGCTTCCCCACCACCAAATTTACTGACCTGTGGGGAGCCCTGCAGGCCAAATACAAGGGCTCCACAGGCTACATTTGACCCACAAGCCAGAGGCTGAGCATCCCAGTATAGAACTGTGGGGACCTATTCTACACTGATTCATAGGTGCCACATAATAACACACCATGCACAAGAATCTCCAACCAAAGTTTCGTGTAAAGCATTAGTCCAGCTAGTTTCACTCTTGAATGTAATTGACCATAATTAACATTAAAATATTCAGAAATGACACAAAGGAGGGATTTAGTCTGTCAGTCAGTCACATTTATCCAGCAAAACTTACTCACTAGAAACTGAGTATCTTTGGCTTATTCATTTTTATGTCAGGTTATGGTTGTGTTCTGTTAATTTTCGCCAATCCATGTATTGTAGATGTTGCTGTGCATATACTTAACTTAGGCCAAATGACACAGGGACACAGAGAAGATGCTGCTCAGCTATTGAATCTTTATTCAGTATGGTCCCTTCCTTTTCACTAGCACAAAGTAGCCCTTTTTCAGTAACACATCTCTGGTGGATCAAATTATTGCACTTAACATTAAGTATATGTTATATCTAATAACTTTTTCCTTTCCAAATACAAATCATAATCAGTAGTATGCAACTGTTGATCCTCTGGATCATAACGTACATATAAGAGTCTAGCCTGATGAATCTGTACAGAATCCTGCAACCATCACACCAAGTTCTTCAATGCATAGGCCTAGGCAAAAGTATGGAGGACTGGAGGCTGCCCAAGACAGAATCCAAAGGCCAAACTAAGTCCAGGCATTCAGTGCCAGGATGGTTGCAGCTTCTGCTAGACAGCAACACATAAGAAATGCTTCTAACTGTCTAATGCCTCAGTAAGGGTGCACTTCTGTCAGGGTGATGTCCCTTAGCCTTCCTCCAACCAAGGAGTACACACAAGGCAGTGGGGACTAGGGAATAGGAGCTACCATGCCAGAAGCAGCCCTACCACATTGGCCCCAGGCCCTCCAATAAGATGCAGTTTACAGTCATACCCAGGATTGAAATCATAAATATATATATTTTAAATATGATTTCTCCCGCTGGTTGAGTTTGAGGGGAAATTTTTTTTTTAAATCAAATTTATTTTAAGACTAAGACTATTTTTAAATCCAGACCACTCCACAAAGATTGTCAAGCTTTTCAATATCCCATGTCTAACTCGGTCTACATGCCCCTTATTGAAATCCTACCTTTAAAAATGGTGTTAGAATGATTGCAAGAAATACCCACATATGACAATCCAGCCCAGCACATGGTCTTGTCAGTCTTTCTTCATCAGGAAACTTAAACATATGTTTAACTGTCAGCATTGCTTAGAGAACTGACTGATTAACTAAAGAATTTGTAGATTGACTATTATGTAGCATCAGCTATAAGAAAGCTGTAGCCTGACTGGTTCAAATAATCCATTAAATAAAAAAATAACATAACATTTTAGCTGATATCACACAATTACCTAAAGCCTTTGGGGCATGGAACCTTGTTTAGATGAGTCTATAAAGTACCTCAAGGGTGCTTCTATGCATGCATCTTAGTGCACCTGAATAAACTCTAGCACAGTTCTTGCTGCAGTTTATTGCTCACAGGTGCCACATTTACACGTGTGCCTGGGACCACAACACACTGAGCCAGGGCACTACAGCTCTAGCTGAAAGGAGGCCCAGGGGGTCATCCTGCCAGCCTGGAACTGCTCCCGGCTAGCTCTACGTGCTGTGGAGGGGCTGGCTGGGGCATGAGGGTGAAACAGTGCAGGGCTAGCCAGCAGGCAGCCCCTGCACTGTAGCACTCTCTTGCCCCAGTCAGCAGCGGTAACTATCTACACATATGTTGTGGGAGAATAAATAAATCTGCCATAAGATAGCACTTTTGAGTCAGGCAGTACTATCCTACAATGGAGTTAATTAGTTTACTGTGCTTAATAACGTGGACAAGCACCCAATGGGGCACATGTGTAGATGGTGACACTTTATTGAAGAGCTAATTAGTCAACTCCACAGTAAAGAACATGTGTAGATACCACCAGAATGTATTAACTCTATAGAAGAGAGAGAGAGAGAGTGTGTGTGTGTGTACATATATTCATGAATTCATAGATTTAAGGCTGGAAGGGACCTTGGAAGATCATCAGGCCTAGGCCCCTGCATCAAGCAGGAAAAACAACTGGGGGTCAGGTGACCCCAGCAAGGAGACTGTCAAGTCTCCTCTTGAAGATTTCCAGGGTATGTGATAGCACCACATCTGGAGGGAGCTTATTCCAGAGTCTGGACACCCTGACTGTGAAGAAGTGTTTCCTAATGTTGAGCCTGAATTGGTTTTCCAGCAGTTTGTGGGAATTACTCCTGGTATTCCCCCTTGGGTGCCCTGGTGAACAGTTGCTCACCAAACCCTTGATGTACTCCCCTAGTGTAGCGTTAAGCTGCTACCAGGTCCCTTCTCAGCCTTCTTGGACTCTGAGTTCTGTGTTGCGTTTGTTAATCTCTCAACCTGAATCTCTTATTTGACTTCTTCTTCTGTGTTCTCTTTAGTCTGTATCTAAACTAACTATAATAATATTAATAACTAACAACTTCTATATATAATCTGAATCTCGTCTTCTATGAATATCTGATTTTTCTTCTTCTAAGTGTGTGTAAGTGTGCAGTGTGTGCCTCCCTGCACAGTGATGGGTCACACTGGCAAGGAAAACACTGAGCTTTTTCTTTGAGAAGTATTGGGGAGAAAAAACAAATATAAATTGAAAGAAGTGAATTGGAAGTAGACAGATTCTAAGATAAAATAAGCTAAGCTATATCCTATCCAATCCTTTCTAGCAGCAAAAAATGGCAGGCCACTGACTAGGAAGCCAGGCCAGTACCCACAGTACATTTGGAATGCTGTTGCTCAGGCAAACACAGCTCAGAAAAGGGACAGAAAAGCCTGAACACAGAGGTTTTTATGCTGTTTCTATGTCCCTCCCTCCAGACACCGTGATTGGAAGGGCAGTCAGAGAGAAATCACAGTCATTGGTCAGCTAGAGATGTCAGTCCTTCCCCCTCCCTGTTCCCCCTCCCTCTTCTAAGTTTCTGTTTCCCCATAAAGACTGTCCTCCAAATCTCTGAATTGCCAAATCTTTTCTAAATATTTTCTGAATTGATTTGGAGGCTCCGAATCCATTCAGAAAATTTTAAGCTTCTTGTGATTTGATTCGGATTTGCAGATTTGGCCTCTGAATTGGGCCAAATCTTCTCTAAATCAAATCATGAACTGAAACTTCACACAGGCCTAATGGGTGTCTCTTCTTTGAACTCTCTCAAGCTTGTCCATGCCCTTGTTAAAGTATGGTGCCCAGAACTGGATGCAGTATGCTAGCTGCAGTCTCACTAGTGCTGAGTAGAGTGGAAGAATCACCTCCTTGGTTTTGCTGGAGATGCATCAATTGATGCATGCCAGAGTATTATTTGCCCTATTGACTACAGCATTGCACTGCCAGCTCATATTCATACTGTGCTCTGTTATTACCCCCAGGTACCTTTCATTTGTGGTGCTAGTCAGTTTGGTGCTGCCAAGCCTGTGAGTGTGTTGGGAGTTGCTCATCCCAAGGTGGAGCACTTCATATTTCTCAATGTTGAACTTCATCAGATTCCAATCTGCCCAACGTGCTAGCCTGTCTAGGTCCACTTGTAGCTGTAGCCTATCTTCAAGTGTGACCACACTCTCCCATAACTTGGTGTTGTCCGTGAACATAGCCAGTGAGCTCTTCACCCCCACATCCAAATCGTTAATAAAGATGCTGAAAAGTACTGGAGCAAACACCAACCCCTGCAGGACACCACAGCCCACTTCTCTGACACTGCCCACTTCTGGACACAGATCTATTCACTACAACTCTCTGGGTCCTATCCTGCAGCCAGTGTCTCACCCACCTGATTCTCTCGGAGTTAAGCCCACAATCCTCCAATTTTCTTGTGAAAACATCATAGGATACTAGATCAAAGGCCTTTTGGAAATCAAGTTATACAATGTCATCCTGCTCTCTTGTGTCCAGGTTGCAAATCACCTGATCATAGAAGGAGATGAGGTTGGTAAGGCAAAAACTGCCTGAGACAAAGCCATGCTGACTGTCATTCAGAATCTTATCTTTGCTTATTGCAGATAGACTCCTTGGTGAACTTTTGTAGGATTTTCCCTAGGATGAAAGTTAGGCTGATTGGCCTATATTTACCTGGGTCCTCCCTCCTGCTCTTCTGGTGGATGGGCACAACATTGGCCCTCTTCCTGCCCTCAGGGACTTCTGCAGAGTGCCATGAGCCATAGAATAGTTTCGGCAGGGGTTACACAATGACTTCAACCAGCTCCTTCGGCATACTTGGATGAAGATCATCCGGTACCACTGACTTGTATACATCTAATTTTTTTAACTGGTAATACACCAATTCTACAGCAATAGTAGGAAGGCAATTATTCCTACTGTGCTCACGCTCTAATCTACCTGATGTGGTTTTCCCCTTCATCTGGTTAGGTCTCTCTTTATATTTCCATAGTTATGCACTTTTGTACTTTCCCTTTCTTGCTGGGATCAAAAATAGAGGTCTCAGGTTACTATTGGAGGGGCTATAATTGCCTGGAACGAGAAGCAAAAGAACGAGAAATCTCTTGTTGGTCTAATAAAAGATATTACCTCTACCATGATCCCAGATTGCTTTTTCCTCTAGACCAATACAGCTACAGTCTGGATACCTGACAAGAAATCTCATGCAATCTGAAGCCTACTTTTACTGATCAAAGAGCTGCAGATAAGCCTAGCAACTAAATATATATTTTAAATATTTAAAATATTTTCCCTTCCTTTTCTGAGACCATCAGTGGCATTTTAATCAGTAAAACTAAATCATTTTGGCTGTTACTACTAGCCAGTGTTGGGCAGGGAGATAGCTGTTTGTATTTTAAGCCAAATCAGGTAACACAACTCCCAGTCAGTGATATTGGCTCCCAGCCAGTATAAGGTTGTGGTGATGAATTCACTGTTAAAACTGGGATCAAGCACTGTGACCAGGGCAAAGTTAAGTGATCATCAAGTGAAATGGTGGCAATGAAATCAGGCTGGCACTGAAAAGTTTTGAAACTACCCTAGAATTTGGGAAGAAGCCTAACAATCCATTAGCAACAGCAGAAGGTTCTCAGAACTGTAGATCAGGTTAAAATGTTCACAGTGTAACTTGGGACTGCCTGGATATTTATTATCTGTGTTATAAAAGATTTAGTGTCAGTAACATGACCTGAATGATAAAACATCCGCAAGGCAGTATTTCCGTTGTTTTAAAAGGGAGATTAAGAATTAGTACCATAATGGAACATATAGATAAAAATTGTCTTCTATGTTCACTCAATTCTGCCTAGGTTCCACACTGACTGCATTACAGCAAAAATTATTTTCTTGTTCATATCTAAATACCTTCACTTGGATACCTTCACATGCTTTACTAGCAGGCTAATTTATGGTGACATATATTGGAATAAATGAAAGAAGTAATGGCAAAAAATGTCCTTTTGAAGCTTTTTTCTTTTTATAATACTGCGTTTATAATCCCGGCCATGTACTGCAAATATTTATCAATAACTGTGCATTTGACATTTCTGAGCTTTAAGTTTAAACTAAAGGAAATAAAATATATATATATAAAGAAAACCCCAATATTTAAAAAATATTTTCCCTCAAAATGTTTCTAACATATTCACTCAAAATATAAAATCCATCTCTATCCCTATTGTTAGGGTAACACTATATGGATTTTTAGGGAGCACTGGATTTGCAGCTGACTGAAGGCTTTACCTGTGGCGTAGCATAGCTGCTAACCACAAGGCAGAATGCTTATGCTAAGCCAGTCATTTGCTTAAGCTAAGTAACCATCTTAACTGTGCCAACCATTTTCTGAGGAAAAAGCAGCAAGTGAATCTATGTGAGTCTGTGTGCTGGGAATGAAGCGACATTTTAGGAATGTGGAAGATGGTACAATCTGAGACAGAAAAACAGACTGGAATGTGAAAAACAACACATAATTAATAACAGAATCTGAGATGAACATATGCAAAAAAGTGAATGGTGATTGGTGAAGAAGCATCCCCAAGCTTCCAGGTTTTGGTCAAAGTCTGCCCATTGACCGAAGAAGAGAAGTCAAGGTCTTAAACATGTGCCTATAGCAAAAAGACATGTAAATGAGTAAAATACATAGGCAATTGAATTCCATGCTAATGAAGCAAACAGTAAACAGAGGCGGAGCTTGAGATGGGAGAAGAAATGGGTGGAACATAGGAGGGGCAAAGGTAGAATGAATGGTAATGAGCATAAACCAAAGTGTATAAATGTAGAGAAAAAACTTTTGTTCAGTGCAGTTCCCTGGTTTGTTGGTTTGTTGGGAGCTAGTCCAAAGCTGTCTCCATTCTGAATAAAGCTGTTGCAAGCAATGTGTGCTGGTGTTTGCTCCCTGTCTGCTCTGGCTAATGAGTACCAGGATCCATGAGCAATTGGACTGTCATCTCCGTAGTTGCTGGACATCACATGGAGTCAGGGTCTAACACCTGTTATGTGTTGTAGGGCTATGAAGAAAATCTGGTGTTAACCTTCAAAAAACAAAAACAGCTTCAAAAATTGAATAACATTTTTCAATATAGTCTTAACTCTGTAACAGTGGACACCCTCTTTAAAAAAGAAATATGCTTCATCACCCTGAGCCCATGTAAAAAGTACCTCTACACTCTCCTCTCCCTCTCTCTCACACATACACATCCTTTCTTTCTTCTCATCCCTACTTCCCTTTCATTCCATTAGTATCTGAAATTAGACTGCAGACCCAATAGACTAGGCATATCTTTTAACCTATGTGGTAAGGTGTTTAGAATAATATCAGGCTTGCAAAGTAATTAATTCATCCAATAATAATTTAATAGTCCAGAAATCAGACTAGAAATCTCATTAGAACAAGCTATTTCAGGAGATTTCTGAACTTCCTGATTTTGACTTATTAGGGGTATTTTGTTATATTTTGGTATGATCTATGGTGGGTTTTTATAATTTCAACTTGAGTTTATTCTGAGTTCTGGGACTAAGTTCAGATCAGTATGTATTTTTTAACTGCTGTATCGCTGTCTTATTGACAAAAAAGAACTACAGGTACTAAAAGAAAAATTTATATTGGCTGTAACTTGACCATATTTGGTAGTTTTTATTTCAAGGAGTTGTATTTTCTTTTTCCCATTATAAATCATATGGCTTCACATCCTTGGTTATTAAAATAAAAGTAAAAGCTAAAATTGAAATTTAGTCAGTACTACTAAACCATGCTGAAAACTGAGTTTTGCATGGTTCCCCCCAAAACCATAACCCCCACTAAGCATTGTCCTAGACTCAGCTCAGGTTTCATGAAAAAATAATGAAATGTATGCATGTTGTAGAGAGAACTTGACTACAAATGTAGGGGTTGTCATAAAACACTGAACTTGGCAATGAGTTTCAGTATGAAAGCTGAATATCAATCTAATGCTGCTGTTCTAATTTCAGAACTTAAATTGGAATCAGACTGAGATCAGATTTACAGGGTTTTGTCATTAGCATGATATTAGCACTCGTTTTTAGACTTTGGCTTAAAAATTACTAATGCACAGACATTAGAGATGAAAGAGACATGTTAAGCAATCTGGACAATCCCTTGCCAAAGCATTATTGTTCCCTACATTATATTTTCCAAAGCTTTGTGCAAACTACTTGTTAAATGACTCAGACAATAAGGCTTCCAACTCTCCCCTTGGAAAGCTATTCCGTAATCTAATAGACCTCACTGTTAAGTAATGTTTTCCTAATATTTAGGATAAATTTGTTTTTTTCAGTTTCATCCCAGAAGTTCAGGCTACAATCCTTGCGTTTCCATGAGTATGTTACTATTTCCCCACTATTAGCAAAAAGCTGTTCTTTGCATTAAAAATTAAGAAGTGTTTTAGTTCTGACTTTTCAACATAATGCCATTGTTTATGACCAAGGATTATTTTCATACCCACTTTTTAATTGCTAAGAATTCACCATACAACTTCAACATTAAAGAGAGCAGCAGTGAGTTGTTTATAACAAAGGAAGGCTTGGTACTCTAACCTCTAGAATGCAACTGGTATCAGGAAGAGCCTTGTTGCTGCTACCATAGGTTTCCATAGGTCTGAGCAGCTGAGGAATCAAATAGCAACATTTGGCTCTTTTTGGACATTGCTAGATTGGATATAACAGAAAAAACAGTGAAAAAAGTTATCTCTGGAGTAAGATTCAATCTCGGTCAAGTATGTATACATTAGACCATGCAGAATCATTGAGCAGGAGATGAATATTTTCACACAAGGTCAACCCTGGAGAGATCCCATAACTTAGCAGCATGGTACATGAAGCCTATCATACTGTACAGTAGTGTAACAAAGTCAGGGGCAACTAGGGCAACAGCCATAGGTGCTGACTGTGGGGTCTGGAGGGGGGTGTAAAAAGAGCAGCTGTGCTGCCAAAATTGATCCTGTTGCACTGGTGCAGGCAAAGCAGCCTCTGATGCACCCAGTTACACCGCTGTTGCACCCAGTTACACCTCTGCTACCAGATTTGAATTTTCAGGCCAAATACAAAGTGATACGTTAATGCTAAAACCACTGAAGTGAGGTTAATATATTTCTATTCCAGCTTGCAGGGCTCATCTTGGATTACAATCCAGTGCCTTAGATGCAAACTTCATTGGATTTGACAGAATGATTGTAGCTGAATTGTAGCGCCATAGAATCAGTTAGAAAGGACCTCAAAGGTCATCTAGTGCAGCCTCCTACACAAACGCAAGGCTCCTAAACCCACCTAGGTAGATGTTGTTCTCTTTTTCTTTCCCTCCCCACCAAAAGAACATAACAGTTGTGCCATAGCAGGTGCACCTACATGAGACACTTACTACAGAGTAGTTTAGTTGGCTCCACAGAAAATGTCTCATGCCTACATGTGCAGCCCTTTTAGGCCACAGAAAATTAATTGACTCTGTAGCAGGTTAGTACTTGTAAATACAAGTACTATCCTGCTCTGGAGTTTTTTTACTTCACAGCAGCACCCATGTAGACACTGATGTGCCTGGCTGGAACACAAGGGTGCTTTATTGTGCAGGCTGTCTGCTAGCAAGCCCCACACTGAAGCTTCCCTATGCACTTCCCAGCCCCTCTACAGCAGCCTGAGACAGGTTGCAGCAGCCCCAGCCTGGCAGGTTGACCCCTTCCCTCCCCTGCCCTTCCGCCGCCCCCTCCACTGCCAGCTGGGACTGCTCTGAACTATCTCAACATACTGCAGTCCCAGGAACACGTTCAAATGGCATGCCCGGGAGCAATAAACTCTGGCACCATGTGCACTGGAGTTTATTGCTGTGTGCTAATAGCATGTGTGGATGCTCTAAATGAAATGCAAGCTATATCTGGTGCTGAAACACTAGATGAAGAGACTGAATAACAAATCTGATGTTCCCAGCAGCCTTTGTTTAGGAGCTCTCTGCAAACTCCAGCCACTCCTTGTAGATCCACTTATCTGCCAAAAAGAATCTTCCCCATGGCAAGGAGTAATATAACTGAAACAACTAAAACAACTAGCCATGCACTGTGTGACTTATTTTGTATCATCAATCAGATGTCTCAAGTATCATTAATTTAATATATTTGGCAAACTTGTCATGCCTGCCCATATCTCAGAGATAAAAGATGATCTCCAAATACTTTTTGACCAAGACAAAGATATGCAAGGCTAGAAAGTAGGAAACCATGGGTTCTGTTTTTTATCGCATTCACAGTTCAGTGTTAATCTTTCTGTGCAGTTCATAGTTATTATTAAAAGCAGTGGCTTTTATCTATGTATAGTAGAAGGCTTGCTTTAATTATTTCCCCACATTTTACATATAAGGTATCCAAAGGTTACATCAGAGCACATGAGGTATAGCTGGGAATGCAAACTGTACGCCTAACAGACTTGGCTATATCACTCTCCAGAAAATGTATGATAAAATCATTGTATTTGGAGTTTCTGTCTTTAAGTAGTGTAGGGATGGCACTGAATACATGGTCAGGAACAAAACCCAGAACCTAATAACCAATTTTCCCATGATGCTTTATAAACAAAGTCATGCAAGTCACTGGCACAGTATGCCATGTACCTTCCTAGGTGCTAGTCTATAACAGCTTGCTTCTACTACCACTTAGTCTTAAACTCTAGTGGAAGAGGTCTGTAGTGTGAAAATCCTGTGTTTAGAATGGGCTGTTGATGGTGGCATAAAAGATAATATGTACTCATATATATAAAGGCTTATACACAAGATAGTTATTACCTTTCAGAGTAAGAAATCCACATGGGGGGGGCTGCATATGGAAATTATTTATAAATATGCATAATTTTTCATTAAATAATCCACATGATGTTTCATACATATGGATGCTACAATCAACAGTGCTGAACAATGATTGTTTCAGATAGAAATCCTGGGTAGAAGGGCAAATGAGGGTAGAAAAAAGAAGGAAAACAGGGGAAGGTAAATATTTCCTATGGCAGGACAACAAAATTGGAGGCCTAAGTTGTCAATTGGTCTGAACTTGAAAGAAATGACTATGCCAACTGAACACAGGCCAGGTGGCAAGTGGCAACCCTTCGCAGCTCCCAAATGAACAGGTTTCTGGTGCCAGATACCAAAAGGTCAATTTTTTTAACAGCACTAGCCAATAATTTATATCATCATGGTTTCTGCTACTGTAGTTAGGGATCTGTTAATGTTTGTCTTCTGAACTTGTATTCTTAAGGGGTTGCAATTTGGCTATTAACATTCCCTTAGTACCAAAACCTTGGCACACACAATGGCTAGCTAAGAACAGTTTTTAGATGAATTTTTGGGGAAAAATGTTTGTTGGTTTCCAAATCCTAAGAGGAGAAGGAAAGAAGGCAGGAAGGGATGACTTGTCAAAACAGTTAAAGATCATATTTTCTGTGTGTGTGTTCTATAAATAAAAATTGGCATATTTTTTAAATTAAATATTGTTAGCATCTGACATTACTTTTTTTGTACTTAAATTTGTTTAATTTAAAATGAGGTGCAATGCAGATACAGTACACTCACAATTGATGTTTTTAATGCTCAGAAAAATACCATGTATAATTGTGTGCATGCACATAGCATTGAAAACCCACAAACTATTGATTTACAAACTTAAATGGTAAGAATAGAGAAACAAAAAGATATAGTTAGAAATTCCTGCATCTATTTTATGCTTCAGACCACCAAACCATTCTATCCTTCACATAGCTCTTTTTGCTGTTGAAAATAACAAATTGCAGCATAGAGGACAGTATAACTCAGGGGATGCTGCTTCATCCAGAGTTAAATGTAGTTTGCTACATTTGTTCCCAGCTTGTCCATAATCACATTATCGAAACTGCTGCCCTTTTGAAACATTCCCCTTTTGAAATAGCTCCAAATGTATGTGTGTCCATACCATAAAGGATTCCCAGCATCTCTCAAAATTAAGATCCTGCTCCTAAAATCTAAATTCTTCCCTAAAGCTGGATAACCCGCTCATTTTGGTTTCCTCTTTACCATCACCACAAGACAACCTCACAGTCTGAGGAAAAATAAACACTTGGGTGCAAACTGAACTGAAGTTCTGAGACTGAATAGTGGCATACTTACTAATAATAAAATTAACTAATATTTATCACTGTTTTACCAAAGAAATGAAGCATATTAAGCATGGTAGCTAAATTTGCAGCAGTGACACTACAATAGTAACAGGATATTTCATTTTTGTTTTTCTCAATCAATATTTTACTCTTTTACTTTAGTTAATAATAAATCCATGTTTGCATAAATATTTAAACACAACATTATAAATACCATGTATTTAAAGGTACGCATTTGCAATGCATAGGGGTGCACACGTGTACCTGCACCTCCTAAGCTTGGCAGTGCACCTCCTGTGAAAAGGCACCACTGACACTGCCGCTCACCACTCCCCACATTCTCACTGACACTACTGGTGGCATCTGCGGGTGGCCCGTGATCACCGCTGACTGTCACCACCACTGCCAGCAACATCTGCAGGTGATTGCCAACCACTTGCCCCTGCCCCCCCACCGACAGCACTGTGGCCACCTGTGAGAGCTCACTGCTTGCTGCTGCCATGCTCCTGCTGCCAACTGTGCCACCGCTGCCTGTGGGAATACACCATGCCCCACCAGCCTCCAGGGGCATGCCTTTACTGGTTCATGAAGGCATGTAATATAAGTCACTGCTGTATGAGATCCCCATTAAAAGTTTATATTAGGAAGCAAAAACCCTGCATATTGTGGCTTATTTTTCTGCTAGTGCTTATAGGTAACACTCAGGAAATCTGACTACTTGATTAAGAACAAAATTCATACAGGTCTCATATTTATGCCAAAATTACAGACCAATCTGACTCAGTATCAGAAGTAAAAATCTCTCATTTTGGAGAAGTTCAGATTTAGATCCACATCCGACTTCCCATCTTTGGCTAATGGTTTAAAATTATGTATTGCAAAAAATGTTATTAAGGGCACTATCTTTGGTGCATCCTTATATTTCATCCCTCTAGGCACCCTCCAGAAACCTATGAAATGTGTACCCAGACCAGACGTCAATGATTGCATGGTTCATGACCTGATACACATTGTGGTTATAGGTTGCGATGATGGGTAGGATTCTTTCTGGTCTCCTTGGCAGAAAACATTTCTGTTTCTGAAACAAAAAGCTGGAAGGATTTTTACCCAGACATCTGTCCAACATGTTGGATTTTCATTGAACCTCTACTGGTTTGATTTGAGGTTTTGGCTCAGTCGAGAGCTCTGTAGGAAAATGTGGAAGTTCATAGTATTTATCTCTGCATACTTGTCTCAGATTTCACAGATGTTTATATTTTCCTTCCTGTGAAGGCTGACTCCATTCTGACTATTCATTTGGTTTAACATTGTCTTTCTAAAGGCATCTTTGAAGTCCTTTCTTTTTCTTTATCACAAACTGCCTGAAGTTTGGACCAAAGTGGTCAGCTAATTAGAAAATGTATTAGCCAATGAACTACAGTTTGGCAACATGTGGGATTAGCTGGATATTTAACCATAGCATTGTTATTTGGGTTTTGAAGTAGATTCAGGTTTTAATTTTGACCAGTATCAATCATTCAGTGAGACTGCTTAAGCATATACATGAAAAATCTTTCTGGTGATAGCTGTGAGCACTGTGAAATTGTCTCACTACTGGGCTTCATCTTAGTAGTGCCCAATTCTTTGCCAACAGACAGGGCAAAGAGAATCTGTGGTTTGATGGCCATTTCAAATTACTTAATTTGGCAGGAGAAGGAAGATGTGGCTTTGCCCATATTTGTCAAGTGCTACCACGTAAAACAGCAGTCCTCCCTTGCTTCAGGCCAAAACTTTTTTCAGCTTTACACACTTAAGTTGTACTTACATAGCCCCATTAGTGCAATTTTGGCACTTATGAAGATTTTTAATTCCATTTCCATCCGGTGCAGAATAGAATTCTCCCAAGTACACGCAAAACTGTCTGAACAAAAGTGGAGGAAAAGAAGGAACCCCTTTCTTTTTAGGTACCTCTCCTAAAAAGGCTTCCCCTTTCCCTGGAAAAATGCCAAAACTAATATTCTATTAGGCTAAAAGGGTGGGAGGGCCTTCCTCCTTCTTCTTCTCCTCTGTCAGCTGGTCATGGTTTTTGTCTAACTATACTTTCACGGTTTATACAAACCTATGTTATACATGTACTCAGGCAGCTCTGTTCTACCACAGAATCTACAGCAGTGGTCACCAACCAGTTGATCTCGATTGACTGGTTGATTGTGGAGCCTCTAACAGTCAATCTCAGTCTGGGGGAGCGGGATGGGGGGGCCGGAGGCACGGGTGGAGGAGGGAGCAGGGTAGAGTGGGTAGTAGAATCTGCGGTGCCCTTTACTTCCAAAAAGTGATCTTCACCATAAAAAGGTTGGAGACCACTGATCTACAGGGTTATAATTCAGCCTTCTGGGTATGCTGAGAAGCCAGGTAGAGGGTGAGCTTAGCTACACAGGTGGAAATAGAATCTAAATTCTGTATAACTGCTCCAAATTGCACTTCTGCAGCTATGCCAGTTAGGCATGGAGGAGTAAAACAGGACTTGGTGCTAATCTTCTACTGGAGACCAAGTTAACTGTTTTAACTTGATTTATTAATCCAGTTGCACATAGACATTTTTAACATTGCTTCTTGGGGACTATGAGTGGAAAGGAAAAGGGTAGCAACAAACAGCATCACCTCCCTTATAAAGAACTTTGGTTTCAAACATGAGAGTGAGAAATTCCTGCTTAAAATGAGTGAAGGATTATTGCACAATGTCTTTCTCAGATTGTCCTTCAGGATAACATTTACTCTGCTTGCAGTAATTTACCCACATGTGAAGGTTCAGATACATGTTTATCATCTCTTTATAATCCCTTTTTCCAATCAACTGTAATGCCTTGTCAATGAAAAAGCAGCTTTGGAGTCAGTTATGTTTGCTAACCAGGCACTACTTAGAATGATGTATAAATGGGGAAAAGAAAAAAGTAGTAAAAGCAAAGTTACTGTGTTTTTTATTACAGTGTTTTCACTTTGAATGATGTAAAACATCTTCTGATTTATATTCTGAGTTATCTCCAAATTGCCAATATACAAAAACTGTGGAAAACAGAAGGGAAAATATTTTCCTAGAAGATGACATTAGACAAAGCCAAAGGGCTTATGGCATTACAAGTGCATAAAAGGCAAGAAATATAGATATAAGAGTGGAACTCACATTTTATTATACTTGTATTTTCTCACATCCCCCACACCTCCCAAATAAAACATACACCTTGTTTTTGGAAGGCAGAATGTATACTTTTTTTTCCAAAGTCAAAGTCAGACAGAGGACATCCTGTTGGAAACCTAACTCAGGAGATGTATAGCCCATCAGGGGAAACGCCTTGTTGGATCTGGTGCTGGCCACAGGCGACAACCTCGTGAGGAAGCTGCAGGTGCTGGACCACCTGAGTGACAGCGATCACTGCCTGCTGGAATTCACCATCCAGCGCAAGGTGGCAAAAGCCTGCAGCAAGGCAACAGCCCTGGACTTCAGGAGGGCGGATTTCAATGAGGTAAAAAGAATAGTTAGGGAGGTACTGAGATCCCAGAGGGGAGGAGAGTCGGGTGTCCAAGAAGAGTGGTCATTCCGTAAGGGGACGATCCTCTAAGTCCAAAGGGAAGTAATCCCAACAAAGATCAAAGTGGGCAAGAGCGTGCAAAAGCCCCCATGGCTCACCAAAAGCATACAGGAAAGTCTCCTAGCTAAAAGGCAGGCACACACCCAATGGAAGGGAGGGGTCATCACCAGCATAGACTATACCTTGGTTGCTCAGGGCTGCAGGGGAGCAGTCAGGAAGGCCAAGGTGGAGATGGAACTGGGACTAGCTACCCAGATCAAGGACAACAAGAAGTCCTTTTTTAAATCCATAGGGGACAAAAAGGCGGCACCCGGTAATGTGGGGCCTCTGCAGAACAAGCTAGGAAAACTAGTTGTCACACCAGATGTCAAGGCTAACCTATTTAATGATTTCTTTGCCTCCATTTTCCTGAGCAGGAACCAGATCAGCCTGTCCACTGGGACCTCCTCAGGCCCCGGGGGAGGCGCACCCAGGCTAGGGTCAGTGAGGATTTAGTCAGGGAACTTCTGGAGAGACTGGACATATTTAAATCAGCTGGTCCTGACGATCTCCACCCCTGAGTACTGAGGGAATTAGCAGAGGTCATTGTGGGCCCCCTGGCATGGCTTTATGAATGCTCATGGTGCTCTGGTGTGGTGCCAGAGGACTGGAAAAGGGCCAATGTAGTTCCCATTTTCAAAAAAGGAAGGAAGGAAGGAGGACCCAGGAAACTATAGGCCAGTTAGTCTTACCTCGGTCCTGGGGAAGCTTTTTGAGAAAATTATCCTGGCACATGTCCACGAGGGGCCAGGAGACTATGCTTAGGGGCAACCAACATGGGTTCATTCGAGGCAGGTCCTATCAGACCAACTTGGTGGCCTTCTAGGACCAGGTCACAAAATCCTTAGATGCAGGGGTAGCAGTGGATGTAGTCTTTCTGGACTTCAGGAAGGCCTTCAACACGTCTCTCACCCCATTCTCATTAAAAAATTAAGGGACTGTGGCACCGACACCTACACACTCAAATGGGTTGCTAACTGGCTGGAGGGCTGCACCCAGAAGGTGGTGGTGGATGGGTCATTTTCGACCTGAAGGGATATGAACAGTGGGGTCCCCCAGGTCTCGGTCCTTGGACCCGCGCTTTTCAACATCTTCATCAGTGACTTGGATGAGGGGGTAAAAAGTAACACTGACAAATGCAAGGTGCTGCACCTGGGGAGGAAGAACCAGCAGCATACCTACAGGCTGGGGAACTCCCTTCTTGTCAGTGCAGAGGCAGAAAGGATCTTGGAATCATTATTGATGCCAAAATGAACATGGGCCGACAATGTGGAGATGCGGTCGGAAATGCCAACCACACCTTGTCGTGCATCCATAGATGCATCTCGAGCAGGTCCAAAGAGGTGATTCTCCCCTTTATGTGGCACTGGTCAGGCTGCAGTTGGAGTACTGCGTCCAGTTCTGGGCGCTTCAATTTGGGAGTGATATGGACAGCATTGAGAGGGTCCAGAGGAGGGCCACTCATTTGATCAGAGGCCAGCAGAACAGGCCCTACAAGGAGAGGCTAAGAGACCTGAACCTGTTCAGCCTCTATAAGAGAAGGCTGAGGGGGGATCTAGTGGCTGTTTACAAACTAGTCAGAAGGGACCAGCAGGCACTGGGGGAGTCCCTGTTCCCGCAAGCAGTACCAGAAGTGACTAGAAATAATGGTCACAAGGTGGCAGAGGGTAGATTCAGACTAGACATCAGAAGGCGCTACTTTACAGTCAGGGCGGCTAGGATCTGGAACCAACTTCCAAGCAAAGTGGTGCTAGCTCCTACCCTGGGGGTCTTTAAGAGGAGATTAGATGAACAACTTGCTGGGGTCGTTTGACCCCAGTACTTTTTCCTGCCATGGCAGGGGGTCGGACTTGATGATCTGCTCACGTCCCTTCCAACCCTACTAAGTAAGAAACTATGAAACTTAATGTCCAAGAAATGTGGCATCCCAGGAGACAATTTGGGTGAGACAGCAAGAACTGCCTGGTGTGGCAGGACAGCAGTAAGGAAGCCTCCAAAGCTTGCAAGGTCAGTAGCATGACAGTGACTTCTTTGCTGTAAATAGTTCTTTATGCAAGTTCCTGTAAATAACAACATTGTTTCTTCACCACAAGCCTCATCAATATACTACAGACTGCATGCAGCAGCTCACTTGCCCTGAGCCAGTTCAATTGGTACTGCATGTACAAACTACACTGCTCAGCCACTAGCTACTGCTGCTATGAGTGGGATAACACAGAACTGTGTCCCTTCTGCTTGCTGGGCCCAGAGAGAAGCAGCAGCCATCAGAGCACAGTCTTCATAGTTTTGTTCTTTCCTTCTTCAATTCCAGTAAAGAGAATCATCTCCCCAGCTTAAAACATGCATCACAATTATGGTGGACTGATTTTTCAATAAAGCATGCATGTGGTAAGTAAGCAACTATGGCAATTCATTCCAGCACATTTTACTGGAAGCCACCTGTTAGGCAATAAGAAGGTTGTTTGAAAGAGTTATAGTACTCTGAATTACTTCCAGGAAGTTAAACATTTAAGAATAAAATACTTTGGGCCAGATTGTGGCAGACTCCTGTGGACCTTTCTGTGTTTCCAGCTATATTTTGTAACCCAAGGTCTACACATAAGGTTCTAATTCTGACCCAGACTACAGGTCTCCTATGCATCTCTCTGACTTGTGGCTATCTTGAAAAGTGGTGTGTAAGAGAGCAGAAAATGTTTTCATGTAGAATTTGAAGGAGTAGATTTTCAACAAAAATACATCACATATTATTTATAGTTACATATGCTGTTTCTGCCCTTCTTGTCCAGATATACCAGATTTTATCGCATATACCACACTTTAGAATATAATACACATCCTTTTTTAAAAAAAAGCAGAATGAAGGGGGGGAAGGTCCCTTCTTGCAGTAACTGACTAGCAGCAGCTGTGGAGCGGTGTCTGCTCATCTCTGCTCCCTGTGGATCACTGCAGATTTATTTTTGTTTTTAACTGGTAAGCAGCAAAAGCTGCACTTACTTCTCATGTATAAGGCACACTCAAATCTCTAGCAGCATTTTTGCAAAAAGGTGTGTGTTGGATAGAAAAAAAATTGATCTATGGGGAAAGAAAAATAGAATTTGGTCCACTGTACCTTTAATACTAGTGATAAGCTAAAGATAACCTAGTTTGACTTTTAGATCAGTCTCAGATACCAGGCATGGTTATTAAATATGTGACTTCTTGGATTCAACTTGAACAGATGCCATATGCAAGCTGCTGAGAGTGATTCAAAGCACTGCATCACTATCATTTTAGAGTGCTTCTCAGTGTTACCTGCTTTAAAACTAAAGGCTTCTCCTTAGACCTAAGCTTTTTGAAGGTAGTGCAAAACAATAACCCTAACAATCCAAGTAAAAAAAAGGCACATCTAGGGTAGGACTCATATATTTATAGATACATATGAAATCAATTATAGCCATGTGGCTAATCTCTAGTGACAATAATGTACAGTATTACATAGTAGGCCCAGAGAGAGGCAGGGTGCCACTTTGTTGGACATATATATTATATTCACTGGCACTAAAAGTGAGGGGGTGGTTAATGGACTTGAATGTATTTTATCCTGCTGGAAGATAAATAGAAAACTTCAGTGTGTAAGAATAATAAATCTATTGGTGAAAATAAATCTGATACTTTGCATGCAGTTATAACTCCTGCAGTTTGGTTTGAATAAGAGCTGTCTTGATGTCTTACATCTCAGGGAATCCTGCCAAATAACATGAGCCATAAAAATCACCCCATGCAGCTTCTGGGTAAATTTTATTTATGTTTACATAATGACCACTGGCTGGCTGGGATAATAGAATCTGCTGTATTTCTTTAGTCTGGGAAAAGAAAAAATGCATTGGAAGGTAGTCATCATTTGATTTTAATCCTATTTCTAGATAATTTGCTATTCTGCTCTTCTCCGCTTAGCAGAAATGACTGAACTTTAGAGACAGCCAGCAGTTCATCTCTTAAACTAGTAAAATTGTCAGACTTGTTTCAAAATTCTTCCAGTCATAAAGCCCTCCTGGAGAGGCCCATATTTTAAAAACCATTTTATAAGAACTTAAAAATGTCTGATTGAATAGTCTAAAAGTGGAGTATTACTAACCAGTAGGTTACTGTAAGTGCCAATACCCCCTTTTAACTGTTGCTTCCAACCTGTTTGTGTCTCAAGACAAATATGCTGACCCTTCAAAATATGGTAAATAATAGTAATATAGCAAATGAGTAATCTGTATGAATTGTTTCAGTCAGGAACAAACTTCTGGCAGAAAACAAATTAATTTTTGATCTCTACCTAGGTTGTCCATCTTCATTAAGAGCAATTAAAGTTTTGAAATTAAAATGGAAAAAGGGGGTTGAAATAAGACTTTGAATACTGTGATGCTCTATTTTACTACAGTCAGGGGTAGAATACGGCTGTGGCATGCCTGTGGAGGATGTGAGATAGGTTTTTTGTCTTAACAAACCAGAGCAATTGTTGGCAAACAGGCATCTCACATTTCATATGACCTTAATTTGAATTAACTTGATTAGCTTATTACTTCTTCCAAACAGTGGGATGATTTTCTACTTATTATTTTATTTTTATTGAATTTTTTATTGTTGTTGAAAAAATGTAGTTAAAAATTAAGAGCTCATTATAGCTCTGCATTAATATTCATCCATTTACATAAACACTGATAATTGCACATTACATTATCAGTGTTTGTTTTCCATTCTTTTTCTTCCCCTCTTGACTTTTTGGATTTTGTTGGGGCAGATCCAAATAAACAGATTTTTTTAAATATCCTTAATCTGCATGGCAGACCGTGAAATTTTTACCATGTGTCTCTTAACAACAGGATAATAAATCCTAGAATGTCACCAACAAATTATGAGACTGCCATTTCAAATTAAATGAGAATTGAGATAAACTTATGCTAACTAATTTAATTATACATTTTGCTCCCTTGCATTGTACTTCTGGGCCACCTAGAAGCTGGAAGTTACAGGTACCGTCTCAAGTAACTGTTCTCATGACTCCAGGTCCTGTTTTTGTTTGCCTGTGTAGATACAATCTAGAAAGAGCAGCTCTTTGCCTATAAAGGTATACTGAGTTAGAGGAAATCATGCAGAGGTGATATTATTCTGTGTGATAACTTCTAAAAAGGCACATTTCTGTTGATAACATCTCAATAGAGGAATTCCATATTGTTCAGAAATAGAGGGACAAAGTTACTTCCCTGGCTATGACGTGGTTAGTGACACTCTACAGTTGATAGCAACCCTCAGCCTGGAATATAAGTGTTACTAGGGGTAACTAGATATATCTAGAGATCTATTTGACCCATTCTTGCTAGTGAGTGGGTTGTTTCATAGTAGGTTTTGCCCCTGTGAAGTGTGCCTCACTAGGACACAGGATGTGTGGTCTTACTCCAAATTTTTCCATATTTTGCCCCATTATTGCTTTATTTTAAGTGTAGGAGCAAGAATAGGAAGGGAGGTTCTTCCTTTCCATGACTTGTCCAGTTAAAGGTATTGATTGCATTTTTTGATGAAGATGATGGTAATTCCAATTGAGTTTTTACATGTGCCTATTTTTTGTTTTGTTTTTCTAGATGGTGTATCCAATTACTATGGAAGCCATTAAAATATTTTCATTTACTACTATAAAATTATCACATTGATATATGTATACATATTCTGTTCTAATTACAGGGCAATTTCAGATACCTCATTTAGTTGATGTTGGTATAAGATGATGTTCTATTGGCAACCACTGGAACTGATCTTTACTGCAAGTAGCTTTCCTAAGTATAATGTGCTCTGTAGAAAGATAAGTTCTGAAATGAAACTGGCAGCAAATTTAGGGTATAATTTGGTATATGTATTTTAGTAAATAGCATGTTTGCCTTGTGAGAGAAGAAAATATAACAATTATACTAATATTTTCCTTTAACAATAAATAGTAAATGAAAGGTGTATCTCTCATTTGTGCCGTGTCTTTTGGTTTTGACACAGTTTAAGGAACTGCTCTTAATTTAAGGATCCTTTGCAGAGGAACAGTTACTCTACAGAGGTTGGTGCAAAGCCTATGAAGTCATTGGAAGAAAACTAGAAAGATATTGTGACTCCTGATGCCCAGCACACCTAGACTGACATTTTAAAGCCAAATAGTGGATATAGTCAACCACCATTGATAATTCCAAAGAAATTTAGCCATAAAATTTACTTCTTTAGCTTTTAAAATGTTGATCTGCTTAAGGTTGCCTCCAGACTTATGTCCATGTTCATCTGCAGTGGAGTGTCTTTCTAGAATCTCCACCCTTGCTACGTAAAATAGCCAACTGGTTAGACACAACAGTGTGCGGATATCATTTATTGTATCCCAGAGACAGAAATTATCCTGACTTCTACTGTTAGGGGACAAATATCTTTTCAGTCCTGAATATATGCTGAAACAAACTGGCCACAGCTGCATATATGCTTCTGATCTTGCACATGCATGTCTGCCCACCCACCAGTGCATTCTCTCTCTCACACACACACACATAATCAAGTTCAGTGCTGTTGCATTTTATTGCCAAAAAACAACATTCCAAGTTACTAAATATCAGTCTCTAAGGGGTGTGAGGCGGGGCAACAGGCACATGTGGGAACAAAAAAATGTTCCCTGGACTGCAAGTTTGCAGTGCAGGGAGCAAATTGGACCCCTGGATATCCAGGGGTCTAAAAAAACTGATGTTTAAAAAAGCGGTGCAGGGAACATGCCCTGACGCAACCAGAGGCTGGGTCCTCCATGGAGATACTCTGGCTGCCACAGCATCTCTATGGCTGGCCCTCACCCTGGTGATGAAACATGTGGCCTGGCTGGCCACAGGTTTCAGCACCAGGGCTCCAGTGAGTAAGGGGTCGAGGGGCCTGGAGGAGGGGGAAGGGAACGATGACAGGGACCCCCAATGGCCCCACCCACTCCCCCAGCCCCCCCGACCCCCGCCAGCCCCGCAAGGCCCCCAACCCCTGCCCTGGCCAGCCCATCCCCCCAAACCCCCCTGATCCCTGCCCCTTCACCTCATACTTTAAAAAAAACCCCAAAAAACTCCTGGCACTTACTGGCAGTTGGAGCTGCCATGTGGCTGACTGGGGTCAGCCCCAGCAACCGGGCTGACAGCCCCAGCAACCCCAGCTCGGGCCCTCCTGACCCTCCGCTGTCCTGTGCTGCCTGTGGGGGCTCTGCCAGAAGGCCCTGGAGGCCCCACTCCCCCTGCTTCTAAGGTAAGCAGAGGCTTTTTTTTCCATTTGTTTCTGTATTTTTTCTGGGTTTTTTTTTTTAAACAATGGTGCCTGGGGTTCTGGGGGGTAGCCATGGTGGGCGGTAAGGATGGGTGGGGCAGCCAATGGGGGGTCTGGGGTAGCAGGGGTGTGGCTGGGTGCGGCAGCCATTGGGGGGCTGCAGCAACTGGTGAGGGCTGGGGTGGGCAAGGTGGGGGGCTGGGTTGGGGCATGTGGGTCTTGCAAGGGGGTGGTAACGTGTGGGGGCCATTTGACCCCCACTGAGGGCCTGTACCCCTTGTGGGGGCCATACGCCTTGTGAGAGTGCTGAACCCCTTGTTGGGGGGAGAAACCCCTTGTGTGGTGGTTGAATGCAATGTTGGGAGCTGAATCCCCCATTGGAGGGCATACCCCTTGTGAATCTCCTGTTGGGGGCCCATACCCCTTGGGTGGGGGCTGAATCCCCTGTTGAGAGCCCGTACCCCTTGTGTGGGGGTTGAACTCCTGTTGGGGGGCCATACCCCTTGTGAGAGAGCCTAACCCCCTGTTGGGGTGGGGGGAATCCCTTGTGTGGGGGCCATTGCCCTGTGGGAGTGCAGCAAAACATGTATACATGAATACATGAAACATGTATTTAGAGTTCACTTTATTATTATGATAAAAGACTTGCTTTAACACTGTAAGATATATCAATAAAACATTGTCCAACTAATCACTGTCTCTTTCTTGCTCTCCGTCTCTATAGTGGTCTTTTGTTTTACTTGTGGAGGAACGTGGATTTGGGAGTATTTTACAGAGTGACTTTGGGATTTTTTTATCAGGGATTTTTCAGTTTTCCATTAGGGAACACCAGAATTCCTGCTAGGGAGGCCAGTGGCAGGACCCTGCCTGCTCAGAGCTGGCACCTTGGATCCATCTGGTTGTGGCTGACCTCCTGGACAAATGGGGCCAGGAGGACATACTTTGACAGTTCGAAGCAGGCCACCACACCTGGAACATCTTCCAGGTGATAGCTGCCCAGATGGCCGGCAGGGGCACACATGGCAGTAGTGCCGCAAAAGGGTCAACCCTGCAACTGCAGTCCACTGGCAACTGGCCCAGAGGGGTAGATGCCTCTACTGGCTGTGCAGTTCCCATCTGGCAGGTGCACAGCAAGTCACAGCCAGGCAGCAGCCCCCACTGGCAGACTGCTGCAGTGGGTAGAAGGTGCAGGGAACTCTCAGGGCTGCTTGAGCAGTCCAGCTGGCACAACAGGTAGTGTCCCAGGTATCAATTGGCTAGGCCCCAGAAGCTCCTGAGAGCTAGTAGTCCTGAGCTACTTGCCAGGACAGCTTTTTGTACTGCTGGGGACAGCACAGGTGCTGGCCTCGGGCTCTAGCTCCCCCTGGTTGACGATCTGGGAGGAGCCAGGCAGAGTTATTGTGCCCCAACTGGCACAATTTGCTCCACAACAAAGTGCATGTCCAAGCACATGCACTGAAGCAATAAGCCCTGGCTCAAATTTGCTCCACTTCTATTTGAGCTGCTGCAAGCGCATGTGCTTGCATGTGTGGATGCGCCCATGAGACTGCTGGAGACTCGCTTCATCTGCTATTGAAATGTAGCGGTCTCCAAGCTAGAAAATTGTAGTATACCACAATGATTAGAATAGGACAGAAAGAACATGGTATTAGTTGCAAATGAACATGCAGGGGCAATTTAGGGAGATAGGATCTAATTACCCAAGTTTGCTTTTGGGTATGATTTGGGTAAGATAATAAACCCACTCTTGCAAAAATTAGCCACAGGGTTCTAATAGTCATAAGTGATCAGAGCCTTAATTTAAATTTTTATCCAAAAGGCAATGCTTCCCATAGAACAATATCCCAGCACATTCTCTTAGGATATGTACTAAGAACAAATTTTTTTTAGAACTTATTCAAAAGGAGGAGCACTACCAGCTGAATCACCAAAGCAACTTTCCTTAGCATCTAAGTAAATGGTTCTCAGACTTTAGACACCTCTCCACAACTTTTGTGAATCGGGTGGCACCCCATTTCAAAAACCTATTTCTTATTTCCTTCCAGGGGGAACAGGTACTGGTGGTGAGGGAATGACCAGGCAGGGACTGAGCATGAGCTTGTGCTTATCTGCTTATCTTCTCACAGGCCATGTCTACATGGGATGCTGGCTGCACAGTTGTTACTGAGCAGTCATTTAATACCTGCATAACAAGTACTAAATGACTGTGCAGTAACTGGGATTACTGCGCGGTAGTATCCTTGCATGGCTTCCTAGTGATGCTGACAGTGCAGCACCTTGTTACTACTGTGCAGTAGCATTGTGTCATAGTTTGTGCTCTGTGATGCTACTGAGCATTACTAACAAACTACACATGTCCCTACAGTGCATTTGTTATTACACCATCATTTAATACTTTCTTTTGGAAGTGTGTTGTGTAGTTGCACCCAGTAGCATCATGTGTAGATGCACCCAGTAAATGTCTCATGTCGATGCAGCCACAGCATATCTTGCATCACCGCTTGGTGCCCTGCCACCCTGACTGAGAATCAGTAACCTAAGTGTTCTGTGGAGGTCTATTATCCAGTTATTTATTCAGTATAGCTTCTTTTATTTAGAGTCTCTCAATCTTTTTTCACCATCTCATGAAAAGTTGTTAGGAGCATGGTGAACGTTTCCATGTAGATAAGTTTGAGCTCCTGGGAGGTGCCAAGGTATATACTCTGTGGAGCTGAGCACCTAACTTCCATGAATGTCCCCAGAAATATAGAATGTGTGAAGCATACAGAACCTTGGAAGACTACACCCTAATTCTTCTTGAACCTTTCACTCTGTTTCTAGTCATATTTCATGAGAAGATAAAAACAACCGAGAGATGGAATTTCATCCTCAAGAACCATAAGGTTTTACCATCCCATGACCAAAATGTGTTTATGGAATACAGGAAATCTTTACCTCTTTTCCTTTAAGGTTTAAAAATAAAGAGCCTTATATAAAAATACACAAATGCCACGCTATGTTTCTCATCATTCTAAGGCATCTAACACTGTATCATCGGTGGCCTGATCCTATAAAGTATGAGGAAATGAGTTTTCTGTTCTCTTTACTGCACTTCTTCAAATGCTGTCACCTATGGAGCACAGATGGTTATTGTGTGGATAAAGTGGTTTTTGAATGTCTAATTATTAAATCTTTGGCAACAAATATAATAGGCAAATGATAACTTTGTACAACTTTTAAAAATGAACTCTTTACAAGCAATCTAATGTTTTTCAATGACAGGTTTAAAATTGTCTTAAAATCAACAAAAATTAATGACACCAGGAGCTCACTTTGAAAGAAATTAGGAATTACCAGAGTCAGGTCAAAGTTGTGCGAGATCCATTGTTTAGCTAAGCAATCGATGACTAAAATTAGTAAATAGCACTATTTTAAAACATTGTTGATAACACTATAATTTGTTTTAGGTTTTGAATCATTACACTAAAATGCTACCTGGAAAAAGGCTTTTAAACTACAACTAGCCACTTTGTAGTCTTAACACTCTAAGGGTGAACTACGAAAGCACAAACACTGTTTAAGCACTCTTGCAAGTAGGGCCCTACTGGATTCACAGCAGAAGTGGGCTTTGCTGCTGAGCTTGAGGAGGAGCCACCTTGCAGCCTGCCTGTGAAGTGAATCTGCCCTTAGTGATGGGGAGAAGACAACCTGATATCCTTTTTCTGTCTGTGAGGCAGAAGGACCCATGTAGAGGAAAAAGGGTGGTAAAGTAGACTTGCCTAGGAGGGCAGGGTGTTGATCTGGGAAGGCTCTGTGGAGAGTTAACTGAGAACCAGCCTGGAGCTGGCTGGGTAACAAACCCAGCATTGTTTCAGTTATTAGCACAAAGGGCTGTGTCTGGGAGTTGGAGAAAGGTGCTTTGGGGGTGGGGGAGCAGTGTCTGTTTCTTTGCAGATACCACAGACAGCTGGAAGAGAGGAGAGCTCTTCTCTATGAGGCTCTAGCACAGGGGTGGGCAAAATGCGGCCTGGAGGGCCAGATACAGCCCACCAGGCCATTCTATTGGGCCCACGGAGCCCCTAAAATATGTAGAAAATTCATATTAGTCTGCCCTGGGCTGCCTGTCATGTGGCCCTCGAAGGCTTGCCAAAACTCAGTAAGTGGCCCTCTGCCCAAAATTTAAGGTTTCTACCAATGGAACTGTAGTTCTATTAGTAGAAATGTAATGCTTGTACACAGTGGACACACCAACATGAGATGCTACATTGCTGTTGCGATGTGCTATGGTGACGTAGCATCAGCAGGTATTAATCATGATGTCACTGCTAGTGCACAGTAGCAATGAGCTACTGCATTGTATCTTATTGCTACTGCACAGTAGGGATAGAAACGACCTGTGCACTGCTGGGACTGTGTGGTACCATCAGGTACTGCGCTGTCATTTAGTACTTGCTAAAGCCCCCTGTTTCTCATTCCGGGCTACTGTAGTGTCAAGTGTGTCAGATTTGTGCTGTACTATTCTTGAAAATGTTTTTGTTTCTGTCTCACTGCACTAAAGCAAATAAAATTAAATCTAATACACATGGATCCCAAGAAGTGGTAGGACACTTCCCATGAGGTATGAGCTCTACTCACTGCTAGTAAAATAAAAAAAATGGTCTTCATTATTACAGAACACTTTTTGTCAGATGGGTCTTTATTACTGTAAGAGCACTTCAGTGGTAGTTTTGAATTAAAAACTGATGGTGTAATACCATATTTTAATTAACTTTCCTCATTAAAAATATGTTTTAACTTATAACTAAGAATATGCATATAAAGCATGGTCATAAATAAGCAATATTCTTTTTTTTAAAAGTATAACTGTTTACCTATGAGGAGAGTAAGACTTTCATATATAGTAGAGGAATTCCATTTTAAAGCGAACTTGCTTTGAGTATCTTCACACTTCTTAGTGTTTGCCTTCTTTTCAAATTAACGTAAAATATGCAAGAAAATCCATTTTTAAGCAGATATTGCAAATTAAAAATGAAAATAGTGAATTTCTAAGTTGTAATTGCAAATACATAAATTGGTAACTTCAGTTTAATGTTATACCACTCTTGAAAAGTTAGGAAATAAAATATGCCATGTGATCTGGCTATCCAATCATTATCGCTTTAATTTTGAATATCAAATGTCATTTTTTAATTGTTGGCAAGGAAAATAAAGACCAAGAATTATTTAAAGAAGTTATTTGATAAGTCAGTTCAAATGATGGCTATATAAATAAAATTACAAACAGTTCACAGACAATATGCAAATAGAAATGGTTATGGCATAGTCATAAATTATGGCATTATACCATTTGTGTGTAATCTGCAGATTTCTGGATTTATACAGGTGTGACAGAAGAATGAAAGGCTAGTTAAATTCCCATATTCATGGATTCTGTGGCATCTTCTATGAAATTCCAAAGAGCAGTTACTGTTAATTTTAATACCTGTGTTTTTTATAAGGACATGTGCCTCATTAGGAATTAGCTGAGTAGATATTACAACATCATTTTACAACCATAAGAATTGTGGTCCTAAACAGAATACAAAATAGAATGTCAAAGCTAGCTTTCTGTATGGAACAGTAGTGATAATTTCAATTTTATAATTCCAGTAATGTTCTTTTCAGATAATATCAACAAAGACATCCTTACTGGATTTGTTGTTATATGACCCAACTATACATCAATGCTGCTCCATTTCCAGGCAGAGCAGTGTGAACTGAGCCACTAGGTGAATCTGTCAGTGATATCTTGAATCACTTGGAAAATGATACCACAAGAATCAAGTAGTAAATAAATTAGGATCTTGGCTACAAGGCATGTCAGTGCTACCTGGGTGAGAGGATCTTGGCAATAATAATGAAGACACAAGGCTAATTTGATATATTCTAGTCATTTTCCGATACCAGCAGGGGCAATTAAACTAATGTATCACAAGGCAGCTGAAGGAGCTGACTTATAACTACTTTTTTGCCCTTAAAGAAAGCCATGCCATCTGGGTTTAGAGACACAAGGAAATGCCGCAATTCAAATTTTGGCTGCAGATTTAGCACCACCCTGACCATAAAGTGGTCCTTTCAAAATTAACTTGCAGAATGCCACATGTTGCCTGGCAGGGTTTGGTTTCCAGTAAGTGAGGGGTGGTTTTGGTGCTGGGGGTGAGTTAAAAAATAGGATTTTTTAAAGCTCACTTAAAAATATAGTGACTTTCCAAAACAATGTGAAACTGGTGGACATGTTTATAGTCTAAAAATATATAGAGTCAGACCTGAGTCAGGTCCCTCGTGGAAAAGCTACAGCTTTAAGAGGCTGCTCTAAGTCTCCTACCTACCCTACCTATCAATGGCCTCAGCAAGATGAATATAGCTGCTGCCAATCAATGGGGAACAGAGGAGCCCCAAACATGTTAAATCCTTTTCATTAGGGCCAGGGGGGAGTAGTGACATAGAATTGATGCACAAGCCCTACAGAATTATGATAGTTCTATATGCATCTATACAGGCTTTAGGATTACAGTGTTTAACAATTCCTAAAGCCCGTATAACAAGTGGACAGAGTTTAGAACCTGGATTGTAAAATGTATATCCACCTCTGGATCTGGAATTCCCTAGAATTTTATGAAGCTGGTTCCATGGTCTACCTCTAATAAAAGACCTTACTAAATTTAAGACACAGCACAAAATACGTTAAGCAAAACTTTTGTTATATATATTATAAAACAAAATAATAATCGAAACTAGAAATTTCCTGAACTTCAGTATTGTCCTTAGGTTCCGAGTGCAACTTCTCTATTCATGAGTTGAGTGTGAGTGATATGGGCTATTCTATCACTATGATGTAAAAAGGGACAAATATTGTAACACAGATATGAATTCTTTCTTTGTAATTATTATTTTGTGGTAGAAAAAAGGTCCTAATAAAAATCAATACTTCATTTTCCTGTAAGATACATTTTGTTCTCCTTAAGGGTTTACAACTAGTTTTGAAACAAGATATAATTAAGTAAGAGTAACAAGCATAGGAGAGAATGGAAGGGAAGTTGGGCATGATGAGACAATTCACTGCTCTATCCTATCTCCAGTTTCCCTACATAAGCAGCAGCTGTTTTACTTGTATTTCACTCCCAATACCAAGGCGTAGATACACATTCAGTAATGTGCCATAGTTACTGTGTATTAAATTTAGTATTTATATAATCAAGTACTAAATCAATGTGTAGTAACTGGTGCTTTTGCACAGTAGCACCTGGACATGGCTCTTTAGTGGCACTAACTGTGCAGTTGTCTAATACAGTAGCACAGTAGCACATTTGCATGGCTTTTGCCACGATATGCTACTGCGCGATAGTACTGAGCTGCTGTGCAGTTAGCATCTCATGTAGATGCACCCCCATTGTTCTTTCCTACATAGAATCGAAAAACAAAATCTTTTTTAACCATTCAAAACTTTGAACCCTGGTTTATACATAAATTAACTGAAAGTCATAGTATTTGGTAAGATTAAGATGAATACTTTTATTTTGAGAATTGAATTATGTTACACACTTTTTAAGACGAGTGTTTTAAAAGAAGTGAAATTCTGGAGAAGCACATTTAAAAAAGCATGGTATTGATACAGCCAAAAGGATGAGAAATACACAATATGCTGTTGTACAGCATGAAGCAAGGTGAAATTATTAAACTCTTAAATATTATTTAAATGAAAGAATATTTCATTTAAATAATATTTCATTTAAATAGTACTGGCCTTTGAATGTAAAATGTTCAAATCATTTCTGCATTTAGCATGAAGTAATTTCTAGGGCTTTACATTTTATGTTTATTAGGCCATCACTACTGGTCTCATGAACCTGATTTACACATTACACTTCATTTCCATTGCCAAAAGTACTATAGTAAGTAATTGAGGGCCCTCTATTCGCAAGACTTGTTTAGGAAAGGAAACAAATAAAAAATTCTGGATTAACCATAGGCATACTTTACCTCCATGTATCATTAATGTCACCACAAGGGACTGTTTCCAAAATTTCTTGGGTATATATATTTTGAGTAAATAGCTGAATAATAGAAGGGAAAAACTCCTATGTGCATTCATGAAGACACTGTTTCTTTTCTACATCACTTAAGTAATTATTTTTGTTGTTTTCTTTCTTCCTCAGATAGTTGGGTATACATTCTGGGTGCAATATGTCTTTCTGAGATCAAATGGAAATGTAATAGAACATATAAGAAAGAATGTGGTCTTGGGTTATAATATCAAATGTAGTCAGTGAAAATTCAGATTTCTAGGTAAGTAGTTATTATGATAAGGGAGATACGGAAAAGGGAATTCAACATGAAGCCAAATGCCACGTGCACTACAGTATACTGGCATGTTCAGGGATTATCCAAGATTTTTTCGCCCATCTCACTTGCAGAGTATTTTGTCATTACTTGGTATTTCTACACTTAAAGTCTCTAGGTCCCTGAGCTGACTGTTGAGCTATAAATGAGGTTTTGTGTTTTCTGTCTGTAAAAATGAATGAAATGTACTCAAACCATATGGCTAATCTTTTCAGTATGTTTTCAAAAGCGCTCTGGTTTGTCCTCCCTCAATCATAGTTTAAGAGGTGTTCTGTCCTACTAGCACCAGTTGTGCAAACATGCCTCTTAGAAATCAAAACTACTGGAATGGAATGTGAGAAGGTTAAAAACACACATCAGTTTTAGTATCTCATCATTCATCCTTCAATAAAGTACATTTTTGTAGATATATCTGTGTATACAGTATAGCTTCATTTATTCAGTCCCTGAGCCTTTACTTGATTGAAATTCCCCTTTAACCAACCCCCACCCCACAAACAAATTATTCAGTCATCTACTCAGTTGCTCACCAATTGTCCAAATGTTTTTGGTATATCTTCAGTGTTTTCAATAAATATAGTCATTCTCTAGGTATGTATGTGCGTGTGTGTGTATGAGAGGAGGGGAAAGGGAGAGGAGGATAATTAAAAACAAAAACAGTATGAAGGAATAGCTTCTCAATATTTTCCAACAGTGATACAAGGCATTACATTCAGAAGAAAAAAATATAGATTTTTTCATAGTTCCTGTACAAGTAGTTAATCCTTAAAATATTCATCATTAAAACTAGCATAGCTTGTGCCAAATTCAATACTGATTTAAGTACCTCTCCATTAAAATAATTGGAGTTGTATCCATTTATACTTATGCATTATAGCCACATTCCATAGTTGTATCTTCCTATTTTAAAGTACTTAAGGGTTAAGACGTCTAAAGTCTTGACCCTCAAAGTTGACCCTCAAAGGCTCTCAGCACTGTTGAGTTCCTACAACCCCAGGGTTAAGTCCTGGGTTATCAGTTTGTATCTATTTATTTAGAATAAAAGTTTAACTCTTTAAACCAAAACCTGCCAACAATTATACCTGTGAAAACCTGGTGAAATCACCTGGGTTACAAAGACATAAATAAGGTGACAAAAATGGGTCTTGGATCAAAACACACAACTTAAAATTGGCAACAGGCTGAGACAGAGTGGATTTTGATACACTGACATATTAACTATTTCAACCAAAAATAATCACTGAACAGATCTATACCCTTTCAAAATATGTTTTCTTTAGCCAGAATTCTTCTTTTATAGAATCACAGAAAATTAGGTTTGGGAGGGGTTGGAAGGGACCTCAGAAGATCATCTTCTCCAACCCCCTGCTCAAGCAGGACTATCCCAAACTAGATCATCCCAGCCAAGGGTTTACCTAGTCAAGTCTTGAAACCTCCAAGGATAGAGATTCTGCCCTCTTAGTGAGAAAGTTTTTCCTAATATGTAACCTAAACTTACCTTGCTACCTTGCTCTTTGTTCTGTTTTCTGTCACCACTGAGAAGTGTCTAGCTCTATTGTTATTGCTTGTTCCCCACTAATTAAAATTTTGGTCTAGATTTATACATGGTGCAAATTAGTAAGCTTTAATATAACTACACATCACATAAGGATTTGACCCCCTTCTCTGATAAAAATACATTAATTCATGCTTCTAGTTTATGGAAAATAATAGTTTCATTTGAATTGTAAAAAGTGTGCTTTATCTTATGAAATGCTCCATATGCTGTAACTCAAGGATATAGATAACTCATAAGCAGGGATTCTAGTTTTCTCTGATTTAAAAAATCTCCAATTTTTTTTGTTAATTAAAGTAACCCAAAATTCACACTTTGCACTTTCATCATGGAAAAATGTGAATTTTGGATTACTTTTGTTAACCTGAAAATTGGGGATTTTTTTTTTTTATCAGAGAAAAACAGGATCCCTGCTCATAAGGAAACACGTTTCTCCTCCAGGTGGTAATAAACTGAGTTTGTTTGTAGTTTATCTTTGATCCAAATGTAGTGCCGTGCACTCTTCTTTCCCAGCATTGCTTTGAAGAAGTTTATTTAAATAATACAGTATTTCTTTGAATTCCACATTAAAGAAGGACTTCTGTATCAAAGTTAAATATAACTTTGACCAAACCTAGTAGGGATTAGAAGATTTATTTCATACCACTGAAATCTATGAGATCTTTGCCACTTTAATGGAAATAGGACCATATCCCCTGCACAGAGAACAATTCAGTAGTCACAAACTAGTTTCTTTTAAAGAGTTAAAGTAATTATTTTTAAAGCTAATAAAATGATCATGGCCCTATCTCTATTTTTTTTTCAGTATTTTAAACGTGACACTAGTTGCCATAGAATGGACCAAATCCACAGACCAGAAGACTGAAGACATCCATGTATCAATTGTAAAAGCAGAATAGTGGCTTAAGGTTTCCTACTGCCCTGCCAATGTGACTCAAGCTGGAGCCACAGAAAGTGATTAGTTCAATCTCTAGATCAGTCCTTGGCCTCTGAGATCTTTGACAAGGATATCAATTAATTCTGATTGCAGTTGTGCTTTCTGTGATGTGGTCACCATTCTCTTGAACTGAGATCATCTAATGCATGCTAGAGTTTGGTCATTACTATGATAGACAAAGTTTGACCCTGCAATCCAAGAAACTTCATAGGGGCTTAGATATAAGGTTTGTTCCTACTGAAAGTAATGAGAATGATACTGGAGTTGTAGTGGGCCCAAAGTCTACTTTTTTTTCCCTAAGAAAAAAATATTCGCATAAGAAATAAATCCTTAAAGGACTTATGGAAATATCTGATAGTACTTAATAGCAAGAGGCAGCATTTGTATCAGTTCTTTTAACCTTTTAGATCAAAATTCACTTGGTTTTGTCAGAAACTCGAAACTCATACAACTTTTGTACATTTTTAATAGGCCCTACACCTTTATAGTTCCATACTGGATCTGCGACAGCTGGCCTGATATCTGCTATAACATTTGGTTTACATGCTTTAATTTAAGAACCTGAAATAGAAAGAAACCAAATCTACTTTGCTGAAATTAGCAAATTACATGAGTCCCTATTCTTCTTCAACTCTATCCATCCATTTTAAAAAAAAATCTCATTATAGATCAGACGTCACAGAGCATCACAGCATCACACAGCATCATTATAGATCAGACATTACAGAGCATTATGTATAGATTTGTAGGATAAACCTTTTTGATTTGGCATCAGCCAGTAGCATCAGGAAATGATCTTCCTATAAATTTTAAAGATCTTCTTAAGGCTATGTATGCATGCACTTTCACTCTCACTTGCTGTCAAACATTAGTCTCCATCCAATTGTATGGACAGAATTATTTGGCTCAAATTAGACATTGTGGAGGTAGTTTTTAAAAAAAGGATAAGTGTGAAACAAACAAAACAAGCTCATTTGTATTAGTCCCTTTCTAAATACCTAGAAGTCCAATTCTTGTTTTTATTTTTACACAGAACTCCAATCCATTTACTACTGTGCCTCCTACTTACTCTCCACAATCTTAATATGGTAGGGAGGTTGCTGCTTGATGGTTTTTTCTTTCTTGGATTGTGTGCACACCTGTACTATTATGTCTTTTTAATGTATCTCACTGATAAAACTGGAACCATAAGACTTCTACTAGCACACATTTTAGGTCCAGCATAAGTAACAATACTGGCTGTTTCTCCTTTCCATCCTGGCAACATGCCTCCATTCTGATTTGGAGGAAATATCTCAAGTAGTGACAGGTTAAGTCAATCTGTATAACTCATTCAACTGAGACTGCCAGAGTTGCTGGCACATATCAGTCATGGTGTGGAGATCTGTCCATTTGGAACCAGACTGAGACTAGTAAACTCACTATCCACAGAGTCTTTTAAAATTAAAAAGTGCAGTTTCTAAAGAAAAGGTAAGCAGACTACATTTACCTTTTATACAAGGAAGTAACCTAATATTAATCTCCAAGAAACTCAAGGCCTTTCAACTCATAGATTTTCCTCTGAATTAATCCATTGTGGGCAATAGCTTTTCTTATCCCCTTGTACCACGCTAGGCCTAGCATTCTACCTGCAAAACTCAAGATCCCAAGGTCTGTGGATCCACTAAAATCAAGAGGTTCAATTTCGTGAAGACTCTTACAAAGCAGTGTTCATGAGGTGCCCATCACTAGATGGTACAGCCCAACTGATTTCAATGGAACTGCTCACAGAAATAAGAACTACAAACTCCATCATTTTATTAAAGGTGACTGATGTGATTTATATCATTTATTACATGGTATCCATGTTTTTGTAAGTCAGCAGAAATCCTGGAAAAAGAAATGGAAAATATATTTTAAGAAAGGAAAATTTTAGAATCAGAATTTGAATAGACCTAAATAAATGCATGAATCAATCTCCTACAGACTTTTCTTTGGTAAGAAATGTTTTTAGTGTCTTAAATATATTAATTTTATTAGCTGTATCAGATGTTTCACTGAAGCCCTACAGAGCAGTATATATTATCTTTTACAAAAGAAGATGGTGTGCACTGGGTGTATTAAAAAAATCAACCAATTAACTAGGCAGTTTGAGCTAGGGCTTTAGGGACCACCAACTCACCTGTCTGAAGCAAAGATCTAAAGAATAAATGTGAACACATAAAACATGCCAACACAACCATCTGATACATGAAGCCTATAGAATGGACCGAGATGTGCTAGAGTTAAACTAAATGATTTGTTCTGGAGTATTTTAAATCTCAATAGTGGGTCTGCAACTTCAAAATGCTAAATTTAGCTTAATCTTAAAATGGTATTTTAGTTTTAAAATATTATCTTCATACTCTTCAATATTGTCATTTAAGGAAAAATTAATTCTCTGTTATGGATAGATGCTACTGTATCCTCCCCTGACTTATAGTGCTCAGTCTTTGAGGAAAGAATGGATTTTTGTGAAAATGTACCAGTAAAGTTACCAGTAGTTTAAGAGTTAAAATTAAATGAAAATGGATACTTTAAGTATTTTTACTTAGGATTCTGGGCTCCCCACCTCCCTGTTATTTTTGGTGGCTTGTTGGTAATTCTTGATATTTACCAGAGAGTTACAAGTCATGGAAAACTAAGGCACAATCTAGATTTGAAGAATTTGTGTTGTAAACAAACAGGAACAAATCCTGGTGTACCCAGTAGAACTAAAACTAAGGCTTTCTTCTATGTCATACTACATGTTATTTTCTCTGCAATAATATTCTGCATCATGATCATTTAATATTTTTATAGTTAATTATATTTAATTTCAGATGAAGGATTCATCCTAAAAGGCTATGCTTCTAGCCTTCACGGGGATGAAGAACAGAATGAAAATGGCAATATGTTGCAAATATTCTCCCCAAAGTAAAACTACTTGCCTACCTGGCTCATGTTTTGGCTCTTCCTATCACTTCCCATATCTCCAGTAATTTCCTTTGCGTCCACATACCATTTTAACTCCAGCTTCTAAATTCACAGTTCTGCACACCCTCTCCCATGTGGCATCATACTCATGTCAATAAGGTTACTTTTGTGTGTTTTTGCAAACATAATTGCAAAAACCTGGAGCCTAATTGATCTGGAATGTGCTTCCAAGGCCCCTGACATGTTCTGTTTATTGTACAATTAACTGGCTAACTGCACAATAAATTTAGACATGCTTCATGCGCAAAATAGTTATCACATGATAAAAAAATCACCAAGCACTGACAGGGTTGTTGCTTCGAAAATGTAGAACTTCTTTGCACCTAGTTTCTACCAAGCTTTCAGTTGAACATATGGCATAACACATTGGATGATAGGTCTTTGCTGAGTCTCCTGGTATCCCAAGGTACACTGAATTCCCAACCCCACCCACCCCCTGCCTCACTGGCCACGTATCTTGAACAGTGACTTGGATTTAGCATGGAGAGACAGAGAAAATCTGCAGCCCTTGTTCTGCTCAGGGAGGGATTTCTCAGAGTGCCTGGCGGTTCTAAGAGAATAATTCCTCCCACATGTACCCTACACTTTGCTCAGCATGGAGACAAAAAGGAAATATGCAGCCTCTGCTCTGCATGGGGCACTCTGCACTCCTGGCTCAGTTCCAGGGGAGTAAATTCCACTCTCACCTTCCATTTTTCCCAGTGCTGGGAAAGAGAATCCTCAGCCTGCCTGGCTCTATGCAACCACCCCATTTGCTTAGGTCTGGGTCCTGTGGGGCAGGACATAACAGACATTTCTTGGTGAGGTCCTATCACTTCTACAGTTGTGCTGCTGACCACAGAACTCCTCAAGCTGGCCAGCAATGGCAGCACAAGCTGGGGTGCCACTTTTGCCCCACAATGGGTAGCCAGCCCTTTGTCCATAAATCCATGCACATGGTACAATATTTTTATGGTGCAAAAAAAGCCATGGGACAACTGAAATAACATCTGCCAGGGGCCTTTAACAAATCTGGAAAAGCATAAGAATCAGCAGAAAGAATTTATGAGCCTATTAAAAATACTGGTAAACTAATTAACAGATATATGTGAAATTTCTTAGGAAATTCATGTGGTGCTCACAAAGGAAAACTGCCAACATGAAGCTTTACTTCAAGAGTCTGTTCCCTACTTAAAGTAGGAATCTTAATAGAGCTGTAACTTTAGAAGTAAGGGAAAAATTATTTCAAAGTTAAAGGTATTGCTATTTCTGGCCACTGTACTGTAGTCATACAATCCTTTCAGAATAACTTACTAAAAAGGCATATGAGGGACCCAGCAGATATCATAAGTGAGCCCAAATGTCAGTACAGGCATTATCTGAAAGATGAGTTGGAAGTATGCATCTACATGAGATGCTTACTGCTCAGTAGTCTAATAACACTGTGCAGTAGCATGCCGGTCAAAACTAATGCTCTAGGAGAAAGATTTACTCACAATTACCCATAGTTTGCCAGCTCTGAATGCCAGGCTTTTTAAAACTACATCTGGGGTCTCCAACTTTTAATTGGCTAGGGGCCATATCAGCAGGGGCCACTTGCTGCGTGGACCTCAACAGTATGAGACATATGGCACTCCACTGCTCCACTGCACACACAGATGTCCCTGTCCCCATTCCCCACCCCACCTTACCTAGGGTCCTGGAGACCTCTGAGGGGCTACAGCCACATCAATCTTACAGCAGACAGCCTGGCTGGCAGCCAAAGTGTGGCTCTGGACAGACGGGCTCCAGTTTTGTGTGGTGCATCCTGATACCATGTGTGCTGCCTCACTTTTTTTATGCACAGGGTTTTTTGACACCAGGATCTCCCTGTGTCAAACTCCACCTCACCCCCACACCCTTATAGCCAGGGGCGACATACAGGCAGTGCACAGGGGTGCACATGCACCCCCTGAGCATGTTGGTGCACCCCCTGTCTGGTCACACTCCCTGTGTAGCCGGCAGGCAGGGTGGTAGGTGGGAGTACCAGTGCCCTCCTTGCAAGCGCTGGCTGGTGAGCAGGGCCACTAGGAAAAGCTGCTTTTACTGTGAGTGAGACCAGTGCCCCCCCATGGCCAGTGGGATCGGCTGCTGGGGGACCCCATGGCCACTGGGGAAACCCCCCCCACCAGTCGGTGACTGGGGTCGGGAGGGGCATGCGACTCAAGGGCACCTGACACCCATGCTTACAGCTTTAGACAGCAGCTAAGTGAGGGGTTTGTCTTAGGTATCTTAATCCCTTGATAAATAAAAAGATAAGATTCTCCTGGAATCACTAAAATTCAATGTTTTGCGTAAATATAATTACATTATCAGAATAAGAAATAGTTGATTTTTTCAATAACTGACACAACAGACATCTGAAGTAAAAGTTTCCCCAGTCAATGAGACTGTATATATATTGTATTTTACACAATACATTTTGGCTTCCAAGAAAAGAAAAATGACTTTACATGGTAAGAAATCCCTTAATTGGCTAATGTTAAAAAAAAAGTAAAAGAACTTTCCTTTAAGCAGCAATGTGTGAATTTTCTATTCAACAGAACAACAGTGGTCTATTTATTTGGCTTATGCACGTAATTAGTAGTAAAATTAATGCAGCTTCTTTTTAACATACAGTAGTTATTCTTTATAGGTCTGGGTTCTGAACAAAAATATTTCCGTTAGATTTTATTTGAGTAATGCTTTCTTCAGGTGAGCACTGGTAAATGCCATAAAATTATAAATCTGGAAACCGAGGAAGTATAGAAAAGGGAAGGAAATTACTTCAGTTCAGCATGAGGTACAATATTACTTTCTTTAAATAAAATGTATCCTCTGTCCTTACTAACCCCATACAGGATAATTTAACATTTCATTGTATTCTGTCACTTAGGCTTGCCAATTGCCAGACACATACAGCAACTGATATTATAGAACCCAGACTTACAAAGAGCCTATGTTTTCATTCACCATTTTTCACTTCCCTTGGAATGCATGGTAGACTGGCACCTTTTTCCTTTAATCATAATGCTTTTTGACTTAAAGAAACAAATGATATGTAATGAAATGTGTACAGATATTGTAGTTATGGTTAACATAGCATGTTGTATAATATTTGTCACCATCTGTTTCTTCTTCAACCATTTAACCCAGTATAACATCACCCTTACCATTCTTAGCTGAATAGTTAGTGATTAAAACATTAGAATAAGTTTACTGTGCTCCAAAATGCTAGCAGAGGAGATGTTTCATACTGGCAATAATTTCAAAGATGTATTCAAGTGAGTGATGGGACCCAATCATTAGAAAAGATAGAGCCCAGTATAGTTTAATTAATCCTAAAAAATATGTTATCAAATACACAAGTACTATTTTTTTAAATGAGATTACAAATTTAGATAACAAAGGTCAGTAATCCAACACTCTCTAAGTTTTTCTAAGCATCTAAGAATAGCAGCACAAAAATGGAATTATTTTAAAACTGTAACCTAATAATCTCAGAATATAACTGTTAATGTGGAATCAGTATCAAAATAAGGTGTTCCAAGTGAGGTTTCAGAGGGATCTGTTAAATATTTTCATAAATGATCTGGAACAAAGTGTAAAATACTTATGGCAAAGTTGAAAGATGATACAAAGATTGATCAAGTGGTAAATGCTGAAGTTGGCACCTCAGTTATCAGAGGTTATCTAGCAGAGTTATCTAGGTAATTTTCTAAACCTGTTTCACTGAAACTGCATGTTTTAACACAGCCAAATACAAGCTTATGTACCTAGCAATGAAAAATGTAGGTGCACTTAGAGCAGTGTGGAGCCAACCTTTTTGGCAGGAGTGCCACAAATTAACCTGACAAGGTGCTTTGGGTAGATGTGATATCCTTTACTAAACCAAGTAAATAGTTGGGAAAATTGTTGTTTGCAAGCTTTAGGGCACGAACACCCTTCTTCAGGCAAAAGGAGAGACTGTTGGGGTTTGTGTGCTCTTCTGGGTAGAATAGAAGCCAATATATACAAAATGCAAGTCTGAAAATGCAAATGGGTGGCAGTGAGGAACTGAGGGAATGGGAGACTAGGTGGTAGAAAGGGATGTAGACCTGGTGATAGAATGTAGCTGGTAAAATGCAGACAGGCTACCTGGGGTTCAGATGGCAGACAGATTATAATGTGCCATACATCCACTGTCTATATTTAGTACACGATTTTTTGTATCCTGTAATTTTATGAAGTGAAGTTCGTAGGTTCATCTCTGAAAGGTGTTTTGTAAATTCCTTTTGAGGATTAGAACTGAGAGATTGGAGAGAGAGTGGTTGTCTTGTGAGAAATGTCCATCCATAGGTAATTGGGTAGTTTTTCCTTTGATATATTTTTGGTATGTGTTCATTCTGGTATGCAGTTGTTGTTTAGTTTCTCCTATGTATTTTCCATCAGGACATTTAGTGCACTGGATGAGATACATTACATTTCTGGAGGTGCAGATGTAAGATACAAGAATGGTGATGGTTCTATCATGAGGTGTAGTTATTGTGAGAGTGGTAAAGATGTGTTAGCAGGTTTTACATTTTTGTCCCAGATACACGGCCTCTGAGTTCGAAAAGGGTTTTGAATGCAGCTCTTCCTCATCCTGGGACAGTGTCTAACCACTAGGGTATTCTGGGATAAGTTTCTCATACTTTTTCCTACTAATGCTGCTCCACTTTACATAAATAATTAAATATGTAATGAAACAGAAAAAATGACAGATTGACTCTATAGCCTGATTGTTAGGACATTTAGTCAGAATATCAGCAAGTCAAGTTTAAGTCCCTACTGTGGTGAGTCTGACCCTCTATGGGATTTCCTAGCTGGTTTAGGATTTTTCTAGCTGAACTAATCATGTGATGAGTAGCTTAGGTGGTTCACTGCTCAGCTCACTGGTTTCTGTGAATCCCATGAAGGTGTACACGTGCATCCCCTGAGAGTGCTGGTGCATCCCCTGACAGCAGCATTCCCAGGCAGTGTGGGCAGGTGAGAGCGCTTGTCCCCCTTCTGAGAGTGCTGATCAGCGAGTGTGCCAGGAGAAACAGTCCCCCCGTGGCCAAGTCAGAAGTGATAGTGACGTACCCGGAAGTGCGGGTTGGTGGGATTGGCTGCAAGGCAACAGCCCCTGGTTGCTGAGGGTCCACGAGGGGGGCAAGTGTCCCCCCCAACTCAGGAGGCACCAGTCACCCATGAGCTGGGAGGACCTAAGAGAGGAATAAGGATTCCATTAGGTACCAGAGAATTTAAAAGTTAAGTGTTTTTGGGGATCTAGTCCTAAGTAGTAAAATTTCAATAGATATGTGGGTGCTGAAGAGGAAAAAGCTAGTTTATAATCTCTCAGATGACTGCATAGCAGCAAAACACCTTCCCGCACAAATGAACAGAAACATTTTCTCTCTCTTGTTCCTGTCTAAACATTAAACTTTTTCATAAATGAACTCTATCATTTTTTAGATTTATGATAACTTGTTTCATAATAACACGAAATCAGATCCACCTTTCATAATCAGTGTGTACTTGAATTTTATGAGAAAAAAAACTAGACCTGCAGATTCAGGAACAGATTCAAAACTGTTACTTTTTATTATGATTTTTACAAATATATCATTACTAATAATTGTGCGGATAAATATTTACAAATAACAGTTATCATAATTGTATATGTATTTTCTAGTAATATTTCTAGGGCTTAATTTCCCCAAACAAGAAAAAATTCCCTTCTCTCTGACCTCCTCTCTTGTCTATGCAGCTAATTAATCAATCAAAACTCAGTAAGGTCTATCTGATCTATTCTGTTAAGAACATATGTGCTGTAATTTTGCTGATTCCCTAGTGAACTATAAAGTGCTGGCTAAGCATAAAGGTTTATCAAAACACAGTGATAAATCCCAGATGTGGTCTCAGCTTTTAGTACTGTCTATTTTGCTGATGTTTCTTAAAGCTCTCTTTTTTTTCCCTCTCTTTTCCAAATTCAAAGTAAATTTGTCTGACTTCTGGTACCTGGCACAGTGGCACACTTCCTCTCAACAACTGTAAGCCTGTCTGGAAAACAGAACAACATCTTTGAGATGGGGTGTTTATATGGGCAACTTTCAGTCGCTACAGTGAATAGGGCCCCACCTTCAAAGGGATTTCAGACCAGTGCTCACCTGATGAAAGCATTAACTGTTTTTGGTTGACTTGATTTACATGGAAGCAGTCAGCTTATTAGCTGAGCTGAACCTGAGGAAGCAAATGTAACGTACATGCAAATGTTTTCCTAGCTACTCAGCGTCAATGTTGCTGCAGCTTTCTTCAGAGTAAGAGTACAAAGACGGCAGTGATAAGGCCTTGAAGAATCCACAGGCAGCTAAAGTAGAGCTAACTGTTGAAAAGATTTACACCAAGGGTGCTTAGGTTAAAGAAATTAAACGAATGGAGCCAAGTCATGTTGTTTGATGTATTGCATTGCACCATATGCTTTATATATCCTTAGATGTTAAGAAAAACAAAACATGGGGGAATTCTAAAGCTGATCCATAGGAAAGTGGCAAATTTTATTTTAGCTGTGTTTAAGCTCAGCATACAGCCTCTCCTAAAACTATAGGCTATACAGAGCTAGCCTCAGTTAATATAAGCTAGATTTTACCATACTTCTTCCTGATCACTGCAGGCACAGGTTCCTCCAACTTGTGAATTTCATAAATTGTGCCTCCATGTAATTTCTTTCCAGAGATTGTTTGCACATAGGTTTTTACTGGCTCACAGTTTCAAGTCTGGGAATGCTTTTAAAGTAATATTTTTAATTCAAGTACTTCAACTATTTGCATAAAGCAAAGAAATGCATTTTGCTGTAGAATGGAAACTGACCAACTATAACTAAATGTAGAAGCCATTATGTGCCATGCTGGGACAAGCAGTATGAACAGCTCTTTCACATCATCAAGCAATGCAATGACCCTGCAGCTGTAACAAAATCTACAGCATAGTTGGCTAACATGTTGAACAATATCAAAAAAGAGAGATGGCTCACACCTGGAGGATTGGATATGGCCCACTTGAGCAGACAAGTATGATGCACCATTAACCACCTTACAGGCAGACACCAAAAGATGACATTGCCCTGTGTTAGCAAATTCCATTGTGAAAATACTGTACAACAACAGCAGGTACAGAAACCCAAGCAAGCAACACACAGAAATGATTAGACACCTGACTTGTGAACAATTTAAATTACCCAATATCTACCTTAATATAACTACCCCCATCTTTGACAATGAGTTTGACACAGATATTAAAGTGATCAAGACTGGAAAGGCAGCTGGACCAGTTAAAATAGTCCCAGAATTTGTTACCATGCTTAGAACCACAATGAAAAGATGGCTTCAGAAATTCAAGTGTAAATGCCTAGAAAGTAACGGAGTTCCAAAACTGTAGAAAAGCTGGTGTCATTGCTATCCTGAAACGCAATACATCATCAGAGAATCCAAAGAGCTACTAATCCAACTCACTACTCTGTGTCACATACAAACTCATGGGGCATGCCCAGAAAAATGCACACATGCATTTCCCTGGGAACAAATAACATAATTCTGCCTCTGCTACTTATCCCCAGGGAATGCTAATGCACATGTGCGCTGGTGTGCAGCAAGTTACCATGGGTGGGGTAGAGGAGGCTGGGGCCAGCACTTGGGTTGGGGCCAGCACCTCCAGCAGTGGTGATTCAGGGTGCAGAGTCTCTGGGGCTCCAGCCAGCCAGGCTCCAGTTTGGGGCACTGTATGCTGGCGTTGCATGCACCACTCCACCCCACACTGCCCAGGGCTCCACTTGTCTGCACTCACCTCAGCCAATGCTGGAGCAGCCCCAGGAGCAGCCGACACTAGCTGTCTGCACCAGGGCACAGCATAGCCCAGGAGCTGAGGTGAGTGGGGACAGGCAGAGCCCAGGTGTAGGGGACAGGCAGGGCATGATGTAGCTGAGCAGTTGCAGGCAGCTGGCGCTGGCCACTCCTGGGACTGCTGCAGCTGGGGCTGGGGTGAGTGGGGTCATGGCCCTTTCTCCTCCCTTCACAGACTTACCTGTTTGGGTGGGGGTGGGGGAGATGCCTATGCTGTTCTCATAAGAGCGAATTTACCTTGCATATAAACAAATTATGGGTCTTAGTCATCACATAAGAGCAAATTTGCATATAAAGAACCCACATAAATTGAGGGAAACCTGTACATGAAACCCTCAAGCTCCTGGAAGAGATGGCGGGTGCTGAACCAAACTTATGGGCAGTAATGGAGTGGGCTAATTTCTGAGAAAGGTCAAACCTATTTCTAAAGCATTTTATACCGACACCAAACAAATCCCCCGTTGGGCATGAACTTGATAGAGAAGCATAGGTCAAGCTGAACAGAGTAAGATCTGGATACAAATGGTTCAAAACAATACTTCATAAAATGAACATCTTGGACAGCCCCCTGTGTGAATGCAGTGTCCGACAAACAGCACGGCACTTAAATGAAAGTTGCAGTCTTTACACATACCCAGGCAGGGCAGATGGGATCTGCATATTGAGCGATTACCAGGCAGTGGCTCATAGATCTGGAAGTTGCTTTCTAATGTTATTTGAAAAAGAAAGGAGAGAGAGAGTGCACGCAAATGTAGGCTTTTAAAATACAATCTAATGAAGAAAACATCCCTTGACTTTCATTCTCTAACTGCAGCATCTATTTTGCAATCTCTCATGAAATCCAGAGAAATATTGTACCTCCTCACTCTTCAATCTCCTCTCCCATCAAAAATATTTAAAACTGTATGCATTGGATATTTACCAAATCTCCATCACAACAATAATTTTGAAATAAATCCATGTGCCTTTTCCTGTGCAAAGCTATCTTGTTCCATGATCTTCTGATATTAGCCTTTTGGAAGAGCTTCCTCTTTGGCTAAGTAATTATTATCCAAATTCTATATGTTTGCTAATCCATAGCTGAAAGTTGTTTCCAGTATAAAGGGGATTTCTTTCCCTGAACATAATCTCATCAAAAGTATTAATAGCAAAACTCCTTCATTCTCGTCTTAGTATTTTGAATATCTAAGTACTTCAAATATGTTCATCCATTTCAAAAACATCTTTCTAAGACACAATGTCTTCCCTTTTGATGGGAGATTAACAGCGTCCTGAAGGATCAGTTACCCTATTTACAAACACGAATATGGATTACACATTAAACTGAGTTTATTGTGAGGAGAAAGAAAATAAAAACACCTATTAAACAAATAAACAAACTGACCTGGAACATTTGAGACTGGTGTGAGAGCTATACCATACATTTTCGGGGTTTGGCTGAGATGTAACGTCCAGAATAACCTCTTTCCTAATCTCAGTTTCACTCATCACTTATTTATTCCAATTGCTATGTTTTCTAGTTTGCCAGTCTTTTTTTTTTAATCGTTAACTTGTAATTTTGGGCAGCAGAAACACCTACCTTATTTTCTTTTCTTTCCATCACACAGTCTTCTTGCCTAGAAGTCTCTGTCTCCTTCACATCTATATTCCTTATGTGTATGACAGAATATTGTTAATTGTCATTTTATTAATTTGGGATAAATTCAAATAGTATGGTGCTGATGGTAATATCATTAAAACCTTGGTAGACAGAAATTTTTATTGTGCTCTCTATTAATTTCAGTGGCCTTTAGGCTAGGGATAACATAAGAAGAGTTTTCTCATTGAGTTGGAGCTGGGAGTTGGAATTGCATTTGCTTAAGTGCTTAGAATCTACCAACATCTGACTTTTTTTTTTTTAAAGAGGGGATAGACTAAGAAGCAGATGGCAACCTTGAACAAACAAAGAGCAGACTGTGCCTATGGGTTGTAAGTACCATATATTGTCAGTCTCACTCTTCCACTTAAGAGATAAGTAATTTTTTTAAAGTCGACAGCAGTTATTCATATCCTGCAGTGGGGGAATAGGGTCATGGATACCCAATTTAAAATCCATTAGCCCCTGAATTGCAATTCCCAAACTGGCCATCCTTCCAACTATCTTTCAAGTTTGTGTTAACTTTATTTAGCTAGGACTAGATGACAATAACAGGCTACTCCACAAACTGGTGTAGGAAACGATGAGTTGTTGCGACAAATGTTCTTATCATTCTGTAGGGTCCATATAATAATTTCAAAATATCATAGTCCCAGAGCAGAAGTTTTGTGCTTCAAGTGCTCACGTCTGTTTACCATACCATGGAATTTTGATCTGTTATCACAACACAGAACTCACCCCATACATAAAATGGAGATTTTGCAATGTGTGCACCACATCCAGGTATTGCTTTCCTCTAGAAACATAAACCAATACAAATTACAAGGTACTTTTTCCTGTATCTTGCCTAAGATTCTAGCTGGAACTAACCAGAGGTGGATCCAAAGGGTATGTGATGATGCAGTCACATCCCTCTTTGCAGCTGAGCCTCCACTTTTGATCGTGGATAAATGCTTAGTGAGTTCTCTGCTGCCCTTTCTGGCATTATGAATCTACTCCTTGAACTATCTATGCATTTAAGAAACTGCAACTTCTGGGACAGCTTTGCAAGGACAAACTACTAAAAAGTCTGTTTCAAACCCCCTAAATATCAAACTGAATCTTCAGCACTTAGGGTATCTGAGGTGGGGCAAATGGTGGCTTCCTGCATGCTACTACCCCATCTCATACTACAGTGGCCAAGATCACAGTAAGGCTAAGAGCACAGTAAGGAAGTACTTTGAGCACATATTTCTATCCAAACAGGAGCAGGAGGTAATGGTGTATTAATTCTGTGTCAGTGAAGATTTCTCAACAGCTTTACCCTCCCTTTTCATCAGCAAACATCACAAAAAGGGATTATAAGAGTTGAGAGTATAGCTTGAAGCTTCTGTTTCAGTCATGTGTGATACAGGATTGCTCATATTTTTGGTAGTCAGGTTACTAAGAATTGATTTCTGGATCCACAAACCCTCATCTAACATGCTCTTCAAAGAAAAGATCTATGCCTATTTATTGCTGCTGGTCTCAGGCCACACCAGCTTCCAGGCTTTCAATGTCTGGTCTGATAGATATATCATATACCATGTCCTATAGGCACAGCAAAAATGATCTCTGCTTCTTATAACTTATTCAGGGAGTTACTCAAGTAAATGAGGTTCATCTGAAATCTGTATCAATGGGTAAAAAAGTTTTGTTCTGTGGCTGACTCCTCTTGAAAATAATTTTCATATTTAAAATATAAACAGTTGGATGACTGCAGGGTTTTTCTATGAGAAGGGTCATGTCATCTGAATAGTAATTTCCCAGATGTCCAACTTATTCTTAAAAGTGCATGAACATCCCTCATACACAACTACCAGGCACAGTGCCTAAAACCATCAAGAACACCCTTACTTGCCACAGGTAAGGTGGATGGACAAGAGCACTTTCAATGTCCTGCCACTCACCATTCACCCTTATCTTTCCTCTTTCCTTTTACCTTATAGACACAGCTCGCTCTCTTTCATGATTAACTTTCACTCATAAGCTGGGTCAATGGTACTTGCAAATACTGTAGTTATTTGACATGTTATGTAAGTATTCCAATTTTTTTCCACAAAACTCCACTCCAGAATGAAACACCTATGTGTACTCTTTTTTTGTGTTCTCTTAGTTTCTTTCTTACCCATACAGTTGTGGAGAAAAACCTTAAAACATTAATTAAATGTAGACCAATATGGTGATATTGTTGTGAGATCAAAACCATCTGAAACCATTACAGGTTTCCCTCGCTTTATGTTGTATGTGCATTCCTGGAAAACGGCGCATAACTCAAATTCGCATAACACAAAGGAAACCCAAGGCCTCAACTATACTGACCCTCAGACCCATCCCTACTGCTTTTAAAAGACAATTTTGGTACTCGCCAACAGCAGACAGTGAACACAAGCATGGGGCGCTATCACACTGGGGATGGCAACTACAGAAACGTGTCAAAGACAATGAGCAAGGAGCACAAATCCACACAGGAGACTTTTGGTGCGCATCACTCCCAGAATGCACCACATAAAGCAACTGACTTCCACCACACTGATCACATAAAAGTGAATTTACCTTGGAAAGAACAAATTTTTGGTATAAAAAGGGTCATCTCATAAGAGCAAATTCGCACATTCAGAACTCACATAAAATGAGGGAAACGTTTATACTAATTGATTTTCAAAAATATGCATTTCCTAAAAGAAAGGGAAGTACTTCCTCTAAAAAACTGCCTACCAAACACAGTGGACTTCAGAAGATCAGTTCTTGTAAATTTGGAAAATAAAGCTCTAATCCTTCAACCAGTTCCACATTTGTGTCCACATAGAATTCTATTACGTGCATCCACTTGCAGGTGTGAAGCCAATGCTCATCACAAAAAAGATGAAACAGAGGAATTTCCTGCATTAAGCAGATATTCCAACACCAAAACTTCTATGGGTGTGCTACCAATACAAGAGGCCATGAGATTTCTGAAGTTGAATAAGAATATCTTAGGGCCTCTTGTACTCATGACATTGGGTTTTTTTTTCATAATTAGCCCAACAATAGATGCTTTAAAAAAAATTAAATGATGCTGCCACAGAATTTTCCAGCTACTGAATCTATGAGATGCCCGCTGTACATAGATTCATAGATGTTAGGGTCGGAAGGGACCTCAATAGATCGTCGAGTCTGACCCCCTGCATAGGCAGGAAAGAGTGCTGGGTCTAGATGACCCCAGCTA
>JAGPOW010000304.1:58171794-58187317 GCA_030014935.1 Caiman crocodilus | reverse complement strand
CAGGGTAGGAGCCAGCACCACTTCTCTTGGAAGTTGGTTCCAGATCCTAGCCTCCCTGACAGTGAAGTAGCACCTCCTGATGTCTAGTCTGAATCTACCCTCTGCCAGCTTGTTACCATTATTTCTAGTCACTCCTGGTACTGCTCAGGGGAACAGGGACTCCCCCAGTGCCTGCTGGTCCCCTCTGACTAGTTTGTAAATGGCCACTAGGTCCCCCCTCAGCCTTCTCTTGTGGATGCTGAACAGGTTCAGGTCCCATAGCCTGTCCTCGTAGGGCCTGCCTTGCTGCCCCCTGATCATGCAGGTAGCCCTCCTCTGAACCCTCTCCATGTTGGCCACGTCCCTCCCAAAGTGCAATGCCCAGAACTGGACACAGTACTCCAACTGTGGCCTGACCAGCGTTGCGTAGAGGGGGAGGATCACCTCCTTGGACCTGCTCGAGATGCATCTGTGGATGCATGACAAGGTGCGGCTGCCCTTCCTGATCGCATCTCCACACTGTTGGCCCATGTTCATTTTGGCATCAGTAATGATTCCAAGATCCTTTTCTGCCTCACTGACGAGAAGGGAGTTCTCCAGCCTGTAGGTATGCTGCTGGTTCTACCTCCCCAGGTGCAGTACCCTGAGCTTGTCAGTGTTGACACCCATCCTGTTCTCATCCGCCCACCCCTCTGCTATAAATATCAGAGATGGCTTAATATTGCAAAATTCAGGACCAGATTCATGTCTAGACTTCAAGTATTTTTGAAGTTCAGGGATGGTCAGATCTAGAGTTTTAATTTAGTTCATTATTTCTGCCACTGCACTTTGAAGTAATCACGCTTAATACTGAGTTGTAGAAATTTCGAAATAATTTCCAAAGGTGTCACTAACCACATTTTGGAGATGGGTGTAACAGAAGTTACATGTCTTACTCATGGTTATACAAGTCAATGGCAGAGCCAAGATGAGAGCCCAAGAATCCAGATTCTCAGCTGTGTACATATAAAGACCAGGTACAGACATTACACTTTTATCAGTATAAGTGATTGCAAACTGGTCTATATCCATAGTAGAACAGAAATTCAGCACACATAGACTGATTTAAAAATGGCAGAACCCAGTCTGAGTTGCCCCTCCCCTCCATTCCACACCAAAGGACAAATATGTGTTCTGTTCCTTACTGAATGAAAACAGCATTTCCCAACTGGTGTGCTACAGCATCTTGGGTTGAAGCTATACCCCCTGCCTGACTGGAGCCATGCCTCCCCGCCTGATGCTGCTGCAGACACAGACAGATGGGGAGCATGGCGCCAGTCACACAGGGGGCATGGCTCCAGCCCAAAATGCTGTCCGGCTGGCTGTACGCCACCACTCCCACCTCCAGTTGGTGTCCAGGTGGCCGTGAGCCCCTTCCTGCCCCGGTCAGTGTGTGGCTGGCTGCACACCACCCTCTCCCCCTGCTTCACATCTAGTGTGTCACAGTACTTTTTTAATTAGGTAAGTGTCCCACATAGGGCAAAAAAGGTTGGGAAATCCTGATCTAAACTATGCTGTTTACAGAAAACCACATAACTGAAATTGATTATGCCTTGGGCTTTTCGATTGTCTGCACCTAGCTTGAGATGTCATCTGTACAACTGTGTCCAGATCCAGACTTCCTTAGCAAAAAAATAAGCAAACTATGTTTCATATCTTTTTAATTCTCAAGCAGTATGTGCCAGCATTATCACCACAACCTGAATGACATGCTTAGACAAAACACATGACTTGAACTCTAAACTATGCCTTCAGATAGTAGGTACTATTGTTCTGACCTTACTGCTGTGCACACATCTTCACATCTTGCAGCAGCCTCTTAAATGAAATCCATTATAATTTCTCAGTAGCATACTGTAGTAGTAGACCCAGGGTGAAGATGAGGTTATATGTTAATGGCCAGAATGTCGAAAATATAATCCAGACATTCATGCCTGGGCAAACTGACATTTCTAAACATTCTATTTTATTCCCCAGCAATGCAGTCAACCCTGAAGATGTTCTGTGTTCACCCATTGACTTGGAAACTATAATGAACATCTCCCAAGATGAGCCACATCCGCACTACCATGCTACAGGATGCCAAAGTTAAATGAGCAAGGAAATTTCAAACGCTTTTGTTTTCATGACATTCTCTTTCTTGCATGAACACAATTAATTTATTCCTGTCCTCTAATTCTCATTTTATTAATTATCAGCTTATTAATCTATGCATTTTCTAAGCAGAGCTCCACTTTTAGTGGTATTAACATCTGTAAGTACATTTTATCAGTGAAAGTCTGTCTTTTCTAATTGTCATGGTAGATTAGATAGGCTTAAAATATTTGTACTGGCCTGCTACCCTTTTCTTTCTCTGTCAACCACATGCCAGCAACAAATCACACCCAAAATCCAACTGTCCAACTAAGCTTTAAGGAAAATCTTGCAGATTCTCCAAGTCCCTTGGTTACAACAGAATCATCATGGCCCGCTTAGAAGCTGCACAGATTTTCAGAAAAATTGAAAGAAATGATTCTCAGTCCTGTAAACTTCTTTCTGAATACCTGGCAAATTGAGAAAATGAAGGCAAAGATTATATGTGCTGCATTTTTGCCATATTCTTCCAACCTTCAAATTGATTTTGAAATTGTACTGGTTCTCAAAGAACATACAAATTAACTTGGAAACATCTAGTTGCGGGATCATGGCAAGGCTAATGTAGGCCAAAGCTGCAATGCAAAAAATTATCAGTGCAAGTTTTTCAACGGCAGCATACTGAGCCACTGTAATCTGGATACTTTTTTGAGACTGGGTAGTCTGATTGGTTTTAGCCTGATATGCTCTTTTGTGTTTTGGTCTGGCATCTCCTTGGATCAAATCTAAGGGTCTTTTTTACAATTTTGTTCACTATTTTATTCCAGGTTAGCACAACTTACTCAAATCACACAATCATAGAAAATTAGGGTTAGAATGTGCCTCAGGGGGTCATCTTAGTTCAACCCTCTGCTCAAAGCAGGACCAACCCCAACTAGATCATCCCGGCCAAAGCTTTGTCTAGCCTGCTCTTGAAAACCGCCAAGGATAGAAGTTCCACCACCTCTCTGTATAACCTGTTCCAATGTTTTACTACCCTCCTAGTGAGAAAATTCTTCCTACTATTTCACCTAAGTTTCCCTTACTGCAATTTGAGACCATTGTTCCTTGTTCTGTCATCTGCCACCTCTGTGAACACTGCTTTGAAAAACCCACTTCAGGTAGCTGAAGGCTGCTTTCAGATCCCTTCCTACCCCCTAGTCTTCTCTTCTACAGTCTAAATAAGACCAGTTCCTTCAGCATCTCCTGAGAAGTCATGTGCCAGTGGTGCCCCCCTCACCATTTTTTTTGCTCTCAACTGGACTCCAATTTGTCCACATTCTTTCTGCAGTGGGGAGCCCCAAACTGAACACACTTCTACAGATATGGCCTCACCAGTGCTGAATAGAGGAGACAAATCATTTCCCTTGACCTGCTGGCAATACACCTACCAATGCAGCCCAATATGCCATTAGCTTTCTTGGCAACAAGGCCATTGCTTGGCTGAATATGAGCTTTTGGCCAAAAGTTCATATTCAGGTTCCTGTCCACTGTAACCCCCAAGTCCTTTTTTGAAGAACTGCTGCCCAGCCAGTCAGCCCCCAGCCTGTACTAGTGTATGGCATTGTTCCATCCTAAGTGCAGAACCTTACACTTGTTCTTGTTGAACCTCATGAGATTATTTTTGGAGCAATTCTTCAATTTGTCTAGGTCATTCTGAACCCTAGCACTACCGTCCAGTCTATCTACTACTCCCCCCAGCTTGGTGTCATCTGCAGACTTGCTAAGGGGGCACTCAATGCCGTCTTCCAGGTCATTGGTGAAGACGAGCCCCAGGTTTGACCTCTGGGGCACTCCACTTGACACCAGCTGCCAACTAGATATCAAGCCACTGATTACTACCCTCTGAGCACAATACTCCAGCCAATTTTTCTATCCACTTTACAGTCCATTCATCCAGTCCGTACTTCCTTAGCTTGCCTGGGAGAATGTTGTGGGAGACCATATCAAAAGCCTTGCTAAAAATCAAAGTACACCAGACATCCACCAGTCTCTTTATATCCACAGAGCCAGTCATCTCATCATAGAAGGTAATCAGGTCGGTCAGGTATGACTTGCTCTTTGTGAATCTATGTTAACTATTCCTAATCAACTTCTTCTCCTCCATGTGCTTAGAAATGGATTCCTTGAGGATCTGCTCCATGATTTTTCCAAAAATTGAGGTAAGGCTGACTGGTCTATAGTTTCATGGATCTTCCTTTTTCCCCTTTCTTAAATACAGGCACTATGTTTGCCCTTTTCCAATCATCTGGGACCTCTCCTGATCATGATGAATTTTCAAAGATGATGGCCAGTGGCTCTGCAATCACATCAGCCAACTCCTTCGGCACCCTTGGGTGCACCCCATCCATCCCCATGGACTTCTCAACCATCACAGGTAGGTGTCTACCTAACCTGTTCATAAAAGCTTCCAATTATGGATATTCCAAAACCTCTCTAAGTTGTCTGCTTCAGAGTTAACCTATCCTCGTACTTAACAAGTTGTTCCTTATCAAGAGAATAAAAGTCCAAAGTAGATCTATAGGCTCCATAAAAGTGAGCATATGTAACTGCATGCTTATTTTATGCATACAAATACTGCAGTCCTGTATTCAAACTACATAATGACATGGATTGCTGTTAGTAGGTGTTATACAGACCTTGAGTCCTTTCTTGCCTAGCAACATACACCCTTGTAATGTCAGGGTGAGTTCTTAAAAATGGAATTACCTGCATGTCCTGTTAGTCATTCTCGTTCACTGGCCATGTCTTGATGTTTTTGCTGGGAGACAGTACCTGCAGATGCCTCATAAGATCTTACTCCATTGGTTTCTTTGTGGGGCTCCAACCTCCCCATTATCCTACCCTTACCACATCCCAGGCCTGAAAGGATGTCATTGTCCTGCGGCTCTCACTTTACAGGTGAGCGCTTCTCACCTGATAGCCTCCTACTGTCAGGTAGCAAGATGCTCTCTGGCTATCAGCTCTTCTTTAGGCTTTCACTATCTTGGCCTAATATCCTCGTGACTATGTTCATCATTGTGTAGTGTCAATATAGTTCTTTAAACATTAACTGAGGAAAATTAACTAAAAGTTTCACTGGCCAGCCTCCACTGGGATATATACTTGTGGATAATGTGTTTTTGTTCTGAGATGGACGTCAGAGCTCATCAGCATTTTGCTGTGTCCTTTTGACTTTGAGAGGGCCCTTGCCTGGGTACCTTCCCCTTTTGGCTGCCAACACCTGGCCTCAATGCTGTCTGGGGCTTTATGCCCTGCTTTAACTCTAGATCCTTACCCTTTTGGGGGAACTGCTCCCTGTTAGCTGGCTTGCTTCCTGTCCATGGTCAGCCACAGGGCTGCATGGGGTCACCCTGTCTGACCATTCATCGCCTCCCAGTTCCTGTCCCCATTCTTCCCCAAGAGGTATCTCAGAGTCCCAGAGCTGCCAGCTCCGGTCATGCTCTGGACTCCTCCACAGCTTTCCACTGGGCTCCTCTGCCCTCTCATGCCAGGCAGTCTTCGCTGGGGCTCACAGCAAGCTCTTATCTTTGGGCAAGCTGAGCATGATTTCCTGGCCTTGCTCTTCTTTGGTGGGCCTGCTCTCCATCATCAACTGCTCCCTCCAGCTATGTGCCAGCTCGCTGCTGTCACCCCACTCTCCTGGGGTGTATCAGTGGCTTTGCCCCTCTGGCAAGTCACTCCAAGCTGCTGCTCCCCAGCTCTTCCTCCTGCAGCATTTTCTTGCTGCTTCTCCCCCATTCTTCCTCCCAGGCACACTGCCTCGCTCTGCTTCCAGCTTGCTCTCCTCTCAGGCTCCACCCTTTTCTTTCCCTGATCCTTAGGCTGCTGCAAAACTGCCATGCTGGAGCCTGTTGTGCTGGTGCCTGCCAGGTGAGGGGACAGAGGGGAAAACTCCCATTTGCTGTCTCTTCCTCTGTCATGCGGATGAAGCATGTAATTGCTACAAGATAAGTTTTTAAACAAAACAGATACAAAATCTCTGACTCTTATAGAGGAAATGAAAGAGTTAAAAGCCAAGAAAGATTGTTTACACGGGAAAATAGAAGTGTGTACCCTGGTAATGTGAACACATGTTGAAGTATGCCCTATGCCACTAGAATCAATGGAACTGCTTCTGCTCTTTTTACATGCAAATTTAGTTATCAGCCTAATCAGTTTCTATCTGGGTCCATGAGACCAAGAGAGTTCTAAATGCTACTGTCTGGGACACAATTTTCTGTCAACAAGTTTGCAGTTACCACAGTTCATATGAAACTCAGCTTTCACATGCCATCCAGTCACAAATACCTTACAGCTGAGAAACTGATAAAGTTCTCAAGAAAAAGGAAAAAAAGAAAACATCTGGGCTGAATCACTGCAGTAAAACCAATGCTATTTTTCCCCATTAACAAAAGGAAGCAAAACCTTCTGCAAAGGAGAGCCATTCAAATGCTTCTCCTCTTCTATCAAGAGTCAATACTCAACCAGAGGACCAGAGCCTACACGTGTGTGCAAGGAAGTGCAAGAAATAACAATTCCTATCACCTTCGTACTGCTGCATATATTCTGGTCAGAAAGCAAATGGGAAGCTTTGAAAGGGTTAGAAAGGAGAAATAAAGGCAAGACCATCTTTTAGACAGGGATTTGTAACTATTAAATGTAAAATAATAGACTATGCTATAGATCCCAGGATGGATAATTTGAACATTTTACCAGTCATGGTCAGTTCCCATTTTGAGACATCTTGTTATGATAAGCTGTTACCATGCGATGTTGATTGCAAAACCACGGAGGATATATTAAAAAGGAAGTGTCTAACTTATATTCTGGATGGGACCTAGAGCATAACACATTTGGGCACTGGTAGTCACCGGATGCTTTCCACAAGAGAAAGAGGATACTGGCCCTATCTGGCCAAGTCACAACTCAGGGAATTAGTAAGCCTTATAATTCTTTTTACTGGAAAGGTAACGCTATAGTTCTTCTCTTAAACCTTAGCTGAAATTGTTCTGGTCCTGTGCTGATTTATACTTGTAAAAGCAAAAGATTGTGCAGATAATGTCATTACTGAATTTAGCCAATGGCTATTGAGAGAGACCAGGACACCAATTCGCCCCACAGCTGCACTGATTCAACTCCATTAAAGTCAACTGAGTGGAAATAAAGGAAGGATTCAGCCTTAGGAAAGTAAGATTCAGGAAAATAAGCGTATCTGTTATAGTTAGCTGCCCTAGAATAACATGGCATAACAAAAAATAGAAGATATTTTAGACATGTATGTTTTTGAAATGGCAGGGACAGGGATGGAGTACAGGATTAATGCACTCACTGCAGTAATATTAATACATTTTATATACAGAAAATTGATGTTACTGATGTTCCTCTTCAAAACACAGAAGTTCATCATTAGTGTGATAATGCAACAAGGCATATGGCAATAATATCCCAAACCAAACATTTGTTGCTCAGCATGCTACTGTCAATTTTGTTTGTACCCTGCAAGTGGTAGCTGGACTTTCAAACTAGCCCCAGCTAGTCAAAGGCCAAAATGAGAACACTGGAATAACTGTGGAACTGCAGTTATTAAACTGAGCTTTTCCCCACTTGTCACATTGAATCTGAATTTCTCAAAACAATGTCTTTTAAACCAGCAAGATGAACTGATAAGAGATGTGTTTTATTTAAAAGGTAAAGTCTACGTTAGCTGAATAAAATATATAGTTTCACCTTCAGGAAAAATGAAGGAGATGAATGCAGGGTAGGAGGATTTCAGTAAAAATGGCCCCTTCACCTGCAATTTCATCTTTCTGAGCTCTCTTCCAACCAAAACACATTGCATGTCAATTCAGAGATGGTTTGAAATGGATTCATATTTCTAGCTAGCCTGAGGATTGTGTTTAGCAATTTTCACAGTTTACATTTTAGATGTAGGTCATGCTGCACTGAGCATAGGATCTGAACAGTAAGAACAGTGATGATTTCAACAACATGGGTTCCATGAGAGACACAGGCAGCATTTATATGGAAATAAAAACACTTCTCTGGCACAGAGGCAGGGATGTATAAACTGTCTGGGTGGGTGAGCAGCCTTTTGAAGTGTGAAAAGTTCTCCTCTTTTTCTAGGATGTGGGACACCTCTAATTTTCCTTCTTAAAACTTTTGGGCTGTAAAGTACTGAACAGTCCCCCTTTTCCTTCTTGTAGGAATAATTTCACAGGGTGCCTGCACATAAGCATGGAGTCTACTCCAACACACTGTGATTAACTGAGTCTGCTGGAGTGTGATAATTACTGTGCTCCAGCAGCCTCCTGTGTCTCACGTATCAGTGTCTCCATGCTTCAAAATGGCAGTGGGGATGCTTGAACTAAAGCTCAGCTTTGCTCACTAGTGTTATTGGCCTCTATCCTACCCATTCTCTTACACTGCAGTTTTACTCTCTTCCCACTCTCACTACATCATGGTATCCCCCATCCTTCATGATCCCACTCATTCCATCCTGTCCACATACTCAATGCTGCCCATGATTTGACACCATTCAGGCAGCCAAAAACTTTTTTTTATTTTTATTGAATTAGCGAGGCCAACTCAGGTCACCACCTCCCATGTCCCTGCAGAGGTTTCTCATTCCCTCAGTTAAGAGCAGGTCTCCATAAGTCTCACAACAGCCTCCTGAGTGAATGGAGGAAGCCAGGAGCCCAGGCTGCTGTAAGTGAGCCCAAAAATACTCACACTTCTGGGTTCAAATCTCTGGTGAATACCTTGCTGCACTTTTAAAGCTTAGTTTTTGCATGGAATTTGTAATAACAGGAAAGAGAAATATACAGTCTTTCAGTGCTTGGAATGGCGACATGTCATGTGGTAGGAAAGGTATGTCTGGGAGTATCATATAGCTGTTACTCAACCTACACACAGAAGAGCTTTGTGTGGTAGGCTGTGGCATCTTTAGCAAGGCAGACCAAAATACAGACACATGGCTGAGGCTGAACTGGTTTAAACTAACACAGAAAAGTTTCAATCACAAGCACAAAATGCTAAAAAAATATAAAATAACTTTTTTGGTAGAAAAATAAAATACATAAAACTGCTGTCTTGGCCACTTTTGTACTAAACTTTTAGTGCAGTTCAGACCTCCTACTCCTTCAGACCACCCACTCAAGCTAATGGTCAAGTTAATTTTGTTCAAAGGTGAATCAAGGAGGAAATTTGTGGATCATACTCAGAGCACAAAATCAGTTGCTTTCTTTGAGGAACCAAGAGAAAAAAGCCTGTTTGCTTTTCCTGTAAAATTTCCACTCTGACCTACTTCATTACAATCTGAAGTGTTATTAACTTTCCAGCCATTGAACAAAATTAAAAAAGGAATAGATAGAGTGTGACATCTTGCTTCCAAACAATACTATTAGGATAAAAGTAATGTCAATGGTATAAAATGTTTATCTTATTTGAAAAGCAGAATGGGTCTTTCTATAAATTCATGTCTAGATACAGTTCATTCAGTGGCATTAGAGAAAGAAAATGAGTTAGAGACCTACTCTAAATGTTTATTATGTGAAGGAATAACAAAAATAGTTTTGCAGAGACTTGCTCGCATAATAAAACTGGTGCAATACACGTAGTGAAAAGGATGAAAGGAATAGAAAGATCCCTATTGTAAACTTAGGATTAAAATACAATTTTTACAAAGTTGTCCTCATACAGTTTCAAAGCTGACTTTCTAACAGTGCTTATTTGATGACAGCTCTGCAGTCAGAAAACAGTAGCCTAAAGAAAGAAAAGTGGCCATTTTTTTCTATACAGTCCTGAAATAGTTTTCAAATCCATTGCTACAGGTGATACCTGTGTGATTTCAATTCATGCAAAATCATCTCCCACAACTGGACAGACACTTACAAAAAGTACGTAAAATGAGTTGTTGGCATTAGGCAATGCACCATCTTGAAGAAATTGTATGTAGGTTAAATGTTTGGGCAGAACACTTCCATGGAGACAAAAATGGGTCATAGGTACTATTTGGTAACAGTTGTGTCCAGTGTTATAAACAGCAAAGACCACAGATTTTAAATACCTAACACAGGTATAAAAGGATTGGTTGCATGTGGCAGAGCTACTGCCTAATTCTAGCCAACTTGTGACACAGATCTCCTTATTGCTGCCAGCAGCCCTAGCAACTGCATCTCATCAGAGAACTCTAGCGACTTCTTCAGGTTTACCTCTGAATGAGGGAAAAAACTGACTGCAAATATCAACAATCAACCACAAGTACCACAGTTATGTAGGAGTCAAGAAATCAAGGAAGCAATGATTTAGGAGTTTTTTCAAATCAGGCCTACTCAGAAAGACATAATGATTTACGTATCCTAATGACTATCCATTAGCCAAACAATCTAGACTGCACTTAGAGTAACATTTCTTGCTGCAACAACAGTTTTTCACTTCACATTTAAATCCTTAACTTCATTCCCCCAAATTCAAATTATGATTCCCATATCTTCAATTTCATGCCCAAGATATATGGCAAAAGCCATCAGGATTCATCCCTCAGGCTGGCCCAGGGCTGCATATCTGCACAGCTGTCCAACTGGCAGAGCACAGGCCAAGTCGTGGCCCCTGGCACATGATATGGTGGGGAGGGGATGATAGGATGGAGGTACCGTCACAATTACAGCCTGGTAGGCCCATAAATAATAATAGATCTATGACCTATGCGGTGTGCAACCCTGTTGTTGTGGCTTGTGGAGCCCCCCAGCCACTTAGAAGTTGGACAGGCATGTCCAAAATGTTGTTGGACCATCAATGGCCCAGGAGCAGTCAGCAGGTTGAGCCCTGGATCCTCAGCCACTGAAAATACTGAGGAAGAAGCCAGACATGCCATGGTTACCAGGAGCCAAGATTCTAAAAACCTTACCTGGACTTGTCTCCCAGTTCTGCACCTGGGAGCCAGAAAGACCTGAAACTTGCAGTGGGAAAAGTGGCCAGTGGGCATAGTGGATTAGTTGATTTCCTGGGATAGTGGGGCAAAGCTTCAATCAGCTCCTCACACTGGAGTGTCCAGGTGTGTGGAGGGGACAGGTGCAGATTGCAGATTGCTGAACTCTTCCGTCCCCTCCACTGCCCACACTAGAACAATGCTGCAAGCCCCCACTGCCTGCATCTCACATCCAAGCTTGGGGAAAGGGCTAGAGACTGTGCCTTGTTGCTCCCTTCCTCTTGGAACAATGTAGGAAAGAAGAAGAGACAGGCAGCCCCCACAGTTCCCAACCTCTTCCCCAAGCCAGACACTGCCCTGCTTGGGATAGGGGCTGCGCTGTGCCCCCATGCTCCTTCCACTCTGCTCCTGGAGACTAGGAGTAGAGTGGAAAGGGCTGCTCCCTCTCCCTGTTCCCATAGCTCAGTCTGGGCCAGGCATGGGAGAAGGCATTGCTACTCTCACCTTCCCCAGACCGGGATCGCACTAGTCTCAGGCATGGGGAGCAATAGGTGGTTGCAGACTGAACATCTGTACTGCTTCCTCTCCCAGGAGAAATTTTTCAGAAATTTTCCCTGGTAGAAATGAACATCTGTATGCAGCTAGAGTCAGAGCCAGGGTTGCTGCTGAGCAAAACTGACACAGAATCATAGAATCAGAAAAATCCTTGTCTGTTTGACAGCTGGAGCTCCCCACTACGGAGGTGCAAAACAAGCTGTATTCAGTTCAGATTCAGATTTGGCCCAAATCAGGGACAGTGATTCAATTAGTTGATTTGGATCACTATCCCAATTCAATTCAGCCAAATCCAAATCTAAAGATGATGCTCATTTGGAGAATCACTGATTCGGCCATAGACACAGCTTTAAATATTTTTTGCTACATACCTCAAAGTACCAGGTATGACTCGTGAATGCTGCAATGGTGGGGTGGATGGAGCATTCCACGGGGGTGGGGACGACACATGCTCAGCGATGAACCTGGAATTGGACCAGAAGTACTCCTGGTCTACTTCTGGGTCTGCTGCCAAGTGTGCAGGCCACCCCCCCCCCATGCCCTCCACCCCTGTCTTGGCAATCAGCCACATAGGGACCATGGGTACCCCTCCAGACCCAGTAAGCAGCAGTCACTGAGCTAGGGGGTCACAGAGGACCCCCCCCACCATGCTCTCTGGTGGACTTGGAAGTGGACCCAAAGTGCTTCTGGTCCACTCCCAGGTCTGCTGCCCAGTGTGCTGGGAAACCCTGGGTGCACTTCTGTGGGATGCTCCATCCACCCCACCATATCAGCACTCATGAGCCACCTAGTACCTTGAGGTATGTAGAAAAACATTTAAAGCCATGTTTATTTCCGAATCATTGAATCTTTCCCAATCTCTCCGAATCAATTTTGGGGGTTCTGATTTGATTTGGAGAGATTAAAGAGTCTCCTGATTTGATTTGAATTCAGAGATTCAGCCCTGAATTGGACCAAATCTCCACCAAATTGAATCAGTGGCCGAAGCTTCATACAGCCCTTCTCCCTGCAGATGTGCCATTCAAGATGAAGGTATAACTGCAAGCTAGCACTTATGGGCATTTATACACATACTTTTTTGTCTCACAATGTGCCAGAGATCCACTGCTTTTGAGCAGACTCATTTAATCAAGTCTGCTCTGCACGTGAGCTGAGGCAAACTGTGCTGCAGTGCGTTCAGTTTTATAAGGAGCAAAATGTGAGTCGGTGCACAGAAAATGGTGGCAGTGCGCTTTTGAACTAAGGAAACTCCGATGTGTTTTAGTTCAAAAGAACACCACCATTTTCTCCGTGCTGACGAACATTTTGCTGCTTATACAACTGCAGCACCCGATGCTTTTCAAAGTGCCTGGTGCTGTGGTGCTTGCATGTGTAAAAATGCCCAAACTGATCAATATTTGTGCAGTTCACAATGTACCATGTAACAAGGCCCCGAGACCTCAAATAGACATGCCAATTAAAGCCTTTTTACATGGTAATCTTGGGTAGCTCCTGGGGCCCTTAACCTCTGGAATATCTTCACATGAACAGCTTAAATTGGCTTAAAACACTCATTATGGGGCTTAAAACTGCATCACTCCAGGACAGGATTATCTCTTGATCTGCACAACCCATGTCCTATTCCATTAAGGTGTGGCCACTCCCCAAAGAAGTGCTGCTCAAATTGAAGACGCGACTGCTCCAAATTCCAAACTAGCACTAAGCTGATCAAAATTTGTGCAGCTCACACCATACAGTGCCACAAGGCCCTTAGTGTCAGTGATGATGGTAGTGCAGTGAATGGAAGTACATTGAACAGAAACAGGACAGAGATCATCAGCTAAGCTTAAGCTGGCCATCACACAACCATGATATGCAACACAAAACTAGAACTTTGAACTGGAATCTCATAAGTGAATGCCATAATGTTTATCTGTAAGGTCTAAGGTATTCTAATTAGCTGAGCATGATGTGTCAATGGTATTGCCTAAAATATTGTCCTCTTTTAACATTATTATTAATGTTTCTGTATGTGTTTTTACTACCCCATTGAATTTATCTGCCTTCTCTTTTTTAGCATAAATTTAACATAATGTTTAAATTTAAATCATAAAAACACATATTCCTAGAGATCTTATCTCTATGTAGGCCTAAATATTTTCAGCAAATAAGTTCATCACGGAGTCAAAATGTCATAACACACAAACATCTTGTACTCTAATTCCTGTGAGAAAAAAGAGTGTCCTATAATCATTCCCATTTGGTAGTTTCAGAGTTCTATCTAGTGGGTAGTCTGAGCTTGTATGAAATTATAACTATTTCTGTACCAATTTATTTTTATCTCATATGATAATTCTAATTCTTAATGCTGGTATATACATTTTTTTTAAATGTTAAGAGCTTTTTGCAATAAGATACATTGATAAAAACGTTACCTTACAACAGACCTCTGTACCAGTTTCAATATGAAAATTATGTTTTCAATATAAAGTCTGAATGTTTGAACTTTATGAAAATAAGTTCTTGAGTTGTCTGACACCCAGTTACCCAATTATGTCAAAGCCAGGAAAAAATGCCGCAGCACATCAATCCCATAAAAAGCAATTCCAGTAAATGGGACAGAATGACATATACATTAAACTGCATCTCCCGTGCAGCATGTGAGATTTACCAGCTTCTAATTAATGTGTATCACATAGGCATGTAGCATTCAGGAAAATCCCAGAATTTCTGAGGAATGACATATCTGAATTATTACAGGACATGTTGTACTTTCATTCCAGTTCAAAACATTTCAATACTCTCCAGAGTATAGAAATGTTTCTATTTATTATTTACACACACACACTTAAGAACAGTATCTATATTTACCCCTTAGATAACCTTGACATACATTAGAAATATCTATATAAAGTAGAAGAACTCTACCATAACTTCAGAGGATGAAATTGACATGTACTTCTGTTCTCTGCAGGGCCAGAAACCTACCGAGGAGCCCCCCAGACCCAGAAGAGTGACTCGTCGGTGGCAGCAAGTTCCCCCTGAACCCAGCGCAGCCTGTGCTGCTGCAGAACCTGTACCTGAGGTACCGCTTGGGAACAGGTATGCGACCCTGGCCACCATGGAGGAGACTGCTGAGGAGCACCCCCTCGAGGTGCTGATCATGCACCATCATCGCAAGTGGAGAAGAAGCGATCCCAAAGGCGGAAGAAGCGTCGAGTCCTGGTCATCGGGGACCCTATCCTGAGAGGCACGGAGGGTCCCATCTGCCATCCTAATCACTTGGGCCAAGAGGTCTGCTGCCTGCCTGGAGCGTGGGTTCAGGACGTCACAGAGTGCATCCGGAAGATTGTTAGGCCCACAGATTACCATCCGTTAGTGGTAGTCCACGTGGGAACCAATGACGCTTCGAGAGGCTGGCCGGAGGACCTCATTGAAGACTTCAAGGCTCTTGGAAGACAGCTCAAGGTGATTGGAGCGCAGGTGGTGTTTTCTTCCATTCTGCCGGTGAGTCGACGGGGAAGGCGACACGAGGGGTGTATCACAGCTGTAAACCAGCACCTTCGGGGTTGGTGTTATGATGTGGGCTTCGGATTTTTCGATCACAGCCCGCATTTCTATACGCGGAGCATGCTGGCGGAGGATGGACTTCACCTATCGCCTAAAGGTAAGCGTTTCTTTTCTTCTAGGTTGGCTGATCTCATGCGGTGGGCTTTAGACTAGCTTCGCCGGGGGACGGGCCTGCCGAGAGAGGAGAGGATGCTCTGCCACTGAGCCAGGTAAGTTGGTCGAGCGTAGGTGGTTGTAGCTAGGGGGAAACACATGGAGAGGGGGAGGCAGCAGTGGGTAGCTTCAAATGCCTCTATACAAATGCTCGCAGCATGGGAGGTAAGCAGGAGGAGCTGGCTCTCCTGGTGGCTGTGGAAGACCCAGATTTGGTTGGGCTCACGG
>JAGPOW010000304.1:58157807-58171694 GCA_030014935.1 Caiman crocodilus | reverse complement strand
TTACTGGAGAGCAGGTTTAGGTTGGACATTAGGAAACACTACTTCACAGTTAGGGTGGCTAGGATGTGAAACCAGCTTCCTAGGGAAGTTGTTCTTGCTGCTACCTTGGGCATCTTTAAGAGTAGATTAGATAGGTACTTGGCTGGGGTCCTGTGACTCTGGCCCTCGTTCATGCCATTGGCGGGGGGTCAGACTAGATGGCCTGCTCTAGGCCCCTTCTGACGCTCGATACTATGATACTATCAAACTATGATAACTAACATGCCCTGTCAGCGTCTGAAAATACTAACTTGAGAATATGAAGCCCAGATGGTAGAGCTGGCTGAAGACTGATTATTTTGTTTCATGGTAACTTTTAAGATTTAAAAAAATGTTTTTATTCTGTGTCGGAATAAAATTAGAACCTTTTGATCATTTTAATGAAAATGAAATTATAATGAAATTACATCAAAATGTGATCTTTTTTAATTCAGCAAAGTCTGAGCTAGTTGATTTGGCATTTAGAACAGATGTATTCACCCCAGATCACTCTGCACCAGGAAGAACAGGGAATGGTACCTGGATTTTTCACATCCCATGCCTCTCCCCAATAGCAGCCCCTTAGTGAGAAGAGATCTTATACAATACAAAAATCAACACCAACAAATGTTAACAAAACATAGTTCAACTAATTGATATCGTGCTGAAAGTGCCCTGAAAAGCTCTGGCAGATAGAACTAAACCTTTGATGCTGGATACACCAGAAAATATTATCATTATTTAGACAAGAAGACAAATGGCAGGGTTGAAAATCTAAATTGTGTTAATTGGTATTAAAGGGCATTTATACACATGCTCTGGGGAGGGCAGAGGAGGCGCTTTAATTAGAATGGCATGGCTCGAAGAGGTGGTCTAATTAAAGCTCCCAGAGCATCTCATGTATCATATTCTCACACTCCAAAATGGTGGTGGGGGCACTTTACCTAAAGCTTGTCAAATAAATAGATAGATAAAGCACCGCTGCTGCCATTTTGAAGTGTGGGGATGTGGATACATAAGATGCAGGAGGCTGCTGGAGCATGGTAATTACCACATTCCAGACGACATAATTAATCAAGTCTGCTTCCACACACTGTAATCACAACACATTGGAGCAGTCTCCTTGCTCAACCAAAGTGTCACCATTTAGCTTATTTGATAAGAGTAACAGTCTCCTGCCCTGCCCCATGGCATACAGGCACAGAACCCACATGAGCCAGCTGGAAGTAAGATCCTGATTGGCCCAGAGCCCCTGGGCAACAGGCCAAAAGTGCATGTGAGATGGGAGCAATGGGGAATGGCAACAAAGGGACCAGAGGTGGCCCCGGCTGTTCTCACCCCCAGCAGACCCTGGAATGCTATCCCCACTGCAGGGAAGAGGTGCAGCCAGTGCATCCCACAAGGCATAGTCAGTTAGGTGCGCCCTAAGCAGCAGCTGGGGAGCACCCCATTCAGGGCAGGCAGGAAGGGAAGCTGGGAGCACAGTGCCCATCAGACATAACAGGGAGGCACCACTGGCAAACCCTGTGGCAGGAAGCACTAAGCCAGGTCCATTTTGAGTTCACCTTATCAATTTGGTTAACATTATTTCTGAGCCCTACATTAGTGTAGGCAAGGGAAGAGGACCTCTAAAGGATACCAGCCCCAGCTTAACATCGTGGGACTCAGCACGTGGTGAACACCTCCACCATCCCAACAACAGCAAATATCACCCAAGTGGAAAGGGATGGGATGTAGGGGAGGAGGAGCCCCACAGAAGACATGGAACTGAAGTCACACCCAGCCCACAAGAAACCACTGGAGCATCTCTAGGTGAGTACAGGGTCATCATCTGAACATCAAGGTGTGGCAGAAAAGCAGGGGAGGTGTGCCAGGAAAGCAGGGGAGGTGTGCCATACGTGTACAGGGCATGCCTGTGATGCTATGGCAGTAAGTGTGCAAGAGCCTGTCACAGTAAGTAATACCACATTGTCTTGGATTCAGGTAAATCTTGAGCTGAATGGAACCTCCTAATTAGATTTCACACAGGGAAAAATTTAAATTTCTTATAACAAAAGGTCATAACTTCAACAAGCATTACCTAAGTCTATATTAGGTTCTGTCTAGAAAATCCTGGTGAGTCCTACTTATTTCATAGATCCTACAACTTAAGACTGGTCACTTTCACATGCATCCTCCCTCTTCTTCTCTTCACTGCTCTCATCTTCACCCGCCTCTTCCCACAGAACACCATCTTCAGTTCCATGTGTAGCATTGGATATACAGTACTTCTGGAAGCCATTAATAATGGACTCTGAAGATACTCTTCCCCAAGAAGTCAAAATCTGGCAAAGCAGTGCTATGGCTGGCTTCTGAATCTTCCCACTAGGTGCAAGCACATGGTTCCCTCTAAAGAGTAAATTCGGGCATATCTATACAAGACGCTTACTGCACAGTAGCCTAACAATACTGCACAGTAGCGTGCTGGTAAAAATCTCTGCTAATGCACCACTGCACCGTGTTATTACGCTACAGTGCAGTAAGCATCCAAAAAAAAGCCATGCACCAGTGCTACTGCACAGTAGCACAAGTTACTGAACATTGAATTAGTACTTGGCTAGTCAACTAAATGCAGAAACTAGGGCACATTAATGAACATGTAGATGTGCCTCTGAGTAGTGGCACGTTAAGTGGTCTTTAAAGGGCTTACTCTCTATGACACCCAGTAATTGGAGTTAAGATGTCATACCAGTAGGTGGACTACAAGATCACAATTCATTGACCACATTTTGCTTTCACATCTGGTGTTAGCTACCCTCTGAATGCATCTAAACACTAACATTCCTCTTTTCTTCAGCAATGCCCCCAGTCTTCTGTTCCACACAACATCTAACCAATCATTCATCAGTTCACTTGCTATCAATCCCTGTTCCTGGAACCTAACCACTATTCTTGGTAGCAGCTTTTCTTTTGGCAGTTTTCCATTTCAAAATTACATAGGGTGGCAATTTTTACCATCTCCCCATACCATTAACATCACTGTAATTCACAAATTTTCATTTCGTGTACTTGTTAAAATTACCGATTTTTCAACCTTCTCACTGATGGTAAGATTATTTGGCATGTCAAAATACACTGAAGTCTCATCACCATCACTTATCTGTCCCAATAGGTAATCAGGAGTCTTGCATAATCCAATAATGGACTGCTGGAATTCAACAAGCTTTTCACTGCAATTTATTGGTAACTCCAGCGTAAGTGACATTGTCTCAGGACTAAGCTGCTATATCACATCATTCAGACAGACCACCCACTACTTGCCTTGAATTCTTGATGCAAGATGTTCAATTCCTTTACTAATTCTCATTCTTTGAGTCCAAACACCTCACAAGTGTTTCTCTTTTTTTAAATGTACTTAAGAACTTACTTATCAATTTCAGAAAAGTGACACTTTTTTGGACCACTGAATGATTTTGGTGTAGACTTGGCATTTTTGAGTTTTCCTTTTGTTTCCACCAATGCACATTGGCTTCAGTAACACTGTATTGCAAGCTAAGCCACCATGGTTACCAGCCCTGTCAACTGACACAGGTTCCTAGCTGGAAGAGTTTGCTTTTTGCCAGTGCAGGAGGATTGGTTTCTCCTGGACCAGCAATTAGGCACAATGGGATCTAATGCATGATCCATACAATCATGCCTCCTGCCACGCATGTGTAGCATAGCAGGAGGAGCAATAGTTTGGATCTTGCATTATATCCCATCGTGCCTTTACCTACATGTCTAGAGGGGTTCTTAGTCATATCAATGCAACTGTGTTGTTACTGTGTGGAGAACATGGGAAGAGTTTGCCAATGCTGTGAATAGGTTGTAATCTTTTGATCTCCCAGGGGCATTTCTCTTTGTCCACTGGGTACCTCTTCCTAACCAGAAATATTTTCATATTTATGGATATGGAGTTCATTGAAAGCTGTGCAGCAGAAAATGTGTGGACTATGAGAGAAAAAGCACAATATCATAGAAAAGTAGAGCTGGAAGAGACTTCAGATGGTTATCTATCCTTATTCATGTGTAAAGGGTCTGAGGGCACAGGTAGTGTTCTCTTCGATCCTCCCAGTCTCGGGGTATGGGCTGAGGAGGGAGAGGAGGATTCAGGTAGTCAACCAAAGACTGTGGTGCTGGTGTCATCGGGAATGCTTTGGATTCCATGACCACAGCCCACTCTTTGGTGAGAAAGGCAGCAAGCTGCTGGGAAGAGATGGCCTCCACCTCTTTCCCCTGGGGAGGAGGCTCTTCTCAGCCAGATTGGCTGACTTGCTCCACCAGGCTTTAAACTAAGATAGTTGGGGGATGGAGGGACTACTGCCACTGCTGGCCCACTGAGCAACCCTTGCAAAGCCAGCAGGCCAAGGCACTTAAAGGAGCCCACCCCTGCCCCAGGCCTGGTACAATCTGTGGGCAAGGCAAGAGCCCCCAAGGGGACACTTGCCTGCCTGTACACAAATGCCAGCAGCTTGGGGAATCAGCAGGAGGAACTCATCCTTCTGCTTAATGCAAATAATTACAATGCCATAGGGATAATGGAGACCTGGTGGGACTCTACCCATGACCGGACCATGGGTATAGATGGCTATACCTTGTACAGGAGGGCTTGAGTAGATAACAGGAGCGGGGTGTAGCTCTCTATGTTAAGGAAAGCTACGCATCCCTGCAAGTTGATGTTGGAGACCAGGGTGGACAACTGGAGACTGTCTGAGATAAAATACATGGAGAATATGACACAACAGTGGGAGTCTACTACAGACCTCCCACCCAAAGTCAAGAGCTTGACCAGGAGTTTGCCCGGGAACTGGCTGAGGCCGCATGCTCCAGGACCATGGTTGTCATGGATGACTTTAATTACTCAGATATCTCATGGGAGGATCACTCAGCAAAATCTGAACAGTTGCAAAGCTTCCTATCGTACGTGGATTACCTCTACCTGACCCAAGAAGTCTACGGGCCAATGAGAGGTAAAGCACTACTCGACCTTGTACTGGCTACTGGGGATGACCTAATCAGTAACCTTGTAATTGATGGGAAGCTGGGTGACAACGACCACAAGCTGATCACCTTCACCATCCACCATAAAGCTGGCAAGTCAGTCAGCAACACTGAAGTCCTTGACTTCAGGAAAGCCAACTCTGACAAGCTCAAGAGGCCCTAAGGGACTACAACCCCAGGGGGAGGGGAGTCCAGGAAGAGTGGTTGCTCCTCAAGGGAGCAATCCTCATGCACAAGGTAATTCTATTCCATCTCGGAGGAAAGGCAGCAAGAGGGCACAGCAGCCCCCCTGGCTCTCCAGGGATCTAGCAGACCTCCTGAGGCTAAAAAGTAAAGCCTACAAAGGATAGAGGATGGGATTTACCTCCAAAGAGGAATTTTCTGCAGCGGTCCAGTCCTAGAGCATCCTTATTGGCTCGGCAGTGCTACACTGGCTAGCACTACGGAAGAAAGAAACTTGGGAATCATCGTTGACCACAAGATGAACATAAGCCTGCAATGTGATGCTGTGGCTAGTAAAGTAACCACAACACTGGCACGCATCCATAGATGCTTCTCAAGCAAATCCCGGGAAACCATTCTCCTGTTGTACTTGGCCTTGGTGAGGCTACAGCTGGAGTACTATGTCCAGTTTTGGGACCCACAATTCCAAAAGGATGTGAAGAAGCTTGAGAGAGTCCAGAGAACAGCCATGCACATGATCAGAGGTAAGGAAAACAGACCTTACGATGACAGGCTGAAAGCTATGGGGCTCTTTAGCTTGGAAAAGCGCAGGCTCAGGGGTGATCTGATGGCCACCTATAAGTTTATCAGGGGTGACCATTAGCATCTGGGGGAACATTTATTCACCAGAGCACCCCCAGGGATGATGAGGTTGAACGAGGTTATAAACTCCTGAAGAGCATTTCAGGCTGGACATAAGGAAGTATTTCTTTACCGTCTGAGCCCCAAGGTCTGGAATAGCCTGCCATCAGAGGTGGTCCAAGCACCTACATTGAACACATTCAAGAGTAAATTGAATGCTTTTCTTGCTGGGATCCAATGACCCCATCTGACTTCCTGCCCTTTGGGCAAGGGGCTAGACTTGATGATCTTCTGAGGTCCCTTCCAGCCCTAATGTCTATGAAATCTATGAAATCTAGTTCAGTCTCCTGCTCAAGGCAGAATAGTTCCTGTCTAAGGCTTCCTAAGCAAGTGCTTGTCTAATCTACTCTTTAAAATTTCCAAGAAGGGAGATTCTACAACCTCTCTGAGTATCCTGTTCCAATGCCTAAGCACCCTCAAAGTGAGAATGTTGCTCCTAATATCCAACTTAAACTTCTTTTGCTGCAATTTAAGACCACTGTTCCTTGCCTTTTCCCCCCTTCAGTCACTGGGCGTGTCTACATGTCTCCCTATGATGACATAGAGACACGCTACTTTGCCATACAGTGCACTATGGTGATGCAGAGATAAGTCTACAGGCGACCAGCAGCTACATTGCCATAATGGTACACTCCCCAATTTTAGTATACAGCTATGGAGATGTAACAGTGAAATCTAAATGTGTGCCACATGCATGGCACAGTACAGGCAGTTACTGAGCCATGCATTAGTATTTCTAGAAGGAAGTACTAAAGCACAGTGTCATAGCAACTTCACCATATGGCGACGTGTAGATGTGCCAATCAAGTCTATGTATTATTGTTTCAGGGCCAAGACTAAACTGACTTTTCCTATGTTCCCTCCATCCTGGTGAATGCCATAGATAAATGATAAAATCAGTATGCTCATACAGGTATTGCTCAAAAAAATTGTGTCAGAATTGGGCAGTGTTTTACTCCATAGTTGAGGCTGATCCATTAACTTTAAAGGCCTCCCTTTTTCGTATCCACCTGAAAATGACAAAATGCGAGCAAAAACATATTAAAAGAAAGTTTCTTCTACTAGCATATTTCTTATAAATCAGCCTAAGGCTAAAAAAAGGAACGTTATTGACTAGCCATGTAGATTTTCTGCTTGTCATCTATAAGCTTCCTATTTTAAATCTCACTCGTAATAATGCACATGGATACACACCCAAAACAGTCACCCACTAGAGAAGGATCTCTGCTAACTTTTTAGGATAAATCAAAAGCCTGACCGCCAGTCTTCCCCTAAAAGCAACATCACTTTAGAAATTAACATCGACAGAGTTTAAAATGTTGCCACGTTGCACTGGACAAGCACAGAAAGGTATTATAATGTGTGACGTTGGGACTTCTGGTTCACCGGTACCCACTTCGGGCCACCTCTAGCCCCTCATCTCGCCTGTCATGACTTTGATGAAATATATATATTTTTATAAGGAGGGTGTTCAGTGCCAATCTAAATACTGTAGGAGTATACCCGAGGGGTGCTCGCGAACGAGGAGTCCGATGTTCCACAAGGCTCCGCCACCTCTACACCTCATCCACACGCCAACTGGTCATCTGTTGGTACATCAGTTGAAAAGATCTTGATCCTGGTGGTATCCAGATCCTTCGGAATTGGTGTTGCTCGTATCCATTGGACCCATTGAAAACGATACCTTATATTTCAGAAATTTTCCTTTTTTTTTTTTTTTAGAAAAAATACTCTGCCATCCCTAAGGGACTTTCCAGGGCAGAGTCCTGTTCTGGCTGGCTCCTAGTAGCCAATCTAGCCAGAGCCCCTGAGGTTACATTAGGTTTCCCCAGCCACGATGCCGGGACCTCTCCCTCAGCAATTAGTGCAGATCCCACAGGAGCAGCAGCACCGGCTAGCTGCAGCCTCCTCTTCTGCTCCCACTCGCTCTCTCCTCCAAGCTCCTCTCCACCACCCCAGCCGAAATGCCTGTCGGGGCTTTTAAACTATCCCACGGCAGCCAGTTTGGCTGCCGTGACTGGCTCCTCCTTCCTGCTTGCTAACACCAGCCGCTTAAACGAGTGGCAGGGAGGCAGCTCGTGCAGCCGCACCGGCGTCTGCCACGATTGCTGCTGCCGTCCTTCTTCTCCGTGCCCTATTTTGTCAGGTAAGTGCTTTTCTTTCCCTTTTTCGGACCCCACGGGCCCTTCTGGCATTCCTAATGGCGGCGCGGCGCCGTCACATAATGTAACAAGATCTTGTGAAATGCACCTAGGGCTTGAATTCCTTTGCGCTTGGCTTCCAAACTGGAGGCACAATTACTGAAAGCACACTGCACATATAACCTAGGTGCACATATAACATAAATCGATACATTTAAGATAGGGCTAATTGAGTGAAATACAATGGCCTGTGGTAGAAGGGTCAGATATAATGTCCTAAACCATTCCTTCTGTCTTAAAAGCTATGAATCTACTAACAAATCTTTCGTTTATTCAGATTTTGCAAATGTGCATTTCACTATGGCAACTATATGAGCAAATACATTTACAAAATCCAGGATCAATGAAAAACAGTACAAAGGTTTATTCAAAATGATAATTTTGCAAAGTTCTACAACTTCTAAAAATGACCAAATATCACAACGAATTATTTTTTACTGTAAAAAAAAAAAAATCTAAGCATCATGAAACTCAAAAATATATTTACATCATAATTCTGGTACTTACTGAACTTTGCATTTCTCAATTTTTCCTCCTAACTCAAGCAAACCACATGACAGACTGAGATAAGTATGATTAGTACCCTATAGTATGGTATTTAATCAGCATTTGGGCTTAGTGGGTGGCTTTGAGCTCTTCATGCAAAGGTTTGGAGAGACCTATTATGGCACAACCTATAATACACATGCTCGGGGGGGTGCATTTTAAGTAGAGCAGCTTTCAGGAGCTGCTGTAATTAAAACATCACAGCATCTTGTTTATTCAGCATCCCACATTTCAAAATGGCGGTGGATGTGTTTTAACTAAACTCATTCAACAAGCTTTAGTTAAAGCACCTCCCCCCACTACTTTGAAACGTGGGATGCTGAATACATGAGAGACTGTAGTATGCAGACTAACCAAGTCTGCTCCAATGTGTTCTAATTAGAACACTTTGGAAAATATGCCTAGGCACCCAATGTGTTTCCCTTGTCAGGGAGAAAAGGAGGGAGTGTACCCTAGTCCTGGCAAAGGGATGGAGACATTAGGAAAACCATTTGAGAAGCTTCAGCAGCATGGAAACCATTTCTAGGCAACTTCTTCCCTAAATTAGTCTCCAACCTAAATTTACCCTGTCCTTGTTCTGCAGTTTATACTGGGGGAAACTAATCAGTATATTCTTGGATTAGGACAATCCTAACAAAGTCCAAACTTTTGAACTCAGGAGTGGAAGAGGGGTTGCCTTTTTTCTCTCAGTAAGAGCATGGATCTATGTTCTGTGCCATCCCATCTCCCTTCAAGAAACAAGAGAGGGGGAAACATATATCCACCATAATGACTAGAAGAAGTGAGAATGCCAAGTTGTATTAACCTCCAACTGAATTTCTTATAAAAGCCCACTGGAAGACTAAGGTAAAATGCAAGAAAAAAAGGGTAGCTCTTTTTGGAAACCCCCTTATAGAAACTAAATAATAATAAGAAGAAGATCATCTTGTTATAAGAGTCTTTTTAATTATCCCATAGAACCCCTTAACAGGAATATAGTTTTCTATGGGCCAGCTCATAGAGCCTATAGAAATAAAATAATTCCCAACTGAATTCTATTGCTTTTTAGAATAATTTATGGTACAACTTGCTATGTTCTTTAGAACCCTCTTGGTTTTTCTTGTCAGTTTGATGGAATATTTCTGAAAAGGGCCAGAAGCTTATCAAAAGATTTGCATGTCTCCAGTCACTGTACAAAGAGGAAACTATGTAGAGACCAATCTAGCCTCTGAGTAAAAACTTCAGGATTTGACTAATTGCTTGTGTTAAGGTTATGTTTTATGTTACAGACAAGCTTGCCTCCCATAGTCAATTTTAGTTCATACATTTAGAAATCTATGTTTATTTAGACAGGTATTTGACATAACTTATTGGCCCCCCAAACAGTACATCTCAGCAAAATGTAATTGCCCCATTTGCTGGCATTTATTTTTAAAAACGAGCACTGAAAAGAACCATAAACAAAAGCAAAACAATACGTGATCTACACAAAGAATGACTAACCCTCACAATGAAGAAAGCATTCTAATTTAATGCATCAAGTATGAGGAATTTTACTGATGGTTGGTTACAGCTATATAATGCCTATAAGCTGTTCTACAGTAGAAATAATTTTTTACTATATCACATATTTTATACCTTTTTTCTGTTGGTCATTTACTCCTCTGTCTCCTGGAACTCTTTAAATAATATTGCTAGCAAAACCAGCCAGAAAAGCCGCTCCAAGGAACACTGGAAAATTTATAAGCTGTTTACCCTCCTATCCCTGGAGCCACTGCCACTGGAAGCAAAATCCAGACATTTGGAGCTCAACACCAGGAATGACAGGATAATTTCATCAGTGGTGTCAAGGCTTAAGCCAGTGACCACAAGCACAGGACATCTGACAGATGCTGAGCCATAATTGCTAACTCTATTTCGTTTTAGAATGAACAGTGCTTTTAGAGTTTTATTTTTTGTATGTTGCCACCCTGGGATACAGTTCAAAGAGAGTCATGCACATTCATAACCCAGACTGAAACGTACTCTGTCCCTACCATAAATGTAGTTCAGACAGTAACGGACAACTCCTGAAAGATTGTTTGGTCAGAAAATTGGTATCCGCAAGTTTAGATATCGATCTCAATAGCTGAAGAACTGCTGTATAATTTGTCGCATTACAAGGAGCTTCATTAGACTTGTGACTTTATTTCATTGAGGCCAAAATCTTATTTCTACATGTTTTTGAAGTATCCCAACAGTTCTGCATCCAGATAGAAACATGAAATAAGAAATCATAATAAAACGGAAAATAATAGAGTCATCCTTATATTTGCAAACCTTGGTAAAGGTAAAGGTTATTTCTAGCTAACTGTTTTGCCCAATCCTCATCGTACTGGCTGTATGGGTTTTTTCTAGCTAGAACCCATGGATTCTGAGCAGAATGCAAATGTTTTTTTCAAAATCATTATTAAGATGGCTGGCAGGCTTTTGGCATATGTATTCTCAGTGTACTGCTTCCTATATGTGACACAGCACAAGGAAAGGGATCAAAGGAAGATAAGAAATAACAATAGATCCTTCTTGCCACAGAAAAGCATGAGACAGATTCTGGGTTAAAAAAGTAACAGATTTATGAGTTAAAATACTGGTCCCATAGCAATCAATGGCAAAAGACTTACTGACTTCAGTGGGGGTAAGATTTCTCAAGCAGTGAACTTTGAGAAAAAAATACAGATCTAATAAGAGGAGCTGGCCAGTCTTTTACACTGATGAGCAACTGTCCTCCCCATATCTTAAATGGTCTGATGTTTATCTGAAGAGTATTTACAAAGAAGATGAGTTTATCATTTATTGGGAAATGTTTAAATTATTGCACCAAAGGAAATGACCCTAATGTACAGGGTAATAATTTGGCTCAGTTAGCAAAAGAAGTCCTTGCTGGAATCCAGTGACAGTGGGAATGCCCAGAGGAATAAGAGGCAATTATCCAAAGTCAAGGAAATTACTCTGTGACAGACACTCTAGCAAAGATTAAAACTCCAGATGAAAACTCATTTTGCATGTCAGGTGCAGACACAAGACAAAATGACTATGGAGTAATTTCCCCCAAGCTTTATGTCACTATAAACTTGTCCTGTGGTGACCCACTTTCTGAACCTGGCTGCTTGAAGTAGGCACTATTAAAGAATCTGGCCACTAGAGGGTGGGGTGCTGATTTGCATTGAGCAAACTGGAGATCCCAAGGTGAAATCGCAATGGTACATTCTTTTTATAATGCTGTAACTTTTTCTGATGTAAATTTATTTTTGTCTTTATGTAACCTTACACCAGTGGACAGCATTTCCTCCAGAGTAAGTGCTGTGCATCATTTATCTGCTCCTGTTTTCCTTAGGAGTAAATGGAGACTACTCCAGAGTAAATGTGTTGTGTGCCTGCACTCAAAATGTGTCCTAGAAGAAAGTATTACCAAATGTATGACTAGCAGAAGCTCAACTCAGAGGTAATACCTTCCAGAAAATTCTTCCATTCAGGATGCAGAAGTACATCCTATTACCACTGTGCACGCAAATGAGAATTGTGAGTTAAGGGCTATGATTAGGAATCTATTCAAATCACAATTTTGCATTTACATGGAAACCATCATTTCAGGTGGTTTCTGAAGAGAGTGGCATTCCCTGTGACTTTCCTAAAAATCACCAGTGGGGGTAAAAAAAAAACCCTTACTGAAAATGAAATGCTGGCTCCCCAGTGAGACCCAGCAGTTCTCAGGCTGCCTGCACACAAAAAGGAAGCCATAATGCCAGCTGCCCCCTCCTTTCTCCCCTCTGATTGACCAAGACAGCTGCCCATCATGCAGCCCTGCCCCTCTCTGCCAATCAGTGGAGGTTTGTGGTTCTGCCCCTTCCCCAAGGGGCAGAACCTTATGAACAGCAGCCCTCTCAGTCAATCAGCAGAGGGATGCAGGGCCACATGAAGGGCAGCCCTTTGAGCCAGTCAGTGGCATGGGGAGGCCTCACCATGCAAAAACCACAAAAGTGGTAGCAGGCACAACAACTGACCCACCTGCCTCCTCAATTTTGGTATGTCCCTAACTATGATTAACTAGAAGGTAAAGGTCAGGTTGAATAAAATCTACTGATGTTTACTCGTGATACTGATGAGATGATCTGAATAACCAAAGTAACAGAAATCATGTTACAATATGCTCACAATGAATCATGTGCTGGCCACTGTGGAGATCAGATGATCTATTTAACTCTTAAAAGATACCATATTGACTTACCTGCATTAAGATATACAAAAATAACACAAAAGTTCATCTTACTTCTTGTATGTTCAAATATTCAAGTGCAGCAATAGAGAACCCAGGCAGAAGAGAAGATTCACTTCATCTTGAAGTATTTTCCAGATGAATTGGATAGCCCAATTTTGGCAGTCAAACAAATGGATCTTAGATTGGTATCTTCAGTCATCTCTGGAGTTACCAATAATTTCCCTATCTACTGAAAGACCGTCATCATATTAAAGGATTGCCACTGCCACTACAGGCAAAGTTACTCTACCCCCTACGGGCGAAGTCACTACAGGCAAAGTTACAGGCCCATGCTCAGTCATACATTGTTGCTTATTCATGCAGTGACAATACTGTGATCAGTATCCTCTGAGTCCAAGAGGTGACCGTTCCCACCCGATGCAAGATAGGCAAAAGTGCCCGGAAGCCCCCGTGGCTTAATAGGGATCTTCGGGGGGCCCTGAGGGCAAAGCGGGAGGCTTACTATCTTTGGAAGAAGGGAGTAGCCTCCAAAGAGGAGTACTCTTCTTGTGCTCGGGCGTGTAGGAGGGCTGTTAGGAAGGCCAAGGCGGGAGTAGAGCTTCGCCTGGCGATTAGGATCACGGACAACAGGAAGTCCTTTTTCAAGTATGTGGGGAGCAAAAAGAGAGCCCCGGGAAACGTCAGGCCCCTAAGGGACTCGTCGGGCAACCTGGTGCTCGTGGCCGATGGGAAGGCGGAGATCTTCAATGGGTTCTTTGCCTCGGTCTTCCTGAGGGGGCACTGGGACATCCCTCCCGTTGGAAGCCTGTATTCCCCCTCGGGAATCACTGCTAGGCCGTGGGTGAGGGTTCACCTGGTGGAAGGGCTTCTGGAAGGGCTGGATGTCTTTAAGTCGGCAGGCCCGGATGGCTCAGTTATACGAGCTCTCTTGGAGCTCTGGACAGGTGCCGGAGGACTGGAAGGTGGCCAATGTGGTTCCCATCTTTAAGAAGGGGAGGAAAGAGG
>JAGPOW010000304.1:58124022-58157707 GCA_030014935.1 Caiman crocodilus | reverse complement strand
GGCTTCCTAGGGAAGTTGTTCTTGCTCCTACCTTGGGCATCTTTAAGAGTAGATTAGATAGGTACTTGGCTGGGGTCCTGTGACTCTGGCCCTCGTTCCTGCCACTGGCGGGGGGTCAGACTAGATGGCCTGCTCTAGGCCTCTTCTGACCCTAGAGACTATGATACCATGCATGGCTGGGTGCTCCCTCAGAAAAGTTGCCCAAATTAAGCCATTTGCAGTGTAAAACAGCAAGGAGTTTTATTAATCAGGAACAATGGTATGTATTCTTAAGTACCATCTCCTGCAATGTCATCTATTAAATATGTGCATCCAAACATCAGTGTTTCTTAGAGCACTCCTCTAATACACATGACACTTTCAGACAAATAAAATGGGCATGTCTTCATCTCAAAATAATTTATTATCTGAAGGCCCTATCCTGCAAAGACGTACTCTCAGGAATGATGTCATGGACCGAAGTAGACCTGTTTCAGGAATGAAGTCCAAATTAGGCACAGTACAGTATGGAAAAATAAATAGATAATAAAGGAGGATGGCAAGATAAGGATTATAGCACTGAAATAACAGGAGACGCATTTCAGTTTTTGTATACAGGTTGCCAATTTCTCCTTGTAACTTGGACTTCCTGAAATCAGGCAGCTAGCAAGGGAAGGGAAGGATTTCTACAAATATGTCGGTAGCAAGAGGAGGATAGGGAAAGTGTGGGTCCCTTACTGAATGGGGGAGGCAACCTTGTAACAGAGGATGTAGAAAAGGCTGAAGTGCTCATTGCATTTTTTATCTCAATCTTCACAGGCAAGGTCAGCTCCCAGACTACTGCACCAAGCAGCACAGTTTGGGGAGGTGAGTAGCCAACAGTGACAAAGTGACAACCCTCAGCAAATTGTCAGGTATTTGTCACAATTTAGTTGGCCTAATAAAAGATATCCCCTCTACCACAAATTCTAGTTCCCTCAGCAAGTTTGCAGATTACACCAAGATAAGGGGAGTAGTAGATAGGTTGGAGAGTAGTGCTAGTGTTCAGAGTGACCTAGATAAATTTGAAGGATTGGGACAAAAGAAATCTCATGAGGTTCAACAAGGACAAGTGCAAAGCCCTGCACATAGGACAAAACAATCCCATGCACCAGTACAGGCTGGGGACTGACTGGCTGGGCAGCAGCTCTGCAGAAAAGGACCTGGGGGTTATAATGGACAATAAGCTGAATATGAGCCAGCCGTATGCCCTTGTTGTCAAGAAAGCTAATGGCATACTGGGCTGCATTGGTAGGTTTACCGCCAGCAGGTCATGGGAAGTGATTATTTCCCTCTATTCAGCACTGATAAGGCCACATCTGGAATATTGTGTTCGGTTTGGGGCACCCAACTACAGAAAGGATGTGGAGAAATTGGAGAGAGTCGAGCAGAGGGCAACAAAAATTTGGGGGGGGGGGCAGAGGCACATGACTTCTAAGCCTGGTCTTATTTAGTCTGCAGAAGTGAAGACGAGGGTGGGGGAAGGTTTTTACAGCAGCTTTCAACTATCTGAACGGGCGTTCCAAAGAGGATGGTGCTAGACTGTTCTCAGTGGTGGCAGATGATGAAAAAGGAACAATAGTTTTAAACTGCAGCAAGGGAAGTTTAGGTTAGGTATTAGGAAAAATTCTTTTATTAGGAGGGTAGTGAAACATTGGAACAGGTTACCCAGAGATGTGGGAGAATCTCCATGCTTGGAGGTTTTTAAGGCCTGGCTAGACAAAGCTTTGGCTGGGATGATCTAGTTGTGATGGTCCTGCTTTGAGCAGGGGGTTGGACTAGATCTCCTGAGGTCCCTTCCAACCATAATTTTCTATGATTCTATAAATGCAGATGTCAGCTTAAGTGAAAACTAGTTAATATTAATATGTCCTTAAAAAAAAGGCTTCTTGCTACATGAACTCCCAGACAATTGGGTTTGAAATACTGGCCTCTGATAATTTAATGAAGCAGTACTGTCATTGCTTAACATGACTACCTTCCTATTAACTATGGTGCTTAATCTATTTATTTCATAATTTATTTGCAATGTATATTATTCAGTCCCTTTTACTAGACCATCAAAGTGTCAATGTACCTGCATGGTACAAAAAAACTAAGCAGAACAGTTCAGTTTTGTTTTTGTTATTGACATCAAACCAACTCCCTGTGATATTTCCCAAAGCAGCATATCCAAGAAAACTCATAAAGCGATAAAAATTAACAGCAAGGAAACATGCCAGCAAGATCTGGCATAAGTACACAGAAGCTGAAATTCAGCTGCAAATTTTATATAAGATGAGATATTTTTTCAGAATTTAAATTGATGGTTTCAGAGCATTAGACTAAGTGTATGAATGCCTTCCTAATGGCACCATACAGGAATAATCTTTCTCCTTCTTCTGAAAAGAGTTTAATGAAAGTGTGATTGGGATGATAGAGAGACTGTCAGTGACAGAAGCTAAAGTTGGCAATTTGTGCATAGGTCATATTTCATGGAACAGCTGCAATGTTAGTTTCCTAACATGACTCTGCCAATAAGGTTAGCTGAGCTCCCCAGAGGCAAAAGCCCTATTGATATAAACATCAAGCACAGGGAGAAAAAAAAATCAACATATTTTAAAACCGTGGGGAACTCCCCTTCCCCACCCCGGACTAGACCAATTTGTCTGAAAAACCCAGGATTGCATTTTGAGGAAATGTGGGTCTAGACCTACATCCACATTTCTGCACCAGAGCCCAGCTCTACTAAACGCTGTATAAACAAGTTCAAGGTTACAGTGGTAAACAGCCTGCTAGGGGACTACAACTCACAAAACTAAAGGCTGCTCTCAGAAGCATTCTCTCTCTCGTTCTCTCTCCGCCCCCCTTCCCAGTACTTGCCACATCTAGTTTAAGGAATAAGGAGATAAAGGCAAGCCCAGATGAGTACAGCAGTGAAGCAGATATCTAGAAATGGCTGGAAAGTATGTTTTGCTTTTAAAAGAGTTCAATTGTGCATAGCCCAAAAGAATATCCTTTTGAATCTAACCTTGGCAAGGTAACTTTAAGTCTTCAAAAAAAGCAGCTACAAACTAAAATCAACTTCTGAAGTTTATAAAACCATAACTAGGTTGGTCTGACTCCAGGTTAAAATGCTGCTAATATTCACAATGTAATTTTTTTATTTGTTCAGATGATTGTAAAATGTATATACAGTAAGTACTGCCTTCGATTTATGCCCCAATTCTTATTGATGTCAGTTCCCATCACAGGTGTTCTGCACATAGTTTGAGGGCAGTACATGGCTCTAACAAAGTAAAACAAATACTCAAACCTCTCTACTATTGAAACTCAACCAAGCAACTTATCAAAATGTAAACATTCAACAATCAAGGAGAACAAAGTCTTGATTCAGCCCTCTCTAAGAGGTGTTATACACACAATATCTTTACAGTGTATATCAGAGTGTCTAGAAGTGCAAAACAATTAGAAAGCAGCTTCTCCATCTCCGCAAAAAACACATAAATTAGCCATTGTCTCATGTCTCCCTACCTCTCAATAGAAGAGAACTCTCAGCTGTTAGTAGCTCAGATCTCATCAGAAGAGTTAGATCAGATTTTAGGTGTCTAATACATACAGTTAATGAGGTCAAAAAAGGTAAGTTACGGCACTGACATTTAGCAAACCTCCGCTAAGATTTTACACTAATATAATTAAATACCGTATTTGCATTCAATAATCAGATTGGTGGACTAGAAACACTATCTTCTTGGCTTTATTAAGCCTCTCCCAGTTACTTGCTAGAAACCTTGGAAATACACAAGCTAGTCTCTCTGGGCCTCCATTGAGCCATCTTTAAAAATACAGAATTCTTGTCCTTCCTCATTTTATAAGGAGAATTTGAGTCATTTTATATTCACAAACAGCTATGAGATCTTGAGAGTGAGAGAGGATTAAACACATTAAAGGTTACAGGGTGCTCAACTATTGTAGTCATAAAGGTTATAATAAGTTAATTATTTTTGTATATTAAATATAAGGCAGTTGTATATGGTTTTTTTTTTTAATACAGCAACAACTGGACTTGTAATGGAAATTGGATGGAAGTTGACAAAAATCACAAATTTTAACTTCCTTTCACACTACAATCTAAATCATTCTAAATGAGGATGTGTGTGAGGAATTGCAAACCAACACAACGAACCCAACTGCCCCAGAGTTGGGCTTTCAAGTTTTATCCAAAGCCTACTGAAACCAATGGGGATGAGGGCTCCATTCCCTAATTTTGTGAACAGTACCTGAGGCATCTCAAGGGGAATGAGCATATCCTGTCACTTACATCATCTCCTGTCAGACAGTGTAACCAGCTGCCTTTTTCAGCAACAAACAGCAATTAAATAATAAAGCTGATTACACCCTTTCCTACTCAGCTCCTTTCTCTGTGTCTATGACAAGAGCACATAGGAAGTGCTACAGCAAAGAAGAAAGAAATTTAATAGGAGAGGCAGGGAAAACCCTGTCTTCACAGGAAATGCATGCTTAGGAGACAGCATATGAAAGGAGAGGGAGGAAGAGAAAGTTTTCCCACATATCTTGGGATTTAATATGTGACATTCATCCATTAATTTAAGAAGAGAGAGAACTTGAGATGATATAGTCCAATGGGAAAGATAGAGAGCAGCCCTTCTCAAAATAGGTTATAGCCTTGTGGTCAGGATAACTGTTCTGGGAGGTGGAATATGAAACTTGAATCCCATCAGAATATAAAGGGGAATTGACCTGGGTCTTCCACTTCCTGGGAAAGTGCTCTGACCCATAGACCATTGTATAAAAGTAGATAAAATGAGGTGCTGCCCACACTACCGTTTTAAAAGAAACCTGTAGAAAATGAACCTTTTTTAGGGAGCCTGAACATGTCAGTATGTATATTAGGCGAGAACAATTACTAGTGGACATAGGCAGAGAAAGGCCTACTTTTCAGATAATGATGAGGCTTAGCCATAGGCTAAGCACAGAGATAATTGGGATAGTTTAGGGCATGTGGGCATAACACTTGTTACTGGGAAACACCATAGTAACAAGAAAGATGTCTATAGAGCTTAGCCAGCAGAAAAGCAAGGATTTGGGATCTTCTGGATTTGGCCATTAGTTAGAACCAAGGGATCCTGGTTTTCCTTGATGAAAAAAAATTGCAATTCTCTAATAAAACCCCCCAAATCTGTGATTAAAATTAAAGGACCCCCACAGCCCTGCTGGTGCCCCTCACTTCCCCCCACCCCACAGGGAAGCCAGCCCTGTTCATACCCCTCACTCCCCATCTACAACCCTACTGATGCCCCTCACCCGCCACCCACAGCTCCCTATTCCCTGAGCCCTGCCAGAGGGGGCCCCCAGCTTCCAGGGCTATAGGGCTAAGGACCCCATTCTGCAGCCTCCTGCCGCTGGTGGATGGTGGCAACTGCTGCAATGGAGTGGAGCCCAGCTCCCCAACCCCGGTGCCTGCCTGCTGTTGGCTCAAGCAGTGGGGGCTGGCTCCCTGCTGCTGCACGCACTCCCAGAGGGACAGGGGGACCCATGCCCCCCAGATCTGTGTGCAGGGTGGGCATGGGCTGTGCATTGTGAGCTCCCATCCTGCTGCCCTCCCCAGGGCCTCCGCAGCCCAGTGTGTGTGACCTGGTGTGGCAGAGCGCAGCTGTGCAGGCAAGCTGCTTGCCACTGTGATCTCTACACTGCCCTCATAACGCTTCCCCTGCGCAAGTGGATGCAGTGGGGGCCGTGGTACATGGTTGCATGCAGGGGATGTGTCGTCAAGGCAGCACAGAACTTGCAGTGGTGAGCACTTTCCTGCATAGATGCAATTTGTCCTGCAATGCCAGATCATACACGCTGAGCTGTGAAGGCCTGGGGGAAGGGCATCAGGGTGGGAGCCTGAGCCCGCAGCACGCACACAAATCTAGAGGCCGTGTGCCCCCTAGAATCCCCCTGCAGGGAGCCGGCCCTACCATGAGCTGCCCATGGCCCTGTCCTACTTCCCACTGAGGCCCTGTGGCCATGCATTGTGGCGCCAGGCCCCAAGCCCAATGCACTAACAGCTCTAGCCCCAGTCTCAGCTCCAGCCTTGCCCAACTCCCTCCCTCCCTATGAGGGGGCTCAATTTCCCCCCATCCCCACTTACCTGCAGGAGCTGCTTTCCAGGCTGCCTGGCAGCCATGTGCACATGGTACCCCTGCCTGACCACTCTCCTCCTGCTCCCTTCTAGTCCCCTGCTGGCTGCACCTCTGCCAGCCTGCAGAGCGCTTGATGCAAAACTGCAAAATCTGAGTTTCTCTGCTAAAATAAGAAATCCACATTTTACTCCAATAAGGGGGAAAATCTATGTCTTATTCCATTTTTCCACGGGAAATGGAAATCCTGGATCCCTGATTATAACACACTCCCTAGAAAAGAAAATAATTACTTTTAAATGACTAGTTAAATATCTCTTAGCTTGCCTTGCTCAACATTGTTTATATGATCTCATGCATTAGATGTGCCTCTCTGAGCCTGCCCCACGGCCTTTCATTTTATAATAAACAAAACAAAGAAAAGAAAACCAAAAAAATCCCAGTCTCCTTTGCGACATTTTGCACAAGGTGTATCTGATTCCTGGAAAATTCAGCTTTCAATGTTCTTGGCATACACAGTAGCCACCAGCTTGTGATGTGTGTTTGTTCTCCGATAAATTAGCATAATTATTTCAATGTGTTTTATAAAAGTACACAGTGTGTCCCTTCTGAGGGTCCTCTCTCAAAGATATATTGTACTTGGAATTCTTCCTCTTTCGGTTGCAGTATCAGTCAAAAGTGAAACAGAGAAGCAACATTCTCTCACTTAGAGAGAGAAACTGGGCAACTGGTTAGTTACTACTTGAGATTTTTGGCAGCTGTGCTCATTTAACAGATCTGACAGTATTTCACGAATATGCATGGATCTGGATGCTAAATGGCTCTGATAGCACACTCTCTCTAAGATGAGCAGCTAAACACAATGGTAAGGCTCAGCTTTCTAGTTCTGTCTCAGAAAAAGATTTGACTCTTGTCCCAAGACTCTGAAGCAGAAGAGCAAGCCCCAATTTCCAATAGAATTAGGTTTAGTTTGTAGGTCCTATAAACTGGCTTGCAAAAGGCACATAAGTTATGGGACAGGATCTGGCTAAGGCAGCTTCCTGAAATGAAATTTTCAGAACAGTTAGACCCTGTCTCTAATCAGTGCTACATTTTATCCATATTAAGAAAAGCAGCACAGTTTAAAAGTGATTAATGTGATCTGTGTCCACACTACAATTTTCTAACTCCATAACAATTCTCTGTAAGAAGTATATTGAAACCATCTGTGAGGAGCCTGTTTTGATGAAACTGAAAGTTTTTGCAGAAACATACCAGTGTCAACAAAGTTTATTGGGAAAGCTTCAGCCAAGAAATGAAGTAAGGGGAGAGAACCCACTCTAGAATTGGCAGTGAGTCTCCTCACCTGGTGTAGGAGATCAAGGTTTAGTCATCTGCTCTGAAACAGGCAGAGCAGGACTTAAACCTGTATCTCTCATATCCCAAGAAAAACCCTAACTCCTTAAGACATTGCTGGGCTATTGGCTTTTCTGGAATGGAACTCTCATGTTTAAAAAAAATCAAAAGGATTTGAGTTCATCTTAGTAAAGAACTGGAAGAATTCATGATTGCAAAAGTTTATCATAAGATGGGATAATTGTTTCACATTCAGCTCTATTTTTGAACGTCATGCTGAACGTAGTTCATCGTAAAACATAGATAAAGCAATATAGGTATTTCTGAAGAATTGTATTAGTCCATTTCTTCATGTGAACTTACACTGCAATGCTAATAAAATAAAACCCCATTCATCCAGTCTATGCAGGTACATCCCTGAACCCACATGAAAACCAAAACCTTTTGTAATTTGATAGTGACAAGAATACTGTAAAACCAACCCCAGCATCAGCCACAACTGCTTTTCAACAGCACTGTATTTATTATAACCTAGTAAAAACATGAGCACTCTTAGCTGCTTGTTTTTGGGTGCAAATTCTGTCACACAGATAAAGTAACAGTATACCAATTAAGTAGAGGTGAATGAAGACTTAATAAATTCATACAACTTTTTGAGATCATGAAGTGTCCAAACCACAAATAACCATTTTCTTGGTTCTATTAATTGTTTGAAAGTATTCAATCAATGTTTTCTAAAAATAATTCTCAGACTGTAGAAAGTATTTGAGAACATCATTTTAAATGTTCAGTATTAGACAAGCTGCTTTGGTTAGTTTAGCTCAAATAATCACTTGACTGGATGAGTATAAGTCAGCGATGATCAAAGTACAGTCAATGGGTTGAATCTGGCCAATGGACTGGCCCGTGGGGCTCTCCATGGGTCCGGAAATTTGGCAGTGGACAAGTGATGGCAGTGTTAATGCCTCATCTCCGGGAACCCCACTCCAATTAATACTGCTGCTGCTCCTCCACCACTGTTTTTGGACCCCAAAGTAGCCCCAGGGTTTCACATGCTAGATTGGGCTGGTGCATGGTCCTGAAACCAGCATGCAGGGTTAGACCTAGCATACAGGGCTGGTCCACAGCCAGGCCCAGCACAAGGCCCCAGCCCCAAGTGAACGCAGTTGGTTCCCAAGCTACATTCAGCCCTTCAATCTGGTCCCACCAGATCTTGATCTGGCCTGCGTCCTACTCATCTGGCTCATTCACCAGAAAGGTTGAGCACCACTGGTATAACTAATAAAATTAGGTTCTCAGTGCAAATGTGCAGTTGTGAACTTGGACTTTACTTTCAGTGACTATTTACTAATATTTGCTTCTATTGTATTCTCTCTTCATATAATCAGTGGGAAGAATCTCATTTGCTACAATATTCATGTAATGAGAACACAGAAGATGAACAAACAATAAAAGAAAGTCAGAGCAGTTGCTATTGGATTTTTTTTTATTTATCCATGACATGTTAAGAAACAAAGAACACATCTCCAGTATCAGATCCCTACCTGAGTAGCAGGGCTGTCATGCACAGCTGTCAATTAGAAGTGACCTTTTTGACTTGTAAGCAGAGTAAAGGATCTGGAAAGCAATCTTCACTTTTGCTATATTTTAAGGCCAAGTTTATTTTCACTTGGTCCTCTAGGCTAAGTACAGAGAATCAAAAAGCCCAAGGCTAAATTGATTCAGTCTTTGCAGGTTAGTCTAAACTGCAGAGATTAAACTGAGAAACAACTGGACATACATTCACTTTTGATTCAGAAAATGCAGCCACATACCTGCAGTGGCTTAGGCCAGAAGCCGGCAGGCACTAACCAGCATGGGCTGTGGTTGCTTTCTCTGCCTGCTGCCTCCAAGGTCTCTGGGATTTGCAGTCCTCACTCACAACAACAGGACTCTGCAAGTATACTCATCACTTCCTTTTCCTGCTTCCAGGTGCCTCTGGGATTTGAAGTCTACAGTTGTAGCCAGCAGTAAGTTTCAGTAAGTTTAGCAGCAGGGCAGCTCTGTACTTAGGTGAAGGAGGCTTCAACCCCCCCTCCCTAGCCCCAGACTCAAGCCAGGATTCGCCTGCGAGAGAACAGTCCCTGCTTCTCTCTCCTTTCCTTTCCCTCCCCCCTCCCAACCCTTCTCTGCTGGAGCGCACAGCACAGCACAGGGCTGCAAAGCATGCTGGGAGACTGTGATTTAACTTGAACCAGAAAGGGGTCTGGAACAGAAGTTTCATAAATCAGTTTAAACCAAATTATCTGACCTCAGCACTTTTTCCTGCCCAGGGCATGGGGTCAAACTCAATGATCTGTTGAGGTCCCTTCTGATCCTAGCATCTATGAATCTATAAGTCAGTTAAGTCTGATACTTCATTAAACCAGGTTTATCTTAAACCAGTTTCAGCTATTTTGAAAACTTCTGTCCTAGCCCTAGAGAGGTGACAGTCAATGGCAAAAGTGTCCAAAATCACTGTTGTTTATTTTGATGTGAAGACATGAGAGCTGCACAGTGAGACACCCTGTCTTAACCACTACTGGGATATATTTATTTACAGCTGGAATGATAATTATATATATGGTTCCTTTAAGCTGGAATATGGTCCCTCCTTTTCCGTTTTTAAAAAAGGGTGATCATACCAAGTCTGTTATTACAACTGGCTTTTTCTTCTTCCTAGGGCTGCCAGCATGCCAGCTCAGCAGAAATATCAACAAGCACTTGTTTTGCGGAATGGTTAAAAAGAAAACAAGTGCTGAAAACTTAAAACTAAAACATAGATGCTTTTAGAGCAAAGCCCAAACAGTAAGTGTGTTTCAGAAATGCTAAACAATTGACAAAGGACCTGGACAATATTGGGAAAGATCAAACCGCTTGTTATTAATAACCCTGCTTGAAACTCCATACTTTTAATGAAAAAAAAATCAGTAAGAAAAAATTGTAGCACACAGCAGTAACTTGGGCAAATAGGTCAAATAAGCAAAAATTGCTCAGTTTGAGTAATTGACTGGATGGATACCATGGTTTTTGAGGCTCTTACAATTATATACTGAGGCATAAACTCACCCACAAATCTCTTAAGGAAATCTGTGTGCAATAAAATAATATTAAACTAATGTGATTCTATAACAATTACTCAAAAATCTATAGAATTTAAGAGAAAATTACCGTCTTGCAAGGGATTATTTTAAACCACTAGGATTGTAAAGGGTGGATTGTTTTTTAAAGAAAAAGCTTTTTTAAAAATTCTGTAGAATGAATTTATCTACTTATTCATTATTTAGTTACATATGACTTTTTTTGTAAAAGCTAAATTGAAACCACACATCTACAAAAAACTCACAACGACCACCATCTAGAATAAGGGTGTCAAACTCATCCAGCTTGCAGGGCCAGATGAGGGCCTTTGGTCCAGTCTGCAGGTCAAATTTGCTTGTGCTGGAGTCGGTGGGCAGAACCAGACCAATGTGGAACTGCATGTAGTGTGCGCCCTGTCCTGGCCCCTGTGCCCCAGGCAGTGTGCACTTACCCTGTTCCAAGGCTTAAGCTGCAAGCAAGTTGGACTTGGTCCCAGTAGCATTGGCCAAAGTCCAGGGGCCTGTGCTCACAGACAGGCAGGATTGGACCCCAAGCCATTTGTGCACAGTGGAGCCACCTCACATGGCTATCTGGCAGGATACAACATGCAGCACATGCCACATGCCAGTCCCCTGTGCTGTGGGCAGTGCCTGTGGCACTCGGTGCAGCCCACACGCTGCATGCAGCACAAACAACAGAGCAGGGCCAGCATGTGGTACATGAAGAGCATGGGCCAGACCCAGTGCTATGGGTACTGCAAATGGAACAGGGGGCTGGCACAGGGCACATGCTCCATGCAACCCCTCCACACTAGCTCCAGCACAGCCAAATTCAGACCAGGTCCTGAACCAGTCACAGGGTTGGTCTGGCATGTGTCATATGCAGCTCACACCCTGGACCAATCTCCTGTACTGTGAGCAGATCCCACAGTATCAAGTCCATCCCATGTGCCAGACCATCTCCACATGCTGTAAGCAGGGTTCACAGGCTGGATCCTGCAGCTCCATGGGCTCCCTGGGATGTATGCTTGATGTCTCGGATCTACAATACCCAACCTTATACTGGAAATGTAGCTCAAACCTGTCCCAACAATTACTCAGCTTTCCAGCAACTAGAACATTACATATGTTCATGCATTCAAAAAGGGTCCATAAATATAAACCAGAAATGGTTTCTATGTGCTTGCAAATAAATTTCCCAAATCTTAATCACTTCTTCTCTCAAGCAATTTAAACTGAGGTCTGGAATGCAGCAGAGAACTTATAGATGTGCTTAACTTCATGCCCACTAGTAATGTTGTTAACTAGGAACTAGGTAAGGCAACCATCCATGCTGTGCTTCTTTGGATCTTTCTAATGGCTTGCAATGAGATAAATCTATGATGAAAGGGGCAGCACAAAACCTTTTGCACCACTTAAACCCTAAATGGAAATGAGGTGAGGATCAATGGTGAAGTACCTTGCAGGTGTCTCTGTGCATTATCTACATGCTATGCATAAGGTTTCCACTTGAGCCCCAGATAGTCTGTGATGGAAAACAAAGATTAGGACCCACACATATGCATATCCAGTGGATCAGCTGTACGGCAGAAGTGATCCCTAAAAGAATTATAGGTCTCACCTCCTCAAACCCCTTGTGCTTCACCTACAAGGAGCTGCATTACTCTGGCTTTAGGTGGATGGAGTGAGTTGTACCTTTTACCACTATTAATTCTAGCTGCATTCAGGCTGTCTTAAACAAAATATTGAACTTAAATAACCATAAAGTTCATAGCCAGGACCATAATATTTGTATCTGTCATTTGAGAAGAGAGAAAATGGGAACCTGATTGAATCCATCTGCTTGCTCTTTTTCCTTCCTGGTACCTTGTCCTCTTTCATTACTATCTCCAATACACTACTTTAATTAGTAAACCCTTCTGCTTTCTTTTTCCTCTCTCCTCTTCTGTTTTTCTTTTATCTTCCTTTCTTCCACTTCCTTTTGTTCCCTATTCTTTTGCCATCCAACTGTCCTTTTTGCAGCCTTTTTATCCTATGTGACATCACAATCTCTCCTTTGTAGCTCTCTTTTCAATCTAGCCTTTGATCTTTCCTCTAAATTAAAAAAATGTGGATCTTATTACAAATACTGTTTGTGTAATGTTTCCACGCTTGTGAGTTTGTGTTTTCAGTGATAATCTTCCCTGTAAGCGTATGACAAGTGACATTATTTCTGGTGATAGTGAGACAGCAAAGCAGAGAAATAGTAATAAGAAAAATGAATGAGATAGTCATATTCTACATATACATACTGAGGCTAGCATAGCTATGGAAAGCCGTATGCATGGATATGCCATTTGATTTTATATCTAGTATACACAAATGCATGCTTTTTGACCTAATAAAAAAGGAAATTCAACAACGAAGAATTTCTCACAAAAGATATAAACCATTATGAGACTAGACATATGTTATACCCTTAAATGTGATTCTGTCTATTACGTTAGCACTGAAAATGTGTTTCTTTGTAAAATAAGCTTATAAAGGTCATTTAGTCCAATGCATGGTACAAAGTGAGGTCATGTTTCACTTTGTAGTCAACCACTTAGACACAGAAAGCAAGCTGAAAGGTGGCCTATTTGTCATTCTCAGAAAAAAAAAATCTTTTATGTCTTTTGTATGAAAACAGCCACATAAAAAGTATAACAAAACCTCTCCCTACAGCAGGAATGGCTTGAGACCATCATGGGGTAGGGTACTAAGTTGATATACAAGCACTAAAATTGGATAGTACAGGGGAACACTTGACGTTGCATATCACCAGCCAAACTTAGATAGTTTGAAAGTAAGTTCTGTATGAAAGTAATCCTCTTCATTCTCAGATGATCTTGAATGGAAAAACATCACACAGCTGCTGGCAATTTCAAACAAACAAGACTGGACTTCTTATGACTTGCTATTTTGAAAAAGGAGTGAAAACAGCAATTGAGAAAAGGAATTGAACATAAAATACCAAGCATTAAAAGTTTTGATATCAGTAAACAACTGTTATTAGGGAAGTTGAATAGAAGACCGTGGCTGTTTTGGACAGGCATGAACTCCAGGACTCATAGCTGAACTAATGTATCTTCTGAAAAAGAAATAATTGCAAAGGAGAAATATGCATAAAGATGTAATGGTGAGAGAAGGAAGGAAGGATTTCACCTTTTTTCCCCAGTACTGAAGGTCTGATTAGACAGTGCTCATTTAAAGCTTTCTGAAAACTCATTGCCTCTCAAAAGTGACTGGCCACATTTAATGTGGTTCTCCTCACAACCACATATGTAATGAAAATAATGATCTCCTTGCCCAGTAAAAGAAATCTATATAATAGCAAGACACTAGAAAGGGGGAAGATGCTTTTTATCACACTAGTGTATGAAATGATTTGAGATTCCAAGACTAATTGATATATAATATATGCTACAACTGTACTATGTGGTTCACATGTTACCTGGTCTGAAAGGATAAATTCCCTCCTTTCCTCAAGATAGATATCTAGAGACTGTAATCTACTGGAGTTAACACTAATGCAATACTGCTTCATAGCTAGATAATATCATAAGAATACAAAGATCTGTATCCTGGGGATGCAGAATAGCTAATGACTTGACTTCTCTTTCCAGTCTGCTGCTCAGAAATTTAATCTGAATAAAATGTATTGCAGCTGCATCTCTCCTGTGGGACTCTGTGATAACTGCTACTATTGTATATTGCACAGTCAAATCCAGTAGCTCAGTGTTGCTTCAGTACATGGACACTAATTAAACAGTAAAAGGAAAAAGTTTTTTTCTACACTTTAAAAATAACAAAAGATGTAAACCAGTAAAGGCCTATTAACATCAACATCCTAATGAATGCCACTGAGTTTAGGAGTTTTCATTATGTAGCAGCTGAAAAAAAATATGAGCTGCTAATAGGCAAAATGAAATCAAATTGCCTAGAGAACTGAAATAAATAAAGCAGAAAGCAAGGCAGGGTGGCATCTTAAAAGGTTATTTCATTCAAAAGGACATAAGGTTTTGTAGGAGGCAGTCTATTTTGTCAGCTGCTAGCCATAGAACAGCATCTGCAGAAATAGGCTGTTGCCAACAAAAACTTATATTTTTCTGAACAAGTCAGTCTTTAAGGTAACACCCTGCCCTACCTTCTCCCTGACTTCAGATAAACACAGCCAACTAGCTCTCCTCCTAATCATGGTATGTTTTCTAGATCTCAGTAAGACATACAAGTGTCACACTTTGGCACTGTTTGTCATATTTCTGGGTTAAAAGATATTTATGTTATAACAATTTATATGCCTGTTTACTTAATTGGCTTGGGCACTGAAAAAGGATGGATTTAAATGGTGTTATGATGACACAGATCTGGGGGCACGTGCCCTAAGGCTGTAAACAGATCCTAGAAGAAAGTTTTTTGTCCCAGGATCCTATACAGGTATTTGTATTCTGCTTCAACTCGCGCCCACTACAGGATATGGTGGGGTGTGTGTGTAAGGTTATTGTGGCACCTTCCAGGAACAAGCATGTCAGGCTGTGTGCTCTCACTGGCCAACTAATGGCAGAGAAGCAGCAATGCATCTTGGAAGTGTAAAAGTGTAAAAGGTTATGCCACTTATTTCAATGCAGGTGAAATCAGGACCACCACAAAGGAGGTCTCTCTTTACAGCTGTGCCTCAGATACTAGGGAATGGGACATCAGGAAAACAATGAACCACTTTGTATCAAAACCCCACCACAGCGTCATTTAATTCAGGCCCTAGTGCCCATAAGTGTAGCAAGCTCTTTCAGCACCCGGAGCAGATATGAGGGTGGGGGGGAATTATTCTGACCAGTGGAGAGAAAGGGTGGGGTGGTCAGGCAGGGGGAAAAGAAGTCTTACCTGCCTGGCTCTCCTCACTCCAGCAGCAATTGCTACAACAGGGGGACAGGCAGTGGCGTGGGCTCCCTGGGAGCCTTTCCTGGTGCCCCGTTCACTCTCCCTTTCCCCTCAAGCACAGTTGTGCTTCCAGTGGCAAAGAGGTTTGTCATTCTGTCCCCCTCTGCCCATCTCCTCCAGCTGGGCAGTACTGGGCTGCTCCTGCTATGGTAGATTTGTGTGGGAAGTGGGCCATATTAAGTCAGCTCCTGGGGCTAATGCCCTGCTGGCCCACTCCTACATATTCTACTGCTAGCATCTGGCGACTTCCTGCTGTTTCTGGTGCCTAGGAGGGTTTTCAAAGAAACCGCACTGCAAAGAAAGTAGCTTGAAAAGGAGACTCCCAGAGACAAGGGGAGAGAGAAAGGCAGGAGAAGAGGCCTGGAAGAAAGAAAACATCTGGCCTTGGCATTGTGGCCCAAGGACTCCATCTGCTGTATTGCTGCTGATGACTAATAAATGCCCTTTTATGATTTTGGGTGAACTTGGGTAGAGTCTTTCTCCAGGACTTAACCCAGTGTGCTGGACTAGTATAGTGACTCCCACCAAAGTATTGCCTTCTGTCGTTTTACATATTGCTCATTGCATTGTTGTTTATTGCCTTATTGTCTTACCGTTAATAGCAGGTTTATAAGTTTTGTTGTTGCTTGCAATATCTCATGTTAAGTGACATGACCATTCATGTGGCGAGAAGCAATGCAGTGGCGGAGTAAACTTGTGAATAATGGGTTAAATATCTTGACCCACCTGATAATGATTGGCAGGTCCGTATGGTCTGCTTCGAGAAGCATCCATCGGACTGATCTCCTGATTGGCAGAAGAGACTATATTTAGGACTGCGCACAGATTCTAGTGCGCGCACCTCAGGAAACATCGAACAAGACAGTCGCTCTGCGATGCGCCTGTGTAGGAGAGAGTGTCTCTAAGCACTGCAGTACACCGACACCTGGCTGCAGCCACCTACGTTGAATACTTCACTCCTCTACATGTTTTCCTGTAGAGCTGTAGACAAGTTGGGTGGTCGCTCACCCCAGCTCTAAGAGGCCTCTAAGATAATTAGAGGATTTCTGATTTAAAAGTACTGCAGTACGCCGACACCTGGCTGCAGCCACCTACATTAAGCCGCTGCGTCGCTGCCCGCTAGTCTTTGATTGTACTCACCTGTTCATCAACCCTCGTATTGTACTCGCGTCTCCTGGTTCCAACCTCTTGTACATAAGTTAACTCTTCAAGTTAAGTGAGTAAACTTTCTTAATTTCACCTTACTTACGTCTTCGAAGTCCCTCTCTCTGTCTTGCGCTTGCCCAGGACCCCGAGCACACCTGGGTTGGCACCACCATTTGAGCGCCTCACTCGGTGTGCATTTTGCGGAGGGCCTCCACAGCCACCTGGAGCCGCCCCTTCCGCAACACCCAGAAGGTAGCCCTACGCTTCTGAGGATAATTTGAAGCTGAGAGACAGAAAAGTCCAATGTCTAGAAGTTTCACCTGGGTTGGTCACAGGGTTACTTCAAGAGCCCGTATAGGGCCGGGAGTCCCAAACACTAGCTCCTCTGGGGAATCCATGATGAGTTTAGTACAGTTTTAAGATTAGGCTCATTCCCCTGGGTCAGATAATTGAACTCAAAAGGGACAGAATAAGTCAGTTCTCTCCTTCTGTGACAGATGCTAGCCAACTGTACACTGAGATGCTTGCTCAGTAGAAATTAGGCTGTGAACTGTTTCTGCCACTAAAGATTGCCAGGGTCAGTAATATCCAACCCATGCCATTATGGGGTCACATAGGGAAAAGGTGACATAAAAGCAGACATTTTGATTGTGTGCTACCATATTTCCCCTCGTACACAGGTATGTAACTCTAAAAAATGTAGCGATACCAGTGTGATTCATAGATTTATAGACAGGGTTGGAAGGGACCTCAGTAGATCATTGAGTCTGACTCCCTGCCCCAGGCAGGAAAAAGTGCTGGGATCAGATGACCACAGCTAGGTGCTTGTCTAGTCTCCTCTTAAAGACCCCCAAGTTAGAGGAGAACACCACCTTCCTTGGAAGCCCATTCCAGATTCAGGCAACCCTTACCATAAAGAAGTTCTTCCTGATGTCTATAGATATTACATTCAAAGTCCTGATAAAAATCGTACGTGACTTTTGAATGAAGTGAGTAGAAGATGTACCAAAATCTTTGAGGGGGTAAAATTTAAGGTAGAATAATGGGAAATAATAGGGCAATTCTTCCAATCTGTCCCTCCATGTGCTGGATCAGGAGGGATCTAGACTTAACAGAACTGAAGGAATTTGATGATGGTAACCTGTATGAAATTTGATATTTTAATTTACTGTATATAAAGCTGTGCAATAGATTACAGGTCCCATTATACTATATATTTCATTAGGAGCAGCAGTGCCTGATTCACTTGGCCTTGTGAGGCATGTCCATGCATGCAAGCACATGTGCTTATAGCAGCTCAAATAGAAGTGGTGCAAATTTGAGCCATGGCTATTTGCCTCATTGCACATGCCCGGACATGCACTTTGGTCAGGAGCAAATTGTGCCACTTGAGGCAAAATAACCCTGCCTGGCTCCTCCTGGAACTGTAGCCAGGAGGAGCTGGAGCCCAGGGCCAGCAGCTGTGATGTCCCCAACAATATAAAAAGCTGCCCTGTCCTGGCCCCATCAGTAGAAAAAGCTGCTCTGGCAAGTAGCTCAGGCCTACTCACTCTCAGGAGCTTTTGGGGCCCAGCCAATTGGTAACTGGGGGCACTACCCCTTGTGCCAGTGGACTGCTGAAGCAGCCCTGAGAGTTCCCTGCACCCTTTACCCACTTCAGCAGTCCGGCAGTGGGGGCTGCTGCCTGGTTGTAACCTGCTACGCACCTGCCAGACTCGGGTAGGGATTGCAGAGGCAGTAGAGGCATCTGCCCCTTTGGGCCAGCTGTCAGTGGACTGCGGTTGCAGGGTTGGCCTTTGTGCGGTACTACTGCCATTTGGACCCCCTGCCTGACCATCTGGGCAGCTGTCACCTGGAAGATGTTCCAGGTCTGGTGGCCTGCTTTGAACTGTCAGAGCATGTCCTTCTGGCCCCATCTGGCCACGAGGTCAGCCACAGTCAGCTGGGTCTAAGGTGCTGGCTCTGAGCAGGCAGGGCCCTGCCACTGGCCTCCTTAGCAGGAATTCTGGTGTTCCCTATTGGAAAACTGAAAAATCCCTGATAAAAAAAATCCCCAAATCACTCTCTAAAATACCCCTAAATCCATGTTCCTCCATAAGTAAAACAAAAGACCACTATATAGAGAGAGTGAGAAACAGAGAGACAGCAATCAGTTTGGCAATGTTTCATTGATATATCTACAGGTGTTAAAGCAATTTGGAAGCCTACCAGTGTCTCTATCATCATAATAAAGTGTATTTTAAATACCTGTATGTTTTGCTGCCCCCTGCAGGAGTTACAGCCCCCTCCCCAACAGGGCCCAAATGGTCCCCACAGGGGCTACAAATCCCCGTTGCAGAGCCCATATGCCCCACCCCTACTTGCTCCCCCAGCCCCCGCCAGTTTGCTGCCCTGCCCGGCCCCATCCCCCACCAGCTCCTGCAGCCCCCACAATGGCTGCCCCAGTCAGCCCCCATCCCTGCCCTCTCCTTCAGGCTGCCCAATGGCTGCCCCACCTGGCCACACCCCCGGCTGGCACCCCCAACCTCTTGATGGCTGCCCCTCCATGCAGCACTTAAAAAAAGCGTGGCGGGAAAAGCCTCTACTCTCGGCAGGAGTTTGAGATGCTGCAAGAGGCACATGCGGGCTCATGTGGATGTGCCCACAGGCTACATCTTCTAGTGCAAAGAACCATGTCATCTGGCCTGCAAAACTCCTCATCGGTCTAAAAATTTAGCGAGAAGATGAGTGGCAGCAGTGCTTTAAGAAATTTAATTTTAATTAAGTGAATAAATATAAATCAATTTAAATAAATTGTCTGTTTTGAATTTCAGATCATTTTGTGGAGATAAAATTTAACTGCTGCTTCAACAAATAGTTTACCAGAGTTGCAAATGGTTATATCTTTCACTAAACAATCCCTAAAATGCTGAATTTTATAGCATTCTGGTAAGTCCCAGTGCCTTATAAAGTGTTCTGTAGTAAAGTAATGGTCTCACATTATATTTTCAAAAGGTTTGTCCAATTTTCTGTGCCTCCAGGCAACTAAGGATCAATGTTGACAGACTATGATGAAGTCAATCTCCAAAGGATCTAACTTGCTTGATTGAAAGACTCTGTAGACAGAGGGAGAGCTCAGATTGCACGGGGCAGAAAGGAGAGAATTCTCAATGGTAGATCAAAGATATAAAGATAGGAATCAACAGGAGGGGAGGGGAAAGGGCAGGAAAGCTAGTTGGAGTCAGGTAAGGGTGAAACCTCAATTTATTTTCAGGAAAAAAAGGCACACATTTTTATTCAAGAGACAAAATTAGGTCCCAAAACTTCAATCACAGCTCTGTAGGGGTGAATCCCTTCATCTATTCTAAACCAATTGCAAGATGGAGGTCTGAAAATTTCCAATTTCCCTTTGCAGCCCCCTCTACTTTTTTTTGCATATTACATTTTAAATTAATATAGTAACAGTGGCAACAAATTAAAATTTATTACAATATGGATCGTTTTCTCACTTTTTTCCAATACCGTATGCTCTGAGTACTGTTTTATCAGTGAATAGTTTACTTTCTTTTATGGGCCATAAAGCATTTGGAAGTCAGGAATGTTATTTTGTCAATTCAGGAATGTTTGGTTATTTTCTGTGGAACAGAGGAATATTTTAGCTCATCAAGGTTAAGGTACTATCAGAAATGGAAATTTAAGTCCAGGAAAAGGTGGGTAGCTGCCAATGATGTAAATGCTGATCTAAATAGAGTGCATCATTTGTAGAAGCTACAAGTGAGGATCAGTGAATAGATCTGGATAAAATTAGAAACCTTACCTACTCATTCCCTTGATCATTGCCCAGCTAGCCAAAACTTTTCTTTGAAGTTGCCTCAATTATTTGCGTATATGGTTATTTAATATGTACAATGTAGAACTGTGATTTTTATTTTTTTTATGTTCAGGAAGATCTCAAGCAAAGCAAAACTCCTCTTAAATCTTTATATACTGTAGTGCATACTATATTTCAGCATGGTCTATCTGCTAGTTGTCATTTTGAGTTTGCACTCAAAAAATGCTAAATATCCGCAACTCCCACCAAAGTCAGAGGTTCAGTTAGTAGTTGCTTTGGGGGTTAAGAGATCCAAATTCCTTTTCGGTCAGACCATACAGTATAGAATTTGTTTTGAAATAAAATGCAGTATAAATGAAAAATTAAACTTTCAGAAGATATACAAGGGAATTGAGGCCAGAAATGCATAGCAGACAAGCAAGTCATAAAGCACTAGATCCCATGAATGACTACAAGCATCTAAACCACCTACATGCCCTACTGGATGTAGTGACTGTTAAAAACATGAAGTAATTCTCAGGAGATACATAGTACACTTTACAGGACAAGGCCTAATGATCATTTCAATTAGGAAAAAGAGGAAATGAACTGTTAAGAAAAAGACTCTTGAAGATACAGTGATTGGGAAATAGCACTATGTTATGCACTGGATAACACTGAAATAGACATAGACAAAGACAGGAAAGATCAAATTTCTGTTCCTCACACCCAACCAGTGGTTGGCAACCACCTGCAGATGCTGCCGGCAGCAGTGATGGGGGCCAGTGGCAATTGATGACTGCTCACAGAGACTGCCAGCAACGAGGAGCAGGGAGGTGTCAGCAGCAGCACTTCTCTCAGGGGGTGTATGTATCACCAAAGCTAAGCCTATAAAATGAGGTCTTAAGATCATGGACATTTCTGAAGCTGGCAGAGAAGGAATAATCCAGTCTCTATTTAATTTGCCATGATGCCATAGGCAAATGCTTGCTCACCCAAACACAGAGTTTGGCAGATTCAAATACAGCTGATTTGGGGGTTTGGTTTTCTATCCCACACAAACTAGGTGTCCTGCCCCATGGTGAATTTTTTCCAGGAGCCAAATACAGAATTTCTAAACAGCTATGCATTATAATATTTAAAACTCTATCTTTACTCAAACAAAGCCCCCATCCAGGATTTGAAACCAAGATTTTAGTGTAATGAACAGTCCACTTCATATACAGTTAAACAAATACATTCTAAAATCAGCTGTGATTTAATCAAATATATGATTTTTATTAACATTTTCTAATAGCCAATGGAGACTCTTGGAAAATAAAGTCTTCAATGCTTCTTTATACTTCAGGATATTAATAATGAAGAAAAAATACCAAAATTCAGTATCCATAGAAACAAACTAATAATTAATGACATGCACTTATTACTATGGAAACACAACTGAGCCAAGTGGAAATTGTGTATAATGTGGTAAGCCTACACATATCTCCTAACTACAGCTTATTTAGAGGGGACAATCTTGAAGTTTAAATCCACTTAGACAATACCCTACTTTGTATGACTAATTTATAACCACCTACCATAGTCTGCTTCTATAACACTTTATTCAGGGCATCATAAGGTTTAAAAAATAAAGCTTACAGCCTCAATCTTTGTTTGACGTGGAGAGGGAGAGATGGACATCTATATCAATCCCACATCATTTATTATTTTAAGAGGATTCCACAAATGGTTTGATGAATCTTTGTCCACAGAAATTTTGGGCACCCAAATGTTGTCTCCAAAACCTAACTGTAGCATGAAGTAACAGCTTGAAATAGGGACATTTCCTACTAAGGGTAATTAGGAGAGAGACTGTATACTGGATGAGTAAACCTCCATGTCTGAAAGGATGCATATATGCTTCCAGTCTTAATTAGATCAGAAAAGATTTTTTATCTAGCAAACATGCACCTTTAGGGAGTAGGAAATTACTGACATAGTGTGAGCCCCCTCAAATTGAATGTGACATATGTTAATGAAGAGAGGGGCAACTCTACTTAAGCTTGCATCCATACCATGAATATGTCTTCAGTCTTCTTAGTAACAAGGGGACTGTGGTTACTCACCCACAGAGGGTGAGTAAAGCGAGCTAGCAAGGGAAAGTGCAGGAGGCTGTGACCAATCCAAAACAGAAACTGCTTTTTAACCTGTTTATGTTGGCTAGGGACTGCTTCCTTGGATTTAAAATTCACAGTTAGAACAGGTTATTGTTCTGACATTGTTTGCTTTTGTTTTTCTTGTATCTCTGCCTGCATCTCAACATATGGTTACCAATTTCTTCTGTTTGTTTTTGTTTTTTATAATAAATCCTTTTCGTTATCCTTCTACAAGCCACTTGTTGGTGGTGATACTTGTGATTCTGGAGTACTAATGATACAGGCTTGCTCATTCTATGGAAACGGGGAATCTATCTTTCCTGAGCACATGACCAGGAAAAGGTGTGGTTCTTTTAGCTGACAAAATCCGAAATTGGGAAAGCCTAAGTGAGATAAGTAGGGCTAAGACAAAGATTTAGCCTCTGGTGCACCTCAATTGGTTCTCAGTGGTCAGACAGCAGAGGTGAGTTTGATACAGAAGGACATCCTAAAGGTGTTATGGCATCTCAGGAGTGTTTCTTACAGGTGCACCCAGGCTGCATCTGGGGTCAAGGTGTATCACAACAGGCACTCCAAAATATTTTCTTTACATAATCTGCAACATCACAGTTCTACATTCCCATAGGCGATAGGGTCATAGGTAGGGATCTGTTCAGATTGTGATTTAATGGATTTCATGAAAATCATGAAATCCACAGGGGGAAAAAAAACTTACTAAACTTCCCCACTGGAAGCCAGCATGAAGGGGGCTGCTAGCAGGAAAGCAAGCAGGCAAGATGGCCGCCACCCCTCTTCACTGACTGGCTGAGAGAGCTGCCTGTTGTGCAGCCTCACCCTTTTCCACCAATCAGCAGTGAGGGGTGGGACCACATGATGGACAGCCTGCTCAGCTGATCAGCAGTCAGGGGTGGGGCCACATGATTGACAGCCCTCTCCATGAATCAGCAGTGGGAGGCAGAGACACTGGAGCCCCTCAGCTTGTTAAAATTATGGTCGCCCTCCATCAATGCTGACCTCGTGAAGGAACACCTTGAGAGGCTGGACACCTTCATGTCAGCTGGCCCAGACGGTTTGACCCTAGGGTACACAAGGAGCTGGATAGTATCATAGACCATGCCCTGGCATGGATCTTCGAGAACTCCTAGCACTCTGGTAAAGTGCCCAAAGATTGAAAGAAGGCCAATGTGGTACCTATCCTCAAGAAAGGGAGGCAAGTGGATCTGGCAAACTACAGACCCATCAGCCTAACCTCTATCCTGAGGAAGGTCTTAGAAAAAATTATCAAAGAGGCCATCCTCAATGGACTGGCCAATGGCAACATCCTGAGGGATAGTCAGTATGGGTTTTTTGTGGGTGGGTCTTGCTTGACCAACCTCATTTCCTTTAATGACCAGGTGACCTATTACCTGGACAAGGGAGAGGAGATTGATGCTGTATACCTTGACTTCAAAAAAAGCCTTTGATCTGGTATCCCATGATCACCTCTTGGCAAAACTGGCCAACTGCAGCCTTGGGTCCACTACGGTCCGCTGGCTGGGGAATTGGCTCCAGGGTCGGACCCAGAGGGTAGTGGTTGATGGAAATCAATCATTGTGGTGCCCTGTGACCAGTGGGGTCCCTCAAGGCTCTGTCCTTGGGCTTATATTATTCAACATCTTCATTAATGATGTGGACAATCGAGTCAGAAGTGGACTGGCCAAGTTCGCTGATGTTATCGAACTCTGAGGTTTTAAAGCATCCACACCTGAGGACAGGATGGTGATCCAGGCTGACTTTGACAGGCTCAGAAAATGGGTGGATGAGAACCTGATAGTGTTTAACCCAGAAAATGCAAGGTTCTCTACCCTGGGCAGAAAAATCTGTATGATGCTTATAAGGTCTGCAGTGCTATGCTGGCTAGCACTACGGATGAAAGGGACTTGGGGGGTCACATTTGACTACAAGATGAACATGAGCCTTCAATGTGATACTGCAGCTAGTAAAGCGAGCAAAATGCTGGCTTGCATCCATAGATGCTTCTCAAGCAGATCCTGAGACATCATTCTCCCATTGTACTCGGCTTTGGTGGGGCTGCAACTGGAGTAATGTGTCCAGTTTTGGACTCCACAATTCAAAAAGGATGTGGAGAAGCTTGAGAGAGTCCAGAGAAGAGCCACGTGCATGATCAGAGGTCAGGAAAACAGACCTTACGATGACAGGCTGAGAGCCATGGGACTCTTCAGCCTGGAAAAGCACAGGCTCAGGGGCGATCTGATGGCCACCTGTAATCTCAGGGTTGGCCTGGGATTTTGGCTGTGCTAAGCAGTCTCCAGTAGCCTAGAGAGCCTGCAGGACAGGCTGAGAGGCATGCAAGAGCACCTCCAAGTTGCACCCCTTAGCCAGTGCAAGATACCATTTGCTACTGATCTAATCTAGGCCACTTATAGAAAACTGCCTAACTTAGCTTGATTGCTCCTCAGGCTTTTTGAACATCGTAATGAAGCCTAAAATAAGCTACCTAAAAATTGTTTGTTTATTGTCTAATTTAATTTTTTACTTTAATTTTATATCCTGCCATATCTGATCTTTTCTATCTCTGTTTCGATCTTTTTAGTTATTTCTTTCCTAATAACCTCTCACTTTTCACTGAAAAATATTTAATCAACTGCTCCTTTTTTTCCTTTCTTACATATTCACATTATGCTTCATTGTTGTTGGTCTCTCTTATGCTATATTGGCCCAATACCTACTGGCCCCCTTCTTTTCTTTCTGTCATGTTTGCTGATAACATTTTCATTTCTGTCTTACAGCTCAGGGTGTTCTAGCTTTGGGATAGCTTGGGACCACATGCTGCACAGACTGCAATCCTGGGGACCAGATGAGGCTTGGCTACTTATTCCACAGGTGGCCACTCTCCCCACCTTGGGCAACCTAGCCTGCTCCCCCACCTCCTGGCTTTGCATAGGGCATGTGTAGCACACCCTCCCCTCCCCACCCACAGGCTCAGTTGCAGTGCAGCCTGGCTCCTGTGTTTTTCACATGCAGCAATCCAGCCTCCCCCTTCCCTTTTGTGCATGGAGTCTAGACACTTCGACTGTACCCCACGCCTCCTGCCACACCACTGTGTGCACAGCTCTGATACTACACTGCTCTAGCTCCAGGAGGCTGGGGGAGGAAGTGAGGCAGGAATTAGAAGCTGTGAAGGATGGAGGAGAACCTGGCTGTGGTTCTAGCAATAAGCTCAGGAAAGGTGCTTAGACAACTGAAGGCTGTTGTCTGATTCTGGGTATTGAGTTTGCAAGTCGGTCTGTTGCCCTGAGGAGCTGCTTGAATAGCAATCTCTTCTTATGTCCCTCAACATTTTCTGAGATCATACCTGAACTTGGAAAGATTCCTAGACATGGATGTCATGAATCCCAAAAATTATCAAATTGAGTGCCAGATAGGAGTGCCAGGATTAACTTGGAAAAAATCGTATCAAAGATTTTTATTCAGAAACTCTTATTTTGAAATGAAAGATTAAATTAACTTTGACATTTCCAAAACTGAAATGCTCAGTATATATACGTATGTGTTTGTGTGTGTGGCATCTACAGTTTTTCGGTTTTCAGGCCTCAAAGACCAGCTTTGGCAACAGCAGTGTTTCTTAAACTTAATTTGGTTTAATGTTACAGAACATGCAGAACACAGTAGCAAAAAGCTAACTTTTTCTTTTGTGGTTTTTCCATCTTCATTATAGTCAAGAGTCCTTTGCTAGTCATGGCCCAGCCCTAAATACATGTAAAAAAGACCCACAAGTGTGATTCATGTGGTAGTATCTCTGAATTCATGAGTATGCGACATGGCACCAGTTTCAGGTCATGTTTATGAAAAACAGCACAGTAATAAAAGGTAGAACTGACCTCCTGTGCCCTGGATTCCATTATTTACTGGAATTTAAAGATCTCATTACAATGTTATGTGTGCACAAATAAATTAAATGCCATGTATGAAAGTTTATAGCTAGTCCAGTGCTGGAAATCCCAAAGAAGGGCAAAGGGCATTATTGGATTTGGTTATTGTTGCTTCTTTCTAGTTTCTGTGTTACTTGGTGCTAGTGGCATAGCTGAGGGAAGGAGAGTGGACACAATCCCTGGGTGCTGAACTGGGCATGACCACAAAAATATTAGCCACTGTACTGCTGGTCCAGCCTCTGCCAACTGAAGCCAATGGCACTGTCCTGTGCACTGCCACTGCTTCCCAGAGCATATTCTCAACCCTCTGACATCATGGCAGATGCTCCCTGTAAGCTTCCAGAAAACCCCTGAGTGAGTGCCTTCCATGGGAATTGCGACTGGTGGGAGTGGACTGTCCTGGGTGCCTGGAACAAGCAGTGCATCCTGGACACCTGGAACAAGCAGTGCACATACACATGGCCACTTTAATGGACACTGTTGCCCAGCTGGGCCCCCACATCACACAACAGGAGGTCAGCTGAAGCAGGTGGCCATCACCATCATGAAGCTGGCTCTCCTCAGCAGCCTCCGCTGCATCACCAACCAGTTTGGCGAGGGCAAGTCCACAGCCAGAAAGGCTATCTCAGAAGTGTGCCTGGTCATTCAAAACATCCTGGCCAGCCATTCTATCTGCCTCATCAATCCACAGTACTTGGCCACCAGCTTCCACTACATGGGCCACCTCAACTGTATGGGGGCTGTGGATGGGACCCACATCCCCGTCCTCCACCTGACAAATGGTGCCCAGGTGTTCATCAGCCACAACAACTACTTCTCTGTTGCTATGCTGGCATTATCTGCTTCACCCACATCTCAACCTGAGCTTCTCTTACAAATGGTGACAAGCTCTCTCATCTCCTCGTTGTCTCAGTTGTGTGACTGGGGTTGGATAGTGGAAGAGGATGAGATGGGTTCATCCATGGGTCTGTGTCTCAGCAATCCTCAATGGGTGAGGCTGTGAAGAAGCAGATGGAAGAAGCAGTGGATGGGTATAGGTTCAGGTCCTGGTGCATGGCTCTCTCTCTCTCACTTCAGCTAGGTGTGGCCCCTGCTTCAGAGTGACTGGGGCTCCACTGGTCAGGCTACCACCATAACCTTAAACTTTCCAGGGGCTTCCAGTTAATACCCCAAGACTCTGGCAACACCCTACAGCCCAACCTGGAAATTTCCAGTATCTTCTACCTGCAACACCAAGGCAACTGGCCATGCCCAACCTGCTCCTGAAGTTTCCAGGGGCATCTTCTTGCTTGCTCTGGCTTGGATGCTCAGTCACACTCCCCACCCCTACCCTAGTACTCCAGGATCAAAAAAGCAACCTAAGTGCATATGGCCTGGGTACCTGCTGACAGTTGCTGAGGTAGAGAGGTCATATGGTTGCCTCATTGCAGGCCTAGTCCTGATGTTCTGCCTCCCACTGCCTCAGTCACCAGAGGCAAGCTACCCACACTGGCTTCTGCTTGAGGGAGGGAGAGGGGTCCAAGCTGAGGTCTAGGTGGCAAGGTATCTGACTCTGGTCACTGAGATATGGTGTGTGGGAACCAGGGTAGGTGTCTTTGGGGCTGTACCCAAGCACAGGAAACTGGGGGTCCCTGGCTGGATGCGTAGGAGCCAGGATCAGAGTCTGTGGGAATGTGCCTGAGCACAGGGGGTCTCCTGGGCTCAGTGTCAGGTCTGTATGTACATTGTGGGATGCTTCATGATGGGGTGCAGGGACAAGGCCTAGGAACTCAGGTGCTCAGGTCCTGGAGCTCATGCAGGGTATACAGACACCTCCCTTCCCTGCCCCCCACCCCTATTGCCTGTCTGCAGCAGCTGACAAATGGCCAGAGGCAGGAGGCAGGGTTGGGGAGTGGGGCTGTGCTGGCTGTGTGCTGGGAGGGCTTAGGAGCAGGGCCCACTGGTCACTCAGCCGTAGCAGCCAAGTGCAGGCTGAGTATTAGCATGCCTCCCTGCAAGGGAGGGCTGCAAAGGAAGCTGGGATGCAGGAGGGCAGTAACTTAAACTGATAGGGAACCAATACAGAAGTTTGATGTGTTGGTCTAACATAAATTGATCTAATTGGAGTGTACTTTGAACCAGGTCCAACTTAGACCACTTGCACCACTCTTAAACCAGCCTATATGCACCCAACTTCTGTATGGTTACAGGTTTAGATCAATCACTTAAACCAATGTAACTAATATCTGTACATGCCCTTAATCTAGTTATGTTTCTTTATTTTATTTTACAGTACTTGCCTAAATGTAGGAAAAAGAGATACACCGTCTGTTTGCAAAGCTTACCCCACATCATCATAAGAATTAAATAAGAAGGCAGAAAAAAAAGACTGAAAAAATTATTCTATGTTCACCAGAATGCACATAGGTTCCTCCAACAGATGAGAACGCACACAAGGATGGGTTATTTGTAGCATGACTCTTTGCCAAAACTATTTAACTGTTGGCAACTATAAGTAAGAAGATATTTTCTACTTCTAAAACACAGGCGGCCCATAACATCTCATTTTTATACAAGATAAGTCAATTACAATGGGAATCCTTAGAAAATCATATGTCTGACCCTCTCCAAAGTCCTTTGAGCATTTGTCTGTACGTGATATGCAAGTACAAGGGATCACTGATAACCAGAACATAACCACTGATGAAAATATTATTTTGTACCTTGCATAATAAATTTTTATCATTACTAAATAATTCGTTTTATTTTAATTTGGCATATGTTTCATATTTAATATATAATGTTTGGAAGGACATACAGTACTGCTACATAAATTCCAAATTTGTGTTTAGTTACCAAAGGTTATCCTAAAATTCTATTTCACCCTACAGTTGGAGAAATCATGTACTCCAGGAACTGTTTTGGTTTTTAACACTACAAGTTCTACTTCAAATGAGAAAGGAAAAGCTATTTCCTGTTTTTGCATTCCCTCCACAGTGGATTTTTCGGCTGCAAATGTGCAGCTAAGCAAAAATGATCACAGAAAAAAAAAACCTGTCCTTTTTCCCTTCATCTACCTCTTACTTCTTAAACATCTCATCTTTTACATAATTGAGCAGCTTCATTTGGATGAATATATTTGCATAGCTTTGGCAAGCAAATATGCATTTTTTTTCCTGCTTGAGGTGGAAGGAACAGTTTATTTCAAGGAGTTAACCGCATAAACCGTTGAGATGGTCTATATTCTCTAGCTATGGAATGTGCTCTACTAAGCTTTAAACAGCAGAACCCTTTGAGGCTATAGCTACGTAAACCATCTTACAGAATCTTTTTCTACCTGTTCTTCGGGTCTAGTGTCTCCAAGCACAGAAGCAGCAACTGGAAAAATTGCTGCTAGAAAGGATCAACAACAGGAAAAGTTTTAAATGAGTAGGTAATGCAGACACATGCCTGACATTCCATCTTTAATAATGTAATTGGCACAAACATGCCTGACAATATTTTGCTGTTAGTCACTTGCACTGTTGTTTACGTTACGAAGCTCAGGTTAACATATGCATCATCTTACCTTAAATCCTGGAAGCTTAGAGCATGATAAAGTCCAACTGCTGTCTGTCACAGTTGGACCAGATCCAGTTGTGCAGGCCCGTGTGGTTTGTGTTGCCATAAACTTCTTTGTGGCACCACAGGCTGCATGTGTTGCATGTTAAACCATGCACGGTGCTGCTATTAACAGTGCTGGTGAAAAATTTGCTACCAGGATTTCCAGGTAGCAAATAACACCCCTGGGGAAAAACACGTGGCATAAAGCACACCAAAGTGCCATGTACCAGGACAAACATGGAGACAGAAGAGCAAGCAGCCCAGAGCTGTGTGCTCCAGTGTCTCCATACACTGCAGAACCCCGGTGCTGAGCCATGCTGCACCCCAGCCAGCTGCTCCCTGCTTCCTGGGGTGCAATGTGCCTTGACATGGGGGATCAGACAGCCCTGGGCAGGCTGCTCCTCTGTCTCTGCATGCCTCTGTTCAGGGGCTCTGTGGAGCCTTGCTGCCTGATCCCCATCTCCACTGCTGCTCCCCAACTGGTTGTGGCACAGGGTACCTCAGTGTGGTGGCTGCCTGCCAGCTAGCCCTGCACTGATGCACACTGTGCACCAGGCAGGATCCCCCTGCGGAACATGAAGCAGTAGGACAGCAGTAGGACGATGTGTCCCACTGCAAACTACATGAGCAGGGGCATGCACTGTAGCATAAAGTAGCAGCACAAGTTTGAATTGGGAAAAATTGGACTTCAAACTATTAATGTTGGCAATGCAAAATTACAAAGGAAAAATATTCATGGCACCCGTGTATCAAGTAGAAATATATCGACATTCCAAACATAAGCAAAAATGGTTTTGCTCTTCACAATTAAAGGCCTGGAAAGAAAATTAATGAGGAGTGAAGACCCCATTATCATCTGTTTCAGGCATGGTTCAACAATCCTGGAGGGATTCCAGGCAGGAATTCAGCAACTACCTGTGATGAAGATTGTGATTATAGTGGTAACAAGAAGGAACAGTTGTAGGTATGCTTATGGATTGAAAAAACAAGCAGCTCAAAGAACTGAGTAGCGTCAAAGAAAGTACCGCAGACAACTGGGGAGATAAACTGACCCTTTGGAACTTCAACCAAGGACTTATTCACATTATTACTCACCCCCTGATCATTGTACTATTGATTCAGATTATTATTATTTGTATTATGCTTTGGTTATATCCATCTGTAAAACAATGGAAGCAACAAATGAATAAACAACATGTCTTGTTATTATGAAAGGAAAAGAAACAGAAAGATAGTAATATTGTCTGAGTTTCTTTTCTGTTTTTTTTTGGGGGGTAGCATATTTATTTTAAGTTTTAGCTTAAATGTTATTGGCTATAGCTGTATTTGTAGTGTTATGTTACATGTGTCATTTATGTAATTGCCTGAAAATGTTAATAGCTAGTAAAGAAACTCTCCTGAGCAAAGGATAATGGCTGGGCAAAGACTGGGTTGAGGTGACGAAACTACCGCAAAGAGGATCAGACTCCACTAATGGTTGCAACCCATTAGGCATAGAGGAAGTAGAGCTTGTGGTACCCAGCACCAGACCCATGCCATAAGATGGTAACAGTCATAATGGAGGCCAGGGCAAGAATGGTGAGAGTGCTATCAAGAACAAGAAACAGTTGATTCGCTGGTAACTGCAACCCACTAAGCCAAGGGTAGGCAACATTGTTTGGCCGGAGTGCCAAAAATCTCCTCAATGCCCCCCTTGGAAAGTTACAGAGTGCCGGCATGCCAGAAAAACAAAATGACGGCAGGGGATATATGGCAGGATGCCCTGCTTGTGCCCCTGCCCCTCAGCCCTGCTGCCCCTTGTCCCCCAGCCCAGGCTCTGTGGCTGTCAGCAGCTACCCCAGCTCTGGGAAGCTGCTGGACCCTGGGCTGCTCCCAGCAGGGCTTGCAGCATCCCAGCTGCCTGCTGGGAGCAGCCCGGGCTCCCAGCTGGCAGCAGCTACCCTGAGCCAGGCTGGCTTCAGTCGGGAAGCAGCAAACAGCTGTGTTGGGCTCCACAGCTCTGGCATCAGCTCCATGCTGGCAGCGACTGCATGGGCACCCCAGGGCAGGCTGCACTGCTCCGCTGTCTGCCCCGAGGTGTGCATGCAGTCCCCTGCCAGCATGGAGCTGATACCAGAGCTATGGAGCCCAGCGCAGCTGTTTGCAGACTGCACGCTGTTTGCTGCAACTGCACAGAGCTCAGACTGGCTACCAACATCTGCGCCAGGCTTCAGAGCTCAGCCACCAGCTCTGTGCTGGGAGTGGGGGAGAGACTGGGGTTGCACTGCCTCGTGCCCCTCGCCCACTGCCTGCTCTGAGGTGCGCATGCATGCACTGGTACAGAGCTGATGCTGGGGCTCCAGCCAGCCCTGGCTCTAGGTAGCTGCTGCCAGCCAGGAGCCCAGGCTGCTCCCAACAGGCAGCTGGGATGTTACAAGCCCTGCTGGAAGCAGCCTGGGCTCCGTTGCTGGCAGCAGCTACCCAGAACTGAGGCTGGCCGTGGCATGCTGAGCAAAATGTCCTTGCATGCCATGCTCAGCATGCACGTCAGGGGTTGCCAACCCCTGCACCAGGCACTGAGTTGGATAGGCCTCAACCCTCTACCATACCTGAGCCTAACCATAAGAGTGATTGCTCCTCTAGGAGGGCCATCAAGGAGGCGATTGTTGGCAAAGACCTGGGAGAATCATCAAATGTGTATGTGGGAGACAGAGCTAAAGGAATAGGGGAGGGTCCCAGACTACTTGGGCTGGTGTGACCAAAGAAAGCAGAGGATTACAAACATTTCAAAGCAGAACCAGAAATACACTGAATGCATGAGAGGTGTGCTATATATGAGGGCATCCTATATGTGAGGGGCATGCTATACGTGACTGTGGTCAAGGCAACCAAGGGAGAGAAGGAGGTACAGATTTGCCTATAAAAGTACAGGGAGAGATGAGGACTATGAAATCTCCAATCCAACACCTAAGACCACCTGCAGATTCCCCAGAAGGACCTTCTGAATCCCTGGCTGTAAGGAGACACTTTGCCCTCAAGCGTATATGAGACTCATGCGAAGGCTTTCTGTTGTCTTTTTGGTTTATTATATTGAATTTTAAATTAAATGAAGTCATGTGTACCATCACTGTGTCTTACTGAGCTGTGTCTTAGTTTAGGTGAAGTTTCCTGTTGTTCTTTGTCATACATTTGAATTTAAGAATTGTTGTGCTCAAAAAATGCTCTCCTCAAAAAACAGACTATTCTTGTTCAAGCATTGATGAATTCAGTGCCACTTCCTAAAGTCTAATATTAAATCTGGTAATGGATTTTTGAAATGGAAACTTCAGAATGTGAAGCAAGAAGCCAAACTCAACAGCGACAGATATTTTCTAAGCTGTCACAGGATACTTAGGTAGCCCTGTGCCTGCAGAGGAGTAGAATTGCCAGAGAGGGCACCCTAGCAGCGATTAGGCTGCACAGCTGTGGGTTGCCCAGGCAACTGATGACGGTCAGCTGACCCAAGAGGGGCAGGGCTTGGCTCTTATAAAGCCCGGAACCAGAGTCAGGCTGGCAATCCTCTGCTGGCAGCTGGAGGAGCAGGAGC
>JAGPOW010000304.1:58092730-58123511 GCA_030014935.1 Caiman crocodilus | reverse complement strand
AGGAGCAGGAGCTCTGAGAGACAGAAAGAGAGAGTATGTGAGTGCAGCTCACAAGAGCTCCAGAGGCTGGAGCAATGATGCTGTGGCCTAGCCAAGAGGCTTTTGTTGTGGTGGCCAGGTGCCTTATGTTTATGTTCTAGCCGGAGGCTTATGTTTATGTTGCTGTTGTTATATATGAACCAGTGGTTTGGGCGAGGCTGTAGGGGTGGAGGAGGCCTCAGGGGTGACCCACAGTAGTGTGGGGCCCTAGTGCCCAGGAAGGGGTGCGATTTGGTGCCCATGGGGGTGCAGCATTCATAAGTGCCAGTGAGGGCGCAGCAGCATGGGGGTGCGTAGACCCCAGCCCCAGGGAGGAGGCATTGGATAAGGAGCCCAAGTTGGGCATAACATTGATAAGGAAGCCCCAGAGAGGGGGGCATTGGACAAGGAGTCCAAGTGGGGCAGAGCAGAGCTACCCGAGAGAGGGGGCAGCTCAGAGAAGGGGGTCCAAGAGGGACTCGGAGAGCCCCTGGAAGGGGGGCAATGATTGAGAAGCCCAAGAGGGGCGCAGCAAGCCCCAGGAAGGAGGCAGCATTGAGGAGCCCTAGAAAGAGGGCTATTTTAATGAGAAGCCCAAGTTCAGGCACAGGGAGTCCCTGAAAGGGGCCGCATTGGCTGAGGAGGCCCAAGTTGGGCACAGCCAGTCCCAAGGAGGGTGCTATTTTAATGAGAAGTCCGAGTCCGGGCACTGGGAGTCCCAGAATGTGGCCCCCTTTCATTTGGAGGTCCAAGTTGGGGCATAGTCAGTCCCAGGAGGGGGCAACGATTGAGAAGCCCAAGAGGGGCACTATTTGGAAAGCCTGCTGACGCCGGGGCAACAAGTGAGGAGCCCAAGAGGGGCAGCACTCGGAGCCCTGGGAGGGACCGCACGGGAAGCCCAAGTTGGGCGCAGCCAGTTCCAGGGAGGGGGCTGTTTTAATGTGTAGCCCAAGTTCGGGCATTGGGAGTCCCCAACAGGGGGCCACAGGCATTGGAAAGCCCAGGTTGGGCACAGTCCGCCCCAAGTGGGGGCAGCATTGAGGCCCCAGGCAGGGGGCAGAGCACTGAGAAGCCCTGTGGGGGCAAGGCGAGCCCAGGGAGGGGAACGCCATATCTAGGAGCCCAGTGGGGACGTGGCAAGCCCAGAGTGGGGAGCGCCATATTGGGGAGCCCAGTGGGCGGCATACAGAGTCCAGGTGAGGGACAATTGTGAGACGGCCCAAAGGGAACAACAGAGGGCCGCAAGATCTGCAAGGCTTGGGCTGCGGTACTGGGGAGGAAGGAGACGCAGACAGCGCCCCCTAGTGGAGGGGGCAGGACAAGTAGAAAGGGCAGCCTCCTGCTAATGAACCAATTAATATCAAAGACGTGGCAGGAGAGTAGGCAGGCGGTTGCCCAGAGACCAGTGCAGAGGCCATATCGAGGGCGGGTCCAGCGCGCCCTGTCACATAAGCCTATGTAAGAAACACAATTCCCAGAGGACTGAACATTTACAATCCTCTGACTACTATATAAAACTCCAAGTATACTTGACAACTATGCAGGAGAACTTCAGAAAAACTTAGATATCATCTCCTTCATATAACCTACTCCAAAATAGATCAGCTCGAGAATGAAATCAACAAATCCCACAATATCTTAAGACAAAGAAATCCAGACATCATCCCAAACATTATACAACGTATACAAAAAAACAAAAAATCTTTGGTAGTTATAACATCCATCCAACATAAAAAGAAGAAATATAATCAATTACTACAGGAACAACTTTCCCAGCCACTAAACAACCATCACAGAAACAAGACCAATACCATAGAGCATTCCAACCTTGTATTTGATGAAACTGAAGGAACCAGTCAACCTTTAAATATTATCAATCTCTCCGCAAACACACTTACCAAAGCTGACAAATCTGTCCTCTCTAGAGGCCTTAATTTCTGTCCAGAAAAATACCCTAATAAGACAGGACAATGTGGAGAACTAGAAGAATTTTTCCAATGCCTCTATCTCAAGGAAAATTTCCACAACCAAAATTAATCCACATTCAACACTTCATCCTATGATGACATTGAGGAAAAGATCAACAACAAAAAATCAGATTGGATACCTCGCAGTGGATTAAATTAAAACCTCAACTGCATTACTGACTTCTTCAAGGAAAGAATAAACAATGAACTAATCAACAACAAACACCACCATAACAAGCTTTCCCTCTCAGAGAAAAGGGACATAGAATCTCTAAAATCCAACCACCAAATAGTAAATACAGCCGTCAGATAAAGGAGGAGCTAGAGTTATCCTTAACTGTGAAGACTACATAAAAAAAAGCCAACAGACAACTCTGACACCACCTACTACAAAAAACTAGAGGAAGATACAATTCCTCTTTTTACCTTAAAGCTCAAAACCACCATCACATCATTTCCATCTGAACTACAAGAAAGGATTAAATTTTGTAATTTATCTCCTTCCCCTACTACCCAATCCATGAACTTTTTACATGCTCCCTAAAATCCACAAACAAGAAAAATCAGGCTGACCTATAATATCCAACCATGGAACCCCAATTGAGGAAATATCAGGTTTCATTAAATCCATCCTAAAACCTCTTGCCACCCAAAGACCATGTTTTGTCCAAGACACAACAGACTTTGTATGAAAACTTAAAAACATAGACTACCTTCCCAGCAATACCCTCCTAACCACCATGGATGTTACCAGTTTATATACCAACATCCCACACCAGGATGACATCCAAGCCTGCCTTACACATCTAAAAGAACAAAATACTACTCAGAGTACAGACCTAAAGATATAACTGAACTTAAACACTTTATCCTCACACATAACTTCAGTTTCAATAACCAGAACTTCCTCCAGATCATGGACATAGCTATAGGCACCAAAAATGGCCTCACAATATGTCAAACTATTTATGGCTCACCGAGAAGAATTCCTCAAAAACTGCACCATCAAATCTGTGCTATACCTAAGATATATAGATAACATCATCATCATTTGGACTGAAAACCTGCTGTCTGTGATGACTTCCATCAGAAACTCAATAACCACCACCTCTATATCCTACTATCTCTTGAATACTCCATCACCAACATTTCCTTTTTAAACACTATAATCAATAACCAAATAGCAAAATACAAACCACCATATACAAGAAACAAAGGGGGCAAGAGGGCACAAAGGCCTCCATTTTTGGACCAAAAGCGTCCAAAAACATCTACAAGCTAAAAAGGAGTCATACACCCATTGGAAGGGAGGGGCCATCACCAGAGAGGGCTATACCTCTGTTGCTAGGGACTGTAGTGGGGCAGTCAGGAAGGCAAAGGCAGAGATGGAACTGGGACTAGCTACTTGGATCAAGGACAACAAGAAGTCCTTTTTTAAATACATAATGGGTAAAAAGAAGGTGCCAGGTAATGTGGGGCCTCTGCAGGACACTCTAGGAAATCTGGCCATCACACCAGACAGCAAAGCTAACCTATTTAACAATTTCCTTGTCTCCATTTTTCTGAGTAGGGACTCAGTCATCCCCCCCACTGGGATCCCCAGAGGCCCTGTGGGAGGCACACCGAGACCTAGGGTCAGGGAACTTCTGGAGGGACTGGACTTATTTAAATCAGCAGGTCCTGACGATCTCCACCCCTGAGTGCTGAGGGAACTAGCAGAAGTTATTGGGGGACCTCTGGCACAGCTTTACGAGCACTCAAGGTACTCTGGTGTGGTGCCAGAGGACTGGAAAAGGGCCAATGTGGTTCCCATTTTCAAAAAAGGAAGGAAGGAGGACCCAGGAAACTATAGGCCAGTTAGTCTTACCTCCATCCTGGGGAAGCTTTTTGAGAAAATTATCCTGGCGCATGTCCACGAGGGGCCAGCAGGGGAGACTATGCTTAGGGGCAACCAACATGGGTCCATTAGAGGCAGGTTGTGTCAGACCAACCTGGTGGCCTTCTGTGACCAGGTCATCAAATCCCTGGATGCAGGTGTCACATTGGATATAGTCTTTCTGGACTTTAGGAAGGCCTTCAACACAGTCTCTCACCCCATTCTCATTAATGGGGAGAAGTGGCCATGCTAGAAGGGAGGAATAGGCTGCAATCGAACTTAGACAGGTTACAGGGATGGGTGGATGAGAACAGGATGGGTTTCAACACTGCCAAGTGCAAGTACACCTGGGGAGAGAGCCAGCAGCATACCTACAGGATGGGGAACCCCCTTCTTGTCAGTGCAGAGGCAGAAAAGGCTCTTGGAATCATTATTGATGCCAAAATGAACACGGCCAGTGTGGGGACGCGGTCAGGAATGCCAACTGTACCTTGTCATGCATCCACAGATGCATCTCAAGCAGGTCCAAGGAGATGATCCTCCCCCTCTATGCAACACTAATCAGCCCACAGTTGGCATCCAGTTCTGGGCGCTGCACTTCAGGAGGCATGTAGACAGCATGGAGAGGGTCCAGAGGAGGGCCACCCGCATGATCAGGGGACAGAAGGGCAGGCCCTACTAGGAGAGGCTAAGGGACCTGAACCCGTTCAGCCTCCACAAGAGAAGGCTGAGGGGGGATCTAGCAGTCATTTACAAACTAGTCGTGGGGACCAGTAGGCATTGGGAGAGTCCCTGTTCTCCCGAGCACTCCCAGGAGTGACAAGAAATAACGGTCACAAGCTAGTAGAGGGTAGATCCAGGCTAGATATCAGGAGGCACTACTTCACTGTTGGGGCAGCTAGGATCTGGAACCAACTTCCAAGAGAAGTGGTGCTGGCTCTTACGCTGGGGGTCTTTAAAAGGAGGCTGGATAAACACCCAACTGAGGTCATTTGATCCCAGTACTCTTTCCTGCCATGGCAGGGGGTCGGACATGATGATCTGCTCAGGTCAATTCTGACCCTTCCAACTATGAAATTATGAAAGCTGTAATATACAGCCAAGCCCTCCAATACCACCAAATTTGGACTAACAAGAATACCTGTGATTGTCATCTCACAACTCTCAGAAGGACTTTCACCCAAGAAAGACATTCCTCCAGAGACATAGAGTGTACTTTTGAAAGAGCCACCCGGATATAACATGAGGAATTGCTGCAGTACAAAAAGAAATTCCCCATGAATCATGCACTATTAGTTATAACATACTATCCTTTTCTGGAGCCTATACGGAAAATCCTCAAACAGTTGCAACCCATACTAGAAGAAGACCCAATTCTTAACTAGATCTTTCCAGAGACACCCATCCTAGCCTTTAAACAAGTATCAAATCTCACCAACCTCATTACCTGAAGCACTACACTTCTCCAAGCTGATGAGTCCTATGGCTCTCAGCCTCTCTTCATAAGGCTCATTCTCTTGCCCTCTGATCATGAGTGTGGCTCTCCTCTGGACTCTCTCAAGCTTCTCCACATCCTTCTTGAATTGTTGAGCCCAGAATTGGATGCAGTACACCAGCTATGGCCTCACCAAGACTGAGTACAGTGGGAGGATGACATCCTGAGATGATATATCTACTCAAACAACCTTGTAGGCCTATGGCCTTAGACCAACATGGCTATAATCAACACTCCTAATGGCACCTATTCTAATATTATAAAAGCCTAAGTCTGTCTATCTGTCTGTAATGCTTTATTTGTGCTCTGATTGGCTGGCCTTGCTCCCTGCAAGTAACATGGAGCGGGGAAATGAGCCCAGGCCCAATGTGGGGGGGGATTGGAGTGGGCCCAGGCCTAAAACTAGATGGGGAGCATGCCCGGGCCAAATGCGGGAGGGAGAGCAGGCCCAAGCAGGGGAAGAGCTGGCCCATCACAGTGGGTGGGGGGGTAGGGCCGGGGAATGCGGCAGCAAGAGGGAAGGAGGAGGAAAGGAGCAGGCCTTCTCCCCCACTAAGACCCAGGCCCACTTCTCCTCCACCCCCCTCCCCCACATCAGCCCCAAGCCCATTCCTCCTGTCCCCAAATGGCCCCAGCTGCAGGGAGAGGGGAGGAGCAAGTCTCCTCCCCCCGTTGGGACCACTCCTCCCCCACCTCCACTCCCCCATGTCAGCCCCGTGCCTGCTCCTCCCATCCCCCACCACCGCTGGGTTGGCCTGGGCCTGCTGCTCCCCCCTCCCTGACCCCTGCCATGGCAGCCTGGCTTCTCTCCACCCTTGGGCCCGGTCTTCCCCCACATTGGATCTAGGCCCACTCCTCCCTTCCCCTTGCTGCTGCAGCTTGGAGGGGGGAGCAGGCCCAGATCTCAAGCAGCAGGAGGGAAGTGAGAGCAGGCCCAGACAAGGGTGGCCCGGATCTCTGTCCTCAGCTGCTCCCCTCCCCCACCCTTCATTCTTGATGGGCAATTGCCTAGTGTAACATATACAGGTCCACAGGAAACTGAAATTCATCACACCAGTTAATTTGGGAAACAAAGAATGTTTAATATATATTTCTACTTAGCAGTGTTTAAAAAACCACTACAAAACCAGGTCAATATGAAAACTTTCAATGAAAAGTAGCCAGGAAAGTCTTGCACACATCATACGAAAAACAGTTGTAATTTAATTCAATAGGCTGTAAAAATTAGAAAGAGAAAGATTTTCTACTTTGACAAATTGTTAACTATTTTCCCCATCTGCTTTTCTTTTCTTCCTTTCCTGTTTCTGCAATCAACTGATTTTTTTTAACATGTAATGAATCCAGTATGTCAAAAGAAAAGCTCGCCTCTAACTTTTTTTTTATCATAAAATATTTTGCCACCAATAGAGATAGTAGCATGACAATGGGAGAGTCCTTAATTATAAAACTCCTTTGAAGCCCTAGCTCCCTATTATGAGGTCAAACCTGTAGTTTTTACCTAAGCAAATCTGCTGAAATTTGTTGAACCGTTGCCTGCATTAGGACAGCCCTAAAATGGCAAAATCTGACCCAGAGAATCTCTCTCATCTGTTTTCAACTCTAGCAAATACTTACATTCTTTATCATGTAGGCATTTAGATATTTTCATGCTCTTTGTCAGCCAGATCAGGTCATCATGTTCCCTTTCCTTAAGTCTTGTAAAGCATATTTGATCAAGGTACATTTAATCACCACCAGGTCAGCAGACATTCTTCCCAGTGAAAGAGCTGTTTAGATTGTTTGCTATTAATATTTTTCCGCTAAGTAACATCATTATACATATTTCTAACTTTTCTGAAACCACAGTAGTGTTTATGGAGCACAGAGCTGACTAAGTAATTATCCCCTATACTTCACATAGCATTATGTCCTGAGCAATGAGTATCATTCTTGAGCACAATGTACCTTTCAGTATAAAAAAAAGACAATGTACAGCACTGTCATGGGGTTGATTACTCTCATAAAATTGTGGAGGCCACTGTAAGTCACTATCATTAAGGCAATACTTGCCAAAGAAAGAAAAGATGCTTTGAAGAAGAGCCCCTCACAACAACCATGAGGTCATCTGGGCACGTTGTTACACCAAAAATGCATTTCTTTAAGTTTCTGGTTAGTTCTTTCTAGTAAAGGTCAGTATTCATGCAACATATTTGTCACTAACCTTATTCCACTTTTAAATGTGTTTGTAAATAATTGCATTTTTACCTGGACAGGCCCTTTGGTTGATACCAATGCTTCTTTCTCCAACTCGGAAGCTGTTCAAAACTGAAAGTCATCATTCAAACTCCTCTGCAGCCAGACAGATAAGCAAAGCCACTGTTTAAAAACCAATCTACTGCAATGCTATTATAGAAAGAGAAAATGTGGCCAGGCTAATGAGAATTGAGAACCCACATCTCACTAAGCTAAAAGTATGAAGAAATTAGCACTGTATCAATGTTTGTGGACATTACACTTGGTTTTGTTGTGTCATCTCAGATCAAAACTAGTTCAAATAAATAAGACTAGTTAATAAAAAAAAAATTCAGCCAGGTAAAGTTGATATGTCTTTACAATGGAAAAGAACTCCAATCTCTTTACTGTTTAAATAGTTAACATATTTTTCTCTGCAACACAGTTTACGTACCCACATGTGGGAGGTCTGACTGGGGGAGAGCATATTCTTCACCAGACATTACCCATTAAATTCACTGAAACAAAAAACTAAGGACAAAAAATGAGATGCAGAATAAAATAAATGGATACTCTCAAATTCTGACTGACACCTGGAACAAGTCCTAATGGATTCTGAAACAGCCACATGTGTATACTTAGCCAGCATTAATGTACATCTATATAAAAACCATACAGAAACCTGCACAATTTAGTGCAATTAGATTAGAAATAATGTACCTGAGGTCTGTCCCTAAAGAACAAGCAGCATATGTTCATAAAAACATTGGCTTCTCCCTGTCACTTTCAGACAGTATTCTGTATTGTACCACTGCAGTGTCTACTATAGAGGATTTGGCCTCTTTGCAACATACAATAGCAAGGCAATCCCTGAAGAGCTAAAACTCAGGAGAGACTGAAACATGATGCCAACAGATCTCCTGAGTAATATCCTAGTGGAACATTCTGTGCGTGATCATAAACACAGTGGCCTTCTCCTCAGTTTAATTCTCACAGGTCATACGTCTATAATCTCCAACAGATCAATAAGTCTCAGCTGCAGTGTCATGGCACTCTAGGATGCCATGAGATCCTTTTGAGGGTGTCCCTAGGATGCCAAAAAGTGGCTGCATCTATATGTACATTTAACGGTGGAGTAGACTAATTAGCTGCAGAGTAAACCATCACATATGACACTATTAGGCTGCAGTAAACTAATTAACACTGCTGTAAGATAGTACTGTAGGGGGATAATACTATCTTACAATGGGTAATTAAGTGAGATTAAATGAACGTGTAGACACTGACTGCTGGCTTAAATTGTATTTGGTCAGCCCAGCCAGCAGGGGGCCAGACTCTTGCCACCTAATCACATGGCTCCATACTGTCAGCTCCTTCATACCCCAGTCAGCCCCCCTCTACCCAATGCCACAACCCAAAGCCCAGGACTGACCTCTCGTGCCCCTAGCTCTGGCGTAAACTTCTCTGCCCCAGCTCAAATTGCTCCTGGCTTGAGCACATGTGTAGACGTTGCACCCAGGTATAGTTTACACTGCCTCAAACTGGCCTAGAGTCTATTACTTTGAATTGCACATATAGATGCACCGAGTATTACTACTGATAAGTGTACAAAACCTTACACATGATTCACCCAGAGATTTCAAATAGGATTCCATAAGGTTGAAAGTATTCTGACCTGTTGCTGTCTTTTTTAGTTCCTGGAAGTACAATAATTGTCTGTTACTTTTCTAGCGTAAAAAGTGAGTGATAACTAATTGCTGGCATTTTCTGAGGGATGCCTTGAGTCTAAAAAAAGTTTGAGAACCACAACAGTAGATGAACTGGGAAGACAGAGACACTTGGGTGCTAGTGGAAGAAGGGTCATGTTGAATGCAGTTTATTGCAATGTAAAGAATTTTAACTCACCCTGCAGTTGAACAGAAAGCTATATCTAGGCTTACCATATGGAAAGCCTGGAAATTTGGGAAATTTTCTGAGAAATCTGGAATGCTGCCACCCCTCTTCCTGAGGCTCTCACAAGACAGTGGAGGCGGGGCTGTGTGCTGGGCAGGCAGTGGTGTCTTCCTGCCCACCTGCAAGAGTCACGCACACAGCAAAGCTATTCCAGGAACCAATGAGCCTTCAGTCACAATAGCTTGTTCCATCTTTATACACAGATAAGTTATGAAGAATATTTCAGTTACTGTATTTTCTATAATCTAAGGTTCCATTTAATGCAGCTTTCATTGTTGCAAGTAAACCCTGAGCACTGTGGAAACCAATACAATACCATCTTTCTGAATCTACAGGGAGTAAACTGATGCTGTAGTATAAGTCTACAGATGAAAACAACTTATTAGCTTGATTTTAATTTATAATACATAGAGTAAACTGGAGATCTTCTTGAAAGTGTATCATTTTCAAATTTCTGTCTTGTAACATATATATATGTACACATACCCTATGTTGTTCTTTCTTTGACTCTTTTTTCTTTAAAAACATTAAGCTCCTGAAGCACATGATGCTAACAAGAATTATACAAAAGATAAAACTATGGCATTTAGTGTTATAGGCCACATCTTAAAGAAAGATTTTCTACATCACATTATTGTAACCCTTTTGCTGGGCACTGGTTAGCAGTAACAAGGGCTGGGTTTAAATTTCAGGGTACCCAATAGGTTTTCACTCTGCCTTGAGCACCTACCCAGAAATCTGGGATCACTGAATTTGACTGGGGTGTCCCACATAAAACCCCTTCTTTGCAAGCAGTATAAACACAAGAGGACAGATTCATCCCAGAAAACAAAGGCAAGGAAAACAGGAAAATTCCAAATGCAATTTAAAACACTATCAACTACAAGGCATAGTCTATAGGTTGCACCCTCTTGGGTAGGCTCCACCCATGTCCAGGCAGGATGGGACTTCAGGCTCACCCAAAGGGATAGTTCCAGAAGGCCTGCACCCTTATACCTACCCTTCAGCAGACTCACCAGAGAGTCCTGTGAGATGGTCCTTTGGGTCCTCTGCACCTCAAGGAGCTACCCATGAGCATAGGCAACTCATAGGGGAGGCACATGCCCCCCGAGATTGGCCACCACTGATGCCAGCTTCTGCAGGTAGTTGCTACTCACCACTGGCCCCTCCTGCCACCACCGCCAGCATCTGCAGGCAGTCGCCACTTGCCGCTCACTACCACCCCACCTCCCCATCACCACCAGTGTCTGCAGGCAGTCCCTGCTCGCTGCCCATGCTGCTACCTACAAATGGTGCCTCCCAGTCTCAGGAGATGCCAGTCACTCAAGGGCAGGAGCATCAGTCCTTCTGCATTGGAGGGGGCCCTTCGCTGTTCCCTGGGAAGCTGTAGGGCAATGATCTCCACTTCCAAATGGAGGCTTTGAGGGGCTGACTACAGTTTCTGTCAGTATATCATACCTCAAAATTCCCAGTCCCAATCCCCAGCTCTGCTGGGACAGAAAACTGCAAAAAAACTCAAGGAGGCTAGGCTGGTCTTGCACTGGCCCTGCACTACAACTAGTGCCCAGACTCACTGCTTGGTTGGAACATAAAAAACTACAATAGCAACAAAACATAGCAGGTCTCAACCCTGGCCCCATATGTGCCAGCGAACGTGCAGCTGAGGTTCAGCCACGCAGTTAGAATGAGGTAAAAGAAGTTGCAACAGCAACAAAACATGTTAGAGCCTGGCCCCAAGCATGCAGCAAACACAGAAGTGCTCAGTTACACAGCTATGCTGAGACACAACAGCTGTAAAACAATAAAAAAGACGACCTCAGGGCTATCCTGCCCCACGGCCTGAACATACAGTGGGGCTCAGCTTCACAGCTATGCTGAGACAAAATATCTGTAAAGCAACAGCAGGGGTCAGGCCTATCCTGGTCAATAACTCCCAGGACTCCGTTCCTGGTCAATTTGCTCCAGGGACTAATACCCCCATCCAAGGCCTTAAGTCTAGCCTAAGCCTGCCAGGCTCCCACCCTGGTCAGTCTGCTCCAGGGATTAATGCCTCCACAGTATTTATCCCACTCAAAATCCAGGAAAACAAAACAAAGCAAAAAAAGGGAAAGGGCAGGGCAGAAGAGAGAGAGAATAGGAGTCTGAAGCCCTGAGACAGACTTTCTCTCTCTATACCTGAGGCATTCCCTTCACATAGCTTCAGCTTGCTTCTCCAGTGAAGAGTGGGCTCATCTACACATGATACTACACCGCCGTAACAATGTGCTACAGCAACATCGCATTGGCAGTCACAAACCATGATGCCTCAGCTACGTCGCTGTAGCAACGTATAACACTTCCTTGTTGTAGTGCATTGCTGTGGCAACATAACAAGTAAATATAACTGTGTATGGCATGCATGGTGCAGTATGGGCTGTTACTACGCTGTCATTTAGTACTTCCAAAATACAGCACTGTAACAAAGGCACCATACAGATATGTTTAGATGCACCCAATGGGCGGAAGTCCCCCTCCATGGACAGCAGTTCTCTGCAGCTTAGTTCCCCTCTGCTTCCAGCTCTCCAGCCTCCCAAAGAGTGACTCTCAGCTTAGATAGCCTACATACCTAGCATGACATCACTCAAGCTTTTCCAAACAGGACTTGCCCTGCTTCCAGTTTTTCCTCTTAACTAGTTAAAGACCACTGCTTAGGCTAGGGGTCTGATCTCTCCCTCTCTAAAAGTGCTGAAACCAGCCTTCTTGTTTGCAGTGAACAGCAGGGCTGGTTCTAAACAACAGGCCTAAACAAAAAGGGGGCTTTTCCGCCTACATAGAGACAGCACAGTTTCTCCTCAGTTACCCAAGCAGGGCAAAGAAGACAAGATGCTTAAATAAAGAAAGCATGAGTACATACAGCACAACAGATACAAAAAATCATACAATTATATTTAAACTAAAACCATATACACAACAACAGACTTTGCAATAGAAAATCACTTGTACAGTTTGTGTGTGTTACATTATGTAATACCAAAGTTCATATGACACCTACTCTCTGCTTACGCTCATCCTTAAAGGAGAAAAAAAACTGTGCTAGGGAAAAAACAGGCAAGAAGAAACAACTTGACAGATTGCTGTAGCAAAAAAAACATGGTACTTTTATCATTCTGTCCATTGCTAACTATTATCCAAAAGTGGTTGTGCTTTTTAATCCATGGATTAATTTTCTCACCAAGTAAGCTCAAAATCCTCCAAAATGCACGTTATCCCTTGAATTTACTTTCATCTTAGAGCAGTACAAGGATTGTGGAATATTTCCAATGAAGAGAGTAGAAAGCCATAGAATCACTATTATCTCCCTGGGCTTGATATACACATTTTTAGTTAACATTTTTATTTTCAGTGGGGAAAATTTTGTAACTACCAGTGCAAATATTCCATCATTTTTACAGGAGCAAGAATCAGCTGAACATGAATAATTTAGGCAGCTAAGGTTTAAAAATTTCATTCAAGCTCTGACTATGTCTAAATGTTCATCACAACATTAAGGAATCTGTCAGGTCCTATAGACATGGCTTTCTGTAATGTGCAATGAAAATGAACTCATTTAGATTTTTTGTCTTTGCCTTCCCATTGACATTTTACTGGAATTATTTCTGCGTCATAGCTCTTACAACTCAACCTATTCAATTAATAAATCCTGATAAGAATTAGTGTTGCAGAAACACCAGTAGAAGCCAACATTTTTAACAAAGTACTTCAAAGAACAGCTACAGAAAAGAACTAATGCAAGTGGGTCAAAATAAGGCCATTTTTAGGATCTATGGATACCGAACACTAGAAAATTATAAACCAATTTGCGCAGATTGTGGGAAGAGCTTTGGAAATGGTTTTCCAAGATTAAACGGAGGAATGGTAAAAAAAACACAACTCGAATTAAGTCCAACCAATGAGGTCTCAGGAAGAGGTCATGCCTTACTCATTGGAGTTATTCAAGCATGCTGTTGCCAGTACATACATGGTGAATGGTATGGCCATTGAACAATTGGATTTTCAGAAAAAAATTAAACAAATTTCCATTTTTAGAGATTAGTATCCAATGTGCAAAGGCATGATCTACTGCAGAAAGAGCAGAGAGGGCCATGCAGAAGGGAAAGGCTGCACAATGGACAGGAAACAAGAGAAATTTTTGATGTTAAGAGTCAGTCTTACTAAAACTCCTAAAAAGCTTTGCAAGATATAAGTGATATGAACGGTTTTCATCTAATTAAAATTTTTAAAAAAATAGTTACAATTTACATAGGAAGATTCCCTTGCAAAATTTCAATGCCTAACTTAATGGATCAAAAGCCAATTCAGTTTTAAGAAACCATGACTCCTCCCAAACTTAAAGCATCTTCAAGCAAAGACTAGAGACACAAACACACTTATCTAAACCCCTCCAACAGCTTCAAGAAGCCAGCTCTTCTGCAAAAGAGTATGAAGAAAGTTGTGCCAAGTAGGGCTGTGTAAATAATTGATTATTCAGTTCAGCCAAAAAGAGCAAGCCTGATTGACTCAAAATAATTGTTTATTTTTTTCCTCACAAAAAAAAAAGAAAAATGTCTCTTCATATCAAACAAAATTTCAAAAATATCAAAATGAACTGTCCTGACATTTCTCATCTGTATCATTTCCAAGTATTTGTAGTAAAAGACAAGGAAACAACAGTGCAAATTCACAAAATTAGAAGAGCAGAACTATCTCTTTTTAATTACTGACCCAGTGGTCAGAACATCCCCTGGGATGCAGAAAGCCCAAGAGAAATTCCCTTCCTTGCTTGAAAGCCCGGGTGGGAGCATGTTTGATCTGCATGTTCTAGCTGTAAAAGCAGACACAGAACTGCACACGGGCCAATGAACTCAGCTTGCTTGCTATACTACTGCAGATTCAGGAGCCACCACATGCAGAGCTGGTGTGGAGTGTCAGCACAGTACTGCTTTATGCCATGCTTGTACCCTAAATTTACCTCCTGTTTAGCAACTGGATTAAAGCCAAAGTGAAGATACATAATAGCTAGTTGATTCATTCACATGCTAATGATTACATTTAACCATAAAACTCTTCTGCCCATACCTGCTTTCTTCAATTCTCATCACTTAACAGCAGGGATCCAAGTTTTCCGTATCCCATGGAAAAACAGAGTAAACTGCGGGTTTACCTTTTACCGGAGGCAAACGCAGATTTCTCCTTTTGCTGGAGAAACCCACGGATGCTGCAGTTCTGTGAGGAGCGCTCTGCAGGCTGGCAGAGTTCCAGTCTGCAAGGGTGTGGGAAGGAGTGGGAGGAGGGTGATCAAGCAGCCTGGCAAGCAGCTCCTGAGGGTAAATTGGGATGGGGGGATTGAGGCCCCCATAGGGATGGAGGAAGTTGGGCAGGACTGGTGCTGGAGCTGCTGCCCAGCTGGGCATTGCCTGGTGCTTAGGGCCTGGGGCCACAATACATGGCCGCAGAGCCCCGGCAGGGAGCAGGAAAGGGCCATGGGTGGCTCATCCAGGGGGCAGGAGCTAGCTCCCCACCACTGTGTGCACTCCCAGGGGGCAGTGGGGACCTGCACCCCCCAGATCTGTGCACCGGGCAGAGGTGAGGGGGCAGGATGCCCACTACAGGCCCAGTCAGGGGGTGGGGCTGCTCCCTGCCTCTGCACACACTCCCAGGGGACAGGAGGGACCCCACCCCAGGTCTGTCCACAGGGCGGGTGTGCACTGCCCACTGCAGGCTTGCACTGCCTGCTGCAAGCTCAAGCTCCTGTATAGGTAGTTAGATAGCCACCTTAACAACCTTAAAATATTTTCACAAAAATAAGCATTTACTTTTTGGAATACCTTTTTTTGTTTGTTTATTTTTTAGGATTTTTAATCTAGTGATTCAGTATTAAAGGTCAGTGTTTCCTAAATGAACTGCAGATCCCTCTATCCTGCCTTCCTGCGCAGTGCAGAAAAACTGACTAACAGTGGAATGTCCTCTTGCAAAGGAATACACGTTATTGTCTCACTCTGCGGTACGTGGACTTGAATTTGTTTTTTCCTCACTGAATGTTACTTACAGGTTTGTGATTTGAAACAGGAGTACTCCATACTTCAGCTTTTCCAGTTGACCTAATCTTAGACTATTTTGACACTTGCAACTAAGTGGACTTTTTCTTCCCATAAGAGTAAAACAATACACATACTCTGTGATTTTTTTAAAGATATGTTGCTGAACTTGGTACCATGATAATTTACCTAGTACTTAGGTAATAAAAATATGGCAAGTAGGACATTACTAAATTAGATTCAGCAGAGGCAAAAATGGAGTCATGAAGGGAAGACAATTGTATTTTGCAAAGCCTCAATGCCCGAGTTGGGTTTTACAAAACCAAATCCAAAGTTCGTGTGGCTGTGTATACAGGTTTTGTTTGATTCAGACACTAAAGTTTGAAGAGAAGCAAAGGTGTGTCTCATAAAAGTTCTGGTCTGGGCCTATTGGCAGTGCCTTCAGAAATGGGCTAAACTGAAAGTGGGTTCAGTTGGGGGAAGAAACCTCAGGTTGGACCTTGTTTCAGGGAAAAAAACAGTTATTTACATCTGGATTTCATATTATCTTAAACCTCAGTGATTATTTCAGACAAAGCAATCAGCCAAGTGGTTTTTGTATGAGACAATGTTTATAGTAAACACTGAATGCTGCAGTGCAGGCAAAAAGCCATATGCTATGTAGCCCACCTATTCATGAAAAGTTGGTTCCTGAAGAGCATTTCCTAGACATTTTCTTGCTATATTAAATAGCAGCAAATAGAGCACTTTCAGTACTGACTTTTAATTAATCTGGCCCTGCGTCTCTTCTCACACCAATGTGAATTCAAAATAACTGCATTCAAATCAATGGAGGTTCCATCAGTTTCACTCCAACAATGATCTAAAAACATTATTTATGATATTTCAGTGCCATGGATGGACCTCTATAGACCACAGTCTGTTTTCCAGGCCATCCCTACATACCATACCCCAGCTTTCCAATTAGAATTACAGCAGGTTTACCACCTTTCAGATCCTCTTATAGACTATAAAGGGCATATAATTTGTCCCATAGAACATAATTTGAGTTTACTCATCTGAACCTGGTCACCATTCTTTATACAATATTAACATTTTCCCCTTCAATTATTGATTGGTCTTTAGATCTAAGATTTTTATGCCAGAATCTCTTTCACTACATGTTTGTACAATGTCTGAAACAATAGGGTTTTGCTTTGGTTAGAAGCTAACATAATTCCAGCAAGGAAAGGCAAGGCAGAGAAAGAAAGAAAATGTTCAGCCCCTGAAACATTTCTAACTGCCATGAAATGGGTGGTTTGCTACTCTTCCATGATAATAGAATCACTTCTGCCTTACAGATCCTCCCACCACATCTCAACTAGTCTCAATTCTGAACCTTGTGAAAGAGAAGAGAGACCTGCAGGACTCAAAATGGGAGTTTTAGTAACAAAAGCAGTTCTCTGGCAGTCTGAGTATTGTTGCTCTTATGTTCTATTTCACACCTAGGATTCGTAACCTGTTTTGACAGTGGTGCACACAGCTTTTGAACTAAGTTTTCTTTCAAGTATCCTTTGAAACAAATGTTAATACAAAAGCCAACAGACAACAATGATTTTTTTAAAATCTTCCTGAGAAACAATTATTCTTTTTTTAAATTACATAGGATTAAAAAGGCTGCTTTGCACCTTTCCAAATCAGAAATCACAAAGGACGCTTGACAGCAGATATTAAACAGACAATGTCAAACTGGGGAAATTGGTGTCCACGAGACTAGGAAAGATTTTTTCAGTGGCAGTAGATTTTCTTATGTGTATTAGGGAAAAACAAATGCAAATCATATTTATAAACCTAATTTTTATATTGCTTGAATTAGTGATACTGTCAACATTTCTTCAGTTTAAATGTGGCATGCACCACTGGAACCACTACTGCTTCTACAAGCAAAACGATTTTAACTGTCTATATTATGCATCAGAATTGCAAGGCTGGAACTGAACTCAATCATTTACTTTCATGGCCACAGCTTGGTTTGCTTGCAACATAAGCACATGGCTGTTTTTCAGCCACCAACCTGAAAAATCAGACCTTAATATCTAGCTAACAAGCCTACTCTTCTTCGCTTCCACATTTCTGCTATAAATATACTAGAGAGGCAATGTACATATTTGACTCCAGAACACACGCAGAATAGAATTTGATGTCAAGTCCAAGGACAAATCAGAGCTAAGTTTTGACCTCAATGGTATTGAAATTTGGGTGATTCTTTGAGATGTGTCCATTAAAACTGTTTTCTCTTTATATTGGTAAGAGATAAATAAAAGCCCCAGAAAAGGTACTGGACATAGGATAGAATACAGGAATCAGTGTGCACACCTACGTGAGACACTAAAAGCACAGTAGACTAATTCTACTGCACAGTAGCACATAACAGCCAAAGCAGAATTAGCGTACTGCATATTAATGTCATCTAAAAGATGTATGCCGGTGCTACTGTGCAGTAGCACTGATTATGGTGCATTTAGTACCTATTATTACAGATACTAAATGTTATGTGCTGTAATTACAGAGTATTAATGCACGTGTAGACATGCCCAGGAGGTCTTTCCTCCTTTATTGTCTTGCTTGTTTCTGAGAACATTAAACTTAAGGTTCCCAGTAACTCAGAACACAGTACTTGGAAGTTGGCTAATCATGGTTCTGGAGAGGTAAAATTCATTAGTCATAACACTTCAGAAATTCAGTTCCAGGGTGAAGAATCAAATGGTTGTTTCAAGACTTGTTAGCACATTCCAAGGTTAGAAAATTCAAGGCATGTTAGCCAATTTGACAAGGACTGCTAGAATTAAAAGTAGAAAAACTTTATGCAGCCTAATCAGGAATATTCTTCAAAATTATTTCTTTAAAATAAATACTAGAAACTTCAGCTGGGTGTATGGGTCAGTCATCTGTAATTTTATAAACACTTTGTATTTATGATGACTTAGAGCTGTAAATATTTTGATATGGTGATTAAAGATGGAATCCAGTTAACCAACATCCTGCACAGAAAATGCAAGTACATTGAACTGTGCCTGAGTGTGCAGCTGCACATATTCCTGCGTTGGGAGCAAACTGAGGCTAACAGGAGCAGCTTAGTCCAGGGTTACTCCTGCCCTGCTGTGCCCCCCCTGCAGCAGCCAGAGGCTTCCAGGGGTAGCCCTGGACTACAGGGGGGTTAGGCCTGGGCTCCAGGGGCAGCTCCTTCCCAAATACGTAGCGATCAGGGTCATCCCCAAGTCCCAGGAGGGCTGGGGGGGAACTGTTCCAGCTCTGGAGGCAGCTTCCTCTCAGCTATGTAGAGCCAGAACAGCTCCCCCCAGCCTGCAGGGCTCAGGGCCCGCTAAGATCTCCACACAGCTGTGAGGGAGCTACCCCCACAGCCAGGACAGCTCCCCACACCCTCCAGGGCTTAGACAGGCAGTTGTGGCCCCCTGCTGCCTGAGCTGATTGGCTCCCAGTCAACATCTACACATGCGCTTCAGCACATTAAAGTGCCATTTTTCTAGTACCTGGATCCGTAGGTACTAGCAAACAATGCTTTAAATTAACCTACTGCAAAGTAATTGCTGCACACGTATAGATGGTAATGCTTTACAGTACATTAGACTAATACACTCATGTAGATGCACTCTGTGTGTGTGAAGAGATCCGACTCTGTCATGCAAGACAAGTACCCTGCTTCATAAAGCCTCCTAAATCCAATCTACTTTTCTTTTGTTTTTGCAGAGTAGAATCCTGCCAGTTCCATTGCTGGAATAGGAGAGGTGGAGGCTGGATTTGACAAAACAAAAAAACAAACAAAAAACCCCTTACGCTTGCCTTTTTTTTCCTAACCCAAACTCTCACTGAAGTCCACAGGATTGCATCACGTAAGTAACCCATGCTGGGCACTAATTCTCAGCTGTCATATTCAACTACATTTGAGTTGCATCTGACTGTGATTATTTGAGACTCTATAAAAAACAAATTTTGATGGAGTTACAATTTTTACTCACTGAATTATATTTCCCTGTTAGAAGACAGTTTGCCACTAAAATTACAAACCGGATCTATGTATTATAAAAAAATGAAAGCGGAAAAGGCTATGGAGAAAGTTATAATCATATGAAGTTCTGATGAGAACAGAAAGATCTTGAGCTTTGCTCTTATGGTTTTATTATGATGTCATTAAAACCCCTCAATGTATAGTATTTATAGGTCTTTACTTCAGAAGCTATGATTTATTCTATATATTAACATCTAAAACTATAAACATGACATAACCTAGTAATTGAGAGAGGCCACAATCCCTGCTATGGTGTGCATGGATGCCAAGTCTGCTGAGGCAGATCTACAGCAAACAACTTGTTTTCAGAGCAGATCAGTAAAATCAGTTAAAAAAGAAAACAATGTTGATTACAGGTGCTTTTCAGTAACTGATAATTTTACTTAGTACTATACATCTGGTATATATAGTTTTCCCTCTACAAAATGTCTTGAAAAGATCAGCAAACAGGCAAGTCATTCCTACTAGAAGATGTCTTCTGCGGAGTTCAGATTTGTACCAACAGTTTGAGGTGTTTAGATGGAAGCTTTTAATCCAAGCCTAACTCTAGAATTAAATATTCTAATTTTGTATATGAACAATGTGTGGTCAATTCCAATTTCTATTACATTGGCATAAATCAGGAGTAACTACTGAAGTCAGTGGTAAAATATGTAAAGCAGTTGTGAAATCAAAAGGAAGATCAAATGGGTCAAAGTGACTTGACAAAGATACAGAATGAAACATCTAAGATTACATCCCAAACACTCCTGGCTCTTGTCTCCTCTCATACCTTAGTAATGAGCTCTTTTTTGCCATATGAGGAATCTACAGAACTTGCAGATGAACCAATTCCAGCCCTTCCTGTGTGCATGTAGCAGAATCGCTAGAGATTTCAATCAAGAGAATTCTAGGCATTTGTTGAGGACAGGCCTCTTCCAAGACATTTTTCAAAAGAAAAAAATTGCTATTAAAATAACACCTAGCAATGTCCAGTTTCTATTAGTGTTAGTGCATGCATATGCACAGTGCTTTTTATGCTTGTATTCTGTCAACACTACCTTTCTTCCCTACAAAAAGCTGTGACTACATGATTTATTGTTGTGGATGCACTATAAGATAAGTTGATTAAGGAAGCCTTCTAGCACCTTCCTTTTGAAGAAAAACTTCTTGGACGTTTTGGAATCAGGTCTTCTCATGCACTGAACAGAGCACATTTTGGGTGCTATTGCAATAACTATATTGTGCAGAAGATTATATGGTTTAATTGTATGGAAAACTGCAAAATAAATAAAAATCTTGGGTTATTTAATATAATTGTGCAAACCATCTTTTCAGAGACAGTGTCTCTGAATTTGCAGCTTGGATAAAAACCCAGCTGTCTCATTCTTTTATAAAGAATTTTATTTAGATTGGAAGAAATATGTAACAACAGTAGCCCTGGAGAAAGTCCCGTATCTGATATGGATAGTCATAACTGTAACCAGTAATGTGTTTGAACTTTGCTGTGGAACAACTAGGATAGTTCAAGTCTTCTTGCCACATTAGTAAAAAATGGTAATTATTTGTAGTCTAGAACAACCAGACTTCATGCTGAAGCTTCCTGAAAATTAGGCACAGTTCAAAAACACCAATGATTGCATTGTGGCAAGGATATCATTATTACTAATGAAAATGTATATAAATAGCCTTAACCCCCTCCTCCCCAAATGATTCTGGCTTATTAAACCTCAATCCTAAGCCTTTAAAAAAAATCAAGATTTTATCAGGAAGAAAACAGTAGTTTTAGACAGAAAGGATAGGACTAGAATCAGCGAGATCTTTATTGCATTTCTGGCTCTGCCACAGATTTCTCTTGTGGGAAGTAGTCATGCACATGACAGTTGTAATTCATGATTCAAACTCAGGATCTCCAGAACAAACAAATCTACAAGTCAAAGCTACACAAAATAAAAGGAGAAACTGGTAGTAGATACTTCTAGTCCTGAGCAAGGAATGCAGTGCAATGTGTGTGTATTCACATATATGCATGCGCGCGCGCGTGCACACACACACACACGACTACTGCCTCCCTAGGAGTGGAGAGCATGCTAGATGTTGTTTCCAGGTTATTTTTCTGCTGGGGCAGCCATTGTTATCATAGAAGAAAAAGCCTGAACATCTGTACACTCACAATTTCTCCTGGGAGAGCAGTGACTCTCCCAGGAGAGATGGAATGTCTATACACGGCCAAAGCCCCTGTTCCTGCCCCTTGCCATTTAAAAATGAATGGTTTAATTCTGATTCATTAGCTTCCATTAACTTCAATAGGATTTCAGGAAAACATCTCACTAGCTGATGTGCAGACACCTGGCAACATCAGACCACAAGCTAAAGAAAACAAAAAGCAGGCATAGATAGATAGCAAGAGGAATACATTTGTAAATACATGGGAAACAAGGAATGCTTTTGAGGTGAGAATATACTGCTGTGCTGACTGGATTATTGAGTTGATTAGATTCATATGTTTCTGATTGAGTAATTTAAAAAAGCAGAGTGAAAGGGGGAGATGCGTTAAGTTTATCTTATTCAATTAATATTTATTTTATCACTTAAACTACATTGAGCAGATTTTCATTGGAAGGCTTCACTGAAGAAATATTTTCAAATTAGTTCAGGTTCTTGTGGAATCTGAATGCATGACCCAAGTGTTTTCATTTCAGAGTTTGCCAACAACAGCCACGTTGCTGCTGCTGGTGACCTTGAGCAATAATCACTCAAGACAGACAACATGAAATCTGATAAGGGGGGAGGAAAGTGGGGTATTGGCCTCAGCACAGACAATCTGCAAGCAGGAGTTCCAAAATGTTAAAATCTTTATGCTTCTACTGGCACTGCTTGCTGAAGTCTTAAAAGACAGACAGTCTTCACACTGGACTCTTTGTATACTGACTAAAGAAATTATTGCTTCTAAGGTGTCCTATTAAAACAAAAACATTCAGAGAATTTTTTCCTTTAGTTTTAACTATGTGTTGGTGCCATCTAGTGTTATATGTTTTGTACTGACTTTTGCATCCAATTTTGCACCTGTATTAATTTTTTTGGCTGTTTAAAAAGAGGGAACTTATGTGAATGAAGTACAACTTCAAAATTATTTAGAGGGAGAGCTGTGGAAAAACCTGAAATGAAAATGCAAACAGATTCAAGACTTCGTCAACAATTTTCCTGAAGCTTTAGCTAAGTAGCAACCACTGAAAGCATGCAAGAGTATAAACAAAGACAAACTATGGGAAATTCTCAGCATATTATAAGAATGCAAACTATGTTGTCCTCCACAAAGCTAAAATTGTGAAAGCAATGCTTACATTAAAAGTTTAATTGCAGCATTTTAAAGTATAATATACCGTTTTATATTGATATTAATATCTTGTATTTTAGGATTACATCTTTCTGGTAGTTTTTTTGAGAGTATTCAAAAATGGTTCATATCTGAAAGTTTATCTAGAAAAAACAAGAGAGGTATTTAAACCAAAACAAAACAAAAACCAATCTAAGGCACAGGAGGATTAAATGCTTTAGCTAAAATTCAAACCTAGGGTTCCTAAATTGCTAAATTAAAGCCTTAGCCCTTAGAACAGTATCCTAGAAGAGTTTAACAGCCACACTGGTTTTGTATTTCTATTTGGCAATCTCAGGGCCCTCAAATTTGTCTCTCCATGATATAAGCAAAAATTATGATTTGAATATGGAGTCTCTAATTTCTAGATTACTGAATCAAATCCAGTCCAGGTTAGTAGTAACTGGACTTGATTATCATAAACTAAATGTTAGGTAAGTCACTAGTATCTGGCAGTCCATTTCTATGTTACCATTTGTCCACTGTTGCATAGAACAACTCTCATCATCCATCTGCCCTGTGCTATTGTCTATAAGATCTATGCCTTTAATAAAAGCATGAAGTATTTTTTAAATTGTTGGATTTAAAAAAACTGAAATAATTTGACAGTTTTAGCACAGATCCTCACAACTAGATGTTCATATCACAATTCGCACCTTTGTTGGCTATCTTAGGGAGACTAAATGAGTATGGGAAGTGAACTCACCTTCAGAAAATGTTCATCTCAGAAAGGGTTGATGGGAAAAAGGAAACTTACAATGCTGATGTACCCATGATGTGGTTAAACAAAGCTACAGCCTCCACTGCTTTCTACCTGATACCATTTATAAATCACTGTTTTAGATTTTTAGGAATTAACTGCTAATGGTTGTAGTGTTAGTTTGGTATTGCTAAACAAAACTAAGAGGGCATGTCTAAGCAAGATGTTTACTGAGGAGCTGAAAATTAGCTCCACAATAAAATGTCACTGTCTATATGTCCAACCCTATTAGACTAACCAACTCCATTGCAGGATAGCCTGGCTAAACACAAATACTACCCTGAGACGTCATTGTTTCATGTGCCTAAACACATGTGTAGACAGTGTTGAGGCTGTCTGGGGCACAAGGGTGCTTCAGTTCAGGGCTAACCAGCAGGCAACCCTGCACTGGACCAGCCAGCTGTTCCACAGCATGAGGAGCCCCATCAGAGCAGCCCTGGGCTGGCAGGTGGACACCCAGAGTCCCCTGCTGCCAACCCAGGCTGCTCCAACTAGGCTCCATGTGCTGTGCACAAATAACTCCAGAGCAATATGCTCTGGAGTCTTCTGGTCCCAGGAACATGGGCAAACAGCACACCCAGGAGCAATAAGCTCTGGGGTTTATTCATGCACAATAATTGCATGTATAGATGTGTCCAGAAAGTGTATATCCTAAAAAAATATGAGGATCTACAAAAAATGGAGACTGAAATTCTTTCATTTGTACTAAATGTCTTGGGTAAACAAGAAACTGAGATGAGGCTTAATATTAAATACCAAAATCTTAATGGTTTTCAACTGAAGGAAATGGAAAACATTGGAGGAATGAATCTGATAAATGAGGTAGCAGAGCTGCAGTTTTAAAAGTCACATACTTCCATAAGATCCAAGAAAAACTGGAGAATCTTGTTTTTCTGTAGGCTCCTTATTTTATTTTCTCTTGCTTTGATTGGCAAGTGAAAATATTTTAGCATGAATTTTATTGCTGAAGAAAAATACTATTATTTCATTAAAATTACATTGGAGATGCATCTCATACATCTAATAGCATCTTATTACCTTATGGGGAAAAAAGAAATTTACCCAGCTGTTCTTCTCACTAAAAAAAAAAAAACTATATCATCAGCGTGATAATTATAGTTCTCACATGCACATACACATGCTCACTGCTGAAGTCAGTACACAAAGTAAAACTGCAATCAGACCTAATTTCCCCACACTCAAAAGTGGGCAAAGTTAACTTGGAGTTCTCATTAGCCTTAGCAAACCTCTTGACAAACATGTCAAGTAAAGTAGAGTATTTGCCAGTACTACTCACTATTTAAAACTTTTAGGGACGGGAAGGGAAATCTGTGACTGTAATGCTCATTAAAAACTGTTGAAATGTGAGGGCCAGAGGACGCAAGATTGCTGTTAGTCCATAGTTCAGAAACAGCATGTGCCTGATCAGTTAACCCTTCCTTACATCATCTCCCTAATTTAGTTCAAGTTTGACCTGGAGGCCCCACATGGTTGGTGGTGGAATTTTGTTTGAGACACCAGCCGGTTTAAGATCACATTTATTGCACAAATCCATCTAATAACTTCAGACAGTAATGTACTTCATTCATTGCTGATCAGGGTGGTACTTGATTTGGTAAAAAAGAGAAAGGCCAATAGTAACTAATAGAGCTGGTCAGAAACGAGCAGGGGTACCACAGAAAAACAAGTAGGAGATGTAGTCTGACTGGAGAACCCAACCCCTCCAAGGGCCCTGAGCTACTGCTCCTCTTACAGAAGTGACTTTGAAATGACTTTTTTCTGGTCCTGACTGACAGCAGGTAGCACAGATGCTTCCTTTCCCCCACCCCAAACTGCTTATTTAAAGAACTATTTATAGAGAATTTTTGGCTAGCTCTGATAATTATATACTATAGACTGTTTCCTACTCCAGGTTACCTACTGAGTTAAACAGAGCAGTGGTTCTCAACTTTCTGAGACTGAAGGAACTCTTCCATATCTTTTGTGAACTGAATGACACCTCATTTCAAAAACTAGTTTATTTACTACAGTGCTTACCTCCTTGCAGAGGGGCAGGGCCATGGACATGGGGAGCAGGCAAGCAGGGAAAGCCTAGGCCTGCCATTATCTGTTTATCCCCCCCACACTTCATTTATATCCTCACACCTTCTCCACCATCCCTCAAATGATCTCAAAGCGCCCTGGTACCCTGGGTGAGAATTACTGATATACAGTTTAGTCTCCTCTAACCTAATATTTCATTAACATCCAGTATGGGCCAGAGCCACAATGTTTGCATCTGAATCTCAGTCCCCCAAAGTTCAAAAGCATTTTGTTCAAAGATTTTTGGTGTAAACAAGGTTGTCTCATGCACTCAACAAGTGACCGTATCCTCTATTTTAAGATTAGACCTCCATGTATGCTATTCACTACAGTTGACACAAAAAATATATTACCATGTTTTCAAACTGTGCAAATGTTTCTTTCAGAAGGTCTGAATGAAATATTGGACTCACAATGAGCTTCTCTGATTAGGAGGGAAAAGGGTTATTCTTTAAAGAACGCTCCCAAAACATTGAACCTGTAGTTCAGCTGTTGCTATCAGTCATTCCCATTGCCTTTGGATATAGAATATTAGGAGAAAAATGTATAGCAGATTTATAGCAAACTTTGGCAGTTTCTTGCCCTGTCCTCCCTGCCTGAGTCACAGCTGGAATCCAATAATGCAGAACTAGTTATTTCCTGCAAGAATAAAATATTTCTAGTTATGATCATTCTCTCTGAGAAACTGAAAGATTTCTGTAGACACCCAGTGCTGCAGACACCCAGTAATTAGTTCTGTATGTTTGGTACTCTAGATTAACCCAGTTCCTATATTTAAAGGTATTTACCTTGCCTGAAAAGGAATAAAAAATATTTAAGGAAAGAGACAGAAAACTAAATAACCCAAATCTTTTCCCAATAGTCTAATATGTAGTAGTCTAATATCTCCTTAGATAGCCATAAATCTAAGTAAAACATTTAGAAACCAGAGCCTCTTCTGACATCTCACTGAGATTTAGAGAGATTAGAGCCTCTGTAACTACACTTCATGCAGCATAACAAATAAAGTAATACACTGACTCATGAAGAACTCAGGTGATTTGATAAATCCTGGTTTAGTATGTCACCTGACATTTTTGTACCTTTCCATTGTTTTCCTGAACTTTACTATGGTGCTTCTGAGTAGTATTTCTCCATAGAAATATTAGAAATGTAATCGTAGGTCAATTAGAACAATATCTTATAGCGGCAGAAGGTGGCTGCTAAGGGAATGAGTATTTAAGCAGAGTCTGTCCAAGATGAGCTGTTCCCTCTTCCATTCTAGTTTCCAGAATTCAGGTGCCTAGAAAGTCCTTATATAGACTATAGCTAGAATAATTCATGCCACACTCTCAAGGCAAGAAGCATCAGATGGTTCAGCCTTGTTGGGGTACACCTTTGAAAATATAAACAGTAAACTTTAATAGTCCCATTTCTCCATGAGTCCTGTATTTATTTAAACATATGTCAGTTTGTGAATGGAGACTTAAAGGCATTACTATGGTGAATCCATATCTATCATTATGGTTTCTGTCTAAATTTTCTCAGGTTAGGAGCTGTCTAAATAATAGTGGGTTCTACATTTAGAAAGAAAGCTTAAGTCATGACAAAAAAGGGATTTGGGGTTTGTTGATGTTTTAGTTCAAACTCATTACATTCAGGATTTCAAACATAAATCCTTATCTGCTCTAGGCCTTATTTCATGCCCAAGAGGCTAACATGGAGTGGATGAGCAGGGCACATGCCCCAGGAACTGCTTAAGAGAAGGTGCATCAGAAAGACTTTGGGGCAAGGGAGATGAGAGCACCTGATCTTCCACTTCCCTACTCCACCTTCACTTTCTAGGTGCAGGAAGCTGCGATTCAGGCAGTATGTGTCTTGGGGCACGTCCACAAATGCAAGCACGTGCGCTTGCAACAGCTCAAATAGAAGCAGTGCAAATTTGAGCCGGGGCTTTTTGCCTCAATGCACATGCTCGGACATGCACTTTGTTGTGGAGCAAATTGTGCCACTTGGAGCAAAATAACCCTGCCTGGCTCCTCCTAGATCTTCAGCCAAGGGGAGCTAAAACCTGGGGCCAGACTCTTGTGCTGTCCCCAGCAGTATAAAAAGCTGCCCTTTCCTGGCCCCAGCAGTATAAAAAGCTGCCCTGGCAACTAGCTCAGGGCTACTCACTCTCAGGAGCTTCTGGGGCCGAGCCAATTGTATCTGGGGACACTGCCCTTGTGCCAGCCGGACTGCTCAAGCAGCCCTGAGAGTTCCCTGCATCCTTTACCCACTGCAGCAGTCTGGCAGTGAGGGCTGCTGCCTGACTGTGATCTGCTGTGCACCTGCCAGACCCAGATGGGGACTGCATGGCCAGTAGAGGCATCTGCTCCTCTGGTCCAACTGCCAGTGGACTGTGGTTACAGGGTTGGCCTTTGTGTGGCACTACTGCCATTTGTGCCCCCTGCCTGGCCATCTGGGCAGCTATCATCCAGAAGATGTTCCAGGTGCGGATGCCTGCTTTGAACTGTCAAAGCATGTCCTCCTGGCCCCATTTGTCTAGGAGGTCAGCCATAGACAGATGGGTCCAAGGTGCCAGCTCTGAGCAAGCAGGGCCCTGCCACTGGCCTCTCTAGCAGAAATTCTGGTGTTCCCTATTGGAAAACTGAAAAATCCGTGGTTAAAAAAAAAAATCCCCAAATCACTGTCTAAAATACTCCCAAATCCATGTTACTCCACAAATAAAACAAAAGACCACTATAAAGAGAGACAGAGAGTGAGACAGACAGCGATCAGTTGGACAATGTTTTATTGATATATCTACAGTGCTAAAGCAAGTCTCTTATCATAATAATAAAGTGAACTCTAAATACAGGTTTCCTGAATTCATGAATACATATTTCGCTGCACTCGCACAGGGCAATGGTCCCCACACAAGATGTTGGCATGCCACACAAGGGCTATGGCCCCCCCAACAGGGGATTCAGCCCCTACACAAGGGGTTCAGCCTCCCAACAGAGGGTTCAATCCCCAACACAAAGGGTCTGTCCCCCCAAAAGGGGGTTCAGCCCCCCAAAAGTGGTTCAGACCACTAACAGGGGGTTTGGCATGCCCACAAGAGGTATGGCCCCCCCAACAGGGGGTCCATCCCCCACACAAGGGGTACAGCCACCCAATGGGGGACAAATGGCCCCTGCAGGGGCTACCACCCCCCTGCAAGGCCCATATGCCTGACCCCAGTCCCCTGACTGCTGCCCCACCTGGCCCCATCCCCCACCAGCTGCTGCAGCACCCCCAATGGCTGCCTCCCAGCCCCACCCCTGCTCCCCCAGACCCCTCCAATGGGTTCCCCACACAGCCCCACCCTCCAACTTATACCTCTAGGCCCCCAAGGCTACCCCCACAACCCCAGGCACCATCTCTTCCATCCTACCAGTGAACGGACATGGAAGACGGCATGAGAACTGCATTAGAGAGACCAACTGGTGCCTTCAGCGGTGGTGTCTTGAAGCAGGCTTCGGCTTCCTGGACAATGACCCGCACATCACAATGAGGGACATGCTCAGTTGAGATGAGCTTCACCTGCCCCCCAAAGGTAAGTGCGTGTTTTCTTCTAGGTTGGCAGAACTCCTCCAGTGGGCTTTAAACTAGACTCGTCGGGGGGGGAAGGGAAGATGAGGGCAGGGGAAGCTGTGGACCACCAAACCATGTGGCACCCACAAGAACAGCCCAGCCTGAAAAAGGAGAACATTGGGAACCTGCAAGTCATGGGAGGGCCAGCAGTACAGCACAGGTAAGCAACAAGAAAGTAAGAAACAAGGGGCCCTTTGGGATTCGGAGCGGGGGAGGCAGCAAAGGAACCAGTCACAGGGCTCAAGTGCCTATATACTAATGCTAGGAGCATGGGGAACAAGCAGGATGAACTAGCATTCCTGCTTGCAGAAAAACCCATGACTTAGTAGGGCTAACAGAAACCTGGTGGGATTCATCCCATGACTGGGTGGTGCATATTGGGGGTTATAGGGCTGTACAGAAAGGACAGGGAGAGGAAAGGGGGAGGGGTTGCACTCTATGTCAATGAGCAGTATACATTGACCCTCATCAAGATGGAATCGAAGGATGAGGAAGTAGAAGGTTTGTGAGTTAGGTTACATGGGGGGCAAGGAGAAAGGGATTTGGTGGTAGGGGTCTGCTACAGACCCCCACACCAAGGGGAAGAACTAGACTCAGGGCTCCTGAGGCCGCTCTTGGAGACCATAAAATCTAAGGAGGCAGTAGTCATCGGGGGCCTAAACTACCCAGACATCTGCTGGGAGACGCAGACAGCAAAGTCCCACCGTTCATGTAGGTTTCTAACCTGTGTACAGGACCTTCACCTGACACAGGAGGTATACGGTACCACTATGGGGAATGCCTTACTGGATCTGGTATTGGCAATGGGGGATAACATGGTAGGGGACCTACCGATCAGTGGCCATAAGGGGGACAGTGATCACCTAATAAAAGATTTCTTCATAAGACATCGAGTGGGTAAGGTAACTAGTAGGGTGAAAGTGCTAGACTTTAGGAAAGCTGATTTCAATGAACTCAGGCGATTAGTCAAGGGCACACTGCAAAGTAAGAATTTGGAAGTAATGGGAGCCCAAGAAGAGTGGCTGTGTCTTAAGGAAATAATCCTTCGGGCACAAAGGGAGACAATCCCGATGTGAGGAAAAAGAGGGAAAGGGGCCAGGAGGCTTCCGTGGCTGACCAGAGAAATCCAGGGCAGCCTAAGGGCCAAAAGGGGAGCACATAAGAAGTGGACACAGGGAGAGATCACCAAAGACGAATATACCTCCTCTGCTCGCGCTTGTAGGGAGGCAGTTACACAGGCCAAAGCTACCATGGAGCTGAGGATGGCATCCCAAGTAAAGGACAACAAGAAATTGTTTTTTAGATATATAGGGAGTAAAAGGAAGGCCCAGGAAGGAATAGGACCCCT
>JAGPOW010000304.1:58073341-58083380 GCA_030014935.1 Caiman crocodilus | reverse complement strand
AGGATTTTGGATTTTTACTTGTTGTGCACAAGCCTCAGCTTAGCATGACTTTTCCAGATCTTACTATCGTCTTTTAACAGACTTAAGACAATTATTGGCGTGTTCATAAGCTTTTTTGGAGAGGACTCCCACCAGTCGTCTCGGGAAAAGTATGACAACACCTGTGATTAGGTCTCCAATGGGCTGGACGCTGTGATGAACCCTTAACCATTGTTCAAATGTTGCCCATACCCACTCTGACTCAGTCTCTTGCCTCAGCATTCCCTAACCCGGCAACTGAGCTTTAGTCAATTAAGTTTAAATAGGCCTCCCATAGTGGGAGATGCCTATTAAACTTAGAGGTGTGTGTGTGTTGGGCGGGAGGGAGTCCTTAATAAATCCAGATTAGAATTGGTCTGATAAATGCTGAGCTGGGTGTGTGTGAACATGACTTGATTAGCATTTGGAGCACAGATTCCCCATCATGCAGTGCTCCCCTGCTTCTCTGGTCCCAGACTCACTGCAGTCTCTGCTTCAGGCTGTCTGTTCTCCATCTCTCATGTAAATGAATGGTCATCTGGTTCCATCTCAGATGCAAATGAGATCTAGGGCAGTTGGTTCACTCTTGTCACCCTTATTTGGAGGATCTTAGGTGTGTCTCTCCCTGCATCCTAATCAGTTTTGTTTAGGTAGAGGAGGGGAGGGTGGGGAGTCAGACAAACTGCATCCTGTGCCAGGGTTGCCCAAGAACACAGAGCTGAGATGTAACAGTCATGACATACATACTAATTAAAAGTCTTGTTAGCAGTCCTAGCTGAAAAACTGGACATGATGAGCATGAAGGTTAAGGTAATTTCTTAGAGCTAAGGCTAGAGCCTTATGCCAAGATGGAAGTATATTGATGGGGTAGCAATGAAGTATGCTAATGGGGTAGTAAACTGATTAGGGCTGTGCAAAGCTTTGGTCCCTGATTTGACTCATTGGAGATTCAGCCTGATTTAGTTCATCATTGCTGTGGTGCTGGGGTGTTTGGAGCATCCCACAGAAGCATGGGGGGCTCCCCAGCATGCTCGGCAGCAGACCTGGAAGTGAACCAGAAGCACTTCCAATCCACTTCCAGGTCCTCCGGGAAGTGCATGGGGAGGCCCCCTAGCACCTCTCTGGCTCAGCAACTGGTGCCTCCTGGGTCTGGGGGAGGCACCTAGGGTTCCCCTGTGGCTGATTGCCAAGCCAGGGAGGTGTGTGGGGGGGGGCCCTAGTGTGCTCCTTGCAGAGCCAGATGTAGACCAAAGGTACTTCCAGTCTACTTTTGGGTTTGCCACTGAGCACATGGAGGGCCCCCCCACACTCCTGTAGGATGTTCCATGCACATCAGCATTGCAGCAGTCATGAGCCACACCTACTACCTTAAGGTATATAGAAAAAACAATTTTAACTTGTGCCGGTGTCTGAATCCCTGATTCTCCAAATCAGCATCAAATCTTCAGATTTGGATTCGGCTGAATCAAGAGAAGAGCAGGTGTGCTGTACACAATACTGAACAGTTCATAGACTTGCATGTTAGGTGAACGATATAATTCCAGAGCGGTTTCCTCTGGCTTCAGATTACACTTGCAAAGTTGTCAGGAAAATTTACCAATCCATATACAATATATACTTATCCACCTGTATCATGATGCTAATTCTAAAAACAATGAGAGATTAAAAATCCTTTGATCCAAGCAGAATGGATTTGCTAGAACTGCTTAAATGAGGTTATAAAATTTCATTTTTTTTAGAAAAATGAGCGACCTAGCAGCAAAATACCTCAAATATATAACTAGAGAAATGTTTTTAAATAATTAAAATTCTTCCTGAATTTGTTTATAAAAATTTTCAGTTTTAAAGATGCATAGGTTAGATGAGAATGAATTCAGTTGCTATAGAAGGTTAACTAAAATCACCATGTATAGTTTCCTCTCCAGCCCAGGTGCCTTTCATAGGAATTAAAAGAGTTTTAAAATTCTGTTTGGGCACTGCCTGAAACTAGTAATCACAGCAATTCTTGAATCTCTGTGCTCTCTGGCTGAGTAGCATCCAACTCCACAAATAAATCAATGTTTTCATAGCTGGTAAGGCCAGCAACAGCTTCCCCTAAATAACAGTGCCTTATCAATAAAAAAAACTTTAAATAGTAGTAAGACTAAATCGTAAAAAATTGCTTTCAGATGTGTACATATCTCCTGTTCAAGTCAATAGGAGTTTTGCATGTCCACCCACAGACTTAGAACTCGTACCAACATTAGTGGAAATACATATCAAGAGTAAAGAAATTCACTGCCACTCTGTATCAGGCTCTTTGTATTGTATTTTAACTTATGCACATAATCAGGAAGACAAGGAACAAAAATAACACACAAACTGATATAAGTGATCAAAAACCAGTTCAAATCTGTAACACAACAGAAGTTCAGTGCACATAAACCACTTTCAAAATGCCTGAAACTTGCAAGGATGTAGCATCAGATTTAACTGATTTAGGTTAAATCAGTTTTATTGAACTTCTGTCCCAGATTCCCTCCACATTCAAGTTAACTCACAAACCTCCCTCATCCCAGGATACTATGAATCTCCCCTGTAACCCCCCTCTCACAGGGTGGGCCATTTAGGCTTGACCCAAGCTGTCTACTCCAGCCCAGCAGGGAGATAGGCTCTAGCACCCCCCAGCTATTGGCTTGGGACACTGAAAGCATGTGGCTGCATTTCTGGAATCAAAAGTGAATGCCTGATCACTTGCATATTGGTTCAACCTACACAGATTAACCTACAAAGATTGAATCCATTCAGCCTTGGGCTTTATGACTATCTGTACTTAGCTTAAGATACTAATAAGAGACCCAGTGCAGTTAATTTACATCTAAGTTGTATAAAACTAGCAAAGATCATGTTGCTATGTTATACTCTCTCATTCTAAATCAATCCTAACCCTGTTCCATTTATAATGTCAATTAAGCCCACCATACCAACTTCTGATCTCTTGGCATATCTTCACTGCACTCCATCTAAACAAATCATTTGGGAGTCAATGGTCTGTCGTGAATGTAAGGGAGAATAGAACTCAAAACAGCCTTCAGAGGTGTCCAATCCCACTTAAGATGAGGGGTCATCCAAGGACAGAATTGGAGTAATTTTCCATTTGGATATATTTTCCAGAAAGCATCAGAAATCATATACAATGCATGTTTGATTTAGGTGGAAGGACTTTTAATGTCCTTATGTAGTTTCTAACCATTATTTAATGCTTAAAAGTGTATAATTTTTTTCTATCTCTGAGATATATTTTCCTAAAATTTCTTGTATGAATGTACATCTTCCAAATAAGCTGGAAGGCTGAAGACTAGCTGACAAAACAGGTTTTATTTTATGCATATAAAAATATTTTTAAACTGTTTTCATCTATCTCTTTTCTTCACCCAAAGAAAATGATAATAGGTCTTTGTATATTAATAAATGTAGAGAGCCATTCCCACAGTGCTAGTTTGAAGATTATCTTTTAGTTATCTTTTAGTAACTATAAGCAGTATTTGTCTAGATTATTTCAAGACAAGATTGTTACTGTCCTTGGACTTCTGGGCAAGGTCTAATGATCAACTGCAGCTCCTATTTTGTTTGGTCAGTCTCTGCAGTCAAAAGATGTTCTCTGCCTCCTCTCCAGCTACAAAATGACTTCTAAATGAAACCCAGCTCTCACCATAAACAAGAAGCTGGCTATATTTCCAAAGTTGCTTCTGGAAAAGGGAACTCCATTCCAAAAAATGTTAAATAAGTTCTTCATTTACATAGTGTCCTCCTTTGGACTCTAAATCAGTTGTTCAGAAAAGTAAAAGCACATATTTTCAGGTGATTCCAAACAAACTCTAATTTTGTGCCGGCAAAATAGTAACATAACCAAGAGTAAGAAAAAATAGCTAATTGGCCATCTAGTAACATTCGAGTATTGCAGGTTTAAAACTAGATATTACATTAAAAATGGACCTATAGAGTGAATTAGCATACCCTTCCTTAATTTCCTCATTCCTGCTTCCGTGCACAATGCAATCGATTCAATCCTGTTTGTTCAAAGTCCTTTGCATTTGTGGAAAAGAAGGTTATTACTGTCCTACAGAACTTCTTAGGAGTTGGCAACATATGGCCCACAGGCCAGATCTAGTCCATGGAGACATTGGATTTGGCCTCTGGAGCTGAAGCTTTAGCAGCATGTGGCAGCAACACAGCTGGGCAGCAGAGAGAAGCAGCAGTGGCCAGGTACTAGCACAGTCTGTCTTTGACATGAGCTGGGCCATTTTGCTTCACCACCAGAAGAATTGCTGATCCCTAGTCTAGGTTAATTTTTAATCATGAAAGATTTTGCAGAGTTTTCTAACATGCCATCAGACTTGTATACATGTAGCAACTGACTACAATTGCAATTGTGCTGATTGTTGACTGCCAAACCCAACTGCTAGAAATCAAAGAGTGGCTCTTGGAGCCACTCTAATTAAAGCACCCAGAGTGTCATGTGTATTAGCATCCCCAAACTGAAATAAAGTGGCAGGGGTACTTTAACTAAAGCTTGTCAAGCAAGCCTTAGTTAAAGCACCCCCACCGCCATTTTTCAGCATGGGAACACTGGTATGTGTGACACTGGAGTCTGCCGGGGTGCAGTAATTACCACGCTTCAGCAAACTTGATTAATCAAGTCTGTTCTGACGTGCTGTAGTTACAGCATATCAGAGCAGCCTCATTGCTCATGTATAGGCACCCTTGGTCTCAAGGCTTGAGTTAAAGCCCCACTCTTGTGCCATACAATCAGCCAAACTGATCATTCACAAACTCGTGTGTTTCTGACTACAGATACCAGTAAGCCTTAAAAAGTAATTATACAGAGCTGGCATATGATTCCATGATGGAGTGCATAATGAAGGCTACACACTGTAAATTGTACAAAGATGTTTTCTGATCCTAATACTTACTTTCAAGAGAAGATTTTCCAAACAACCAAACATGACAATTAAGTAAAGGGTATTGGGCATCTATGTAACATTTCCCTGAATTCTCATTTCAATTTGCCCTCTCAGGTAGATGGAACTATATCAGGGCGGGCAATTATTTCAGGCGGAGGGCTGCTTACTGAGTTTTGGCAAGCCATTGAGGACCGCATGACATGCAGCCAGGGGCAGATAAACATTAATTTTCTAAATTTTTTAGGGGTTCCACGGCCAGATAGAATGGCCTGGTGAGCCGCATTCAGCCTGAGGGCCACATGTTGCCCACCCCTGAACTATATCATAGCATAAACAAATTAAAGTTTTCTGATCTGGGTAATTTGTCTTGGCTAAATTATGGTTTCCAACTTAAAAGAAAGATTATTACCATAAAACTGCATTTTTCAGTCCCTCAATGCTGAAGATAATTTCCACTTGTCCCTGCAAAAAATAGTCAATGTTGCAAATGTAAATTTCTCTTTAACCTCTTCAGATTTAAAAGGGGGAGGGTCATTTTATGCAGAATGACTGACTGCCTTGGCTCCAAGCAATAAATTACAAAGCTGAGAGTGAACTGTAAAAAAGTGAGTTATGTTAAAATGTCTATCTTTTACATTTCAATGTAAATGTTACACAATGGTTTATCTAAAACCCTAGGCTGCTGGTTTGAAAGTGTACAATGTCAGTACAAGTGCTGGGAGGCTTTCCCCATGCCCCTGAAGCATGTGACAAAAACACCCACAATTTTTATTGATATCTTCTTTGACACACCCTGACTCATCTCCTTGTTAGGTGCATCTTTGAGACATATTCTCAAGGTATTCTCATACCCTCAGGAGTGCCCTTCAGCCCCAAGCCCCTCTCTATTGCCTGTTGTTTGATCACTGAGAACCAGATAAGATTTGCCAGGAGCCAACTCCTTGGCTTGTGGTGCTTCAACCTTACCCATATCATCCAGGTCTCTCCAGCTCTTAACAGAGGGGATTTTGCCAACCAGAAGAACCACACCTTTGTCCAGTAATGTTCTCCAAAATTAGATTTTCTCACCCCCTCAGCCCCAGCCTCTGTCCCTGCCCCTTGCATAGACCTATATGATCAAATGCTCTGAGATCACACTTCCCACTGACAGTAAGCTATAAGAAGACAGTATAAAGAGTAACAATAAGATTTATTATAAAAACAAGTGGTAACTTGAGAAATAAGTAACACTATGTAGAGATACAGAGATATAAAGAAAAAAAAGGAAATGCCTTAACAATAACCTGACCTTACCCTGCATCTTGAACTTTAGAATGCAGCTACTACTCCACAATTCAGGTTAGAAATCTGCTGCTTCCCTTGCAGTAGTATAACTACGGACAGGCCAGAGAAGTATCCTCTTTGGGTGCCACGTTAGGAGGAACACCAGAATTACCCCTCACCCCCACAGAGCCCATGCCCCAGCAGCATACCCACTCTGAGAACTCCAAAACAGTTCCTAGCTGCTCCTGCTTTAAGGGCATCAGCCAGGGTGGTAGCAGCAGCTCACCCAGGGATTACTAATGGACTGCATGTGTAAGATTGCTGCTCCTCTGCCCTCAGAACATGTGACCCCCTCCCACTCTCAGAACTCACATCCCATACTGGCTGTCCCACAGGGTTTGACCTAGATGCCAACTCTGGTACACCACTGTGCCTCTGACCTTTCTGTCAAGGCTTTCTGCAACATTTCTCATCAGCCAGAACACTCAGGCTGCTAGCTGAGGGCCTAAGGTCATTCCTTATTTCTGGAGAAACTAAAGACTAATACTTGTGTGGCAAGACTTAAGTATGGTTTCTTGTCTGCCCATGTACATATATATAGTACTGTATTCTTGAGAAGCCCAGACTATATACATACATTCCTGCCTCCCAACCCTCCCCCCACACACACACCCTGTGTACAGGAGTCTTTTCTGATTCATTTATAACCCAGTGAGTATTTACAGCCTTTCAAACAAAGATTACTAATTCAATATCTTAAGGATCCCATCTTGCACTTATTTCTTCATTTGTAATGCCCTTCTTTAAGTAGCCTGTTTCCAGATATTATTCTTGCTACAGGCCTTTCTTTTTTAACGGTAAATAGACAGACAAGGTTCTTTGGGTGAATCTGAAATCTTTTATTAGACCAACTTATAAAAGATATCAGATTCACCCAAAGGACCTTGTCTGACTATGTCCTTAGACCAACACAGCTACAACCTACACCCCTTTGAAAGGTAAAATTATCAATGTCTGGAAGGGCCTACCTCATGTGCACTGGACTGTATCTGCAAGGGTCTATTTGGCTGGTCATTAAACATATCTATGTCAGAGTCTAATTTTTAGTAATTACTTCTCTCAGCCATTTAGGCTTTGATCCTCTCCCAGGTGTGAAATTCATTGTTTAGGGATTAATACCTAAAAATCATTATTATGTTATGCAATCCTGGCCTTACTATAACTCAAGAACATTTAAATCAAATGCCATAATTTACACAAATGTAATGATGCCAATGCTAAGTACAGCTTAACGCTATGTATCCATGGAGAGCACGCATACCATACCAGTAAAACAAATTCAAGAAAATCTGCATGACGTTCCACAAACACCTCAAAATATTGTGGGTTCGTGATATCCAGTGATTTGGGTTTTCTGTTCACCACAGAACAAGATGGTAAAACCTGGATTTTCTCCTTTAAAGGAGAAAAACATGGGGTAAATATGGTTTTCCCCTTGCAGGCTGGCAGACGGGGTGAGGGAAGCAGGAGGAGGACGATCTGGCAGGGGGCACCATGTGCATGTGCATACATACACATACACCTGGCCACCAGGCAGCTCCTGCAGGTAAACCTGGCAGGAGGGGGAGGCTCCCATAGCAAGGGAAGGAGGGAGTTGGGCAGGGCTGGGGCTGCTGCCCATCTGAGGCTGTGCGTGGGGCTTGGGGTCAGAATGCATAGCTGCAGGGCTCGGGCAAGGAGCTGGATGGAGCCATGGGCAGCTCATCCCAGTGGCGCTGGCTTCCCACTGCTGCATGTACTCCCGGGGGGGAAGGCATGGGGGGTGCGTTCCCCCCCAATTTGTGCGCAGTTGGAGGCAGGTGCATGCTGGCCACTATGGGCTCAGGCTCCCTACCCCAGGGCCTCCACAGCCCAGCAGGCAAGACCTCACATGACAGGGCAGAGAAGGGTAGAGAAGCTCAATGCCACCACTACAAGCCCCATGCCACTATGGCAAGGCACCCCTTGCCCACCCAACAGCAGCAGGGGTGGCAGTGTGGATCTGTGCCCCTCATTGCTGCTGGGCAGGTAGCGGGCACCACACCATCAGGGCAAGGGGCTCACAGCAGTGGTACCAAACTTCCCCAGCCAGCCCCACTCTGCCTTGCTACACCAGGTCCCAACTGCTGGGCAAGGACACCAGAGGGAGAGTAGCAGGGCAGGAAGTCTGAGCCTGGAGTGGGCAGCCTGCATCCACCCCCTGCTCCACAGGCTCCACTCTAGCTATACAACACATGATGGCAAGGGGCTCAGGTGCTGATTGGAGGCAGGGGGCTGCAGACCCAGGTCATAGCCCTGTAGCCCTGGAAGCTGGGGGCTCCCTGCAGCAGGGTTGGTGGGAATAGATGTCTGTGAGTGGGAAGTGAGAGGTACCAGCAGGGGTGGGCGAGCTGTGAGTGGGAGTGAGGTGGACCAGCAGGGCCCAGGAGGCTGTGAGGGGCAAGGCCTTGGCATATCGGGGCTGCTCAGTGTCACAAAGCAATGGCTGGAGACATCCACAGCTGGACCCATGTCCTGATAAGTAAAGAGGGCAGAGGGAGTTCTGATTTTTAATGATAAAAAAACCCCAAATCAAATGCCATAATTTATAGATATTTAAAATTATTTTTATTATATTACTTTAAAATTGTAAGTACATCAGTAAAATGTGTTCAACTGATACCTACATATCATGGCATTTCATTGGAATCATGGGCAAATCCAGACTTGGGGGGTTTTAATAAGAGAATTTAAGATTTTTTTTTATTAGAGAAAACCAGGATCCCTGGTGATATCTTTTAAAATATTATTGTTCATTGACCTGATGGCTTCACTCCAGTCTGTAAGGGCTGAATGACTACAATAAACTATGCAATTCCAGATAAGCTGAATGGCCACATCAAGCAAAACACTAAATGCAGGATTAAAAGATACATAATATTAGGCCTAATGATTATCTTTGTTTAGTGTTCAGCAAAATCAGGATTTTGAGGACCATGATAAACTTGCTTAAGTCTAGGAAGACAGAGTGGTGCCCTTTTGTATTCTCTATTGGAGAGAAGTTTCTTATTGTGAAGAGTAGCTCAACCTGATCTACAGGGGACTTCTTACCAGCCTCTGCAGAGAAACAGAGGAATGAAAGAGTATGAAGTTTGTACTAGCCTCTCACACACAGAAATAGACTGTTATGTAGGAAAAACTGGAGGAAGTACAGCTACTGCCTACACACTGCTTTTACTTTGAACAATACAAAGGTCTCCAATTTCCTATCTGGTTCTTTTCAGGAATACTACATCAACTTTAAAAGTACATAACCACAGTGAAAACATTAGTCTTTATTTAGAGTTATCCTAAATATTGCAAAATGCATGCTATTTCCAATCTGGAGACATATCCCTTTAAATATAGTTCAGATAAATGAATCCAATATTGAAAAAAATCATGAAACCCTAAAGATACCAGTTGTGATGGTAGACTTCCTGTTCATGAATGAATATACTTTTTTAAAATAATAAAACATATGCAACTTGACTGGGCATCCTTCCCAAGCTTCATTTTCTTAAAACATTTATGCTTCAGTGCTCATCAGCAAATCAAGATGTTCTAATACTACAAGGTTAAACAGCCTACATAAGCAGGGTCTGGTGAAATTTCTATCACCAGGTAACAGCTTTCATAGTTTCATAGTTTCATAGTGCCTAGGGTCAGAAGGGGCCTAGAGCAGGCCATCTAGTCTGACCCCCCGCCAATGGCAGGAAGGAGTGCTGGGGTCACAGGACCCCAGCCAAGTACCTATC
>JAGPOW010000304.1:58051345-58073241 GCA_030014935.1 Caiman crocodilus | reverse complement strand
CAGCAGACCTCTCGGCCCAAGGGGTCAGGACGGCAGATGGGACGCTCCGTGCCCCTCAGGATGGAGTCCCCAATGACCAGGACTTGACGCTTGCTCCTCCTTTGGGACCTCTTCTTCTTTTCCACCTGCGTTGATGGTGCATGAACAGCCCCTTGAGGGGGGTTCTCCTCATCAGTCTCCTCCAGGGTGGCCAGGGCTGCATACCTGTTCCCAAGTGGCACCTCAGGTAAGGGCTCTGCAGCAGCACGGGCTGCCCTGGGTCCAGGGGGAACTTGCTGCCACTGACGAGTCACTCTTCTGGGTCTGGGGAGCACCTCAGTAGGTTTCTGGCCCTGCAGAGAACAGAAATACATGTCAATTTCATGCTCTGTCTGTCGGATCCCCCGCAGCCTGCTCACCTCTGCCTGGAGCTCCCGCAGCCGCCCCTCCAGGGCCTGAAGATGGCCACAAGAGGGGCAGCCAGGGGTCGCCCCAGGCATCACCCCGACCCCCGGGAGCCCCGCCCAGCCAGTATCCCCCGCCAGGATGGGGGAGGTGGACAGGGGGCCCCCCAGGGGCACGGTCTGGGTGGCAGCCTCAGAGGTGCACCGGGGGGGGCAGCACCAGGGAAGAGGGAGGGGAAGGGGCCAGGCCCCTGGCAGTAGCACTGCGTGTACTCACCATGATCCCAGAAAAAGTGGAAAAAGTGGTCTTCCCGCTGTCGTTGCTCTTCCCTTCCTCCTGCTGTCCGCCTGCGCAAACGCCGGTGCAAACGCCGGCACGCCCTTACAGAGCACAACAAAAATCCTTCCTTTGAAAGGAGGAAGGGAGAGCAGAGGACTGTGGGATATTGGGTGTGTAGTACAGCAATACAAAGACAGCACGAAAAAGCTGTAATTAAGTAGGCAGCTGGGTAGGGGACAACTGCAGAGCTACATGCTATCAGGGAAACCCACAAGGGGTTAAAGAGTAGTGTGGAAGAAGGCAGTGGATGCAGTTCAGGACTAAAACTACAACACCTGAGAGCAGGCTGAGGACTGATTAATATGACTGGGGTGGGGGGGACCAGAAGGGTTTGGGGGAGACCTTGTTTCCCCTAGCGTCCCCTGGGATAACAAGGAATAACAGCCACAAGTTGTTGGACAGTAGGCTTAGATTAGACATCTGTAAGAACTACTTCACAATCACGGCGGCTAGGATCTGGAACCGACTTCCAAGGGAAGTGGTGCTGGCTTCTACCCTGGGGGTCTTTAAGAAGTAGCTTGATACCTACCAGACTGGGGTCATTTGAGCCCAGTCTTCCTCCTGCCCAGGCAGGGGGTCGGACCTGAAGATCTACAAGGTCCCTTCCAACCCTGCTTCTATGAGTCTATGATTATGATTCTATGACTAGAGAAGGCAGAGCCCCTATCAATTAATAGCTTGGATCCTGAGCCAGAGGGGTTCCTTAGTCTGGCTGTGACTTCCATTCAATTTAATGAGATCTAATCTAACAATCTAATTTTCTTGCAGAAGAGCCAGGTCTGTTCCATAAGAAATCCCTTGAATGGCTCTCTACTCTCAGCTCGAAAAGAGCTTCTCTCTTAGCACTGATGTAATAATGCCCATTCATTGCCATTAACTAACTAACTGAAAAACAGTTGGGAGAAATCTGTTAACAAGTTTGTACTGATCATGTCCACAAAATAGCAAGTTCTAGGGGTTTTGTACTATATTGCTACTAGTCATAAGAGACATGAACAACCTTGTGAAACAAGTTAAAATCAGAACACTTCAAACCACTCTGATTTCTTATCTTAAATATAGTCTGGCACCAGTATGATGACAACAATCATCTAGTACAAAGGCTTAGTTGTTCAAGTAGCTTATAAGATAGTCTGCTATGCAGGTTAGTAGCATGAATCTGGTTGCACCTCTCTTTGGTTGGCTAGTCTTAGATTTTGCCTTTACTGTAACTCACTGGCCTCTGCTACATCTTTGAACTCTAACTGATAACTGATGAACACTTTAATTACCCATAGACTACACTACCACATACAGGTAAGTCATGAAATATTCTGTACTTGTTTTATGACACCATCTTAAAATCCTCATTTTAATGCATCTTTTTTTTTCCAAATGACAGATTCTCTCAATTATTTTCTATATGTTGAGTCTGGATTCAGGGAAGTTGCTTTTCACAAGAAACATTCCTATCATGTGATGTACAGTAAATATTATTACTGAGCAGACCTTTTCTCATCATTAATTTTCTTAATACAGCTGCTGGATATAAGACAGAAATGCAGTTTTTCTAACCACAAAAATCCAACAAATAACAAATGAATACTTTAGAGGATTCTGTTACATTGACTTGAAATGTAGTATTAAAAAGAAAGCAGTGTGAAAAAGCCAGACACTGTTCAGATCTGCCAATGAAGCATCTAACATGAATCTAATATGGCCTTCAATCCTAGGCCCTCATGTCTTGCATAATATATGCATGGGTTGACCTAGATTTTATAAAGGGGGTGCAAGAGCAGCCACTGATGCTGCAGGGTTGGCAGCATTCCCTGCTCCCAGCTTCCCCAGTCTGCACCAGATGGGCATATCCTGCAGCAGAGGGGACTTCTTTAAAGTCCCTGAATCAGGTACAAATCTTCCCTCCTCCTCTCAGTCCTCCCACCTTTTGCCTTTAGGATGGGAAGGGTAGGGACAACATGCCATGGAGGAGAAAGGCAGGGGGAGGTGGAACTTCTTACTTACTTCGGAGACAAAAAAATATCCTCAACTGCTGCTCCTATGGCATCAGCTGAAAAGGGAAGAGGTGTCCACAGCACTACACCCACTCTGGATCCACCCCTGAATGTGTGCTACTGTCAGTTGTTTTGCCATATCCTATAATGAGTATTCCCAATGATCAAGAACATCTGATTTATAGGCCAACAAATTGTTATGGTATCCTGGAATAATAAAAGATGACTCAGAGAATCAGTGGGTTCATAATAATATGCTATGCATTATAAAGATGAACCAAATCTAGGTCTCAGAAGATGTGGATACATCCTCTTCTCTATAGTACAAAACCATTGTATTCATGGATACAGATTTAGACATCTCATAATATTTCCATTTAAATAAGAACACAGAACATAAGAAATACTGAAATGTTGCTGTATTTGAAGCAATTGCTTTCAATGAAATAGTGGATAACTATGAAAAGAATTGTTTTGAAAAATGTCTTGCCAAGCACTTCATATACTTTTTATTGAAACTGAAAAAAGCACCCATGATGGCTTTTAAAAATAGATTTAAAACTTCAAATTGATGTAGTGCCCCTTCATGCAGGTATGTGTTTGGTTATCATATAACATTTAGTGAATAATGGAGGTCTCACTTAGATTGTCTTGTTACTTCATGATCTATTTATTTCTATTTCATTGTGTTGCAAACTTTAAAGAAAATGTTACTGGGGAATCTGATGCTTTCCGTGTAGTGTCTGATTCGGATGCGGTTTGGCAAACAGAAGGAGAATGGCTGTAGGTTTTCAGGAGCTCCACTAGTTTTTCCATCTCATGGTATTCAAAGGTTGTTTTTAATAGTTTTGCACATTTTGAAAATGCAGTCAGAAAATGTTGTCATTCTGTTAAAGGAGCTGTACACAAGATGGATTTGGCCGGTTTTTATTAAGAAAAATAATGCAAAGGCAGAGCATCAGGTGATATATATCTGGAAAAAAGAACATGCTGATTCAAGCCTCACCCTGAGATCTGGTATTTTCTCCAGCATCTCCGATACCTTTCTGATACCTTTCCAGGTAATTGGGCTGCTTTTCCCATCAGCACAAAGAAAAAACAATAAAAGTCCCATGGGACTGTTCTGACTGCATCTTGGGGACCTTTATGTGGAAAGGGGCATACCTGTGTGATTCTTCCCTTCCTTCTGACTAAACAGGAATGGATTAGTCACTTCCACAGCAACTTTGCCTCATTTCACCTGATAAAGCCATTCCTGCCATGTCGGGGAATAATGAAATTACAAACTGAGGGGATAGACAAGTGAACAAATTATACAGTGAGTTAAAAGGGGAAGAGGAGTTACCATTCATCAGCTGTTCTGCTGTAATTATGAGCCTGCTCTTACCCCACAGTAAGTGAAAAATGAACTAAGGATGTTTACGGCTCAGGGAAGCAAAGAAAGAACAGACACACAGACAGTTGCCACACAGCAGCTGATACATGGTAACTTCCCATCTCATTTTAAACCACTGTACTTTGTTCATTTGTGCATACTTTTAAAAACAGAATTGCATTTACATGACCACAACAATTGATCCTGCCTGTAAGTCATGACAAGGTGGCATCATATTTACAACAGATGTTTTAAGGAGATTCCAATGGATTCGGTGTTTGCTTCTTCAACCCTGGCATCTGAGTCAAGTTTCAGATGCAAGATTTTACGACTCAGATATTTCTCTCACTCCGTGCTTTACTCTCTCTCCTCGTCACTCATTTTTCCCACTTTCCCTTTGCAAGGTCCATCCTGCCAACCTACAAGCCTCTCTCACACTATCCTACTCTTACACTACAGAACACCTTATGTGAAAATACTACAATCAAACTAAGCTCCTTCACTATAAATTTGTTGTTTCCTTCTTGAGTTCTGGCATCTTCCCAGCTAAACAACTAGAGTTATGCATCTTAAGTGAATGGCAAATCCACAACTGCCATTTTGCCACTCTTTGCTCACTCCTCAAATATCTTTCTTCTCTTGCCTGTTTCTCTCAGCACAAGAGCTCATCAATTTCTTCCAAAAGAAAACTGGCATTAGTGTTCAACGTGGCCTTCTCCCTCCCCTCAGTTTCCTTTCCATCGCTATGGCTTTTCTCCTCTTTCTATCATGGACACAATGTTTTCTGCACCTCTAACCCCTGCACTTGCCCAGTACCTCTCTCCCATCTCCTAATCTCCTCCTTACTCACCTCCTCCCTTACTCATTTCTTGAACCTTTCTTTGTCCCTTATTCTTTCCCAAACCTATGCATCCTTTTAAACTCAGGCTCCTGAATTCCCTACATCCAACCTAGGTCCTTCTGAATATTTTTTGCAATTATTTTCCATGAAACACATCTTAGATGCAGCCTTTCCTATTTACTCTATGCAGCTAAAACTCTTGTCCAGGTTCTTATCATCTCACATCTCAGTTACTGCAGTGTCCTGTTCTTCAGCCTTAACAAATGCAGACTTACTCTGTTGATATCAGTTCAGAATGCCATTGCAAAAATCATTGTCCTGGCTTGTTGCTTGGGCCATGTCATCTCTCTGTTTGCATCCATCCACTCCTCCTTTTACCTGTATTGAATCAAACATAATCTCACTTGTCCACACTTTCAAAACCTTTGTAACTAGTCACAATGTTTCTTTCTCTCTCATTAAGTATCAGGAATTCCACTCTCATGCCTGATCATGACATGATGTGGTAGTTCAGCTGCCAGATGTGGCCTGGCTTTAAAATTGGAAAATGCTTTAATTTACCTTCACCATACAAAATGAGTACAACAGTCTGAAATAGTTATGGGAAAACTGACCAAACATTAAGGGAGATAAAGAAGCTAATAGTTATACTAATTAGTTGTACTACATGATGCTCAAAGTCAACCTCAGTGGCTTAAAAGACAAGATTCCCAAAAAAGAATCTCTCCTTGGTGATCAATTCCCCCCTGAAAGTCCAGAATCATAATGCCACTCAGAAGATCCAAGTTAATTTAACCCTCAATTCCCTTATCTAACATACTATGTAGAAATGTATTTTTCTGATATCATCCTGTATTTAAATTTAATAGCATGCTTAAAAAAGCAGACCTAGGAGCCCATTTAGAGGGAGTACAAGAATGACAGCTACTGCCACTGCTGTTGCCACACCTAGCCCAGTCCCTGCCATTGCCCCTGCCACAGCTGCTGCTCAGGGAGCAGTCCCTAGTTGTTACATCCCTAGACGACAGTAGCAGTCCCTTCCCTCCCGCTCCTCCCTCAGTCTAACTAGCCAGTACCAGGTATACAACAAAACCATAATGACATTTTTAGCCTTTGTACCACACTATTACATGACCTTAAAAAATCCTGGATACCTCAGATCCTATGATCCCAAGCAGAATTAATCCTCATAGAAATAATCAATGTTCCAGTGTCCTCTCTCATCCTCTACACCCTGGTGATTCTGACTATTGTGAATTTTCTTTACTTCTCCCTGGCTGCATCAACACAAGACGCTGACTGCACGGTAGCCTAAGGCTACTGCGTAGTAGCATCACATGGCAGTAACCATGACATGACGTTACTGTGCAGTAGTCTTATGCTACTGTGCAGTCAGCATTACAAAAACACTGTCAGCAATACTGTGCAGTATAAATAAGTACTAAATAACTGCACAGTAACAACTACTCAGTCAGCATCTCATGTAGATATGGCCTCCTAATAGCATTCTGGAGTTTCTTATTACATTTTACAAAACAGAAGATTGACACTTTGAATGCCTTTCAAGTAAATAAAAAATGTAAATTGAGTATTTCTAGCTAACCCCAAGTGGAGTTTATTTGCTAGTGTCTGAATTTTTGGCAGCATACTGAATCTGTAAAGAATGGTCCTAAATACAATACACATAGTGTAAGAAAATATAGAGATTAAATGTGTCATCAGTTCCAGTCAGCAGAAATGATCCAAATATCTTATCTACAGTATTCAGATTGATCTGTGTTTATGGGATAAAAAAATTAGCAAGAAATTTTCCAGATGTACCACAGCAGCCTGCTGCTTGCTCAGAGCCTCACTGCACATTGCATGAACGTTCAAGTTGAGCTGAATCCAGCCTCTCTCTCTCTCTTTTTCTCTCTCTCTCCATGTTCCTATTTTCACATGGTCTGCTCTCTCTCTGGCTTTGCTCTTTTTTTCAGCACTCTGTCATTCCAAAATATGTAGACACTAAGTTAAATCACTCATTTTGTTTATGTGGCAATAAGTTCAGTGTGTTTGCCGAAAAAATGTTCTTGGCCTCGGACGAAGCAGGCTCTGAGCTATCTCCATCTGTTTTAAATATGCCACAAATTTCAGTATGGAAACCATTGCCCTCCACTGGTAGCCAATTTGCTGAATAAACCTATATTAACAAAAAAAATATAATGATAATTCAACTGCAGTCTGTTTTCATATTTCTACATCATTTTGTTTCATAGGAATTCAGTCCTTTTATGGAAGGAGTTTAAATATTGGCCATGACTTTTTTCATAGGTCATAATCTATCTGGATCCATGGAAGTAAGTGAATTAAAATTCCTGTTTGCTTCATAATCATGAATGACTGTAACTTAGTAAGAAAAAGGAATAATGTTCTGCACTGAGTTCTCTGCTGTAAACAATGTCTCTTTTCTCTGGGTATATACACTGGGACCTGATTGTTTACTGTATACAAACACTAATACAAATAATAAATTACAATTCAGCTGATGATTGTACTTCTTTTAAATTCTATTGTGATATGCAACAAGTGATATTCATTCTTGTGATATTCACTATTGACTATGAAACAAGCTATCCAAGATGATTTAACAATGATGGCAGCACAAAAAGAGCTGGGCTCGCTGGTATAGATGTAGTTCTGCCAGCAGGTGTTGATTTCTGCCACCAGTTACCCTGACGTCCCTTAAAGACAGATGCTTTGTGAACACAGCGACATCCAAATAAAGGTTTTTACCAGCTGCACTATGTCAGCCATGGGGGGTGAATTTTTTTTCACACCCCTACCCCACATAGCTATGCCAGCAAACCAGGTAATGTAGAGAAGGCCAAAGTGCCAAGACAATGTATCGTTTTGAGGGCCAGCTGAGTACAGGGTTCCAGGAAATCTGGGTGCTATTCCTGGTTCTGCTGCTGCTGTCTTGTCTAAACATTGGCAAGTCATTGTTTCCATTTTGTGCTTCTCCTGCCACTCCTGCTATTGTCTGCATTGTCTGTTTACTTACAGCCTTGTTACATGGTAATTTTAGGTGGCTTCTGGAGTTCTTAACTCCTTGAACTGGCTGCACATTAACATCTTTTAAATGGCTTAAAGCACTTATTATTTGGCTTTAGTTACACCATTCCAGGAAAGGATTATTTCTAATCCACTTAATTTCCTGTTCTATTAAGGTATGGCCACTATGGACAGCTATTGCACCCAGGTTGAAGTCCTCCAGCATCCCAGTTTGCAGTGGCCCCTCCTGAGTCAAAGTGAGCTGGGACGCTGGGGTGCAGTAGGGTTGAGCATGGCACCTCACCCCCAGGGACACTGGGCAAAGTAAGTCACCTGGACTGACTCACTGTTCCCACTGATGGTGGCATGGAGGACAAGCTCCAAAGGAAAAAAAAAAATCAGGCCTCTCAGAGCTCAGGCAGCAAACCAGTCTAGACAGTGGCAGGAGGCACCGTGACCACCGAAGATAGCAATGAGCTTTCTCTGGAGCTCAGCCAGGCAAAGCAAGTGAGATTCAAGGCTGTAGCTTTCCTGGGGTGCTCTGTTCTTGCTAAACCTGACACAGCAGATCCACACTGACAGTGAGGCTGTCAGGCTTAAGCCCTGATCTCAGCACAAAGCTACCACAGCTTGATGAGACCAGAGAGCTTTGGGGAAGCAGCTTGGTCTTGTACATCTGCAGTAGCTGTATGCTCAGGGCAGGGCTGCCAGGACTCAGGCCTGACAGCCCTGCTGTCAGTGCAGAGCCACTGTTAGTTTCCACAAGACCGGACAGCACCAGGGAAGCTGCTTTCCAGGTCTCTCTGATTTCACTGCAACTGGCATGGTAGTGGGCCTGCTCTCTGCTCAGCAAAAGCAAAGATCTGGTCCTGCCTGCCCCTAGCTCCTAGTCCTGACCCTGCTGACCAAGCTTCTAGTGGCAAGTCACATCTGTGCAGGTGAAGAACAGTCAGAAAAGGATTTCTGCCTTAAAATATGACTGCTCCACTAAGCGAAACAACACTAAGTCGATTAACATTTGTGCAGCTTTTAGCATAAAGTATAACAAGGCCCTTAGATTGTCTCTTGCATAACACCTACAAATTGTACCTTAGGCCTCTAGACACTATTGTAATACAAATTAATAGATTTAATTATTGTGGGCCCCGAGGGACAAGGTGGGGGGACCTGCGCAGGCTGCTTTCCCCCAGCCTGTGGGCCACAGCGGGCACTTCCGGTTTCACTTTTCCTTTATAAACTGGCATGCTGGATAACAGAGCGTGCCAGCTTGTAAGGTGCCAGATAACACAGCTTTTACTGTATTTCACTTTGGCCAGAGCAGTGCCTTCAGACATCATCCCACGAAAATGTAAAGGACCAAATAAATAGGCTGGAAATTCCATCTCAAGTCCAACTTCATAAGATCTAGTCAGTTTCCAGTACTGACTGGCACAGAAATTTGAGCTAGCCTTTTGAAGGATTAGAGGGACTAACTCTAAGCTTTTAGAGGAAATAATACTCTGTTTCTCTCCATTTTACAGGTAACCTTTCTTAAGTACAAGAACACCAAGGGACTTGTTCAAATTTGTTTCTTCTGGCTTTAAGACCATGGCTGAAACAACAATATGGTAAATGAGCCCAACAGGATCCATCCTCTGAACAAGTATATAAAAAAATCCATTTACAGCATTTCAAAACGCACCATAAACAATCTACTGGGAAAAAGTATTGTGTCACAGGCAGCATGTTGGGTTGTCAGTCATATGCCATGTCACCAATCCCCTTAATTACAGACTTTTTGGGAGGACTGCTTAAGAACAACTGCAGTGCTGCTGTAAGTTATGTTTGACCTGGGGGAAAAAATAAACTAGGATAACTGGGTTTCCAACTGCAATGCAAAAAAGCATCCAGAGTGCAGGAGAGAATTTGGTCTTCAATCTAATAAAATGTCTTAGGTCCTGCTCTGCATATTGTGATGTTAGGTTTGAAAAGCCCCCAGAATATGATGTACAGGTGTCAGCCATATTGTTCCCCTTTCTTCTTACTGCAAAAGGTCTCTAGATTGGATCTTGCACAACCGAGGCTTTTATTCAGATCTTATAGGCATTTCTCATAAGATCCTCTGATAATATTAGTTCTGTGGCTAACCTTCAAAAATATATCATAGCTTAAAACTGATCATTTTGAGGTGAAAGAAGGCTATTGACAATTAGATCATACTCTTATTTTTTATTGATGCTAAGCTGAAGCATGGAGAGGAGGAAAAAAATCAAGATAGTATGTTTGTAAACCATTGTATATATTTTTTTAGTCAGAGCACTAAATACTTCACCTTTTCATAATTGTTTCCTAATCTAAGTCCCTTCTGCTTCAAGTTATTCTTGGCAGTACAAGATGACCTTAAAGTAATATTTTTTCATCACTATAACTAACATTTTTAAATCATAAAATAGTCTACCAAATTAGTTTCAACTGCATTGTAATTTTTACTTCCTCACCTAGGGCTGTTCCTCTGCAGATATAATCTATTTCAGTCTCCAGTGAAATAAATCAAAGTATCCACCTGTTTTTCTTCTGGAGAGGAAATTAGATTATTGGCATGATGAAATCCTTGCATTTGAGATACTGCTTCAGTTTGGCAAAGTCAAATAGCTCTGCTCATGTGATCTGGGAGCACATTGAAGCTCAGTTGTGAACTTAATAATCCTGGTTCACCTTCAACTTATTATTTTTACTACAACAGTCCAATTTTGCATTGAATTAATTCTTCTTTACCAATCAGGAGCTGTTATAGCCAATGGCACTGCAAACCTTTCACATGAAAAATTAAGGCAAGTCAATTAGAGAGAGAGCCTGGCTTCTTCCCAGACGTCACAATCTAGGGCAAGAACTCAGAATGCCTTCTTTTGCATCGTCATCTGAATCCCAGTGCTTTTATATGCTGAGCAGAACAAGGTGGGGAATATCTTAGGATCTGGGTGGCATAAAGGTAAGATTCCTCAACTTGTTAGGGAAATGAGCCAGAGTTCCATTTCAGATGAGCCATCTCAAGGCATGCAAGTGTTTATTTTTCACTCTCCACAACCTTTTCAGTCCCTGGTTTCACTGGTACTGCGTGCTAGTGCTAACTGTGATGTTGACTACCATTTGGGACCCACCTCATAAATTTATTATGCAAATCCCCATTACAAAAGAGTAACAATAGTTAAGCACTGTTGATCTGGATGCATTCTATTCTAGTCTAGTCTAGTCTAGTCTAAATTCTAAGATAGCAGTAAAAGGTTTAGCAATCTATTATTAGTTCCCTGAGACATACAATCTCTCTTCAAGCTTAATCAAATTAACAATGTATTAGTACACTACACTGTCCTCTATAAAAAAGTAACCCTTATAATGCTTTTTCACTATAGGTAAAAAAGAGCATTTCAGGGCCTTGTTATACATTCAATTTTAGGCAGCTTCTGGAGCTCTTAACCCATGTATTGTCCACAGATTAACACTTGAAACTAGTTTTAAGTACTCTTCAGGCAGCTTAAGATTGCACCACTCCAGAGCAGGTTTATCTCTGGTCTGTGTTACACAACTAGCATTCTATTAATGTGTGGCCACTCCCCACAGATAAACTGTCCAAGTTGCTATAGCACCTAGTCTGGCCCCTGTCACCAGCCTGCTGAGTGGCAAGTCACAACTATGCAGGCCAGGGACAGTCAGAAGGTTTTTAGTCTGAAGGTGTGACTGCTCCAAACATGAACTAGTACTAACACAAATCAACATCTGAGGAGCTCAAAGTGCAATATATAACAAGGCCCTCAGAATAACAGCCAGCTGCAAGGAGAGGGAGTGGAGCCTTCATACCAAATCTAAATGCCCAGTTAACATAAGCATTTATCCTATCATGTCTTAAATATTTCAGCTACAAATAGGGCAGTGTGGCACCTTATAGAGGCAATATACCTTTCTTTAAATATTTAATACAACTTCTTTCCTCTATTCTGGCCCACCTTCATCACTATTTAAAACCTCAGTCCACTCAAAGCAGCTGAAAAATAGACCAGCCTTCAGTGCAGATAAAAAGCCTCTAAAATAACTGAATATGTTTGGGGGAAGTGGGGATGGGGAGTCACCTTTATTGTGAATTTTTAAGTGGCATAAACCCCCTCCCCCCAAAATATAGGTTTCCACGAGTTATAATATTTGATTACTCAAAATTAACAGAGCAAAATTTTAAATTCTGAAGTTTAATGCCATGAAAACATGCAATTATTCATTAATCAAATATTTTTAAACAGAATGGTAAAGTAGGACAGTTAACTAGCTCTTTACTTCATTGAGGTGGTATGCCTGTAAATGCATAGTTTCTTCTGTGTCCTGCTATGAATACTGCATTGTTCTTTTTCCTGAAGCAACCTCTGCTTTTAAAAATAAAACTGGAATTTCCAATTACATGCCTATCAGACTGTTTTAAAGGTAACCACTAACAAATAGCTCAGCAGTTAAAGGTCATTTGAATCCCATTACACAATGCATTTTTCCAACACTTTCTTCCAGGAATCATATGCATTAAAAATTGCCCACATCCCAGTAAAAAACCTGTCTGAACTACAGAAGATGAGTCCTAACCAACTTCCCACTCTGAGGTATGTCAGAACTAAAATTCACATCTAGGTCCAGTCTTGGAAATTCATGTTTAACTGCCTGGCCTGCCCTCTGTTCTTTATCCCAAGTAACACTTATGTACATACATAAAACAAGGGGTATTCTGTCCAGAAAACATTAAATAAGAGAAGGGTCAGCATAAGAAAATTGATCCAGAATATAGTTCAGATTTGGAGTTAAAAAGTATCCAAATCTATTATTTTGGTTCAGTTCCCTCTAATTCCAACCAAGTTTTAATTTAAAAGTCATATTTATAGCATAGTATTTATGATTTTAAGTAAACTAGTATGGCACAGAATACATACACCTGAACAAAAAATTAAAACACTGTTTCAAATTAATCAAATTAGCTGAGCTAAATGTTTGGGTGACTACTTAAAATGGTAACAGCAAAACATTTGTTCATGTTTTAACAGATATTTTTGATACAGTTCTTGTTTACAGCTTCTGTTCCTAGATTTGATAGAAACTGAACTCAGACTTACAACTCTTCCTTGTTGTTTGTTTTGCATGTTTTTAATGTATTGGTGGGGGGGGGGGGTGTCTGTAAGTAAGGTTACTGCGTGTTGTTCTTCCCTAGAGTTGAGCACCAAGAAATTCCTGTGCAGACAGAGGTTTTAAAATCATATTTTTGTTGGCCTTTTATACCTATGGATCTAGAGTATATTTATACATGGAAATATTTCATAATAATATATGTTCTGTCCCCAAATAATGCAAGTAATCTACTGATAACCTGTGACTGGAGAAGCTTGTTTTTCTGTAGGCTCCTTATTTTATTTTCTCTTGCTTTGATTGGCAAGTGAAAATATTTTAGCATGAATTTTATTGCTGAAGAAAAACACTATTATTTCATTAAGATTACACTGGAGATGCATCTCACACATCTAATAGCATCTTATTACCTTATGGGGAAAAAATAAATTTACCCAGCTGTTCTCACTAAAAAAAAACAAACCCTAGATCATCAGCATGTGAGGCGTGGATTCTACCAAGATTGAAAACAATGAACCAATATTATCAAGGATATACCAGCCTATTGGCAAGGATATATGCAGTCTATTAATTTTGCTAATGATAATTCAGAGAGATGTTCTGGAACACATTTAGGCAATAATGAAGCTGGGAGTGAAAACAGGTTGTACTCTAAAGGGAGATGGATATGTTGACATTTCCACCAATCATTCTCTGGCTAGCCAGAAATAATTTTTCAGGCCTCCTCCTACATTTTATAACACAGAACACTTTTCTAAAACGTGGATTCCATTATAGCATTTTTTTATCTTGCCATTTCCACTTTTAGTGGAAACCTCTAAGAAGTAGCAGACTATTTTGTTTATCATTTTTATATCATAATATATATATATAATACTTAAATATGTTAATACATAAATAAGTAAGAGGAAAAGGAGAAAAATGTGTTCTCATTTGATCTTTTAAAAAGTGGGAGATAATAAAGCAGATACATGGGCAGGTTGTCTCAGATAGCAGAAGGTGCAGAGAAGATTATCTCAGCAAGCATAACCCAGATTGTAGAAAGGAGAGGAATGAGTTCTTCTCACTGTTGACATCTTTGTGTATGAAATGCACCAAAGGTCTTGGCTCCTGCAGTACTCTTTCAAAGCCCAGATCTCTCAATTACAACACTTATAAAAAAAATATGAAGAAAAATCTCATCACATCCAAGTATGATGGGCCCACATACCAAAGATAAAATAATTTATATTAATAATTGATGCTCTCTGCTATAACTGGCCAGGAATTTTTCACAATTAAAAGTTTTCATTCAGAAAGTGTCAATTGTTCTGAACTTCAGCTATACATAAAAAATGACTGGTGAGGAGGGTGGGGGGGATGTTGTTTGTTTGTTTTTAACCAAGACAGTTTTTTAAAGTTCAAAACATTTCATTTAGGAGTCTCAAAATAAAAGTAATAAAAGTTTTCTAGTTGAAGATCCTTTTTTATTTTGAAATATAAATGATTGAAATGAAATGTTTGAATTTTTTGATGATGTGGTGGTACAGGCTTCAAAATGATGTGTACAAGCTCTCCAGTACTTCTTTACTGTAACTTGCAATGATGAACTATATGCTATGGGAGTTTTGCTATTAGTGGGACTAGATGGATTAAGTTAAGTTAGTGAGTTAAGCCTACCTATGCTTCCTTCCTACTTCCTGATGGAAATATAGATGTGCCCTACACTGAGTAATCTATTTTTTATTTCTACCTAACCTGTGGCCATTGGACTTGTATTTTAGTTGTGTAACAGGGGTGACTATGTAGTTTTAGGAATAGGTTAGAAAGAACTTGAATGAGATGGTTTGAATAGGGGTGATCCTGCCATGAGGATAAGGTTGAACTAGATGACCTCTAAAGATCCTTTCAGCCCTACTTTTCTATGATTATATAATGGAATGAAATACGATGTGTTACTTGTTTAACAGTTAAAATCAAATTAAAAACTCATTAAGAAGTTTTAAACTATTTTTCTTATCTTTCTTACAAAGGCAGTAGATAATGTTAAACTGGTATCTATCCTCTGAAAGCCTGAGAAATTGCCATTTGAGCAGAAGTCACTCCCAAGCAGAAGGTAACCCACAAAGGCCCAAACAATCCTCACCCAAAGTGCAAGCCCTCTATTCACTGTCCAGCCTGAAAAAGCCAGCATGATTCTGAAGATACAAAGAAGCATGCCATGGAGCAGGAACAAAACACTCCCCAGAAACTATCCTCATTTACTGGGTGAAGGAGTAATATCCTCAAGCTAGACCCACTATCACAATCCCTACAGAAGAGAAATATAGGAGCTGAACAGTGGCCGAATCTCCAGCCACAATTCTATTTCTTCCCCATGTTCAGCTTGGCCCTACTCTTCTGTCTCCCTCAAGCAACAGGAGCTTTCACAGAGTCATATGTCATATAGTGGTTGTGTATGCTGTGTGACTTTGTCAAATATTCCTCTAACTTGAACAATAGAATGGTATATGGAGCTGTGTGTGGGCCTTCTGCACAGGGGAGATCTTCATCTATAACAATAAGTCTAAGAATCCATCCCTAAAAAAGGATACAACACATTTCATCCTCAATGCAATATGTACCCCAGATTAAATGGTTTGTAACCCAAATTAAACTGCATGTTTAATTTAAACTAAAATTAGTGAGATCCAACAGTGTACACTGAACATTAATATGTTTAAGGTTCATCTAAAAAATAATCTATCTTTAACCAGTTGCTCTTCTCTTCTCTATTTTCTTACATAATGTAAGGACATATCACTATGATACTCTAATGGCTGGAGTTCAGGACACACAGCATTTTGCTTACTGTTAACAACTAGTTATTCCTTAGTTCAAGCAACAGAGATTTGTGATTGAAGATCTTAATCAAAAGTCTATTAATTGGGAAATTTTCCATTAAAATCAGTGAGTTTTAGGTCAAGCCCTGTCATCTGACTGTCTCCAGCCCATCCCAACTGATGAATTCAGTAAGTGTAGGTGGACATGATTTGCTACATGAAACATATGATGGCATACAGTTCCTATGGCTTTTCTGACTAGCAGCAAAGTACCTCATAAACATTTTTTCCCTTCAGATTGCAGTTTTAGTACTTGGGAGTTTTGTTTTTCTGAGAACTGCATGAACAGAAGCTAAATTTTATAGCAACTATCTAGTCTCGAATGTCTGGCTTCTGTTAACTTTTCCATTACTACTGCTTATCAGACCCTTTCATAACAATACTGAATGCTCTAGGAGGGAGGAGGCAGAGGACTGTTTTCTAGTAGGTTGCTGTTACCAGCCTTACTTATGCTATTAAGTATGATGCCTTACCCTGGAGACATTCATTGAGAGTCTCAACCTATGAGGCAAATCTGACTAACAGTAAATAGAGAAAAAAACCTTGCAGGTGGTCTTGGCAATTGAATACCAAAGTGAACCTCTCTAGGCCAAAGAGATTCTCTTTGCTCTTCAGTCTTTTGAAAAAAACATTTCAAAATTATATACAGGGAAATGGATTTATCTAAATATATTTGTGCTGGGCTATTAATAGCCTCTGCTAAGGAATGGAGCAACTTATCTGTTGTGATCCTTTTTTCTGACTAATGTATCTTCTATTTATATATTATTCAAAAAGATATATTTGAAAATTACAAATAAATAAAAGTATTTGTAATTATTCAATTAACATTTTTTTCAAACATATTTCAGGATACATTTTACTTGGGCCATGGCCAAGATGTTCTGGTCCAGCTGAACTGAGCTGCACTTGGTAAGGACCTGAGAAAAGAGGCTTAGTTGTGGCATTATGCCTCATTCTAGGACCTGTTGGATGCTGCTTTAATTTATATTTACTGCTAATTGTACCAAGGGCAGTTCAAGCAACTAGAAATTAACTGAGTACATGAATGGACTGCCCATACAACTTACCCTAGTGGTCAGGAGGTAGATGGCATATAGAGCTTGTTGGAACAGTTCCTCCTGTCAAAACATGCTGTTTCATTAAAGCTCCTGAGCATGGGAGAGGGTGAGGTGAGGATGATGTTCACATTCTGTGAAGGCCTATACACAAGCACCAAGGCTGCTCCAACATGCTGGAATTCCAGTGCGTCAGAGCAGACTTGATTAATCTGTGGTAATTACCACACTCCAGCAGCCTCCTGCATCTCAGGGTGCAGATGGAAGTGACAATTTTCATAGATTCTAAGGCTGAAAGGGACCTCAGAAGATCATCAGGTCCAGGCCCCTGCACCGAGCAGAAAAATCTGGCCACAAAAGGCAGCTTATAGCTGTCACCAAACAGAAGTGCATGGCTGCAAACAGTTTAAAAAATGGCCAGTTGAGTGAAAATCTGCCCCCTGGTTCCATGAAGTATCAGGTGAAAATATTACAAAATGTAGCATCTTTTGTAACTTATATCTGCTAAGCTCCCAGCCTATAACTGTTTTCAGAATGGGAGGGGGGAAAAGGAAGCAGAGGGACTTTGGTCTGTGGGATTTTCAGCCCCCTTTCTCCCCTGGCCTCCCGGAAGATGGGGCGGGTGTATTGAGGTCAGGAAGGGGGGCTTCAATTCACCCACCCCACCCTTCAGCACCAGCTGGGGAGTCCCAAAAATGAACTCCCTCTGCTGCCTTTCCCCCTTCCCATTCTGAAAACAATGAGCACTGACAAAGACCCATGTTGCTATGGAAACCTGGGTGCAGGCTCCAAGCTGCAGCTAGATTCTCCTCTGTCCTGGAACCAATCAATGGTGAACTTCTGTTTGGTCTGGGGTAATGTTGTAACTCAGAACACTTTGCAAAAATCATTCAAAGTTACAGCTGGGAGCTGTACTTCTGTCTGCACCCTCAGGTATCAATGTCCTCATGCTTAAAAATAGTGGTGGGGGCACTTGAACTAAAGCTCATCAAACGAACTTTAGTTCAAATGCCCCCACCGCCATTTTTAAGCCAGGGTCACTGATACAGGAGGTGTGGTGGTTCTTTAATTAGAGCAGCTGTTGGAGCCACTCTAATTAAAGCGCTGCCCTCCCACCCACCCACCCACCCCCAAAGCATGTCTAAAAGTGCCCTATGTGCCTATGTATGTTGGGCACAGGTCTGGGATGAGACAAACCAAGGTTCATATCCCTGCTCTGCCTGCTTCAGAGTGATATGCAATTAAATGCTCCTCTCTAAATCAGATGAAACCTTGGTTTTCTTCCTCCAAGGCCAGTGTTGCAGACACATGCACAAACATTGTGACCCCCAGAAAACATTTATGTACAATTATGCTTTCTCACAACCGTTACTTTTTGTTTCAATATGGAATGTAACTAAGTCATAAAATGTTGCTAGTTACTATGAAAAGAAATTGCTACCTTCCAGTCAGCTCAAATGACAGAGGTACATGAAGGTGGCTGTCTGTCACTGGAGGATTTGTGCATGCTTTGTTAAATCTTGAATTGCCAGATCTGCCAGGTGTCTTTCTACTTTGTACACGTGGATCTTTCTCAAAAAGACTTTCCAGACTCAAGAACCAGCCTGCATTACCCAGGTGAAACAGTAATCTGAAAGTGGTTAATAAATTGCTATCACAAGTAGCAAATACCTGATTTCAGTGCAAGCATTCTCGTTTGTGCACTAATGTGGGTGTTCCATGAAAAACAGCTATTTCCCCAATCGGCATGGGAACAAAAAACACATTTCCCTGGTTTTAAAAAGCCAAATGAAAGAGAAGAATGTGACCAAAGTTCAAATGTGACCAAAGGAAATTCTTGGTATGGAGCAAAATTCTCCTCTCAGATTTGCAAGGCAGATCTCAGTTTCAGCATTCTGCAGGCACTGGTTTACCCTCATTTTCTGACAGATATATTTGGTATAATTTTTCTAATAATTAAAGGCTGTGAATAAAATTGTTTTGATCATGGATTAGAAACCTTTCATAGAAATATTATGAAGAAATATCTAACAGCACTACATAAATATAGTATGACAATTGTTCTATCATTGAAGCATACTTTTCCACCCAACAATCTCCTTAACAGCCTCAAATTAGAGGAATCTTGTGCCAAGGGATGTTGATGAACCATGATCCTTTCTTCAGCTATTCTGTCTGTTGCAGCAACTAGGAAGGAGACAATGGTTGTAATCTTAGTATGTTATACAGTAGAAGCCTTCAGTGTAACGTTAACGCTGAGACGTTATGTGACACCAGTGTTACCTTACTGGTTTGTACCACTCAAGAGCAGGCCCATTGCTCCTGATCCTACTTTCACAGCAATCAATAGCTAATATAATAATGACAGTGTGAGCAGAATGAGGTCCATCATTTGGACAGCAGTTTGAGATACCATAAAACAAGGGTGCCAAACATACAGCCTGTAGAGTTCAGTTATCTGACCTGGTGCTGCTCCTGGGTCTTAAGTTGCCCCACAGCCACATTTGATTGGCCTTGCATGCAGGACCCAGGACCTGCACCTCAAGCAATACTGACTAACTATGTGCATAGGATCAGGCATGCAAGGGTGGGGAAGGGGATTGGGGCCAACCAGCCTGTGCACTGGCCCCTCACCACTCATCCAGAAAATAGGCCCAGGTAAGTTTGACACTCCGGGGGTAGTGGGACTAGGGTAGAGCACAAGGCAAACCAGACCTGGGTGCTAATTTAGAGGGTACTAGCAACATGCCACAGCACTCAACACCATGACTCTGTGGCACTCTGAACATCCCCTCACTCTTTTTGACACTCAACAGCATCTCTGCCCAGCCCCAAAATTGCTAGTTACACCTCTGTGGAGATCTAACATGGGAAAGTTACTATGTAAACATGAGAACAATGATAAATCATTTCTCTTATTATTTCATTGTATATAAATACTTCAGAAAGATATAAATGCATAACATATGTTGTTAAAGAGAAAAAAGACTTGTTACTTATGTGCACCCATAAGATCTTATCTGTTTATGCTAGCCTTTGTGATGGACTAGGCCTTTTCCAATATGTATAGGAGAGAGTCCCTGCCAAGATTGGTCCACATGTCAAGACAGATAAAGAAGTAGACAGAGGCTAGGGAAATAGCCCAATTCATAGCATTTTTTAATATGAGCTATCTAGAACTAAATATTTTCAGGTACTTTAAATATTTCATATAAAGTTAATTTTTTAATATTAACAAATATGCTGAAGTTGTTATTCCTGAAAACACTTGGAAATCTCCTTACATTCCACATAAATGGCAGTTTCAGATTTTAGCATATTACATTTTTACTGACTGGTGTTAAGAAGAAGTATCAAAAATGCCAGCTTCACAAATAAGCTCTGCTAAAACAATCAGACTGCAGACAATTTATTGGAAAGTCTAGTTTTGAAGTTCAAAAATGTAACACCAAACGAGCAATGTAAGTAAGATAGAACAACACTTTCAACCCCAGACAGGGACAACAAATTGGCTCAACGGCCGTCTCAAAGGAAATTCTTGACTCCTCTAAGTAAAAGGACACATTCTGGAAAATGACTAGCCCTTCAGCTCTCATCCAAAAGGTGTGTTTAGAAGGTCTTGTGCCTGATGCAATCCATATGGGCAGCATGCTGCCAGGACTATTTTTAGTTTTATCTTCATTTGTGCCTTGCTAACTTACTAGATCACATTTCTTAGTTTTCCGTGTCCTACAAATATACTATTAAATTCTTCACTCCCTAATCCCAAACATTCAAAAGTCCAGAGTTTAAAATATTACAAAAAATGTAAGCCATCATCAAAAACATTTTATATCAAAGCAGTTATTTCTTGCCATGCTCTTTGTAATAAACATAATTTCTCAAGCATTTCTTTTAAAACATTTTTCTTTTGAAATAGTGGCATTCAAAAACATGGTACTTGTCTCATTTATTCATCAAGGTAGTCTCTTAACAGGAAATCAGGGTCCCCCTATTTCATTGCCATCAGAATCTTCTACTTTGAAACTATTTAATACAAGAGTCTATATGGAAAGTCATGTTTCCATTAAGAAGTAATTCTCTGCAGTTCATAACCAGGAACTTTTACCCAAATTTATTACAGTGATGGGCATATTAGAAATACACTCAGTAATATATTCAAATGTAAATAAATTACTGAGTTTTTTATTATTATTATTATTTTATTTTTGCTTAGGGACAAGGAAATCAGTCACAGAAACAACCACTACAATATTAGCAAGCTGACTGGCACATTCAGCAGAGTGCCAAGAAGTGAATGGCATATACTCAGAGTGCTCCTTCAAGATCAGAGTATGGATGCACTGGGTAGTGCAGGAAATGATCTTTGCACTGCCATAATGTGATCAGAATTGTAGGATATAATAAAAAGACAACAGCTATTGCCTAATAAGCATCTTTTGCTTCCCAGTCTAAAGATCAAGATTCATGTCCCACACTAAGATTAACTCCTATCAAAGTCTGACATACAGAGAAAATCTGCTCTGTTAGGCCTTGGCTGCACTAAGGAAAACTTATGTGTAATGCTGAATTGGTTATAGCAAGTGGTTATAGCTGTACTCAGGGCACACCATCCCATTTGACTCTGCCATACTTTAGCTATTGCTTCCACCAGAAGATGGAGAATTGTGGCTCTAAATTTTGGAGGATTTAAGCACAGCACTCTTAGGGCATGTCTACACATGCTATTAATGCTATAAAGGCTTACTGTGCAGTAAAATACTGCACAGTGAGCCTTCCCTGGGAGCACATCTGCACATGCTCCCACTTGAGAGCAAATCCCGGTTTGCTCCTATCCTGCTCCAGACTCATGCAGCAGCCAGAGTGGGAAATCCAGGCTCCCCCAGG
>JAGPOW010000304.1:58028520-58046624 GCA_030014935.1 Caiman crocodilus | reverse complement strand
CAAGGTCGTGCGCGGCTCAGCTTCATTACCCGCGTACCCAGCTGACGGTAAAATAAGCGTAATGGTTGTAAATTACTTACTTAGAGTTCTGCTGTGTAGTGTAGATAAAATTTATTGAATTACGATGGTTACAATGTGGGAGAATCGTTAGGAAGATGTAATTGGAGGAGAGCGGACGAGAAGACGGCAGGTCAAGAAGGTCATGAAGGGTTCGGAGTGCTATAAATCGTACGGGGTCCCTTCAGCAGCTGATAGGTTGAGGTACATAAATAACTAGCTTGTTATTTAAGAAAACCTCTTCCTGTTTGTTTGTGTTACTGCTGTTGCTGCTGATGATGATGATGAGCGGAAGTTGCCAATTAAATTGTTTGTTTGTTTTGACTTCCATATAAGGAAGACTCTTTGTCTGTGCCATGAGCACTTGTTCATTTAGATGGCGCTAAATTCACACAAGTGTACTCACAAAGTTACCACTTCTCTATTTCTTTTTCCTTGTCAGATTCTCCACTGTTCCAGTCCCAGCCCTCATCATCCAGAATCCATGAATGTTGTAGGGGTAAGTATCCTGGCTCTTCTCAGCCAGCATTGGTAGGATACCTTAACACTCCAGGTTCCCACCAATTGCCCCTCCCAGAGCACACAGTCCTTTTGTACCACTGTGAGCTCCTCAGAGGATAAGCTTCCAGGCCTCCCCAGATGTTGTTCAGGGTGGTTTTAACCCCTTACCGGGATGTCAGTCAGAAAATTGCTGCTGGCGTGTGTTTATAAATCATTTCCAAGCTTTTACAAGAAGTCTCCTTTGACCCATGGTGGCATTTTCCAGCTGCCACTTCTCTCATTGCTTCTGCACTGCTGGTGAGTCCATTCTCATGGCACTGTCCCCACCACACCATGTTTATATGGCACCAGCTTCATTGGACAGGGCATGAATAAGGATGCCTGACAATCAGCTCCCAAAACAGGTCCTATACTCCCAGCTCACCAATGGTCACTGATCTAGAGGTGGCAAAAGATGAGATTCAAGGACCCCTTCAAGGCTAATCTGAAGAAATGTGATATTAACATCAATTATTAAGGCTCAAGCACTGGGTCATCCCCAGTGGCACCATGATGTATGACAAGACATTGATCATTTTGAGCAAACTTGCATCGCTATAGAGGCAGATAGACAAGAGAGACAAAAGGAAAGAGTTGTCATCTGACAGTCCCAAGATCAATTCTGACCTCCCAGACCTATTCACCATGTCTTCAGTCAAGCATGCAGGCCTCAGATTGGCCTCCTGAGTCGTCTATGAACTCACCAATGACTTTCCTATTTACTGAAAGAATGTCATTCTTGCATCAAGGAACTGCCGGTGACAACTCTCTAGCTACCCACTCACATTCCATGTGTGCTAAACCCCTCAAACCAGGTAACTTTCTAGACATAGCCTAATATCTGTGATTTGCTACACATAGAACAGAAGCAGGTCATTCTTCCAGATGAGACACCTGAGCACACAGCAACAACAAAAGAGAAAGTATGAGGTTTGCTGAGTACAGGTGTAAAAAAAATTGCAAGCATTTTACTTTTCATTCAGAACATTTGTACATTTCTCACATTTTATTTTTTGAAGGTAGACATGTTGAATAACATATGAAAAGCTACTTTTATTCAAATGTACCACTAGTAGCCTAGTCCATTTGTTTTCTAACATTAATTTTGTATACATGTGTATATATACACTAAATGCTTATTTCGTATATAACTATTCCTATGTTATGAAGTCTTCCTGTGGTCAGGGTGGTATGTCTACATGCCTTGGTTCATACTGAAATGCTCTGGTGTTTTTCTTTTATTTCAGGAAATTATCTCTAACCATCCTTTATGTGGTAATGTTCCTGCAAGCTGGAAGTTATTTTTAGTTCCCTATTACTGTTCTTCACTTTCCTTTGGTTTGATGCACATACTTTCCAGATCCAGTTTAAATGCACCCAAACACCATCATTTACCTTCTAGACTTGAAACAATCAGATTACTGATGCTAGCAACACCCAGTTATCCCAGTCAAATCAAGAGCACCCAGCTGTAGTGCTTTCTTTACAAATCTATGAGTAACAGGCAGTCCATGAGTATCTTACAGCCTAAATGAAGACCTACTGCAAGAAGTAGGAATAGAAGACAGACTGGCAGAACTAGGGAAGGAGAATGAGAAAGACGCAAATGAGTATGCATGGATTAGCTATATGCCTTTGCTACAATAGAACCAAATTGATTATTTTAACTAAGTTACATTATTTTAACCTATGCTGACATGGAAGGCTGGGTGATGTGCCTAATTTTGGATCCTCAGGGTGCCAGTAGCCCTGAGAACACCCCACACCACAGTTAGGTACCTCTGATTTTACTGGAATAGCTGAGTGTTGCTAGCAGTCAGGTCTGCTGACTGAGGTGTTCCCTGGAAGGGTATGTGCCTCACCCTCACTGCCCAAGAATTTACTCCAAACCCAATAAACTCATTGGTTTCTTTATGATCGACAACTATCCACAGAAAAGAAATAATTAATAAAGATAATATAGAGATCTATAGATATACATATCTCATATATATAATATCATTAGTTAATAATAAAACCAACAATTTGAATAGAATTTACAACTGCAATGTTAGGTGCATAATTTCACCACACTGGGTGGTCCCACTTGCATTAAACAACCTCAATGATTACATTCACCTGGTTCTAACCCTTCAAAACAGCCCACCCACCCCCCTTCCTGTAAAAGGGAGCCAGGTAAAGTGGGAAAGTGGGGGAAAGTGGACTCGGGTCTTTCTTGGTAACTCAGCAAAAACAAGTCTCCGATCAGCCACTGCAGGTAATAGGCTTTTTTTCTTTACTTCCTTCTGAAAAATACACCTCCTGAAAACACTAGGGGTTAAGTAACCCTTCACACATCCATGCAGATTTGGGATTCTCACAGCCCACTCCCTCCACTCCCTCTATGGGCTGTCTTTCTCCCCAGCACCTTCACATGCAAATAGCGGATTCTCTCTGCAGATCTTTGTTCCTGCAGTATGACCCCTTCCAGCCCAACAAAGGACTTCCCTCCACAGGTCCTTGGCCAGGCAGCTTCTCCCAGGTAGCTTACCACCCCCTCCCAACTCTTTCCCTGGGTACCTGTGTCCCTGATTGCACATCTCTGACCTGGGTGAGGAATCAGCTTCTCCTGGAATGACTCAGGCTCTCTTCCGTCCTGATGTCTGCTCCCCAGCAAGCCTCAGATACGTTCCATTTGCCTGGGGGTGGGGGAGAGAAGGTCTGAGTCTCTGCCCCTCTCTCAAAGCTGGTGTTGCTCTCTTCTAGCTTCTCCCCAGCTGCTTTTCCCTCCATCAAATTTTATGGCTCCATAGTAGCCAATCAGAGCCCAGATTTGCAATGGGAGCTCTGGTCACAGTTCAAATGTTCCAGTAAAAGGCATGCATTGTGCACAACATACCCTCCATTTGGAAAAGGTATTGCACCCTCTGCAAACTTTTTGCTGCCTTTCTTGCAAAGTCCTTGGGCACAGCTCATGCCATTATTTAACCAACCCTTAGCCATTACTAGCTCCTATTTTCCTGAGGTTGGAAGGAGATCATTAAGGTGTAATTTACTCACAGAGTATTGCTTCTACTGTCATCACCTTAGGAACTGAGTAAAACAATCTACATCATCCTAATTCTCCCTTGAATGGTTATAAGGGAGCAGAATTGGATAAGAATTGAAGAGAGACTTTTCTCCTCCTTTTCCCCATTATGCCAGTCCACATAGCTATGCCAGGATGCCACATATGCTGTAGTAAATATATGCCCTATGCTTTGGAGAAACATAAGTTAAACTATAACTCAAGATTTTGTTAAGTCTCTCTTCTGGTAGTTCCTGGATCAGCCCAACAATAAGATGCCACCTATTCTGGATGTATGGGAAAGCCACAAAAGTGCCTATAAAATCTCATCTGAAAGTGACACAGTGAAAAATGCTCAACCCTCTTCACACAGAAAAAACACGTCCAGACAAATGAGCACATGCCTGTTGCAGCATCTCAAAGCAGTTTGGGATGCTGCAAGAGGCACTCTAGGAATGAAAATATGTTCCCCCACTGTGGACTCTAATTTTTGATTTAAGGAAATCCTGGTATCAAAAAAACCCAACACACTGGGAAAAAGTGGTGCAGGGAGAGCTCTTGAAGTGTGCCCAGAGGCAATCAGAAGCTGGGTCCTCCCAAGAGATACTGTAGCATGCAGCCAGAGCATCTCTATGCCAGCTGCATGCCCCTGCTGCTCCAGCACACTGCCTTATCATTCTGGAGAAAACAGAAGTGGAGCAAGGCTGGCAGTGGTGGATCAGATCCAGACTGTCCTTGCTAAGTAGGAACATTGAGGTGGGGGGCTGCAGGTATGGAGGGAACTATGTGGAGGTGGGCCAGCTGTGGGGATAGGGGGCCAGCTCAGGAGGAGTGGGTCCCCGTCCCCCCCCAACATGGCATACAGCCCCCCCACCGCACCAGCAGCATCCCCCCCCCCACTACAGCAGCCACTCCAGGCTCCCGGCACCACATACAGAGGCACACACCATCTGGCCAGGCTGAGTCGTGCCCCGTGTGTCATCAGGCCAGGCCAGCTCCATGGAAACAGGAGCCAGCCTGGCCCAATGGCAGGCCAGGCATATGGAGGTAGGACCCAGGTTAGCCCACTGATGTGCAGCCCCTGTGTGCAGTGCTGGGAGCCCAGGGTAACAGCAAGAGCCAACCTGAATGTGCATGCCAGCAGGCTGTTTGCACCATGTGCAGCCACTGGGAGGGGTGGGCTGTGCACTGGGTGGGTGGGGAATCCACCCCTCCCAAACACTTCCTCTGCCCCTACATTCCCCCCACCCCCTATAATTCCCTCAACCCTCACATTCCCCACCCCTCCACACCCACATAGTCCCTGTCCATCACCTCCCTCATCCCTACTTACCAGGGACAGAACCTGGGTCTGATCCACTACTGCCAACCTTGCCAAGATGGTAGAGTATAGATGGAGCCCCGGGGGCTTTGCAGGGTCCCCAATAAGATTGGCCTATTGACTAGGGGACCCCACTGCAACACCCTCTAGTGCAGGACTACAGGGTAGGCTGGAGGTGAAGTTTTCCTGGGAGGGAGGGAAGTGACACACCAGACACCAGGGTGGCTCTGGCATCTGCCTTGGGGTCCTGGGAAAGGGGATTCCACCCTCAGGACTCACCCAGGTGAGCCCCAGGGCTTCTGTATCCCCCAGATCATCAGGGGGAGGAGGCTTTGCTGCCAGGCCTTCCCTTGGGTAGGCCTCAGCCTCAGCCTTGGCATCCTTGGTTTTGGGGGTATGCCCTGGTCAGCAGAATGAGGGGTTTCCTCTGTGGGCTCCTGTTCAGGACTACCTAGCAGCCCTGAAACCTCCTCCATGGGGATCACCCAGAGGCTGGGCTGCTCCTTCCCCACATGTGGTGGTCTTGGGATGGGGAGGGGATTCCTCCTCATCAGAGAGCTTCAGTTGTACTGGGCCCTTCCTTTTGCCTTTCTGTCCAGAGGGGAGCCACACCCACTCAGCCATGGGGTGGTGCTCAGGTGGACAGGCTTCAGCAAGAGAAGGTGAGGGTTGGGGTGGGGCTGCCAAGATGGGGGTACGATTAGTGGCAGGGGGACCCTGCTCCCTCTCTCCTCCCTGTTACTGCTGCCCTTCCTGGGACTCGGCTAAACTTGGTCGGGGGGTGGCATCCCTTGAGCTCATGGGGAAGGCTCATAGTTGTGGCTGGAGTTCCAGGGGGGTCTGAGGAGGATGGGTCACCTGTGGTAGGGGCACCCCTCTTTCCAGTGGGACCTGAAGATTCCCCTCCCCCATGCCTGGCCCATGGGGCACTCATGATGCAAGTGCCCTGGGGCATGGCACCAGAAGCACCGCAGTTCCTCGGGTGTGTAGAAAATCCTCACCAGGGCCCCCTGATAAGGAATTACCAGCCTCCAGCTGTGCCTAAGCCTCCAGCTGTGCTTCCACTGCCAGCTAGATCATGGCCTGGCAACCAAAAGAGTGCATGTGGCAGAGGCCAGGGTCTCGGCACGCCAGTGAGAGGGCCACCACTGGGGAGATAACTCCCTCCAGGATTTAGAACTGGGGGAGCAGGGCCCAATTAGGAATATAGGGAGGGATGAAGCTGAGGATCACCCTGGTCCCCAGCTCTTCTAGCGGCTCGAGGGAGACATACTCACCCTCCACCATGAGCCCCCTCACCTTTTGTACAGCAGCCTCTGAGGCAAGGAAAGAAAACCTCTTTGCCATGAAAGCAGGAGACTGCTATGATCTTGGGGGACCCCACTAACCAAGCCAGGGCCTGCACCCACTCAAAGTGCAGTTTCTGCCACTTGGGCAGTTGGCACTTCACCCAATGCCTGTGGGTGAGTGCTGGAAAGGGGGCCCTGCTACCCAAGCTGGAAGGGCCAGCAGTGGAGGGTCCAGGCCCCCTGGCTTCTGGTCTCCCTGCAACTGCCTATGATTAGCTGTGATCCCCACCCCTGGGGCCACATTGGTGGAGCCAGGGACAGGGACAGGCTCAGTGGGCGTACTGGCTGGGGTAGTGCACCTGGTCCCCTCAGGCACTGGTGGTCTAAGCTTGCAGCCAGGGCCCTTGCACTTCCCACCCCCAGCTGTGGAGGAGGCTGAAGAGAGCTCTTCCCACTGTCCTTGCCCTTAGTACCCAATGACAGGAGAGGGGCTTGGGAACCCCTCCAGGGGGGTCCTGGCCAGGGGAGACCCCCTGGCCCTGTTGGCTCCCTACCAGAGTCCCACCTGCCCCTGCAACAGATTGCAGGTTGCAGGCTTCTCCACCCCCAGAGGAGGTTGGTTGGACTCTGCCTCCAGGGTGGAGGCTGCAGGGGCATGCATCCCCTTTGGGGTTTGGCTGGGATCCACCCCCATAGTGGGGGCTGTAGGAAACTCTGTAGGGGCATCTGCCCCCCCACCCAAGGTTCCTGCCCTGCCATTGTTTCACAAAGGCAGGGAAGACAATAAAGAAAAACAAAATATCCCATGGGGCTGGTGAATCTAGTAGGGGCAGACTGGGGTTGTGGGGGACAGAAGGGGCAAGGAGGAAGGGGGATGAAGCTCCCCGAGCCATAGCCCCACAGGAAAAAAAATGGGAGGCCTATGTTTTGAGAATGTGGGGGCGGGGGGTGGGTCAAAATAAACAACCCACACACACACAAGGGCCGGGAAAACTTGAAATGGCTTACTCAGCCTCACGACAAACACTAGGGCAGGGGGAGTGGACCACAGAACTTACCATACAAGGTCAAAAACACACAGGAAAGGCAGCTGAGGCAGATGTAAGAGATGGCTGGAGCAGTGGAGGAATTTTGTTTGTGGAAGATCTGTCCAGAAGCCCCTCAGGCCTACAGCCAGGTGCTCAGCAGTGGAGCAGTAGGCAGGAAGACAAATCAGGATTAGATGCAGTGAGGTAGCTGTTGGGGAGGGCACAAGCAGTCAGTTAATTAGGAAGTAATCCAGTGCAGGTGTGGTGCAAGGTGGTGCAGCAGGGAATCTCTCTCTTACCTGAGAGGGGATAACAGCAGAAACAACGGCGGCAGCAGCAGCAGTGATGGTAGGAGCTGTCCAGTTCAGCCACTCAGGGTGTGCTTCTAGTGAAAGTGGAGGTGAAGGTGGGGGCTGGCCTGCCAAGGCAGCCGGGGCAGGCAAGTTACCTTTAAGTTCTGGTAGTGATGGTGGGGGAGGGGCCCACAGGTAGTGCAGGCTCCCTCCTTTAGCTGTCCTCCAACTGTGGCTTGGCGGCAGGCTGGGCAGCAGGCTGGAACAGGGGTGCAGAAGCTGGGGTGTGGTGCAGTGCAGTGCCCCCCATCAAATGGGGGCAGCAGCATGTAGTGGGGACCCCCCCCAGGAGGTGGCAGCAACAGCAGTAGTAGCCCAAGGCAGGAAGGGGTGTGGCCAGCTTGATCCCAAAAGCTCTGAGACCAAGCCAGCAGCTAGCAGTAGCCAGAGGCGGGAAAGGGTCTGGCCATCTCCTCAGAAGCTCTGAAACCAAGCATACATCAGCAGCAGCCTCCTGGAAGGGGCATGACCAACTTCCTCTCAGAAGCTCCTCCCCCAGAAGCTCCTGTGGGCAAGTAACCCTGAGCTGCTGGCCAGGGCAGGTTTTTATACTACTGGGGCCAAGGCAGGTGCTGGCTACAGCCTCTAGCTCCCTGTGGCTGAAGATCCAAGAGGAGATGGGCAGGGTTTGGTTGCCCCAAGTGGCACAAGTTGCCCCTTTTTAATTTAAAAATTAAATTGTGTTCTATCTTTGACTTTTTCCAAATAAAATATCCATTTTTTATCAAATCACACCTATAGTTGTTTTTAACTTCCACTTTAGTGTTTTTCAATATGGAGATTGTCAGAGAATCCTGTCCTGACACAAGAAGATGGTGTGAAAAATTGGAAATCCTTCAATGGATTTCCTACTCTTAAGTTCCAGTACTTATATCTTTTGAATTCTAAATAAATTATAATAAACAGAAACTTGCATCCAAGGATCTCAAACTCTTCTTGGCTTAAACCAAAGAAAAAGACCTCAGGATTAGTTGAATGCAGACCATACAGGAAGGAAAGAAAGTTCTCACTATTTAAGAGATCAGAGCAGTGTAATACATAATCCAGATGCCTTCAGTTCCTCAAAAAGAACTCATAGATAATTTCTTGTTTTTCTTTCTCCCTTATTATACACCTGAATGATCTAATAGTACGTTTTATTTGATATTGACTTTCTTGGAAATGGCTCAAACTTTTACTTATACCTTCTGTGGATAAACATGTGAAGCTTGATAATGTAGCGTACTCACAGATAGATGAGGGAAGAAGTTTTATAATGTTAGACAACTGAAACAACTGGGGCTGCTAAGAGCTGTGTCTCAGGTGGCCGGAGACAACCAGAGGATCGCTAATTTAATTGGACATCAGGAGGGCTGGTGATGGAGAGGCGAGACAGCTTATTGGTTTTAAAAGATTATTTTACTTACGCTGCGTGGAATGGCAGCATAGGCCTCGAGCTAGCTTGCTTGCATTGTCACAGATAATCAAACGAGTTGCGAGTTAATGAGTTTATGAACGAAAAGGAACCTGCAGGATAATGAGGGTACGTCAAGAGGACCTGGTGACGGGGAGATATTGGTGGGTGATCAGTCCGCCAAGTTTCTTCAATCGCACTACTGAGTTCTCCGTGGTCACTCTGTTGCGTGCTTGGAGGTCTCCGACTTGGGCAGAAGCTGCATGAACTTTTATATGTCTGGAGTGGCCAATAATGGACCGCTAGGTAGGAATAACTAATGAGGCGGAATGTGACCAAATTTGGGGTAATGGCTCCATGCAGTCTATTGTGACTTGGACACTCAATTGATTTGGTTATGACATGCCCCCTTGGCCATGGCACAATAGACCAAGAACCTTAGGTTGAAGACAATTTTCGTCCAGGAACTTGTTACTGTCACAAGGTTTAGGTTAACATGCGGATACATATATATATACAAAAGTGGACAGTTTAACAAGTTACTTTTTAACAAACTATAAAATGCAACGATTTATATACACAACAATGATTATTGCGATCAACAGCAAACACAAGGTAACTAAAGACGTTGGCAATTGAATTAACTTAAAAACAGAAAATTGTTATTCTTAATTTCATGTATTTTTTCTCTAATTCGATTCTCCAAGATAACTGAGAGCAGGGTATTAGATTACTGCCCTCTATACGGAGGGTTCCTATAATTGTCTGATATATGAACACACACTCACACATACACACATGCATATATACACATATTTACATATATACACACACAAAGACATATTTGCATACTAAGGGTGTGAACACGGGGTCATTAACAGAAAAGGGGAACCGTAGGTCATCTGTTAATGGGCCGTTAATTATGGCTTTGACTCAGAATGATAGAAGGTTCAGGACTGAACTGGAGGTCTTGAAGTCAGTTCCGTTCACCGAGGAACCCGTCGGCAACAGCAGTAATAAGGCGACAACTCTGCTCGCGACATTCAAGTAGGCGGCCATCGCTGCGTTGACCCAGATGCACTGCGGGTCGGCACTCAGTGGTTCCTGCGATCGGGCAGTCACGGATTATTGCTTCATCAGTGCCGATCCTGTAAGGGGACAAACAAACAAACAGACAGACAGACAGACAGAAAGAGAAAATTAGGAGAATAATACGGAGGTGAGCTAGGTGGTTGCGATGAGCCAGAGTCATCGTTTCTTCCTATACATCAAACCTAAACCCAGTTCAATTGTTAGGTTCTGTTGGCCCTCGTCTCCCAGGATGTGCAATTGTCGCTTCGTAAGCCTGGAGTGGTGTAGGAGGAACCCGAACATGGTCCTCTCCTCCGGCATTCATTTCAGCAATGGTTGCAATTCTTGTGGGGCGTCAGACTCATAACGCCTCGGTCTTTGGGCTTCGATGGGGTACGCTGAGGGTTGGTGTTCCACGTTACTGAAGACTCTCGCAGATGGCTTCATAAGGGTTTGTGTGACGGTGATGTGCCGCCAACAGCAACACCAGAAAAGAAGGAGGAGGGTCACCGGGGACCGGCAGACCCTCCAGGGGACCCTGAGATGACTCACTTACCTCCCGGAGGGTCGACAGCGCCGGAATCAGGAACGAGGCGGCAGCAGCAGCCGCCGCCATTACAGCCATGTGAGTCGCTGCTGCGCCACGCTTTAAGACGGCTGTTCCCAGCAAGGGGAGCGGCGGAGCCAATTGCGGCAGCCGGTGCAGCCACTGCAGGAAAGTTTAAAAGCCCTGGCAAGCCTTGCGATGGGGGAAAGAGAAGAGGAGCAGACAGGCAGCACATGGAGAGTGCTGCAGCTCCTCAGGAGGCTGTCTCACTGGCAGGCAACACTCTCCCAGCCCAGAGGCTGAATCCTTCAATTAAAGCTCCGGGTCCTCTGAAGGAATTTATCTCCAGGGTTTTCCCGGATCAACACTCAGCCCCAGGAAGTCCCTCGGGGGCTAAGGAATATTTCTTCTGAGGGACCAGAAGTAAAGAAGTACCATAATAGTAAGAAATACGGCCAGGTCTGGGGGTGTGCGAACAGGGTACCAGGATCAGCTTGAACCCCTGGACCAACGGGCCCCAGTTGAGCGATGGACCTGGGTCCTTCATCATGACCCCATCAAACCAGCATGTGACCGGTTGGTGAGTGGACAAGGTGTAGGGGTGGCAGAGCCTCGTGGAACATTGGCCCTCGCAGTCGTGAGTACCCCTTGGCGGGAGTCCACTCTAGTGATTAAGATCTCCACTGAACACCTCCTTCAAATAACTAATTTCCATCAAAGTTGTGGCAGGCGAGATGAGAAAGAGTGGCGACCGATGGGAGGGTATCATTGAGGGTGACCCACGAACGTCACAGTTTGCAACCATGGAAGGTGGCTCAGGAGGTTTCCTGCCTGCTGTCCGGTCATCGGGTCGAGGAAGAGTCAAATCATATTGGTGTCATCTCCCCCATAGACCTCTATGCAGGCTTCTATGCTGTCAAGGGTTGCAGGAACAGTCCCAGGGCTCCATAGATGACGGTGAGGCCACCCTCCTCTGCACTGAGCCCATGTCAGTCCCAAATGGTGTACGCTGGGGATCCAAGAGGCATATGATACCCCTATTATGGCCAGCAGGAGTTGTTCCACACTGACCTTTGGTGGGCAGCCGTTGTGCCACATGTGGGACTTGTAGCTAACTTGGCCTGCAACAAGCACTGGGAGTGGGATGGGCCAGCGAGCGTTACTCACTATCACTTCTAGATTCTTCTGCTCCGTTCACCACTGGTGAGGCCTCACTTGAAGTACTGTATATAGTTTAGGTCCCCAGACATCAAGAAGGAAGTAAACAGGTTGGAAAGAGTCTAGCAGAGATCAATAAAAATCACTAGAGGCCTGGGAAGCATGATTTATGAGGAAAGGCTGAAAAAGTTAGAATTATTTAGTCAGGAGAAGAGAAGACTGAGGGGAGATTTGATAACATTCTTCAAATATCTGAAGAATAATATAAAGAGGATGGAGGCAGACTTTTTTTTATGTGTTCATAGGAGACAGGATTAGGAGCAATGGCCTCAAGGTATAGCAAAGAAATGAGGTTGGAGATTAGAAGGAACTTTGTGACTGGGAAGGTGGTCAATCATTGGAACAGGCTACCTAGAGAAGCTTGGGAATCTCCATCTCCAGAAATTTTCAAGAGCAGGTTCAGCAGACAGTTGTCTGGAAAGGTTTAATCAGGACATGATGAATTTCAGGGCATGATGAATGGTGTTCATCCTTTGAGAGAAAACATCATGCATGTTAATCTGGGTACATGATCGATACACAGTTAGGAACTTAATCATGTAAAAACAGGACATAATGGATCTGTTATTTATTCATAATCTGAACAGAGTATAGGTGTTCCAGGTCCCTGTAACCTGTTAAGACTTGTAGGGGTAGCCAGATTCCCTTCAGATAGCAGCATCATTCAAAAAAGGCAATATTTTCTATCAAGATCACTTTGTCCTATATATTTTAGTAAAACTCAGATGCTAACAGCTTAGAATGCTTTCCCACACTTTGCAGACCACACAAATTATACTTACTTTTGTTATAATGGTGATTGGCAACCCTATTGAAAGAACCCCTTTAATAAACCATCTATGGATGTCATGAGTGGATCCAGGATCATGGCAATGGGGCTGTGGCCACCCTCCCTTCACTTTTGTGGTGCATACATCCTGAAGAGAGCTCATTGTGCATGTATGGCATAGTCAAAGCAGGTGTTACTACAGCCCTGCACAGCAGCCTTCTCAGAGCTCATCAGCATGTCAGCACAGCTGTGCATGTGCTGTGAGCAGTATGAGCTCACCAGCATAGGGTCTGCCTAAACCCCCATTTCCAGCTCTGGAGACTAATTTAGTTTGCTCTTCCATCCACCCCCGCCAAATTCAGCAGCAGAGGAAAAGAGGGTATGAGCAGTGGTGTAGCACAGCCCCTGGGCTCCATGAAAGCAAGGGCAGACCATCACTGCCACTCATCCCTTCCTTTCTCCTGCAGACAAATTCAGGGTGGTGGGTTTGGAATATTGTGAACACCAAATATCTCTGGAAAGAGCCCACTATCACTGCAACCACCTTCTCAGAGTCCATTTCTAATCCTTCCAGTGAAATGATAGTCAAAAACTTGACAGAAATCTTGGCAAATACTCACTTCTTAAATTTTGCATGAAGGTCATGGTATTTCGGTCTCTCCCTAAGAAGACACTCACTGGTCACACAATGCTCCAGTCTCAAAGAAGATCAGGATACCATCTAGATAGATGATGAAATATTTGTCCAAAACATCCCAGAAAACACTGTTCAGGAAGTGCTAGAAGGTGTTGGCAGAACTGCACAGGCTGAAAGAAATTACCTTAGAATCAAAATGGCTAAACCATATCATAGGTTGTCTTCCATTCATCTCCCATCTGGACTTTCACCAGATTATAATCTCTAAATAAAGCCAACCTCAAGGACAACATGGCCAAATGCAATCATATAAATAACTCATTAATTTAAGGAAGAGGATAATGGTTTTGTATGGTAATCTCAAATTCTTTATAGTATATGAGAGGGAATTTTTTTATGATACTTTTTATTGGACCAATTGTATAGTTGGAAGAAAGTTTTGACAGGCTTTCAGGCACACACTGCTCTTCCTCAGGTCTCATGTCTTCATCAAGACCTGAGGAAGGGCAGTGTGTGCCTAAACAAGACGAGTTATGTGGAAAGGACTGATGTAGTGTTATTTTAGAATTAGGTTTTTAAAAAAAGACTGAGCCTAGGAGAGATGCCTTGACTCTTTGTATATATAGTTTGAAGCTGAGTGACTTCCCACAGTTTGTATTTTCAAGAGAAGAAAGGAAATAATCTTAGTTGTTACTTTCTATATCAATTTTGGAGTTACTTGGATAAATTTTAAGTCTACACAGAATAGGTACTGGGAGGAAAATTCTCCTTGCCAAACCACATGTAACTATTGTATATTCTATACCCACTCCATGCAGAATTTTTAATGACAAACACAAAAATTATGAAGAGTAAAGAAATATTAGGTATGAAAAAAAGAAATATGTAGTTTCCAAAACCACCGTGGAATACAGAAGAGAGAAATACATTTTCCTAAATATTCATTGACTAGAATTGGAAGTGGAATTCATAACAGAAGTAGACAGATCCTAATGACAACCTGCCTTGGATTTCAGTTCAGTCATTCCAATTTGTCATCAGTAAATGTTCTCAACTACTGGTGTACAGTACACCAGCCCATAACTAACATAATGATTCAACAGATCCCACAAACTTCCTTTTCTGTATTTGCAAAGTAATTATTGGCTAAGAAAATTGAACATTTAGTGAAGCTTTACTCTCTTAAACTGTTTGAATAAATCAGCATAACTTATATAAATATAGTGCAACTGTTATCTGGTGATCTTAGCCAATGTTACAAACATTAATATATCCTCAAAGACCATGAAACTAGGTAGAATTATGCACCCCCCTCCATTTAACCCGTATGGAAACTGCTGCTGAAAAATGTACAAACCAAGTTGTCAAATATAGCCTCTAAATGTCATTGTTCATTCTTTAGATCCTTGGGGCCTGATATAAGGAGATGATTGCACTTTATCTATAAATTTATTGCAAACAAAATTCTCATTTTGCTCCAGAGTAGTTCATATAAAAAATAATGAAAATCATTCCCTAAACAAAACTATGCATTTAGCATGATTGTGGAGGCTCTAATATCATTATGATTCTTATGAAAAAATCCTAGAGGATTGGATAAATGTTCATTAAAAAAATTACACTCAAAATCTCTACAATGTAACAGCAATACAATTTAATAACAATAAGTTATTTTAAAATTCTACTGAAGGAAAATAATCCTCTTCAAATCTCTACAGGATTTTTAAAAACAATTCTAATAGTATAAAAGCCTTAATCTTTTCATCTGTCTATCCGTCTGTCTGTCCAGAATGGTTTATATGAGCTTTGAATGGCTGACAGACAGTCGGAGTGCAAAGAAACATTTGGACAGGTGGCAGCGTGCTGCCATAACGGCGGGGACACAGTAGGTGGAGCGTGGCGCGGCGAAACCAACACAGCTGGCCTTGCCCCTCCCTGCCCCGCCCCGCTCCCTGCAGGTGGCAACAATGCAGCAGAGAGGATAGTGGCAACAGCATGGGGCGGAGTGGGGTCAGGACACTGCAGGGGGTGAGGCCACCAGCGCTGGCTTTGGCTCACCCCTCCCTCCTTCCATCATCACCACCTACTGGGCCAACATGGCAGTGGTAGGGAAAGGAGCAGGTGCACCATAGCAGTGGGGCGGGGAGAGGGGAGGAGCAGGCCTGGGCCTAATGCTGGGGGGAGCAGGCCCAACACAGAAAGGAGGAGCAGGCCTGCTGTGGTGGAGAGGGGGAGCAGCAGGTCCTGCCCAGCCTGACACAGCAGTGGCCCAAACCCCAAGCAGCAGGAGGGAAGTGGGGAACGGGCCCAGACAGGTGGGGCATGGGGCTCCATCCCCACTTGCTTCCCCTCCCTGCCCCTGTCATTCTTGATGGGCAATTGGCTAGTCTATATATAAAAACTATCGTTTTCTATTATAGTGCTTTCCATATGGGAATGTATTCAGTTTTGTTTTATTTAGAAATTTTTACAGAAATTGCCAACATTTTAAACAACCTTTCAGAGAAAAAGCAAGTTTGTCACCAGTAGAAATTGCCTTTCATTTTTTTGCACACCCATGAATAAAATAACATCCTGGTCCTATTTACTTATTTTATTTTATTGTTGCATAACTCTCCCTGACCAAAAGGACACCACAGCAGCCACTGACAGTACAAAGAAAACAGAATCTTCAGAGAGAGCAAGCAAGTGGCTTACCTACTTAGCAAAACAAAGTGAAATTCTACCTTCTTCAAGGCAAAGGCAAAATGCCCATTGCTTTCAATAGGACCAGGATTTTACACAATTTTTTAAATCCAGACAGATACAGATAATATTAGACCAATCTTATAACCCCTTGCAGAGAGCATGGTAGAACGCATAAGTGGGATTAGAGGCTAATTGGGGCCCACTTGTCAGAGTACTGTATTGAGAGTCAGCACACTGGGATATCTATTTTTGCTTTTCTCAAAGACAGATGGAATTAGGCAAGTCATCACAGCCCTCTGGATGAGTCACTTCACCTGTTCTTGCTCCAGTTTTCTCCCTATAAAATGTGGCTAACAATACTTACCTTTCTTTATAAAATACTTTGAAATCAGTGAATGAAAAGTGCAGTATTAAAACCAAATAATTTTGTGTGTGAGGGTAATTAAGGTTGATAATTAGCATCAGTTCTCTTTATTAAGCAGAGGTCTCAACTTTGTGTACCAACTCTCTGATTCATATGAGTGCAGAGTAAAAGAAGTGATAGGATTATGGCTCCAGCATGGTATGACCTGAAGCACAATCCTCTCTGTGAAAATTCAACAAAGGTACATCCAGCTCTAGTTTTCTTTTATCACTAGACAAGCAGTAATGTTGATAGCCACATAGTAACATTCTTATTAGTGGGTTCCCTGTCAGCATAATTACTTAGCTGGGTAATACTCCCCAGAAAAAGTAGGGGGAATCAAGCCTTTAATGGAATTGTACAATTCATTTGACCATTTAATCTAAGTCTGTCATTAGCTCAAAAGACCCACTACAGATCCTTTCATTTTGCTTTTGACATTCTTCATTTTTCCCAGCCCTTGCCTAGTTGTGTGTGCCGCATCGTGCTAGGCTGATTAAACAAGTAAAGAATGATACTATCAGCACTTATTTTCACAAGGGACAGAGTTAAAACTGCCATGAGAACTAGAACTATGAATTTCCAGCTTGAGTGTTTGTAACAGTAGTATAATGAGGGCTGGGCAAGCAAAGCACCAGAATGGTGGCCATCTGGAAGCCTATGCTGTGGGCTTCTTGTGTGTGAGGAACCCATCTTGTAGTTGCAGCAGCAGCCTGAGCACAGTGAGCCTCTGCCATGGTAAGGAATACTCTGCTCCCACCCCAACTCACTTCCTGACATTCAATGCAAATTCATGCTCACGTGCCCCACTCTGCTCAGAAAGCCAGCTACACCTTTGGCTTGTAAAATCCAAATTAATTTTACACTCACACAAGGTTAGATGGTATGGCAAGATTTATAAAAAAAAAAAATTTTAAATGTTTAGAAGATATATTTTGATTGGTTTATAATTATTTATTAAAGAAAAATAGTAATGTCATAACTAAGTTGGAGCAACCAAGGCAGTTGCCCCCAGCACTGCCTTAGGGGTGGGTGAAGGAAAATGCAGAAGAAAAAAACCAGCTGCCCCTGCAGCCACAGAATTATGCCTGTGGACCAGTGGCAACTGGAAGTCACCACTGGCACTGTGTGTGGCTGCTGTCCCCGGTACCCAGTAGCATCATTATCCCTCTGAAAAACAGAAAGCACCATGAAACCCAAACCATGACTCAATTCTTACATCCCAAGCATGAGGGGAAATGCAAACTTATAGTAACCATGTGGTAAAGCTATATATCAAACAATTGTTCTATCCATGTCCTTCAAAAGCAGAAGACTGAACTCCATATCCCTTCCCTCCTATTCTTAAAAGATTATCTTCTATGCAAATGATTTTCATCAGAGCTAGTTACACATACATTACACATAAAGAAATTACAAATAAAATTCTTTAAGTGATCAAGAACCAGTTTAAACTTGTAACAGAACAGAACTTCAGTGCACTTAAACCACTTTCAAAATGGCCAAAATTGGTTTAAGATGAACCCGAATAGATGTAGTATCAGACTTAAATGATTTAGGTTAAACTGTTTAATGGAACTTCCGTGCCAGATCCCCACCTGATTCAAGTTAACTCAGTCCTCCAGCATCCCAGGATGCTGTGCAACCTGTGCAGATTGCATTGTAGGCGGTGACTCATGACACCACCTAAGAGGCCAAACCCTCGTAGTGAAATCAAACCCCTTGTAGTAACGCCTGAAGCCAG
>JAGPOW010000304.1:58017072-58028420 GCA_030014935.1 Caiman crocodilus | reverse complement strand
TAAAAGGGAAATCAAAGCCTAGTGCGGGGAAAAAGAAATTAGTTAGAGAGCGTTCGTTCTCGCCCTAGGAGTCTGTGGAAATTAAGGCTCTCAAGGTGCAACACAACCCTGGGCTGTGCTTTCTGCTCTAGCAGAGCAGGGCTGGCCCCATCCCCAGCTGTCAGTGGGGGATTTTCCATCTCCTGCAACTGGGACCCAGGCCAATTCACCCAGCTCTGCCCCATCTTGGGTCAGAGGGATTGGCCTGCCTTCTGGCTTGAGTCAGAAGAGTAAAGCCCCCAATGTGGGTTTCCCCCACATACACACACCACCCACCCCCTCCCCACTGCTAAGCACTGCTCATCAGGGGTCTGGTGCCAGGCATGGGACATGCCCCCCCACCTCCTCAGCTGGCCTGCTGGCTGAAGAGAGGGCAGGGCCAAATAATTATCTCAACTCCCAGCTTCCAACTTAGGCAGGGGAAATAAAGCCCTCACTTCAGGCTTCCTCCCTGTCCAGCTATGGATGTCCAGATGGGCTGTGCCTGGCACAGGCAATGGAGAAAGCCTGTAGTGGGGCTTTACTTCCTCTATCTGAGCTGGAAGCCCAGCCATGCTACCTCCTCAGCTGAAGAACAAGTGGGGGGGGGAAATTTCCCACCTCCATCCAGCTCTGGACCCCCAGATAGACTGTGCCCAGCATGAGTGGAGGGAAGTTCATCCCCACCCCCAAACTCCCTCCTTAGCTGGCCCACCAGCCAAGTGGGAGGCATGACACGGCTCTCAGTTTGGGTGGGGGGACTAAAGCCCCCACTGTACACAGCCCCCAAGCCTGGCACAGCCCAGCTTGGGGTCCAGAGCCATTTGGGGGGCATTCCCCCCCACTTCTTCCTCAGCTGGCCAGGGGTCATGGCTAGGAAACTCATCCAAATCCTGGTGGGAGGAGGGAGGTGGAGAGAGGGAGGAATGCCACACTGAGGGCTTACTCCCTCCCCAGTTCCCCCTATACTAAGGAGACCCCAGGTGGTGGTCTGGTGTGGGGTGGAGAGGTTTCCCCCACACATGCTCCTTGCCCTGCCCAGGGCTGAGTAGGGGGCATGGCTCGGGGACTTGCCCAACTCCCAGCTCTGGGCTCAGGGAGAGGAGGAGAAACACCCCACTGTGGGTTTCCTCCCTCCCCACTTCCGCCATACTGGGGAGACCCCAGTGGGGGGTCCAGTGCTGGGGGCATCCCCCCATGCCTGCTACTCAACTGGCCAAAGGCTGAAGAGAAGATAGTGGGGGGAATCACCAGGCTCTGGGCTCTCTGCAGGGGCTGGAAGGCTGGGAGGCCTGCTCTAGCACCCCCTGGCTACTAGTATGGACCACTGCAGGGGTCTGGCTACCTTTTTTGTTCAAAAACTGAATGCCAGTTCACTTGCCTATCAGTTCAATCTAGCTAATTTAGAGAATCCTGCAACACATGAATCAATTCAGCCTTGAACTTTTTGACTGTCTGTTCTTAGCTCAGTTGTCCATATGTTCAATTATGCCTCAAATTTATAATCATTTCCTATAAGTAGATATAAACTTGAACTGGGTGGATTTGTACTGATAACTTTGCAGATAAGTGTAGCAACAATAAATAAAGAAAAAAAAAAGGAAAAAGTAATCCAGAATTAGAAATTTTTCCCTGAGCTGGGAAGATTGACTTGAGGTAAAAATAAGGAATCATAGAGTGACAAAACCAAATCACAGAGCTGTAAATCAAAAGAATAAAATGCAGCTCAATACACTTCACTTTTAAAATATTTGTTATTTCGGCTAATCCAAACATTTAGCCCTTCACTTATAATTTGCTTGATAAAGTTGTCCCTGAGTAACTCCAGTTACAAAATCCAGTAATTACAAAATCTGATCAGTTTCCATATCCAGTGGGCAAGATTTGATAGCATAAGCCTATTGGAATGTTCTCCTTCCTAACTATACCACACTATATCTTTAAACCCCAGATTAATTTGCCGTTACTCACAGAAACCCAGTTTGTTTTTGTCTTCTACACAGAATAAAATGTGGCTTTGATTTACTGTGGTACCAATCTATTTCAGTGTGACAGCTCCTTTAAAAATACTACTTTCCTGAAGTTACCTCTTAGGTGAGCAAAGTGATTCAGTGTATAAAGGCACCTCATTCTTTTACATATCATATAAGCATTCACCTCCTACCTCCTCACATACAGAGCTCAGTGTGCGTTTGTCAACCAAGTAGTTCATACACATGCCTAGATCCATCCTCCATTGAAATAAGTAGACATTGTACATAGTATGGTCAGTGTAGTGATCACTGGCTTCAATGAATACAGACATATATGAATGGAAAGAACAACAAACTTTAATTGTGGAGCAATATGTAACGTCTGCAGACCCTGTCTGGCTGTAACTAGCTCCTTAACTGAGGCACCATCTCCAAATTGCCAACTTCCTCAGTCTCCTGTTAGGAAGCCTCTCTAAACTATATATCTTTCATACATCTTCCCTTTTAATCTATTGACAACTCTCCTCCCCTTTCCTCCTCACCCCAATCAATTAATACCCATCTACAGAGGAGAGGTTAGTAGCATGTAATTCTGGAGTGCCACTGTGCTCCTAAGACCAAATTTCCAAGTCCCATGTGGTGACATCAGGCCCCAGGTGGGCCATTGCTGCATGGCAGAACTGGGCCCCAACCTGTGGACCAACCTGACACCACTCATTTTGCTCACAGGGTGAAAAGTTTGAGCACCACTGATCTAAACTTTATGGAGACTTGTCCAAAAATGTTTGCAATTTGCCTATCACTTGAGGCACAAGCACACAAGCTACCATGAGGTAAAAGACATCAGGGATTTCTAGCACATCTGCTTCTTTGTAGCAATGGCCTACATGCCTGCTCTTGCCCTACAGTAGATGAAAAGTAGTTTTTGGTGGCTTATCCTTCAATTAAATGTACATTTTTCTAGTATTTTGTGTTCGTTATCATTTCAACAGTGTCTGAATCTAATCCACCTTCCATACGCTCCAATATGGGCTGGGTGACTTCCTGGATGCTTGGCAAATTCTAATACTTTGTGAAAGGTTAATTCTGAGTCTTCCAACTGCTTCCCCCAGCTCCCAAATATGGCCTGATCTCTTATCTGGGACTCTGCTCCCCAAAGCAGACAGACTGATATTTTCACCCTTACACCAGTCCCAAACTATGCTCTGTTCTCACTTTCTTTTTGTGCTCTCTGAGAGAAAACAACTCTCTCATAGTTTTTCTCTCCAAACAGAATATAGTACTGCTTACATTTCCAGTCCATTGTCAGCCTCCTCTGCCTTGGTGAATTGCAAACTGAAAAATACCAACTGCCTCAGAGCCAGCTGTTATCTGACTTTCTTCCTTTCTGCTGGCACCTACTGCTTGCAGACACAGAGCGCAGCACTCTGTTCTCCTGCTGTCCTTCACATTGCTTATTTTCCTTCTTATACCAGGTGTTGCCATTCAGAGCCAAGGACTCTGCCATAAGTCTGCTTCAATCTGTGCCTAAACATCGTGTAACATGAATATCTACACAAGAAAGCAAGTTTTTGTGAGAGGATTTAAGGCTAGAAACAGATGCTGCGTTTGTCCCTGGATAAGTTGTATCTGCGTTTCTTACCAAATACAAATGTCTCTTGACCCCAGTTGTATTCGTGTCTAGGGAGAGGGATGGGGGCTGGACCTGATGATCTGCGAGGTCCCTTCAAGCCCCTAACAATCCATGAATCTATGAATGAATCTATGTCTCATGATTAGCATATATGCACATCATCCTTCTAATCAGGGTTTGGGGAGCACCTGAATGCACTGCCACTTTTCTGATTCAAACAATGCAATTCCAGGGTAGCCATTAAGATGCTCTTTGTGAGGTCCCAGGCTAAAATGTTAGTACTTTTTATTCCATTTTTTTTTTTTTAGGATTTATCCTGGGTCAATGGACATAGACATCTGACTGATTGCACTTTGTCTTGGGATAAAATGGTTTATTCCAAGGCAAATGCAATGTTTGTTTCTAGAAGTTCTCTCTCGCTCTAGCTGCTCTTTTCTCACTACAAAGGTGTACCCAGATCCAGTAACAGGGTATAGCATGGAGGCTGGCAGGCCAGTAGATCAGTTAAAGCACAACTGTGAAACGTACAGTCCACTAGCCAAGTCCAGCCTGCAGATGTGGGTCTTACCAGGGCTGCCAGACTTGCTATGTCAGCCCACTTAAATCAGTCATCCAGCTTGACGGGCATCTTGCCTTGGGCTGCCGGAGCAGCCATGTTGGTGGTTAACACTGCCACTGTCCAGTCCCCCTTTTCTCACTACCCAATTTATAATTTTTGACTGCTGCTAGAGACATAATTCAGCAGAGGTGGGAATAGGAAAAGGAACCTGAGTGGTAGCAGCGTTAACCCCCAGGGTGTTGGCTACACCAACACTGGCTCTAGCAGGGAGAATGGCTTGTCCCCTGATGTGGAATTTTACCGTGGAATGATCCTGCTCTAAGAAGAGAATTATATGATAAATCAGAACGTAAAATTACACATACAATTTTGTGTTTTTAAATTTTGCCAGAGACAATATCAGGATCTTGATTTGGTCAGTATATTTGCATGGGCAAACTCATAATTAACTACTAAGTTGTATGTGCAAGTGCAATGGTCATGTACCCCAATTTAAGCTTGCTCCAGTTTTTATTTGCACAAAATTGTATATACAGTTTTAGCTTCCAGAAAAGAACTGTAAACAAATCATAAAATTCACACATAATATTACTAAATGTAAAAAAATAGGTTCCAGTACTGCTCTTATATAAATACCATATCTTTTTTACTTAAATATAGGTGGCTACATTTAATATGAGATGAGGCAACACATTGGAATAATTTTAATGTCATTATTAATGAGTTTCATGGAAGCAATCTAGAATTTTCTACATTTGACAGGAGTCTAAGCTGCTTAAACAATCAGAAAACAAAGAATAAAAGTTATAAATCCACACTGATAAATCTACGTGCTTATGATTTATTACATTTATTGGGACAGTAGGGGTATCTCCTATGTGTTCTGTATAACTCTCTTCAGTCTGGATCTTTGGCAGGGTAAATATTTGAAACTGGAAATGCAAGACACTCATGGTGAAATGGACTTATTTGAATGGCCTAAAAATTTCATGCATAAAATTCTTCACAAAAAAACTGCCAGAGGACTTACGGAGGCTTTGCTTTACATTTTCAACAGACTTCAGCTAGAAATTGTTCAAATGCTAATTTAAGCTCATAAGGGTCCAGTTTGTATTCTATCTATGGCAAGTTAGGGTGTTGTTAGTGTTTTGGGGCAACATATCCTGCAGTTGTGCAATAGGGTTGATTTTAGGAATGGGTTAGACAAGAACTTGCACAAACTGGTTTGGATAGAGATGCCTTGGGCAGGGGGTTAGACCAAATGATCTCTAGAGGTGCCTTTCAGGCCTATTCTTTTCTGATTTTATTACATATGTAAGTGGCCTTAGGGCCTAAGTATGATTCTAGTCCAAGATTTTGGACTAGGCTAACTTTGCTGTCCTTCAAAGAAGTTTAGCTATTTGATTATCTATCTCCTAGAAAGTTCAAGTAAGAAAGTATTTTTTGTGATCAAGTGGCTTCAAATCATTAAAAAAAGGCAAACACCAAATATTATAGTAACAGCTAAAATATAACACATACCAGCAAATTTTATTAGGAAAAGTCAGGTAAGGAAAGCCAAACGTTTGCTGATAAAGAATCTTTTCATTTTAAAAGTATTTTAAATTAATTTACAAACATAAAAGATACTGGCTTGACAGCTTTAGCAATGAAAAGTTATTTGCTAGTTTTATTTGCTGATTGGGAAAACACAACATGGGCAACAGTAGGCCATTCTATCCTACCTACTTACTAGAATGCTTTAGACCTGACATGCAAAGACTAACCTCTAGTCTGTTTTCCTATAATAATTTGTTATTTAGCATCTTAGCCGAGATTGTGAGCAAGGGTTCCAGTTGATGCCAATTGTAATGTGGATAATTTGTAATGAACCTAATATTCTGCTCACAACAGACAATTTTTATAGAAAAATATAGTTTCATACAAACATAACTCTAAAACAAGACTCAAGTGTTCATTCTTTAGATCCAAACCAAAAAAGAAAAGAAAAAAAACCCCAAACCCTGTGAGCTACAAGGAAACCTAGTTTGTTTATAGAGTTAGTATTAGGTTCCATATCCTCTCAACGAACTGATCATAAGAGAGCAAGGCTACATAATTAGTCTCAAACAGTACAATGCAATATGTTCCTTATGCCTTATGTACTAGGGATACATTTTATTTTACTTGAATTAAAAAAATAATTAAATGTTCATCTAATGTTCTGGGTCCTCAAACTACCAATTACTATTAATACAAATTATTATATGGAATTAAAATATGTTTGTTAAATTCATTAACTAAATTAGCACAACATAATTAAAGTAAGATTACATTATAATTAGTGCAAGATAGTAATCATGTAATGATAAGATAGAAAAAACTGCTCACCCTGCCTTAAAACAATATATATCCTATAGCATAAGAATAATAAAATAAGCTCAAGCCATAATAAATTTCTCAGACCAATTCACTCACTCTAAGCATGGGCAGGAGAAAGGGCTGTCAGGAGGATAGATTGACAAATCTGGAATGTAGACCAAGAAAAGGAGAAAGTTCCTAATCAAGGATCTTTGATGGAACATATCCTGCTAAATTTCTCCCTTTTGCTAATATCAAAGGCAAAACAGCTCAACCCTACCTGCTTATCACAGCTACAGCAGCATAGAACAAGCAACCACCAACTAAAAGGAAAAACTTGCAGTTTCCACAATCCATATCAGAATCACTGGTCAGGAGGTTAAGAAATTTCCCAACTTTAAAAAAACTGTTTGGGACATTCATTGTTCTGGTCAACATCATTCTTCTTTTTAAACTCCATAGAAAATGAGAAGCAATTGGCAAAGAATTACTTTTATCAGTGCTTCAGCATAACATCAGCCATTGCGATTCCCACTAATGATGCCTTAGAGTTGTCTTGCTCATATTACAAGATTTATCTCAAGAATGGTCAACCATTGATCAAAAAACCCCAGACAAATAAATGCTATTTTATGCAGTAAAAATACTTAAAACATGTATGTCAGCATTATGAGCCCCTTTATTTTTGTGTAGTAAGCCAATGGAAAAATGTTTAATGCAATAAGCTAGAGATAAATCTGTAAGCTCCAAGATAAGAGTGAAGATGTGACCAAATATTTAAAAGTGTTTAGGTCTTTAGTAATTCCCAGAAATGCTAGAACAGTTAACTCTGGAAGTTTTCAAATTCCTAGCCTCAGACTGCTGATTTTACCAGTTGCCACCTATAACCATTAAGTTCTCAATTCAGGATGTTATTTGTCAAGTTTGAAATAAAACTGGCAGTTCCTAATCTTTCCTGGCGCATGCCATTGTGAATGCCAATGACTATACTACTTGCTAATGTTTACTGAAAACACCTCAAAATTTTAGCTCAACTGTAGCCAGAATATACAAAATATGGTGAAACTGGTCACACCCAAGTCTGCTAATGTAGCCTACTATATGTGACTCAAATACCCACTTTCAGCACATTATAAACCCTATAAACAAGATGCTTACATTTCTCTCTGAGATACAGGGATCCTGGTTTTCTCTGATTTAAAAATTCCCCAATTTTTGGTTAAAAAAGTAACCTCAACTCCACATTTTTCCATGATAAAATGAAACTGTGCTATATATCTCTATCTATAGATACAGATAATATTAGCACTATTTCATTTAAATCATGGAATACTGTGGATTTGGGGTATTTTTTTTAAACTGAAAATTGGGGATTTTTTTAAATCAGAGAAAACCAGGATCCCTGGAGAAAAGCGGGCTTTAAAGGCTGCTGGTGTCAGTCTATTCATTTTTCTTCCTAATCTGTTCAGTAATTTTAAACCTGTGAAGGGTGTCAGTAAATGTTATTCCAGTTTCAGTTGTTTTGTACTCCCATGACATGATGGGGCTTTTTTTTTTCATTTTATTTTCATTCTATTTATCTTCCTTAAAGATTTTTTGTATACTGAATTCATGGTACAATCACTTCCTGAGTACTTACAGGGGCAACAAAAACTATGTTTACCCAGGCACAGGACTTCCATTGTTATGGAACTCACACTTACCTCAAATGGAGCACAAAGTACACTTCAAGTCTTCTATTAAAGTATTTGCCAGAGAAATGCAGAAAACCAAGGCAATTCATTGTCTTATGACAATAGGATTGGAATGTTACTGCAGCTGTAATAGTCCAGGAAATATGCAAGAAGTCATAAGATTTGGTGATATCTTTAATTGGACCAACTATGTAGCTGGGAAAGATGTTTGACAAGCTTTTGGCCACCCTTCCTCAGAACTGGGAGAGAAGCAGGTATTGCCTATGCTAAATACCAGATAGGGTAATGACAGGAGTCAAATCAGGACAGTTTATATTAAACTTAATTTCTATTTTTTATTCATGTGGATTCACATAACATTTTTGAAGTTTAAATGAACACATACGTTCAAAACAAAATTCTGCTGAAACTGTGCACTTACTTTTGCCTGGTTTTGTTAGCACCAATGTCTCTCAGATAGTGCTAAGGGATCGTGAAAGCACAATTAACTTTTCAATAGAACATGAAATATGAATGCAGACAGCTCAGTTTCCTAAAATCAAAATCTAACTTTATTAGTGCAACAAGTATTATCTTAGCAATTTCTATATTCAGAGAGTGAAAAACATTCAGTACTATAATCTCACCCAGTCCCAAATATTAGTTTGCTCAACAGAAAAGATGGCCACTCCATTCCTGGAAGCAAAGGGTGCATTGTTATCTGAAATGGTCCAGATAGGTGTTGAAGGCTGGATTTATGACAATGACAAACTTTCTTGCTGTTCCCTTTTATACTTTCCTTCAACTTCACTCCTTTGATGACTCTTTGCTTTCAGATTAGTCTCTCTATGGTCATCATACTGGCCATCTTTTATCCCATCAGCATATTTCTTTGTCTAACAGACCCATTACAAGCACACCTCTTAATCTGGCCTTTTTCCAGTGTCTTACTTTGGGTATTGTCCATTGGTCTCCCTTATCACCTCTAATTAATATATCCAATCCTTTCATCTCTCTGATTCAGCTGGATAGCATCAAGTTCTGTTAACTGGAGCTGGTAAAAGGCCATTGCTATGTTATGTTTTAAAAAAAAAACTTGTAGTGCCAAAAATAAAAAGTTAATAAGGACAAAACTTAGGCAATGATTAAATAAGGCTATATATAAACAGTACTATAAGTAGGTGCAACTTCAATACATTAAACATAACAAGGTACCCTAACAGTTTTACCTTTTAACTAATTAAAATGCCCCTTTTCACATACTAGGTACCCTTGAAAGTTACTAATCAGCACAGGCTTGCATCCAATCTCACTCTAACTTCAAGATTGCTAAAGCTGTTCACAAGTTATAACACATTTTAGGAAAAATCTGGCCCAAAATTTTGGTTTCTTCATATGATTCAGACTCACCCTTATATTTTTTTCTCTCTTCTGTAACAGTGGAAATTGTAATCTTTGTAAATCTCTAATACTCTATTGAAGCCAACAATCCATTGGCTTCCATGTTTCCCTGAAGCAATAGGGTTCATGAGTTAGTTATACATTGTATAAAGAAGTAAAAACTTTGATAAGCTTCAAATTAGTTGACTTTCAACTTAATTCAATATCCCCTTGTTTTATTGTTATAATAATAGAAGATAAAGATGACAGTTTACCAGTTCTCTACCTTTCATTTCATGATGCATCTATTATGCATCTATTTTACATACATTTAATTTCTCTTCATGAAGAATTTTTTTCATGACAGCCACCTCTTTCATGTCTTGTCCATGGACCCTTTTGTTTTCATACAAAACCCAGAATTCTGCCTATGAAAACGGAGGATTATTTCATGCTATTGTTCTGCTTACAGAAATCTCACTAACATTCCATGAATGAACAGTCCATAGAGTCCAAAGCTATTAAATGTTACATGCTACATGGTAATAGAATGTGATTTCTGTAAGTAGCATTTGTGGGCATCTCACAGCCCCCTAGTTGTTAACTCAACATCAATCTTTTTAAAAAAAAATGAACTCTTTTACAAAAATTATGTATTCTATATTACTCCTCTTGCATTTTTATATATCAGCAGTTTTGAAACCAGTTAAAGAAAATGAGATTGATGCACAAGTTAAAGACATTCATGCACTAATTAAAATTTTTATATCTTCAGATTCTTGTTTGGACAGTTTATAAACAAGGCTCTAGATGTTATTTATTATGTGCAAATGGCTGTTGTGAATTCTTTATGGTAGCAGAAACTGCCCAGGTCTTTAGTATCTGCTTGGCAAACCAGGATACCAGAATACTTGGGATTTTTAATTTTTTTTGTGTGTGTCTTTAATAGAAAAAATAGTTGGGAAATTTATTAGAATGAATGTAAGCAAGGAGCATTTCCCAGAGAAAAAGTAGTTATTTGGGAAGAAGCTAGAGGATGGAGTTTAGATGGAGTTTGGGTTTCCAAATGTTAGCTAAATTTACTGACTGTATGCTTAAAGAAATAATTTTCATAAAAATTATATTATCAAAAATATTATAATTTGGAAAAAAATTTCCTACAAACAATGTATAGACTACCTGAACACTCTACGTTTCAAGTGTTATCTGGATTTAAAAGTGTTTTTTGTTGTTGTTCAGGATTGCTGGTGGTTGTAATTGCAGGAAAGGTATGATATTATATTATATCCAAAACTCTTACATTTTCGTTTTCCTCTCTGTTGTGGACTCCCATGCAGGCACTGACAACATAATTTAACTTTTCCATGTCTTTCTTTACCCATCTAGCAACAGTTAGTAATTGCCTGCCAGAAATAGTGAAAACTCCTGTTAATAAAATGTTTTAAATCTTTAGATGAAAGACATTATACAAGTATTATCATAAGAATTAAAAACTGCTGTTACTATGAAAACCACATGTACATAAATCAAAAATACAATATATTAACACCAAGAAATAAAGGCCTTAAGGAAATAAACAATTACCTTAGAACAATCTCAAGTGAAAGCATTTAAAGAGTGTAGCATCATACAGTGTATAACTTAGTGGTCAACAAAATTCTGGCCTATCAAATTGTCGCCTCTGAGCCTTAATTCCGACAGGCCCCTAGGGCGAGAACGAATGGGCTCTAGCTTATTTCTTTTTCACGCACTAGGCTTTGATTTCCCCTTTT
>JAGPOW010000304.1:58004210-58016972 GCA_030014935.1 Caiman crocodilus | reverse complement strand
TATATATATATATATAGGTTGGGGTTTTTTTGTATTTGCAATTGATCATTAGTAATGTAGAGGATAGTAATAATTGTATCATAAAGTAAATGCTGAAATTATTTTTCATTTCATCATGGAATTTCAAGAAAAAATCCACATTCTATATCATTGCTATCTAGTACACTTACATTTACAATAGCTGAGATTGTCTTCCAATCCATGTAGATTTCACATGTGGCAATTAATCCATTCAGTTCAGATTTCTTTAAATTTTAATTAGTTATCCAGTTATTTATCTACTAACTAACTAATTACTTATCAATTATTCTAATAATACATTTAAGGATGGTGCTTCAAATGGCCAATATTGCAAATGCAACCTGAAACATGAAAACAAACCAAACAGTACTGCCTTTTATACGTTTATTAAATAAGCTTAATTTGAATAGTGAAATGTCACCCTAAAGGATTCTTGCCCAGTCTTCTTCATGTCAATTTATGGAAATGTTATTCATTAGTTCATTTAAATATATTTCTTTAAGGGCAGAGAGCAAGGAAGACATTATAAGAGTTACAACCTAAGGGTAAGGGGGTCACCCTGAGCTAAAGACGAAGTCCAAAGGTGATTGAGAGCAAGGGGTGCAGTGGTGCAGCTGCACATCCCCTTTCTGACCACAGGACAGGAGAAACAGCTGGAGGCCTTTTTAAGACACCAATGAAAGTAAAAATCCCCCTTGCCCTTCTTTCTGTGCTCAGAGCCACAGTCCCCTCTCTTCTCCTCATTTCCTCACCTACCTACTGTTGTCATAAGGGCTGGGCTTAGCCTGGGGTAGCAGCAACAATGGCTGTGGGTTAGTATCCACTCTGTCTGGTTCCCCACCCCATCCTGAGTATTCACTGCAAGCCTAGGAGCAGGCATGGGGGGAGAGAACCTGCTAACCCACCACGGCTGTTATTGCAGGCTGAGCCCAGCCCCTGGAACAGCTCTCAAGCTCCCCCTGCTCCTGGAGCAGGTGGGGCTACAGGGTAGGAAGGGGATATACGCCTATGAGCAGGGAGGTGAAGTGGCATTTATGTACTTTGGGACTCAAAAGAAATCCCCAGTTGCTGTTGCCAGTGTGTCCACCTTGGTGTGGAGAGGAAAGTATGGAAGCACCAGGTGCAGCCACTTCAGCAGTACCAGTTGCTGCTCCCACCTCTCCCCACAGAACAGACACACAAATCCTGCCTCTCTTTTAACACACCAGAGTCTATCTTTGTGTCTAACATGCTTTGGGCTTTCCAGAAACTTGGAACTTCCTGGAAAATGGATTCTGCAAAAACTGGACTACTAACAGCATGGGTTTGATTATGCAGAATCAGACTAACAAGTCTAGAAGGTCATATTGGGAGAGGCTGAGGGACTTGAGACTCTTCAGTCTGGAGAAGAGAAAGCTCAGGGGGGACTTGGTGGCAGCCTACTATTACATAAGAGGGGTATATAAGGACCTGGGAGAACACCTGTTCACCAGAGCTCCCCAAGGTCTAACAAGGCCATACGGCCATAAACTCCAGGAAGGCTGGTCTAGACTAGACATAAGAAAAACATTCTTTATGGTGTGTGTCCAGGGTCTGGAACAAACTGCCCCCCAGAGGTGGTACAAGCATCTATTCTGGAGTCTTTCAAAACACAGGTGGATATATTTCTTGCTGGGGTTACTTGATCCCAGCTGACTTCCCACCTATGGTGCAGGGGGAGGGGGAGTGCTGGACCCAATGATCTCATGAGGTCACTTCCAGCCCCTAATGTCTGTGAAATCTATGACATCTAAGTGGACCTGCCTGAGACAAGGAGGACAAAAACCAGTGCTGTGACCCTCAGTGGACTGACAAAGAGGTGAGAATTGCTGCTTCTTAGCAGCTGCTAAATGATCACTGATCTCATTGGATTTATACTGAGGTAAAAGTGAGTAGCTTTGAACTTGGGGTCTTTAACCAGTAGAACAGTTAGCTAAGACTCAGGTGATACAGGCAAGCATATAAATATATAGCATTTGGAGTTACTTAGCATTATTTTATATAAATACATTTGTGTTTCTCTAGACAGATGGCTGTAGTGATTTTACTTACAGAGCTCTCTTATATACTTACAAGAAAGGAAGATATACCTGGGAAGGGGATAGGGCAGATTAAATTTGTGCTTCTTAAAGTGAGCAATTGTAATGCGGCCCCTTGCAGATGCTCAAGACTTACATGTCACTTGTTTTAAAGATAGCATATTGGGCCATGAGAATCTGGTAAATGGTTGCCTCCTAAACTGGAAAAAGTGTAACTCAGTCCATGAGGTGCTTCAGGCAGGATAATTAACCCTACTGAGTGAAAACTACACTGCTTCCAGTTGGGGAGCACCTCACATGGAACAACTCAACATGTTTCAGGCAGGGATTGAGGCTGTGCCAAGGGTATCTTAACCAGACAGTCAGAATCAGACTCATCATCCATGTTTGCAGCCCAGACCAGGCTGAGAGGGCCAGGAGGCACAGAGTCCAGACACAAAACAGGATAAGCAGGAGCAAAGTACTCAAATGAAGGGCTTCATCTTGTATACTCAGGCCAGCTGGCTCAGCAGCCAATAAGCTCAGTGCTTACAGCCAGATAACCCTGCTGAGAGGGCAAATTGCCTTTGGACAGTACATACTCTCTTTATGAGCATCTTCTAGGGGTCCTTGGGCCAAGTGTTTGTGGATATACTAAATAGAGGCCTCTGACTAAGTCTGAGGAATAGGGAAAGCAGGAGGCAGCAATAATTCAGGAAACCTCTGGGGTCCCATCAAATTGATCTGGCAGTGGTACCTTGGGTTCAGGGGGATGCTAAGGGGCAGATACAAAAAAGGCAACCAGAGCAGAAGTTTGCACTTCTTGGGCCTTCAGGGACACATTTTCCTCCTCCAGCTTTTCAGTATGAGCTAGCAGGGCTGCATTCTGGGCCATCAGGACCCCTACTCAAGCCTATAGGTTTTACAGGCTGATCATCAAAGCCTCCATTGGGAGAGGGGTCAGGGACAAATCCATGCTAGGTACTTGTGTACTTCCCCTTGGAAAGCTGGCGAAGTGACTTTTCATGCTGCTCAAACTATAAGGAGGGGGACATAAACAGTCTTGTGGAGGATGGGGTTAGCCAAGTACTGCAGTCTGATTAGGAGTCAAAGCTGCACCAAAAGGGTCAAAACCAGGTAGTCAGGGTTATATTCCTAATTCAAAGCAATATCTGTGTTCATAGTCCTAGTTAAGATGAAGATCAGGAACCAGGGAGTCCAGATGCACAACAGGATAAGCCTGGGGTCCAAGCCTGAGTTAACTGCACCGTGAGGTACTAAACAGCCAAAGCCCAAATGTACTAGCTATGGAGCCGCGCCTGCAACACCATGTGCCACCTCAGGAAATGCATCAGCTATGCCTGGACCGGGGCCAAAGAGTGCCAGGATCTGGGAGTTTCCCAGCAACCAGTCCTTCACGCCAACTGTGTCATCATGATGCCCCACATGAGGACCTTCCTGGAGAGGTTCCTGAAGGACGTCATCCAAAACAAATACTTCGGCAACCCGAGGGCCAAACCTGAACAGGGCAAGGTCTTCAACGCCACCTCAAAGTGGGACTCCAGCAACCACTTCATGCCCAGCAGGAGCTTCATGCACTTCACAGACTGGCACTTCCTCCACTGCACCCGCCTCAACTGCCTGCCTCTGAACGGGGCCGTTCGCTTCAGCCACCGGGAAAAGAGATGCCAACAGTGCGGCTATGCAGTAGAGACCTTCCCCCATTTGCTATGCAGCTGCAAGCTACATGCCAGAGCCTGAGCCACAATGCTGTCCAGAACCGCCCGGTGTGGGCCATCCCACCTGCAGCGGGGGAGATCTCTGTGAACTGCACTGTCCCAGGCTGCAAAAGCCAGATACAACCCAACATCATCATCGTGAATGAAGAGGCCAAGAAGGTCGTGATTGTGGATGTAACCACCCCCTTCAAGAACTGGCACCAAGCCTTCACTGACACCCAGGCTCACAAGCGGAAGAAGTACATCCCACTGGCTGACATCCTGAGGGGCCACAGCTACAACATGATGGTCGACACACTCATTGTGGGAATGCTCAGGGCCTGGGACCCCAGCAAAGAGAGCGTCCTGTGTGCCTGCTGCATTTCCCACCACTATCCCAAACTGATGTGCTGCCTTATGGTGTCCGACACCATCTGCTGGTCCTGTGACATCTACATGGAACATATCATGGGCCACCACCAGTACTCTGACCCCACCAGATGAACTGCCACTGGACTGGACCCAGAGGGGACCGCCTGAACCCCTGCTCCTGCACCAGATGGACTTCACTTCAAGAGGATTCTTCAGCAACAGATGACCCCGCTCCACCCAAAGAGGACCCCCACAATGAGACTTTATATAGACTAAGACACTTTCTTCGAACTACTTCCTCCATCCTTGCGGACCATTGTAACGGGTTTGTGTGTAACTATCTTCTTTCTCTCTCAGCATCGCAAACCCCCTCCCTCCCCTTCCTCCATTCTCCTTTCCCTCTACCCCCAGGCTTAGTTGACTAACATTGTATTTTCTGTAACCTAGTTGCATTCCCCTATCCTTCTAATGTTAGTCCCTCACTCAGACAATCTGTATTTCCCTACCAGCTTTGTCATCTTTTTTGGATTCACAATCCTAAACATGTACTAGTAAATGTCAATCTGTACTCCGCCCAGCCAGCACTGCAGCCACTCAGTTCAATGCTTGCACCAGGTGGCCCAGGTGAGAGGGCAGATTGCCTAGTAACCAAAGTCAACCTCATGGTTTGATGGAGGGCCTGGATTTTGCCCCATTTAATCTTAATCCACCACTAACTAAAACTAATTGATATAAACAGATTGTAACCAGCCATTTTAGGGAACCCTAAACTCAGTAAGTAAAATTAAATAAATAAATAATGATGTACAGTTAGTATAAGAAGCAATTAGAAGCAAAAATGATAGAAGATCGTGGTTCAGTATTTACTCACTTGTGTCTTTGATTAAGACCTGAGTCACTCTTGCATAGTTGTATGATGTTTTACAAGTTGCTGACTGTGATGTGTGAGCTGCTATATTGTTCTCCAGGAAATGGTACAGTATGTAAAAAGAGAGACAAGAGGCTACTGACAGTGTTCAGGCACAATTAGCCCATTTAATTAGTTCATACATTCCATTCCTCTCAAGCTACATTAATAGAAAGCTGTAAATTTTCATTAATCCCCATATTAACAGGGTTCTCTTTGGTAAAGAAGGGAAAGTTAGTCAAGGTGTGATTAGGTTAATTTCCCCTGGAATGTAAGTCTGATATTTTCCATAATCTCAGGTTCACACACACAAAAGGGCAATAAGACCTAATAAATTCAACTCTATTATCAAAGGAATTAGGAACTTAGAAAATATCACAGTGGGGAAGAAAGCAAGACCATTAAGGTTCCTCACACATCAATTTTATGAACTAAGTATTTTGTCTCTAATTAATAATGCTTATTCAAGCAACCAAATGTACTTGTAAACCCCTTGCAATATTGGAGCGTACCTAGTAGTAGTAAGATGGTTTAATTCAGTGGGCAAGAGACAGTGGATGAGAGAGATAAGTTATAACACTTCATTGTGCTAATAGCTATTCAGAAGTACTGGTGAAGAATTTTTAATTGATATGTGCTTTGCACAATAGCAAAAAAGCCCAAGGAGTAATAAGTGGAAATCTTATTTATAAGGATGAAGAACAAGCTCTGTATCTGTATTTAAAAAAAATGAAAAAAGTTTAAGTTCTGTTTAATGTGTTTTGATTCCAGCAAAAGTACATTGTGATTTATAACTACATTTTAAGAGTTTCAATGTTCATTTGTTGTTCCTGGAACAGTAATCAATATGTTCATATTTACTGCTTTTACAAAAGGAATAATGTACTTCTCTCCCCACCCCCTTATTGGACAGAATAAATCAATTGAGTTAGCTTTTCAAACTCCTGGTACTGATGGCAAGTCACACCAGCTGTTTCAGTCACTTCTGGTTTTGCAAATCAGCTACAATAAATACAATCTGTTCTTGGCTCTAACTGGAAGTAAGAAAGTTATATAAGAAGGATTGCAATTCCATTTATTTATCAACTGCAAATCTAATCTGTCAAAAACTGAGCCACACAGCAAGCTGGGCATTATTCCTAGAAGTGAAATTTGGGTATGTGATTTTACAGGATAAGAAGCACTGGCTTAAATGCCCATGTGAACTGTTTTCCTCTAACGATAATGAATGTGACTAGCTTTGCAATTTTTTTGTACTGGAGTCAAGGTTCTGTTTCAAGAAGTTCTAACCAAAGAGCTTGATTTCCCTTTTCCTTTGCCCTTCCCCACCTCCAAATTTTAAAGCCAAAACAGTTTATGGACCCTAAACTTTTATTGGTTCCATTTTCTGTCATCATCATCCTGAAACTTGGATATCACTGGAGATTATGTTGAGGTATAGTTATAGGAACTGCTGGAACAATGCCTACCCCTTCTAGGGTTTTGAGAAACATATAAATAGAAAATTTAGAACTTGGAAAGGGATAGAAGGCCCTGGACAAAGATATGCAGTGTACAAATAAGAAGGTTAGCTAGGTTCTTTGTATCCAACAGAGCTTTCTTCATGGTCCAGCCAAGCCTAACTGGACCATCAGCATAGAATGGTAACAACATAGAATCATAAATCATAGTAAATTAGGGTTAGAAGACACTTCAGGAGGTCATCTAGTCCAACCCCCTGCTCAAAACAGGATCATCCCCAACTAGATCCTCCCAGCCAAGGCTTTGTCTAGTGTGGTCTTAAAAATGTCCAAGGACGGAGATTCCACCACCCCTCTGGGTAACCCATTCCAGTGTTTTACTACCCTCCTACTGATAAAATTCTTCCTAACATATAATCAAAATTCTCTTGCTGCAACGTGAAACCATTTTTCCTTGTTCTGTCATCTGTCAACTTCACAGCCCAAATAGCCATTCATGTATTTACAGTTGAATGGCAACAACCTTTAGCACAAATCTGGAGTGAAGTTTGAATTCACATTTCTAAAATAGGAAGATGTCTTAACTACTCTGCCACAGCATTTTTGCTTCTGTCAGCTGTCTCACATGAATCAGATTCTTATATGGGAAACCAAGAACACTTCAAATAAAATGAAATAGGGGGCCACATGCCTGAGATATATTTTGTGGAGAAACTCGTAGTAGATGTTTTGGGTTTTTTTCATCTCCCAGACCCAAGAGGATATCAAAAGGAAAGGATGTGTGAAAATGTGTTATCCTAAAGACTGTTACCTCTAGAAAGGAATAAATTCTGAGAAAAAAGCAGCCCCATCCTGGAAAGGTTCTGTAAACACTAGATAATCACAAAGGAAAGGGAGTGCTTATGTGTTTCACCACTAAGTGTTTATACAGATATTCAGGGAGGTTAGAGGGAGGTTAGATTGAGTTAAAAATGGACACTCAATCTAAACTAAATTAGGATGGGGGGGTAGTGGGGAGAGTTTTGAGGGATTGGGAGGGAAGGCAAGGGGTCCTTGGGAGGGGGATCAGAGGCAAGTGGGGTTTGTAGGGTCCAGGAGAATTTGGGCGGATTGGGGGGAGGGAAGGGGGTGGGTTAGTGGGGTGGGGGGCTCTCTTTCCACCCAGAGGACCAGGGGCTATTTTTAGGAATCCAACCCTCCCCACCCCAAAAGAACAACATCCCTAGTGAACCTTCCCCCATACCACATGTCCTTTTCCCCACCCCAACTTACTTCCTTGGATCCTGGCACCCATGAATGCTAATAAAACCAGCACTGGGTGTGCCTTCCAGGACAGGAGAATTGTCCACTCCCCAGAGGGTGGGGAGTAAGGGAAGGCTGGCTGAGCCATGGGGAGGAGGGAAGGGGGCCATCCTGGGGTTGTTGGCAATGGATTTAGGACCCAGGTGCCTTTTTCCAGGGGGACCCAAAACCGTCAGACTGACCACTACTTTTCCATTCGATAAGAGGCAGATTTATTGATACACAGTGATGAGAGAAAGGAATAATACAAGCAATTCTGTAGCTACCAATCCTAAGATTGTCATCAGAGTCAAGATGCATCTGGCCAGGATGTGAGCTTCATTCTGAGGTTCTCTCTTGAATGTCAGAAGTCAGCAGCCTGGAGGTTGGAGGCTGAGACCCTCCCCACCTCCCATGGAGGTAGATGAGACGGGCTGGTGGTATGCCCTCTGTCCATGGTGCTTGGGTTCCCCTCTTGGAGCCAGGAACCCTTTTTGGGGGCTCCTTTCAGGAAAGGGGTAACCATTGTTGCTCTAAAGCCTCTGCTTTTGTATTCTTTTTACCTCCTGATGACTCTTCATCCATAGCTATTGCTGATTGGTCTTTCTGTGATCGTCATACTATCCACATTCTGTCCTATCAGCATATTCCTTTGTTTCAAAAACCCATCAAATGCATACATCCTAATTTGAGCTTTCTGGGCCTTCTCCTAATTTGATCTGTTTTCCCAAAACCGGAACTCCCAGGCCCCCCACTCTGGGGCCTTATGAGCTGGTGCCACCTTATCTGATGTTATAGAACAGTGTGGTATATGCCCACAATTTCCCAGGCTATGTGTATATCCATTGGCCTTGTTGTGTTAGACACCCTGTCTGCCTTAAAGACTGTGAGAACTGTATGACTGTGTGACCAGGCCTTTAGAAATAATTAATATTCTATATATATTAGTCATATTAGCCTTAGTCTGTCTGTCTGTAATGCTTTAGCTGTACTCTGATTGGTTGTTTGGCAGCCAACCAGAGTGTGAATAAAGCATGATGGACAGGATACAGTGGCAGCACAGCAGAGTGCTACCATGACAGAGGGGACAGAGCAGGGGAGTGAGGCCAGTGCCATTGGCCTAGCTTCGCCCCCCCCCCCCACTCCTTGGAGGCAGTGGCGGGTGGAATGGGCCAGGAGTTGATGGGGGAAGGGCCCCGGGCTCCAGGTCCTGAGCCTGATGCAACAGGGGAAGTGGGAAGGGAGGAGTGGACCTGGGCCCAGTGTGGCAGCTGGGGAGGAGAGGAGGAGCAGGCCTGATACAGTGGAGCAGGCCGGCAGGGTAGGAAGAAGGAGGGGAGTGGGCTAGTGGCAGGGAAGGGGAAGAGTGTGCCCAACAGTAGTGGGGGTGGGGAGGAGACTGGGCCTGAAGTGGCAGGGAAGGGGCGTATCTGGACCCCAAAATGGCAGTGGCGGTGTGGTGGAAGGGGAGCAGTGGGCCCAGATGAGGGAGAGCAGACACAGGCCTTTGCCCCCCCAGACATTCTTGATTTAACCTTCCCCTAACCTCTGTGAACATCTGTATGTACCCTAAAGTGCATGGTCAAAAATATTTGCTGGAGGCTGATTTCTAGTCTCAGATTTGTGGTACCCCATGAAGAGCACTACATCTCTTGTACTGCTTCCCTTTCATGCAGTTTTGACTTGTGCAAAGCCTCACTGAAACTGTACTGTAAACTGTCAACAGGTGTTATCAGTGTCATTGTTGCTGTTGTCCTTATCAGGTGTTATTGATATGCTGTTAGTGTTGAAGTTTCAAGAACTGCAGTGCTGGCAAAAGTTGCAGCCAGGAGATCCCAACACTAATCTTGTCTTAAAGAATGACCACAGGCTCAAATCAATGGCAGAGATTCAGCCACATTTATTGTCTACAAGCACAGGTCAAACATGTTTTGGCCTAACCAGTACATCAGACCAGCAGTTAAGGCATTAGTACCTCTGATAAAGTAGACAGCACAACACCACCCAAGTTCCCCTAAGCCACTACAAAGATCCCATACTTTCCAAACCAAGTCTTATAAGGTGATTGAAACAAATTACATATTGCACTGCATCTGTATCTTGAATGTCTCAAATTATCCTGTACAATTGTTTCATATCATGACCTGAGTGTTCCTGTTCTAGTCTTATCAAGCAGGCACTGGTCTATCCTATACCTTGTACAGCAATCTCTCCTTGCCCATCTGGCCCACATGTCAAGTTTTGCTTATATAAGGAGCTCATGCGTTGCTCAGGTTTGCTGGTCAGGCCTACTCTGGCCAAAGCTTTAGCAAAGCCTTTGTGTGAGTTTTATATATGCTCAATGTTCCAGTGAGGCCTACATAAACAACATTTTATTTCAAGTAACTGTAGAAAATGCATTTAATTAATTTCAAGTAATTCTACCCTCTTGTTTCAGCTATCTGGTTCCATAAAAGCTCCTTGATGGAACCAGATAGCTGAAACAAACAAGTTCCACACGAAACAAGTACACTGCCCAAATAATACACAGGTGGATAGGTAGGTTTTGTTGACACCTACATTGTGAAGGCTTGTGTATCCATGAAAGAGATACAGTAGGACCTGAAAAAGCCCCTAAGAAATACTGTGAATGTGGTCCAAATTAAAATTAAGAGGAAGACATTCTTTAGGACAGAGTGGTGACTGAAAGAGCCATGAAGAAGCAAAAAATTACCTGCATGTTGGAGTCAGGGAAAAAGGACTTGGTACATTTTCGTAAGCCAGTTTGTGTTAGAGAAACACATGATTTCAACAACAATTTCTCCTCCTAACTGGAAAAAAACCCTCACAAAACTCTACTTTTGGCTAACTACTGAGGATTGTAATTAATCTAATGCAGGCATAAGTGATGGTATAAATAACACCATAGTAAATGAATAACATCTGGCAATTTGATCACCTTTTCTGAAGTTCTGAAGGTGCTAAAATTTTCCCAATTAATGTTTTTACAAAGGCTTAACTCTCGCTATGGGAGAAACACAAATCTTTGCATTTTTCATCTTCAGCAAAATTAATGGAGCAAAACACCTCAATAGCATTTCTTCATTTGATGTTTTAAGACTAAACACTGTAACAAGCAGTAATATCAGATCAGTCATTTCTGCTTTATCTCAAACCACAGCCACTGAATGCAGCAGTTGTGAAATGCTTTAGATATAATTATTATACTTAAAATGAACTTTCAGTTCTATCAGAAAATATCCTTTGTCCAATTAATGCATTACAAAATTGATGTTAACTAAAATATTTTGAAGGAGCTGTGTGTTAAGTCTCTACTTTGATTGTTGGCCAATGAATAATTGCATTCTCAATTTAACACTAATTAGTACCAGGGTCCATCACGGGAACAAACTAAAAAATGATGCCACTAATTATGACAGCCTCTTTTTTTTCCAAGAACAAAAGAAGACTAATTTGTTGCAATGCCATCAAAGACCAAACCTACCCTAAAACATAATTAAGGATTTATAACATAAGCACTTCCAATAAATGCAGTACCACTGCTCAGGTTTTCAAGGTGAGATATTTCCAACTGCAATCAATGAAAGGAGTGTGTGTGAAACAAAGTTACAATATTTTTGTGTCAATTAATCCAAACATGAATGAACAGAAATGAATGAACTTGTATCACCTTTAGGCTTGTCTGCTTCCGTGTTTTGTATTAAGCAGACATAAATGGTCTTGGGTACTGGGACCTAAATCTAGGATTCCCGCTTCCCAGTAGTGCCCTTAATTAGCCACTAAGCTACAACTATATCTGTTTCCGTCTCACTCTCTTTGTCCTTCTTTTCTCTTTCCTAGCTTCAAATGTATCTTGATTTTTTTCATAGTAGAACAGCTGCAATTGGAAGGGTAGGGAATATACCTAGAATACCCTAATGTCCGAGACAGGACTAGAGTAGAAGAAGGAATACAGTCAGAATAGCATATAGCCTGGTGGGGAGGAAATTGTCTGGGATGGTGGGATACAAGGATATATATTTGTGCAGAGGTGGGTGATTGTTCTGACAATTACAATACTGTAAGAATGGGGGAGGCACCATGAAATGCTAGGTTTTCGAAGAGTAGGCTTTGTTTAATTCTTGGAAAGAAAGCAGCGGGCTGAGGGAGTTCGGTGCACAGGTGGTATTCTCTTCCATCCTACCAGTGAACGGACGCAGAAGACAGCATGAGAACTGCATCATAGAGACCAACTGGCAGCTTTGGCAGTGGTGTCTCGAGGCAGGCTTCGGCTTCCTGGACAATGACCCGCACATTATTTTGAGGGACATGCTCATATGGGATGGGCTTCACCTGTCCCCCAAAGGTAAGCATGTATTTTCTTCTAGGTTGGCAGATCTCCTCCAGCAGGCTTTAAGCTAGGCTCGTTGGGGAGAGGGAAAGATGAGGGCGGAGGAAGCTGTGGACCACCAAACCATGTGGCACCCACAAGGACAGCCCAGCCTGAAGAAAGAGAACATTGGGAACCTGCAAGTCATGGGAGGGCCAGCAGTAACAGCACAGGTAAGCAATGAGAAAGTAAGAAACAAGGGGCCCCTTGGGATTTGGAGCGGGGGGGCAGCAAAGGCACCAGTCACAGGGCTCAAGTGCCCATATACTAATGCTAGGAGCATGGGGAACAAGCAGAATGAACTAGCACTCCTGTTTGCACAAAACACCTACGACTTAGTAGGGCTAATGGAAACCTGGTGGGATTCATCCCATGACTGGGCGGTACATATTGAGGATTATAGATTGTACAGAAAGGACAGGGTGGGAAAAGAAGGGGGAGGAGTTGCACTCTATGTCAATGAGCAACATACTTCAACCCTCATCAAGACGGAATCGAGGGATGAGGAAGTAGAAGGATTGTGGGTTAGGCTACATGGGGGGCAAGGAGAAAGGGATTTGGTGGTAGGGGTCTGCTACAGACCCCCACACCAAGGGGA
>JAGPOW010000304.1:57979404-58004110 GCA_030014935.1 Caiman crocodilus | reverse complement strand
TAGAGAACCTGGACCTTTTCAGCCTCCGCAAGAGAAGGTTGAGAGGCGACCTTGTGGCTGCCTATAAGTTCATCACGGGGGCACAGAAGGGAATTGGTGTGGTTTTATTCACCAAGACGCCCCCGGGGGTTACAAGAAATAATGGTCACAAGCTAGCAGAGAGCAAGTTTAGACTGAACACTAGGATGAACTTCTTCACAGTTAGAGTGGCCAAGGTCTGGAACAGGCTCCCAAAGGAGGTTGTGCTCTCCCCTACCCTCGGGGTCTTCAAGGGGAGGTTAGATAAGCATCTAGCTGGGGTCATCTAGACCCAGCACTCTTTCCTGCTTATGCAGGAGGTTGGACTCGATGATCTATTGAGGTCCCTTCCCCTAACATCTATGAATCTATGAATCTATGCCTAGTTGGAGGGTAACTACCAGGGTCTGGACAGGGTGGCAGGAGGAACAGGGACCAAGCTGACTTCAGCTGTTTTTGAGCCTCTTTTAAGTGGGCACCTGGGGCTGGGACCCAGTTGTCCATCCCTTATTATGCTGCTAAGCATAGGTTTCTACCTCCAGGAGATGGTTCAGGCCTGTGGAGCCTCAGTGGACAGAGGCAGCTTTCTGAAACTCTGAGGAGATAGCCCAAGAGGTAGGCTCAGGGCAGCTATGTGCTAGGCATCCTGACCTTAGGCAACCCCCTAGATAAACATGTTGACTGCTTTGGATTCTGTTCCAAAGCACCAAAGTCTCTCCACACTTTGCATATATGCTTAGGTGCCCAGTACAGGGTTCCACCCCAGAGGACAGAAGCTTAGAAATTTAGGTGTTATTAGCATATCTTTTAGGCACATAAATCCTCTACTGGAACTAGCTCACAACCCTTTTATTTATTTAGTCTATTCCAAAATATTTTTTTTGAAAGTTATATTATGGAGGTGGTTCAAGCACCTACTCTGAAAGCCTTCAAGAGAAAATTGGACGCTTATTTTGCCAGGATCCTATGACCTCTGCTAACTTCCTGCCCCTTGGGCAGGGGGCTGGATTCAAAGATCTTTCAAGGTCCCTTCCAGCCCTAATATCTATGAAATCTATGAAATTACAAATCTCTACTGGTACTGCTTAATCTCCATGTTCTTAAAGAAATCTTTGATAGTTATACTTGAAATCAGTGATTACATACAATTACAGTGATTGTCTCTTATGGTCATTCTTGATTTCTTACAATAAAGACAAGATAGGAACAGCTTATTTGGGAACAAAACAGTCCTAAAGTTTGACATTGGATTTCATGTAAAGTATTGATTTTCAGGTAAATTCCTGATGGAGTAAAACACATAAAAATAAAGATAAAAGTCCAGTAATTGAGAAGATTTGTAAGTTAATTCTGTGGCTGCTGCACCCTGTCCTACATAAATGCTTGTGTGCCTCTAGAACAATTTCTTCTTGTTTACAATTGCAGTAGGCTGAAGTGACTCATCACTCTGTAAAAAATGAGAGCTCTGTGCTCAAAAAAGATGTTTTTGTATAATATGAGGAGGCGTTAGTCAATTATAAAGACAAAATAATCTATCATGATTATGTAAATAGTAATAACAAAGTGATACCTCTCACTATTATGAATGTAAATTTTAAAATCCTACATGTATAAGTGTGAAAAACTGTATCATGTTTTAGAATTGTCTGTTTTTCATGGTGATGAACTTGGTGTCAAGGTCTGTTTTACTTCAGAATTGTATAAGTGGTAGATATTGTAAAGCTCCCTTGGGAATTATCAAAATAAAAGATTGTCCAAGATTGTAAAAATAATATTATTTGTAACACTGTAAAAGTTAAGAATCCTGTTGATCAAGAATTCATTTCTCTATATATTTAAAAACATTGTTTATGAAAGTTTCCTCTACTGGCTTTCAAATCATAAGGATGGGATTTTCAGAAGTTCTCTGTATTAACTGATGTCTGGTTCCATAAATATCCATTAGAATTTTATAAGTTACTTCAAAAGAAGAAGAATTAGATCAATGCTAAGTGCTTTAGAAAATCCCACTCTAAAATTAAATATTAACCTGTAATCATGAGCTTTTGTAGATATTGTATATTTATATAGAGAGACAATAGATATTTGTATGTTTTAAAAATATTCTGTTTTGCTACCTTCTTTAACAAACATAAAGTTGAAGATTAATGAGCCCAAATTCAAGTAAATAGTTTCGTAATGAGTGGTATATATCTACAAGTATATTATGGATGATTGTTCTTTGTTAAAAGAGATATCCACAGACCTTATATGAGCTTCATCCTTCATACAGGAGAAAATACTGATGTCCATTGCAAATCCAGGCAATCTGATTTTACATAGGAATCGATGGCTCACGCTTGGCTGAATAGAAACTAATGGACAAGAGAAGAGAAACTCTCATCTTCATGAAGTTATTGGCAATAGTATTTGCAACTTTACATCACACCTCACTATGAAAGGAATAGGACACATGCTTGTTAAAATATTGTTTATAAAGCAGAATTCAGTTGCTGGACAAATACATACCTACTGAAATTCTAAGAAATGTAACTGGAAACTGAATGGGAAAAGACTTGCCAACTTCTTAGATTAATGTCTTGTTGGTCATTTTAGCCAGCCACTTATTGTTTGAAAATTATTTATATCATACTGCATTTGGGCTTCTTTGCTATGATATTAGGCTTAACACCTATATTTAACATTTTTGAGGTGAGTCAATACAGGTTATTTGTAATTCAAAACATCCTTTAGATTAGCCAAAATTTCAATATGCAAAACAAGCCTCCTATTAACTTGCATTATTATTAATACAAACTATTTAAACACATGAAATCCCATGTAAATTAGTATGTTAGAAACTGGCCAAGTTAACAGCAGCTTTCATTACTACTTTTCCAGATTGGGTATAGTGAAAAAAGCAAGATAGTATTTACTACTGTTTTGCTTTCTTTCTTGCAAAAAAGAACTTCCTTTGAGATTTTTTCAGAGTTCAAAAAAGACACAAGGAACTAAATTGAAGACATGTTGTTCAACTACAAATTAGATGGAATATATCCCATAAGAAACCTGTTATAGTCATCTAACTTTATTATATATTTACATGTTGTTTTGCACAAACAATACATCATGTTATAGCATGAGTAGGTACAGAAAGGCCTTTTGTCCAAATACAGCCATGGAGCTCTATAATACAGCCTGGGAAAACTCTTACTTAAGACAGAAACTTTGAGAGAGAAAAGGTTAGCATAGCTTTGAAAAGCAACAGAGAAGAAATAATGAAGAGTTAAGAAAAGGTTAAATGAAGAAAATAGATTCTGAACCTCAAAAGGAATAAAAATAAAATGACCAAGTAGAATTGTCACAAAACGCCGTAAAATTATTTATTGTACTTTTATATGTAACTTTGGAGATGTGTGCATTTTTACTTCTCGATAAAGACTCATTAAAAATAATGTTTCACTTAGGCCTGCTCCATGTTATGCAACTAACTGGTTAATCGTGCAATAAATTTAGATCAGTCACACATGCAAAGTAATTATCACACAATAAAAATGATTGTCTAGCTATAAAAAGAGCCAACCAGCTATAAAGGTAGTGCCTGAAAACATGTAATAACTCTATAGTTGGTTTCTATCCAGCTTTAATTTGAACATGTAGCAGGGCCCTTATATCATGGAAATAATAGTTATTGCTTTTTGACACCCTTTAATCATTCTTATATTATGAGACAGGATAAATGGAACAGCCCTATCTATGCCATCTACCCCATTAATTCAGGTCCTGCCATCTTTTATGTGGTTAACACTGCAAAGTTCATTTTAGAAAGAAAAGTGGTCTTCATAAAAGCAGAAAACCATCAAAACAATCAAAGATCCATGCAATCCTAACAGCCCACCTGACTCATACATTTAGCTCATGCTAGTTTATACAGGGAGAGGCACACAAAGTGGCATACAGCACCTTTGACTCCCCAGCTTGGATGAGCAGATAACCTTTAACAGCTGGGTCAAAAAGGTATCCTTTCAGCACAAGTTTGGAGCGAGGCTTCCAATTCATGCTTCCATAGCAGAATGCTTTAACCACTCCATCACCATATCCCAGTACTAACCACACTAGAGGAGGCAAATTTAATTCATAGATTTGAGCAAGTAATTGTTCCTGTTGGAATACTAAATGTTACCTTTAATCAAATGAAAATTTACAGTATGGATGATAGTAACAATTTTTCTTTGCATCCAAACCAGTCAGTCTATTGCAGACAATCTGATTTGGCTTTTCTTGGTAAACTAAAACACTAATTAAAGCTTAATTCTGAGTTTCTGGCTCTGTTAGATGTTTTCTTGTAATTCCTGTGAGCTACTGTACACCAGAGATTGAACTGAGACTTAAAAACCCTTTCACTTACAACCTCCGCAAACAGTTCTAAAACATCAAAGGCAAAAAAATGTTGCTTTATCCTGTAAATCATGCAGTTCCAGGGGGAAAAATAATGTTTGAACATTGGTTCTTTACAACCAGTACATGAAAAGCTCCCTACTGTGTCTTATTTTTTCCAGCATGAGTGAAAATTAAATCTTTTTGGAAAAACTTGTGTTTGATTGTGTGTGAGAGCACTTGGAAGCAAAGATTAGTTTACTTGCACTGGGGTATACATGAATACACTGTATCTTTATATTTTTATTAAGTGTTTACATTGTAAGAATTTCCAAGTTATTTCCTGCAATACAACATCACACAAATGTCTATTGTCACTCACAAGAGGGCACTTGTCCATCATAAGGGTTGGACAAGTGACCTAAAAAGCAAGAACTATAAGGAAATTCCAGCGTGCCACAAGCATTTCAGCAGTCCTGAGGATTTTCCAGTGGGCTAATGAAAAAAAGGAAAAGCAGCAGACCAAAAAAAGCAATTCCATAGGAATTTAATTTTGTTTTTACTTAAACAATTTTTCAGTACTTTAATGACCATCAAGCTTAGCTTAAAATAGTAATGCATTGTATCAGGAAAAGCATGTGATAAAATACAAAGCAGAAGACCAAACTAATCTTTCAGGTTTTTTATAGTGTATACCTCAGGATGAGCATCAAGTTTCTGCTGCTATTGGCTCTGTCACTGACCTCAAGAAATCCCACAATTTCCTTTAGCCATGGATTTATGCCAGTGTTCTAGGAAAACAGAAATGCTGGTCAGAGTAAAGATGCAGCATTAGTGGTAAAACCAAAGTAGCAGCAAATAATATAAGTTTTGGACTGTAGAGAAGCAGGTTGCATAATAAGTGACGTGTAATATTATTAAATTTTAACACAACTTGCCAGTACCAATCTTTCATTCAGTAGACATGCTTAACTCAGGAACATAACAGTTTTAATGTATACTTGTAGCATACCCAAAGTGTAAAAGTCATGTTGTATACTATAAAATGTGTTCTGGTTTCATGTTGCTATCTATCTTGTTTGGTTGTAAAGCATGATCATGTTTTCTGTGTGACATCATTGTTGTATATTGTGCCTTCTCTAGAACTGGAGAGGAGAGGGCCACCTCCCATCCTCCTCACTGGGCATTTTTACAGGTGCAAGCGCCCAGTGCTGCAACACTTGCAGTTGTATAAGTGGCGAAATGCATGTCAGCATGAAGAAAATGGCAGCGGTGTGCTTTTGAACTAAAACACCTCAGAGGTGTGTGACAGGCTAGCCAGTAGTGATTTGGCCCAGGGGTTTTGTAAGGGTAAAAAATGATTGCCAGAGGGGATTCCCTTTCCTCACAAATCAGGCCCTGGAGAAGGGAACGGCTTGCACCTCCCCACCAGGGCCCAGGTAGAAAAACTGGACCTGAATTAAGACTCACCCTTCATGTCCCCATATTGACCCCTCCAGCCACCTGGAGGGGAATAAAAGGGGCAGCAGAGCTGACTCAGGGGGAGACCAGTGAGAGATGACAAAAAGGGAGCTTTGAAGAGCAGGCAAGACCCAGGAAGCAAGATCCACAGGTGGCGGTTGAGCTCTCGGCAGCGTGGCATGAAGCTGGCATGAGAGGCTCCCAGATCTCCCAGCAGGAGGCTGGGCAGCACAGCATGCAGCCAGAATGAGAGGCTCCCAGCTCAGCTTTCAGATTCTCCAGCAAGAGGTGGGGCAGCACGGCATGGGGCGCAGGGCTCTCAGAAGGACAAAAGCCCTAGCAGCTTTGCTAGGGCTGAGTGGTACACTCTGGTGGCTGAGTAGTACAGCTCTTGCGTACTTTTTGGGGAAACTGGAGCTTGATTCCCATGTGGGTCAATTATGGGTGAGGGAAGTGAGAGGGAAATCTTTGTCAGAGAAAGGGGGTCCTTGTCTCTTTTCTCCCTTCCCAGATGCCAGTGCCTTATATCTTTTGTTATTCTGCATTTCATATTCTGTGCATCTCATATTTTGTCAACCAGTGTCTCCTGTTGTGTCATCCTGAACCTTATATTTTGTCAAATCTGTCTCTTGTCAACTGAATGAGTATGCCTATTAATGTGAATGCCTACCCTTTATTGAGTCCTTGTTCCCCTTGAATATTGTAGTGCATCCTATATGCCCTGGTATATATGTTATGTTCCACTGGTATATGGTTAAGTCCCCACTGGTAATCTGTCTCTGCTTTATAGTGGAAGGGGGCTGCTATGCCTCCTGTAGCACTCATGCACCTACTCCGATCCCTTCAATTGAAGATGGGGTATGTCTTGGAGTACCACCCAGGTTACAGGTGCTTTAGTTCAAAACGCACCACCACCATTTTCTCTGCGCTCACATACATTTTGCTGCTTATACAACTTCAAGTGGTACAGCATGGTGCACATCAGCTCCCATGCAGACCAGACTTGATTAATCAAGTCTGCACCAAAACAATGGCTCTCCAGTGCATCCAAGAACTAAAGGGTATGTGTATAAATGCCCCTGGTGTCTGGGTCATTGCCTTAAGTTTTCTAAACAGAACCAGTAAAACCAGTTTAGTGACTCTGGCCAAATCCTGGAGCACTGACCACCTTTGAATTGATTGGCTTGCATTAGCAGTGTTCCAATGATGCTGCTTCTTGATTGGGACCCTGTGATGAGGTCAGAAAAGTTATTTAAGGTTCAGGCCACCTGGGCTGGGGCTCTCTTTGTTTTTTCCCCTGGATCCCCTCTGCAGAGGGAAGGGGGAACAATGGAATGCTTGCTGGAGCCTGAGGCCAGGTGGTACAGTGAGTTAGGGTTTGGACTCGGATTTGGGCTCACACTAACAGCCACTCAGGCAGGCACAGAGATCAGTTCTCCACAGCACTTTGGCACAGTTTCATTGAGGAGAATCCAGGGCAGGAGCAGAGATTGGTACTCTGCAGCAGCTTGGAAGAGTTACATCAGCTCACTGAAGGGCTCTTTGCAATACAGAGGGAACTAGTGCCCCCAGCAGACAGTGACACACCCAAATTCCCAGGGTCTAACCTCTTTTGGGTCAAGACTCCCCAGCTTCCAGACTGTCAAGCTTGGGGTTGAAGGCTCCTCAGTAGGGTTAGGGAGTGATACAGTGTATACTTTAAACCAAGACAGTAGTTTATTTACTGTATGTTGTGTTCTGGTGTTTGCCTCTGTAATAAATCAGGGAGCTGTGTTCATACTGGTTGCGACTGAGGGGTTGTTGGCTTTATTAGACATCCTAGTGATTCATTTAGTGTTTCCCATGTGGTTTGGGTGGGGGCTTGAGCCAAGGTGAAATATATTTAATAGCCCAAAATTGAACCTGGCCTTTGTTGATGCTGACAGGTGCTCAGCAGAAGGGTTACCTACTTATGAATTACTTAAGCACTAATGACTACAAAAGATGAGTAGTGGCAGCTTAAGACTGGATCCATAATTCTGGACATCTTTTTCCAAAAAGGTTTCTACAGTGCAGCTATTATACCAATAATATTTTAGCCAATATCATAATCTTGATACAAATCCTTCTTTCAGGCTCTTGGACAAGTAGGAATGGAGAGAATCATTTGAAATTTAGACAGCACAAAACCTTCCATATAGTGCTATCATTGTCAATGCTGCAATATAGAATACACTTGCTCTCATACTGAATTGTAATTTTATGACAATCTTGCATAATGCATAATACTTCATGTTTCTCAAACTAAAAAAATATTTTAAAAAAGAAACGGATAATATAGAGACTTGAATATTGTATATATCAGCAGAATCTAACATAACATAACAATGATTTCTGGAATAAAACCTGGAATCTTTGGAAAGTTAACATAAATAATAAAGGAAAACATTACTTAAGGGAGAAACACAATATGAATAACCAAAGGATAATAATTACAAATTCGGAAAAAGGACTAACTGCGTACAGCCCTAGTAAAATTAAACTAAATAGGCTAAAGTTCATAAAGGAAAATATTAGCACTCTCTCAGTTAATAGATGGTAAAACTGAGCATATCAACTGAGTAATCAAGCAATACATTGTTTTTAATTGCCTTGGGGCGCACACTCCAGGGAGCTAGCAGGAGCTGCTTGTGGCTACAGCACCCCAGTAGACTCCATGTGCCCCCTGGGTCTGCCAGGACTGTCTCCCTCCCAACCTGCTTTCTGGGCACAGGTGAATGCTGTCAACTGTGCCGCCATGACCAGCATCTGCTCCCCACTGCTGCTTACCCCCCACCTCTGTTTCTTTGCAGGACCGTGGTGAAGTGCCTTGGTCATGTGGCTGTGACTACATAGCCGCGCCCCTGTTGACCTTTGGTGAGCCGTGCCCCTGTATGGCCTTTGGCAAGCAAGGTAGCCATAATGGAAAACTACCTACCCCCTCAGACCAAGAAACAAATGAGGTTATTCCTAGGCTTGGCCAATTACTATAGAAGATTAATTCTACGCTTTGCTGAACAGGCAGTGGCACTGACAAATGCTATAAGAGAGAAGGTCCGCAGCTGCATGCAGTGAACACCCTGGATGGAAGTGGCTTTCAGGGACATCAAAAGAACTCTGTGCAGTGATGTAGTTATAACACCCGACTTTTCCAAAATTTGTATTCTGGAGACAGATGTGTCAGAGATGGCCTAGGAGCTGTATTGTGCCAAGAATGCAAGGGCACAAAACGATCAGTCAGCTTTGCCAGCAAAAAGTTGAATGCAGCTGGGAAAAGGTATTCCACTATCAAGAAGGAATATTTGGCGATAAAATGGGTGGTCAATTACTTTCACTATTATTTGACTGGGAAAGAGTTTAGGTTGATGATTAACCATGTTCCACTGAAGTGGTTAAACAAGACAAAGAATGATAATGCCCAGATGACACACTGGGTTTTGTCATTACAGTTTTTTAAATTCTCTGTCAGTGACAAGCCTGGAGTAACCAACAAGGTTGCAGATTTCTTGTCCACATGTAATGAAACAGATATGAAGGTAGTGGACCCAAAAAGGGCAGACATCGGGGTATTGATGACCAAGACAAAGAGGCTCCACTGCCACAAGGCAACTTAGGCAGGGGGATATGTGGTGAGGACATTGACATAAGGAGAAACTTACCTTAGGTAGGAGAGCCAAGAGAAGAGCAGCGCCGGTGGGACACAACTGGAGATCAGAAGTGCAGCGAGACAGGGGCTGCAGCAAAAGAAAGCACCACATCAGGAATGAAAAGTGAAAAACCACAGCAGGCCATAGGAGACCCAGGGCGGCCACTAGCACCTGTGTGGACACACTTTATGACAGCATGTTGATGCCAGTTTGCTGGCCGGCCCCCTGGAGGGAGAATAAAATCTCTACCGGACGGTGATCAGAGAGGAATGGAATTGGGTCCTCTGGAGGGCCCAGAGCAGCCTGGAGCTGTCTATAGCCCCTACGAGGGCATGTGGTAGCAGCCCAAGGAGGGGGCATGCCAAGACAATATGAGTTCAGCAGAGCCTAAGTCCTTACCTGGGAGGGAGCCCTGGATCCCAGATACAGCTAGCCAGGAGTGGATCAGTGGCGAGCCTTAGGGAGGAGAGAGAGAGGAAGAACCTTAGTCTGCTGTAAGTCCAAACCAGAGAGAGAAAGGAGCATCCTTGAGAGCAAGGTAACCAGGGATGGGTAAAATTACAGGTCGGTTAGCATGCACCCCAAAGCAGGATCACCATCCAAACTTGACTTTTGAACCTAAGAAGGCTAAAATCCTTACCATGATGAGCGGACTTTGTCTTAGTCACATCCTGGAATTAACATCTGTTGTTGGTGTATGGTGGGATGTAGGGGAGGCAGAGCCCCGGCTTGGGAAACTGGATGGGAAGACTGAAGGAAGGAACCAGGGGAGGCAGGACTTAAAAGCATCGTCCCAATAATAACTTTTACCAACAAGATATGATAAGTGATAAACCACTAAGGACCTTCTAAGGCATCTAACCAGACAACAAGCTGTCAACCATAAAGGAGACAGTGGTGCCCAAAAAAACAGGAAGGGTAAAACATGCTTGCAAGTGGCACAGGGGGTTACAGAGATGTTCATGGCTGGGCACAGGGCTTCTGGGCAGGGGCTAGGCAGGGCTCTGTGCGTGGGTGGGGATGAGCCCTTAAGATGGCTGCCACATGCTGACAGCTGCCTTTGACCTCAGCATGGCTGCCAATTTCTGGCAGCCATGGAGCCATAGACTGGAGCTCCCTCCAGTGGCCACAGGGGCACATGGTAACCTGCTCTGACTTGAGACTAAATCTAGTCCCAGGTTGCCTGTATATGTAGACGCTAACCTATTCCCACTTACTGTGCAGTAAATTTAATGTGGTATAAATGCAAATATAGACACACCCTGTGTGTGGAACATCCTATTAGCAAAGGAAGTTTAATGTACATGTGGTCTATTATACAATAATGCAAATGCTACCTACATACAAGCATCAGAGCTGTAGTTTCTGTAAAGGCTACTGCTAAATTTCTGGGTTTTAATTGTAGGCAGGACAATTTGAATCTCCTATTATTAAATTTGTCTAACATTTCCCAGTATAAGACCCAAAAGTTTCTTAAAACTTTATTAAAATTTATAACACAGAAGGGGGACCAGATAATGAGGTAGAAGTCTCATGCACAGAGTGGGTAGTAATACAAAGAGGATACAAGCAGACTAAAGATAGGGAGAAAACAAATTTTAAAACTAGAAGGAAGGCTGTGGGAGGGAAATGAGACCCACCAGAAGAATACAAAATGGAGGGAGTGGGAAGTGGGAGAACCAGGAAAGTGTTGCACATGCACCAATGTTTCTTCATACCAAGGAGGAAAACTGAAGCTGCACCATAGACAAAGGAAGGTAGGCAAGTGTGGAGAGTCAGGATGGCACAAAGAGTGAACAGTAAAACAGCACTGCACAAAATGAAGCAGGTTCCTTCAGTATGAAAACATGCACTGGCAACCATCATTCTCATATTCGTTAACCTTTGAGTGTCTTGCTTTGGAGCCTTATTTTTTTTTAGCTTACAACTTATACATGTTGAACAAAAGGACACACTAGCAATTTTTGCTGTCTGATTTCCACATATACAAATTTCGGTTTTCCAAGGTCTACATAAGAAAGCATGGGCAAAAGCCTGAACCTGTAAAACTGTAGGTGCCATTTCAGAGAAAAATTGAGCATTTAGCCTTCTGTTATACTTTGTTGAACACCGTACTTGTGATCAGCACTGTATTTCAGTACATTTCACAGAAGATTGCCTTTTAAAAAAATACCCTTCAAATAGTAAACATTTATAACTTAGTAAAATGTAAATTTGCTGCCGTAATAAGTATGATCTTGTTCATTCACTCTGTCTTATTAGGTTTGGGGTCAGTTTTCCTTTCCTTTCTTTTCCTTCCTCTTCCATATATCTGCTGTACGTATTTGGTATTACTGGGGAAGATGTGTTTCTTTCTTCATTAAAACCAAACTTGTTTTAAAGATTGAGGGCCTGTAATGGTTGTTCTGTCAGCATCTGTATTCGCAAGTTTAAGATTACACAGAGTGTTTATGAACCAGTGACACAGCCTGCAAATGGTCCACAGCCTCTCTTCCTCTGACAAGAGGTTTTCAGCTCCAATTAATGTAAATGTGGTCTCTGACAGAAACTGGGAAGATTCATAACAACAATTTCTGAAATAAAACTTGCAATTTGTAGACCAGTTATTTTTAAGTGGGGTGCCAGGAGGTCCTGTGGAGGGTACTACAGGGTGTGAAGAGGCAGAGGTATAACAAGCAGGATTTGGTGTGGGACAGCAGGGGGCGGGAGGGATAGAGGGACTGAGTGCAGAAGGGGCAGGGCTTCTGAGAGCATGGGGCTGGAGGTAGCACAGGAGTCTCACCTATACTGAAAGCAAAAGCAGTCTCTGGCTGCAGCTGCTGTATTATAGTCTGTCTGCCTCAGTGCCGTGGCAAGGAAATTTGGTGCCTGGGGGACAGTCCATAGCGCCAACCTTTCCCTCGCCTCATGCACAGAGCCAGGGGGCATATGCCCAAAAGTGCACGCAGTGGTGGTAGCCACCCTCTCATCGTCCCCACATCCCCCTAAATGAGCTGCTCACAGCTCATTCCCATGGCCCAGCTGGGCAGTGCCTGTTGGCCTCGATTAAGTTGGTGCCCACCCCAAGTTACACTACTGTGGCCATGTCTACACGAGATGCTGACTGTGCAGTCATATTACTGTGCAGTCATTTAGTCCTTGTTTATACAGGACTAAATGACTTCACAGTAACCCGAGTTACTGTGCAGTAGTGCTGACAAACGTCTTTTTCATGACACTACTGCACAGTAGCCTAATACTACAGCATGGTAACGTTGTGTCACTGTTTTTGCCACACAATGCTACTACGCAGTAGTACTGGGATACTGCTCAGTTGGTGTATCATGTAGACATGCTATTTGAAGAGGTAAGTGCAAACTCACCCCTGCCCAGACACTTCCCTTTCTCCTCTACCACTGGGCCCCAAACCTGTCCCCTGTATCAGGAAGTAAACACTGCAATAAATTAGTTTTGGAAATAGGGTGCAGTTCAATTTACAGGGGTGCTGAGAGTCTAAGAATATTATTGAGACTAGAGTAATTGAAAACCCATTAGGTCTTGAGTATTTTTAGCTTGTTTTCTTTTCTTAGGATTCTTGGGACTACTGATTATTATTGAGGTGTAAAGAGGTGCTCAGTCTGTAGCCCATCCTGAAACCCAGCTGCAAGTAATCAGCAGCTAAGAGTCTGCCTGGAAGGGTGACAGTAGTTGCAACTGATGAGGGAACAGGGCCATGAAGGTGGGGTGGAGTCACAAAGACACTTAAAAGCTCCAGGAGCAGAGAGAAAAGAAGGAGGGGGAAGTTTGTGTTGTTGGAGAGAAGCACAGAGCCTGGGTGCTCTCTTAAGGTCTGAGGAAAGACTTTCCTTTTGATTTATCTGTTGCTTTATACATATTTGTTTGTTTTATGGTTTGATATTTTTCTCTGGGGACATGTTTGCTCCATGAAAAACAAACTGGCCAGAAACCCAGGACACACAGTGATCTGGCCTTAATAAGGAAGCTGGGTAAGGGACCTGTTCCTGTGAGGTTAGAGAGAATGCTGTATGTGTGTAGCAATAATATAATTGGTTAGCCAAAAACAAACTTTTCCTGCTATTTTGTTGGATCTTTCCCCCCAAAATGACCTTTTTTTTTTTTTTAAAACAGCATGTTTATCTGTATTCATCTGTGTGTTTTGCTTATTACTTACTTTACCAGAACTTAGATACTCCCTAATTGTTAACTCTCTAACTACTTGCTAACAGCTGTAACAGTTCAGTGCCTTCAAAGTTAGCCCAGAGAAGGAAAACTAATGGTTACCAGAACTTTAAGTAGCTTGCCAGAACCAAGTTGTTAGAAGTCAGGACAGCAGACAAGCTATCGCCCAACTGTCCCTGACTATCTGACGGGGCCTAGTTGCTAGCAGCCTGCTTCTAGCTGGTTGCATCTGCCTGCATTGGCAAGGCTGCCTACATGAGTGACTGGTGTCTCCTGAATCTGGGGGGGCATCTACAGAAGCCACTGACCCTGTCAGGGGGGGCACCAGCTCTACCTGTCTGAATTAGGGACAGGTACAATCTAGCCACATATGCTTAAAGTGATAACTTGAATATTCAACTTCAAGCTTCTTGTGGAAAAGCTCATTTCTGTCTGTATTTTATCCTACTAAAACCAGCATTTAACTACTACTGCTAATATTTATTATTAATACAGCAGTGCCCTAGCTACATTGTATTCTATACATGTAAGAAAAAGATAAGCACACTTAACAGAAGGTATCACAACTTACATATAGAATGAGATGCAGCTACTGGTTATGACAACAGATGGAGTTGCATAAAGCAACAATGACACGATTCTGATCAGAATTACAGACCTTGCTGCCAGTAGCATGAATAAAGGGGGCGAGCAAGGTTCCAGACTCATATGCCAACTTGAATGGGGGAGGAGCAGTAAGGCCCCATCTCCTCAGGAGTCTTTGCCGTGGCTGGACAGATAGCCCTGTGCAGACCAGCCACAAAAACTGGGCAGGTGCAGTCACAGTATTTTATGCTCAGTAGTGTATTGGAATCATGACCTGAGAGGTTTTGCTAGCACACCTCTATGGCATTGGTGGAAGGAGGGTGAACAGGATACCAGAAGCTGCCCCCCAGAAAGCCTATGCTGCTGCCTGTCCCTTGTTGGCAGCAGCCCAAGCCTACAGTGCAACATCAGCAGCCAGAGTAGTAGTAGCTGTTAGGGCAGTGCGATGTTTTGCCCAGTGTTTAGTTTCAAAGCTGTTTTGATGTGTTTCGAGCTCAAAACAGCAAAATCAAAATGAAACAAAAGGCTTTGAAACAGCTTCAAAACAAAACAAGGGCACTCAAAGCATTTGGAAAGTTTTGAAACGTTTCAAGTTTCGAAGCTGGGCTTACTTGGCTTCAGCGCTGATCCCAGGCAGCAGCGGCAACCTCCTTTTATCTGGCACACAGATCTGGGGACCCAAAACCCACAGGAGGGCTATGGGGCTGTGCCAGACTCCTCCTGGGGGGGTGTGAGCCCCAGATCTGAGAGACAGATGAGAGGAGGCTGCCGCAGCCACCTGGGACCAGTGACAGCGGCAATCTTTGCCAGCACTGGATGCAGGCTGTGCCCAGCACCAGTCCTAGGTGGCAGAGGCAGCCTTCTCTCATCCAGGGCACAGATCCAGGGGCTTGCACCCCTGGGAGGGCTGCAGGGCTGTACCAGACTCCTCCCAGAGGTGTGAGCTTCCAGATTTGCATGCCAGATGAGAAGAAGCTGCCACTGCCACCAGGGACAGGCAGCAGCAGCAATCTTCTCCGGTGCTGGGCGTGGGCTACAACCCACTGCCAGATCCATGCATCAGTGGGAGCTTCCTCTCATCTGGCTTGCAGATCCAGGGGCTCGCACCCCTGGGAGGAATCCAGCACAGCCCCGCAGCCCTCCCAGGGGTGCAGGCCCCTAGATCTGCACACTGGATGCGAGGAGGCTGCTGCTGCCAGCAAGTGTCAGGAGTTGTGTTTTGAACACTTTGAGGTGCAGTTTCCCAGAAACCTCTGCACATGGCTCCTTGAACCTTGGCAGGATTCATGCCTTCAGAAGGGGCTACCAGCCCTGCAACTTTCATCCAAATCAGAAAAGAAATGACAAAGTTTTAGGCATTGTCATGATTCCCCATTATAGCCTATGGGTGAAATGTCAAAACGCATTGAAACAGCTTCAATGAAATGAAACGGGACAGTGGTTTGAAACAGAATGAAACACTGTCCCTTTGAAATGGCATGATGGTGTTTTGCATAGCCCTCGTAGCTGTCACCCAAGTAAGAAAAGCTAAGGTTCCTCTTTGGGTATGGCTTTGAACCCAGAGCTTTGGCCTACTCAGGTTGGTAGCTCACTTTGGTCTGCCACCTCCCTAGCAGAGCACTGGCTCAGACACAAGTGGCCAGAACACTCTTTCTGGGTTTAGGTGCATGCCCACCCCCTGCCAAGGTCAGTTGACCTTCTACCACTTCCCATATAAGCCCCTGACCTGGAAGGGGAAATATCTGGGTTACAAGGTACAAACTTTTATCTAGGCTGCTGCATCTTGCATTGTGTGTTGCTACTGACTAATGGATTTTCTGGATACCTAACCCAACTAGCCTCCTGACCTCATGTTCTGCCCAGCCTGACTCTGGCCTGACCTTCTGGATACCTGACCTGGCTAGCCTCCTTGACCTTGTGTTCTGCCTGGCCCCCTGGACTTCTGCTCAGTTTCCCAGACAGATCTTTTGCCTTTGGACTTCCTGGCTTCTCCCAACTCTGAGATAACTCCCAGACGTGGTTCTCTATGTGTTAGCATGACACTCTCCCTCCCTCCTCCTGAATATACATATTTGAATATCTGTAGGTACTTGGATAGCAGATAAGTTTTTCATTGTCTCTGTAAGTAAAATCAGTAACACCAACTTCTCTTAATGGTTTTAATTTCCTGTAAGCTGTTAAAGATATTGCTTTCATTTAAAAAATAAAACATATATCTAGCTTTCAAAGTAAACAGCTTTAAATCCTGCAAAGTGCACATCTGGATTAGTCGGGGAGGAGGGGGTCGGAGAATGGAGAGAATTCTAAGAGCACTGGGTTTCCAGAGATTAGGGCTGGAAGGGACCTCGGAAGATCGAGTCCAGCCCCCTGCCCAAAGGGCAGGAAGTCAGCTGGGGTCATAGGATCCCAGCAAGATAAGCATCCAAATTTCTGTTGAACGCATTCAATGTAGGTGCTTGAACCACCTCCAGTGGCAGGCTATTCCAGACCTTGGGGGCTCGGATAGTGAAGAAATTCTTCCTTATGTCCAGACTGAAATGGTCTTGCAGGAGTTTATAACTATCTGACCTTGTCATCCCTTGGGGTGCTCTGGTGAACAATCATTCTCTCAGATCCTGGTGAACGCCCCTTATAAACTTATAGTTGGCTCCTGAGCCTGCACTTTTCCAAGCTAAAGAGTCCTGTAGCTCTCAGCCTGTTGTGGTAAAGTTTGTTTTCCTGACCTCTGATCATGTGCTCTTCTCTGGACTCTCTCAAGCTTCTCCGCATCCTTTTTTGAATTGTGGAGTCCAAAACTGAAGGCAGTACTTCAGCTGCGGTCTCACCAAAGCTGAGTACAATGGGAGAATGATGTCCTGGGATTTGCTTGAGAAACATCTATGGATGGAAGCCAGCGTTTTCCTCACTTTACCAGCCGCAGCATCACACTGAAGGCTCATGTTCATCTTGTAGTCAATCATGACCCCCAAGTCCCTTTCATCCGTAGTGCTAGCCAACGTAGCACTTCCAAGCTTATAAGGATGCTGCAGGTTTTTCCTCCCAAGGTGGAGTACCTTGCATTTTTCAGTGTTAAACGCCATCAGGTTCTCATTTGTCCATTTCCTGAGCCTGTCAAGGTCAGCCTGGATTGCCCTCCTGTCCTCAGGTGTGGATGCTTTACCCCAGAGTTTGATGTCATTGGCGAACTTGGCCAGTTGGCTTCTGACTCCAATGTCCACATCATTAATGAAGATGTTAAACAATATGGGTCCAAGGACAGAGCCTTGGGGGACTTCACTGGTCACAGAGCACCATGAAGATTGACTTTCATCAACCACCACCCTTTGGGTCCAACCACAGAGCCAATTTCCCAGGAGCGGACTGTGGTGGACCCAAGGCCGTAGTTGGCCAGTTTTGCCAAGAGGTGATCATGGGATACCAGATCGAGGGCTTTTTTGAAGTTAAGATACATGACGTCAATCTCCTCTCCTTTGTCCAGGTGATAGGTCACCTGGTCATAAAAGGAAATAAGATTGGTCAAGCAAGACCTACCTGCAACAAACCCATGGTGGCTATCCCTCAGGATGTTGGTGTTGGCCAGTCTGTTAAGAATGGCCTCTTTAATAATCTTTTCCAAGACCTTCCCCAGGATAGAGGTCAGGCTGATGGGCCTGTAGTTTGCTGGATCTACTTTCCTCCCTTTCTTGAAGATAGGCACCACATTGGCCTTCTTCCAATCCTTGGGCATTTCACCAGAGTGCTAGGAGTTCTCAAAGATCCATGCCAGGGGCTGGGCTATAATGCTAACCAGTTCCTGGAGTACCCTGGGGTGTAAACTGTTAGGGCCGGCTAATGTGAAGGTGTCCAGCCTCTCAAGGTGTTCCTTCATGAAGTCAGCACTGATGGAGGGCAGGGAATCTCCCTCACCCAGGCCTCCCTGTCCTGTAATGGGCAGGGGCAACCCATGAGACTGATGAAAGATCGACACAAATAGAACAAACGTAAGATGGAGTATGAAGGTATAGATTGCCAAGATATCCACTGAGGGAGAATTTGCCAATGCTTTTGCTCAGGTGCAGGTTTGAGTGGATGGCAGCTCTGAATCAGTATTATTCATAAAGGCTTTGCCCCAGTTCATTTATAACTTGTTGTACAAAGGGAAACTGAGAGGATTTGAAGGCATGGACCATTTAACAGAGCTGTGGAGAAATAGGAAACATTCCTAAGATTTTGGCATTTATCATGACTGGATCCTCTGGTAACAGATTATTTTGACCAGATCTTTAGCTTTACTATAGCACTTATGTCACTCCAGTGGTCCTGCTCAACTGAAGAAAATTAAATTTTGCATTTGATTTCTGGCAGGCCAGAGATTCAGCCAATAGCCACAAAACAATCTGGAGTTTACAGTTTTTATAATATATTTTATAGTAACAACATTGGCTTATAATGAACTCAGAAAAAAATGAAACTCAGATTCCAGCAAAGCAGAATGCAACAGACAAAATATTTTTGGCACCCACATAGCAAAGTAGGGCTGGAAGAGACCTCACAAGTTTAACTAGTCTAGTCTTGCTTTAAGCAGGATCATCCCTGACTTAAACTATCCCTGTGAAGTATCTGTCTAACCTGCTTTTGAAAGTTTCCAAGGGTGAAGATTTCACAACGTCTGGTAGTCTGTTCCAATGTCTGATCACCCTTATTGTCAAAAAGTTCATCCTAATGTCCAACCTAAATTTCACCTTCTGCAGCTTGAGGCCACTGCTCCTAGGCTTGTCTCCTACAACCACAAAGCTCGCCCATCTACATCTTCACCCTTCAGGTATTTGAAAACTTTTACCAAATTCCCCCTCAGTCTTCTCTTCTCTAGGGTAAATAAACCTAGTGTTTTCAGCCTTTTCTCACAAGTGTCTCTTCCAGACTGGACTCCTTCCCAACTGTCCATGTCCTTCTGAAAGGGGCCCAAAACTGGCCACAGTACGCCAGATGAGGGCTCACCAGTGCTGAATAGAATGGAAGAATCATTTTCCTTGATTTTCAGTGGACTCTTCTGTTAATACAACCCAAGCTTCTGTGGGCATTTTTTCCAACAAGAAAACTGTTGGATCATATTCAGCTTATGGTCCATGGCAATTCCCAAGTTTTTCTTTGCAGTATTGCAGCCTAGCCAGTCATTTCCCAGTCTATATTTATGCATGCAGTTATTCCACCCCAAGTGCAAGACTTTGCACTTGTGCTTGTTGAATCTCACCTGCTTTACTGAGGGCTGTTTCTCTAGTCTATTCAGGTCATTATGGATCTTAGCCCTGCTCTCTAGCATGTCTGCAACTCTACCCAACGTGGTGTCATCCACAAATCTGCTTAGTGTACACTTGATCCCATCTTCCAAATTATTAGTAAAAATGTTGAACAATATCAGACCAGAACAGACCCCTGGAGAATCCCACTCGATAACTCTTCCCAGGTAGACATGGAGCCATTGAGGACTACTTACGGGGCATATCTACATTTTGCTTTGCGGCTCCAGTGTTTTGGGAGTATGACACAGTAACTGCCCATACTGTGCTGGACGTGTAGCACATGGTTATTTTTAGCAGCTACTTTGCTGTAGCAGTATGCTATAATGGGAGAGTTCACTGCTATGGCGAAGGAACTGCTGGTCACATGTAAACACCCATGGATGCTATATTGCTGTATCATGTTGCTACAACAATATAGCATCACATGTAGGCATGCTCACTGAGTACAATGATCTGACCAGTTTTGTATCCACCTTACAAGAGTTTCATTTAATCTCCATTTCCTTAGCTTGCTAATGAGAACGTTGTGGGAGACTATGTCAAAAGCCTTGCCACATGCTAATCAAATGGGTTCTTTAAATATATCAGGACTTAAGCTGGAATGCTAGTGCTATTTTTATTTGAGTTTTATCAAGTATCTCTGTGTAAGGTCATGTTATTACCTTAGTGTCAAATGGATGAACTGGGAGAGGGTCAAGTACTATGACTTGAATACAAACTGACAGAAACCTTATATTTTTCATCCAGGTGATTTTTAAATAAATGGTTATATTTTCTAATAATCCTAACATTTGAGAAACTCTCAGTATGTCAGGACATTGTGCCTTGTAGTTGGCAGTCAGCATCTCTGAGGCTTCTGACATCCATCCTATCTGAAGAGGAAAGGCTATTAAAAGTAGTGTGAAAGTCCAAAAAAAGAGAATGACACTTAACCTGACTTCATACATCATTAAAATGTGAATTAGGGTGCAAACTTGCCTAGTGGTTACATAGGTATAAAGGATTTCCTGGAACCAGAACTAGTGTACAAAATGAAATAGAAACAAAGGTTTCAATTCTGTCTAAACAGCAGTAACTTAAACTTAAGTCAAAACTTTCTAAGTGTAGAAACCAGGAGAGAAGCAAAAGTTGCTCTTTCTGGATCTTTCTGTGAAATAAAATAAAACCCATTTATTTACTGATATGCTGCAAAATTACTAATAGGAAATAGTGCCTTAACAACACGACAGAGATATGACTGAGTTTGTTCATATACACAAGTGTGGTCTTTAAACAGAAGGCGAAAAGTGGCAAAAAGAATAAGCAACAGATAGAAACCTCATGCTTCATTAATACACATTGTTGTTCTGTCATCCAGCTACTCTTGATTAACAACAAGGAGAAAGGCCTAAAAGGGGAAAGCAGAACCGTATGCTTCCTTGTTGGCATAATGATAATTGTGTTCCTATGATATTCATTCTCCATTTCACCCAGATCCTCTCTTATACTGCTGTTTTACAAGCATATTGGATATTCTGAGACTTATTATCATTCATAGGCCATGTCTACACAAGACATTGACTGTGCAGTAACTACTTAGTACTTGCATAAACAAATAATAAATATTGTGCAATAACTCTGGTTACTATACAGTCAGCATTGCCGAATAGCTTTCCCATTGTCATAACCAAGTCGAGCAAGTGCCCATGTCACAATAGACCATATGGACTGACCTCCACTCCCAAATTTGGTCATGGAAGCGCGCTGTAACATCAGCCATTCCACGTTTTGCTTAGCAGCCCGTCATTGGCTACTCTAAATGTATAAAAGTCCGTGCAGCTTCCGCATTTGTTGGAGAACTCCGGACACAACCTGGAGTAAACTTGGCAGACTGATCACCCACCAAAGACTCCCCGTCACCAACCTTCCCAACATATCCCTTTCCTTGCACACTCAGTAATTCATTTATGAAACATCTTGTCTCGTCTCAAGAGCTCTCACTATGTTGTTAACCGCAACTATGTTTGTAACTGCAACTAAGCCAGTTCTGCCTACACTGTGTACATCAGTAGCGTAAGTAAACAACCTAATTGCAACCAATACACATCTGTACCTAATTCCACTCCATCCGTCGAAGTACCCATCTAACGTTCTGGGTTCCTGTCAAGGGCCCCAGCACTTGCCCAGCCACCACACCCATGACACTGACTGTACAGTAGCTTGTGACTATGGAGCAGTAGCATTGTGTCACACTTCCTGCCATACAACGCTACTACACAGTAGTCAAAGGCTACTGCACGGTCAGCGTCTCCTTTAGACGTAGCCATAGAGAAGCATGACTGGGGCAGAATGCCATCTCTATCTTTCCCCAAACTCTGCTATCAAGTGGATGACAAATCTGACAATTTGGTTACTGTGGCAGGGCACTGTGTGTGTCTGCCACTTTAAGGGCCTGGAGCTGGCAGCCACCAGGTGCCTGATGAGGGCAGCCATTTTGGAGGCAAGGGCTGCCTATATAAACATGGCAGTTTGGCTGCTTGAGGCCAGGCAACAACATTGCCTGGCTGGAAGGCTGCTGAGAACAATCTGCAGGTAAGGGAGGAGCTGTAGGGGATGGTAAGGTGGCTCCTGGTCCTGGGCATGACCTAAAACTGCACCCTGCTGGGAGTAGGTGGCCTGGTGGGGCTCTCAGTGGCATGGGAGCCCCCAGGAAATACCAGGCCAGTTACCACCCTGATGAAAGGTGGGTTGGGGTGCCTTAACCCCTTGCCCCACCACTGGGTGGGTGACCCCAGTGTTTGTTTCAGGGGCCCAAAGGGTGGACCCTGAGAGAGTGAGAGGCTAGAGACCTGACCCGATGAAAGAGTATCCTCAACTGGCCTATGCTGGGGCCAGGACCAGGAGGCTCAAAAGGGCTAGGGGCCCACCGCGAGGGACGCCCAAGAGCCAGAGGCCTGGGGTCCTGACTGGCCTGGAGGTGGGCCAGGGCTAGTAGCTGAAGGTCCCAGGGGGACCACACCCGAGAGGGGAAAATGGCTTTGGGGGGCTAGGTAGCCTAGATGAAGGTGGACAGGCTGCCTGATTGGAGGAATCATAGAGGGATCCTGTTTGGATGATTCTGGGACCCAGCATGGGGGCTGGAGGATATGAACAGCAAGATGACATCTGCAAGGCTTGGGCTGTGGTATTGGGGAGGATAGGAGCCAAAGAGAGTGCCCCCTGGCATCGGGGCACTAAATTGGGCAGCCTCCTGCTTGAGTGACATCTATAAATGAATCAATTAAAACCAAGGCGTAGCAGGAAAGAAGGCGGGCATTTGGCCCAAGAACAGGTGGGTGGGCCATGGAGATTGGCCCCAAGGAAGCCCCCCTGTTACAGTTACCATGGTCACTGCAGAGGGCAGTCACCCCTGGCTCCATTGCCTTCAGGTAACCCTGAGTTGTAACCTGAGCTGAATAAATTCCTGAGAGAGGGGGAAACATGCTTCCTTTGTCTATGTGACTGGCATCATACACTGGGCGGGGGAGGAGGGAGAAGGGCTTAAACTCCCTATTATTCTAAGAAATGTCATCATGACTGGGAGAGGGCTAGGGACCCTGACAGTCTACTCAGCAACGAGTGATGCATTTCAAATTGGTTGGCTGGCAGCCAGCAATGGTTGGCCTTCATTGAGTCAGGTAAATGAGGTCATAAGGTCTCATATAAGTTAAAGGCTGCCCAGAAGGCGAAGCAACAGTCATGATGAGAACTCTTAGAAAAGCTGGACAATCTGAAACTCACTCTTTCTTGAAACCCAGGGTCAATGAACTGCTTGCCTCCAAAGGGAATCTTCATCTACCCCTGGATGATACTTGTGAGTAATCAACTTGAGATCTCACTAAATATCTAGCTTGTGGTAACTCAGATGTGTGACCAAAGGCTACCCAGCCACCCTGTTTGCTATATGGGATTTCTCTGATATTGCTCTATTCTGTACCCTATTCCAAATCTACTCCTTGTAACCAATAAAGTTCTCTCCTGTACCTAGCCTGGGAGAATTATTGGGAAAGAGTCTAGATTATGCCTTGGGGTCCCCTTGGTTTGGCTGACTAGGGGAGACCATTATTTGTGCTTCAGACTGAGGGAAGAACCCCAAGTTCTTGCAGTTGGTCAAGTACCCTCAAGGACTACTAGGCCTGTGTTTCCCAAGGGGCACAGGACCAAGGTAAGTCCAGACCCTGGGTGGTGGGGGCAGTACCCCAAGCTTGTAGGTGGGCTCCAGGAAGGGGGTCGGCTGGACGTGAGGCACCTGAAGGCACTCAAAGTCTGGAAGGTGGTTAGGCCCAGTGAGGTGGGTAGTTCAACACAGGAGCACCTCCTACTGGCCCATATGACTAGCATTTAAAATTAGCTGAATCTATACATAATTCACAATACAGATAAAGTGAAATAATGTTGGTGTGCCTATGCAAAGACTTGATGGATTAATTCCACAGCAGTCATTAAAAGTTCTCTTGCATGAACAGGGAAACAGAACTATCTTTTCTAGAAATTTGGTCATTAGGAACTGACAGCAACTTTGAATATTATGTTAGTATTAAAATAAATGGAAATATGGAAATATCTTCATGACCTCAGACAATGACCATTTTATTCCTTCAAGCATGAAGATTAGTAGCATTTGTTACTATATTCTAGCTATAATGGATGTAGATACTACTCCTATTTATCATGAACCAAATTTATTATTTTTAATTTAACTGTGCCTTTTGCCTTATTAGCTTCCTGAAGTGGTTATTTCTACAGGTTAACTGCAGGTCTCGTTTTAAAAATTCTAATGATACCTTTCAAATGTTGCTTTTCACTTCCTCAGTGCTTTCTTACTCTTGTATTACAGGAAATGTGTATTGAAGAATCTGTTCCTCTCAACACCGTTCATTATTATGTTTGCTCTCATTAACTTCAATAGCAGCAATTTTAGATTCTATATTTCATTTTGCATTGCTCTTTCCAAAATTATATGGTTCTAGTCTTCCAAATGTCTCCTTTCCCACCACCATCATCCTCCCCCACTATTTCATGCTCTTATGATTTTTATCATAGTATCTAGGGCCAGAAGGGGCCTAGAGCAGGCCATCTAGTCTGACCCCCCGCCAGTGGCAGGAACGAGTGCTGGGGTCACAGGACCCCAGCCAAGTACCTATC
>JAGPOW010000304.1:57965653-57979304 GCA_030014935.1 Caiman crocodilus | reverse complement strand
CTCACCTCTGCCTGGAGCTCCCGCAGCCGCCCCTCCAGGGCCTGAAGATGGCCACAAGAGGAGCAGCCAGGGGACACCCCAGGCATCCCCCCGACCCCCAGGACCCCCGCCCAGCCAGCATCCCCAGCCAGGATGGGGGAGGTGGACAGGGGGCCCCCCAGGGGCACGGTCTGGGTGGCAGCCTCAGAGGTGTGCCGTGGGGGCAGCACCAGGGAAGAGGGACGGGGAGTAGCACTGCGTGTACTCACCATGTTCCCAGAAAAGTGGAAAAAGTGGTCTTCCCGCTGTCTTGCTCTTCCCTTCCTCCTGCTCTCCGCCTGCGTGAACGCTGGCGCAGACACCGGCGCGCCCTTACAGAGCTCTGTTCGTGCACGGCTCAGGAGCGCGGCTCCCTGCCGGGTCAGCTATAAGCGGTCCGGGAGGCTCCTCTCCGGACCAACTGCAGCTGTCAGCACAGCCTCACTCACCATGTTGCCGCCGCCGCTGTCGTTGCTCCTCCGTTGCTCCTCTGTTGCTGCTCCTTTGCTCAGCAAGGGCTCATGTGTGGCCGAGACTTATGTGTTGACTTATGGGGAAAAAGTGTGGGCAGCCCAATGCAATCTTTGCCAGCTTCACTGGGGCATTTGTTCCCAAGGCTTCAGGAGTCCAGTCCTGTGCATCCCATAAATGCCCCTTCAGGGTATTCCTAGGACATGCATTTCTCACTGCCACACCCCAGGTCAGAGCATGGTCTGCATGTCTGTAGAGTCCCCAGCCATATGAAGGATCCCCAGTCAATTCTAGCAGTTGCATGCCCTAGGATGCATATCATGATGCCATGCCTATAACAGGGGTCAAGTCCTGTTCTTGAGACTAGGGCTAGGCAGTACAGGTAGAAAGCTGCAGAGCCCTAAATAATAAGCATCTGGCAGGTAATTAGGTAATGGCCTACTGAGGTGTTCTCAGCTCAGGAGGAGGGTGCCAGGGACTATATATGCCCTGCATCAGAGGCAAAGAGTCAGTCTGACCTGGGCAGAACTGGAACTAGGAGCTCACTGCTGGGAACAGAGAAGTAGCATGGGGAGCTGAAGACTAGCCTTGCCTATGCTAGATGAACAAGCTCCCTGTGCTGGGTAGGGAAGCAATATGAGAGACTGGGGAAACTGTGAGCAAACCCAGGAGAGCCCAAGATGGGAGAAGCCAGCAGAACTGAGTTAGAGGCTTGGGGAGAGCATTAAGAAAGGCACCCAAGCTATACTTGATTATGTTTGGGTTTTGCTTTATGTTGCTGTTTAAGCCAGGAGGCATGAGAGTGCCCAAAGGGTAGGAAGGCAGCCACGGAGGGTTCCTGTGGAAGGAGCTGTAGCTGAAAAAGGACTGATAGAAGCTGAGGACTCAGCCAGAGGGCTGTGGACCCAGTGAACTGAACTGAGCCTCAGGGGCACAGGCCCAGTGAATTGAATTGAACTGAACCTGAGGTACTGAGGGCTTAGAGACATGGACCCAAGGGGCAAAGGAATTACTCTGACAGACTGGGCAGCCTCCCAAATTTAAAATAACTTTAAAGGTGTGGCAGATAAAGACAGGGAGGTACCCTGATTAACCAGAGAGGAGAGAGATTATAGTGGCCACCAGGAGATGTCACACACATCTTTAGACAGCAAATACTGTCTAAACCAAGGTTGGGGTGCAGCACTGGCCTGAAGAATTGGGCCCCAGAAGCAGTATGTCCTGACTGTGGGACATGGCTCCAGCAAGGTCTGCAGATGCCAATTAAATGGACCAGTGTGCTGGGACACATTGCAGCAAGCTTTCTCCTCTTTGCTACCAAGGTACTTAAAACCTGACCTCTAGGTGCCACATGAAAACTTGTCTTTTTGACTATTCAGACATAGGTCTTTCTGCTGTGTTATAATGCTGATATTGTTTTCTGCCCTTTAGACTCCAGCCCACTAGACTCTTAACTGAGACTACTAATTTAATCCACATAAGTCACTAAAAAGACACCAGATGGTGGTAACAATCTGTCCCTATTAGTCTATGATGACATTTGAACTGTAAATTCAGTGGTAAAAACTTTATCCTATTACCAATTCACAGAGCCATCCTGTCTCCAACCTGTGGGCTGAAGACTATGCAATTAAGCATAGTCCTAATTTACTACAAATTTAAGAGATCTGTGGCGTAGAAGTAAGAGAAGGTCTCTTCTATGCCTGTCAACAACATTTTACTGGATCTAAATGCTACCTGAAGAGAAACAGGAAAGGTAGTCAGGCTAGAATAATAAGAATGCTGGTTGCCATAGTGCTGTTTTATACAAATAATTAGCAAAGGTACATTTGCTAAAATACCAGGGAAAATGGAAAATATAAGTAAGCTGTTGTAAAACCAAAAGAGGCAATCTGGCACAGGGAAGGAGAGGAAAGGAACCTTAGGACAAGAAAAATACACCTTATTAAAAAGATAGATTCTCCTCTCAAACATTTCCCTAGATCTGCCACAGCTGGGAAAATGGCACCAGGTATAGAATATAGAATTTAAACTTGATGCAGAAAAGATAATTCTTGGCTTCCTCCATTATTAGATTCCACGCAGTTAATTTCTTCTTTTAAGAATTGAAATATACCTGATGTTAACTTTTTCAAGCACCAGAAAGAAACTTGGAGCAAATACAAGGTGATACAGGAAAGAATTTGTTAAACAACAACAATAAAAAATAGGCTTACTATTTTCCTTTACAGATATGTATGTTTATAGTCTTTCATGATGGATCTGCATTTCATCTCTTGTGGTGGTATAGCTGAGGTGGGGCAACTAGGGCAGCAGTTGTGGGCTCCAAATAAAAGGCAAAGGGCCAGGGAAAAAGGCTGCAACTACAGCAGCACAGTTGTACTGGTGGTACAGTGATAGCTGGAAGACACCACTGTGGCAGCTACCCCATGTATACAGCTGCATTGTTAAGCTACTGTTCTCTCCTATTTACATTCATGGATCTCATGGGCCACAAAGAACTGTGTGTACAAGGGGAGCTAGAAGCAAAGAACACTGACTTGCCTCATCAGTACACTTTCACACTCAACCCACTCAACAGGGGTAAAGAGCTACTCTCTTAGAAAGTGCTTTATGTGTATGTTATAATCTTTCACTTGGTGCTTTATAATATTACAATTATTCTAAATAAAATGTTTGGCTTTACAAGTACCAGGCTACAAGAAAGGTCCATATAATTTATTAAAATGCCCAACAAAAAATTCCTAAAGGAGATAGCATGTATAAAATATTTAAAGGTGTGATAGAAATGATATATCAGTTCTAGTCCCAATTATCTACATTACCTATGTCATCCCAACACATGCTCCATAAGTCCTTCATATGAAATCACTCTATACCAATAGGTAGCCTATATCTGCACATGTGAATTAGTGTATTAAGAGCTAAAGAGATTAAATAAACTGGGGTTTCCAACTTTAGTACTTTTTTCTTGAAAAATAATGGCTTAGAAATATGTGATTAAAGACTGTCTAAACTTTTCATCTGAAAATAATTCAGCAAAAATATCTTTTCTTTGAAAAATGTCACTAAGATGGTTAGGATTTTGCATTTTTGTTCATTTTAATAAACCTATTAAGCCAACGCTGCAGCAGCCCCAGAAACTGGCATAAGGAGCAAAGGGAAGCTCCCACTTTTATATAGAAAATCATAGGAGTTAGGGTCATAAGCCAGTGGGCCAAAAGGAGGGAACAGGTAAAAGATAAAGAAATACAGTATCAATGCTGTGGTAGCATACACTCAGCACCTTAATTTTCCACACACACACCTCCAGAGGCGCCCCCAAACAAGCCTTCAGTCCCTACAGCACTCAAACAGCTAGCTGCAGCAACCCTCAAGTCTGAGTCCAGCTCCTTCAGGCCCCAGTCCTGGCTGCACACTCCTCTGTGTAGAGCTGACAAATGACAATATTCCACATGTATGCTGTTTTCTCTTCCCCTTCCTTAAGCCTCAAGCTTCTTCTTCCTTTTCTCTTGCCCTCCCAGCCCCTGGGGGTTTCTGGAAATTGCAGTTCAAATTAACAGTCTGCACAGCTCCGCAGACTGCCCCTGGCTGTCACACACATTACAGTCATGTTATACTATCAGTTACAAAATATAAGCTATAAAATATATAAATATTAACTATAATATAAATAATGCATGTATAATATTTTATTTTCTGTGTTCCACAAAGTAAGAAATGTTCAATTATTTAACATTTAAAATACTATGACTAAGATATTTAGTTTTTGCTATTTTTATTTGGATGATAGGAAATAATAAACAAAAGAATTACGGTATTTTTTCAAATAAATATTAATGACAACTGGGGAAAATTGAATAAAATAAATAAAAGTATTTTAAAATGAAATAAAATAAATAAAATGATTTGAACTGCAATATTTTCTTCCACCTACTGTCTAAAATCGATCTGATAAGGAACCAAAAGCTAATTTAAAAGGGTTCTCTATACAGGATTTTCTGATGATTTTTAGCAGTCTTTTGTGCTTTTTCTCTCTCCCACCACTCTACTTTGTTTCTATATCTATACTATATGTTTCCTATTTAGATAATAAGTTTTGTCTGTCTGGTTTTCTGTAAAGCACTTCACTTGTTTTTGCATACTTTGGCCCCAGTTTGGAGCTGTTGCTACACTAGTCTTAGCTCAACTTTGGTTGAAAGGAGCCAGTATGAATATACAGCATGTTTGTGGGTTTTGGTTTTTGGGATTGGTCAGGAAAATATCCAGTCCTCAACATAAGTTAGAGTAACCTTTAGAGAACCTAGAGTATTTGGAGTACGGGGGCACTCCAGACAAACTCCTGCTAATGGCCACATATCAGCTATACTATAAAATTGTTGCTGGTATAGCTATACCAGATGTATAGGGACCAACCAAAATCAAGAATGCAGATGGCCAATTTTGCAGGCTGATCGCAGGACTGGCTGTCATTTTCACAGGCTTATCATGGTGCCCCCTCCCCCATGCCTCTGATTGGCCAAGGTGGCCCAGTAGATCCATTCCTTGATGTTGATTGACCAAGAAGGCTGTCTGTCATGTGGCCCCTCCCCTTGTTGCTGATTGGCAGAGAGGGGCAGGGCTGTATAATGGAAGCCCCCTTAACCAATCAGTGTGGGGTGGTTGCTATCTTGGCTGCTTCCTTTTATGCTGTGAGGCCAGGCCAGGCCACCGTGACCACAAGGACTACTGGCTCCCACTGGGGAACCAGCATTTTATTTTTAGTTTAGTGTTTTCTTTTTATTTGGGTGATTTCATGTGCATTGCCATGTTTCGTGGACAATGCCTGATTTCAGTTTTTGCAAATGCTGTAAAATCATGAATGGAGTAGATCCCTAGTGATGTAGTGTTGTTATCTTTGATCAGCATAGCTGTTCTGGTAAAAACCCTTAAGCTAGACAGATATACCAGAAAAACTGCTTTTTGCTGGAATAGCTTAATTTCCCAGGAAGCTAGAAAGTCACAGTTTTGTCAGTACTAAAAGTGCTTTGCCACTGTAGCTTGCTTAATCATACACCTGTATAACTGCTCCAACAAAATGATGCTTATATAGGCTTGGCCTCAGACTTTGGACATAAATGAAACTGAACAAAGGGAGTAACGTAGAATAGAGGAAGGGAGGGTTAAAGAGAAAGAATGTGAATCATATTGTAATCTGATAAACTTATTTCCCTGACAGTAAAATAGGACAAGAAGAAGCAAGACAGTGGAGGAATGGAAGTCAGTTGAAAGTAAGGAGAAAGAAACAGGATTTAAGAAAGTATTTGAAGAAGGTGAGTCAACCTTCTTAATTAAGAAAAGAGCAGTATCTTTCCAGGCACAGGAAACAAAGCTAAAAGAGTGAGAAAATTAAAGGGAGAAATTGAAGGAATTATAATATATATTATAACTATGCAATATGTGATGGCATGTTTTGTCTTATCAGGCAGAAGAATGAAATTATTTCAGGAATCCATGGTTTAAGTACAGGCAGATAGACAGACACTGAATATACTAACAGCAGGATGGTGTGTGGTAAGCCATATGAGAAAAGGTAGGTGAATAAGAGCAAGGAGTGTGGCATGCCAAATGCTGACTTCAGAGGGTATAGAAGGAAACCCACTAAGAATGGACAAATAAAGTAAGAAGAGGTTTTGTGTTTTGGGAATAACAAGGTAAGTATGTTTGGAAGTTTTGGACTTCATCTGTTCAGTTTCTGGAACTCAGGGGAAGATTATGTAATGAGAAATCTAAAGGAATAAAATGAAGCAAGAGAAAGGGGTATTTTCCTAGCATGAGTTGATCTGTTGGAGCCAGCCAGTGTGGAGAGAGCTAGAATCTTCCTTGCTAGTCAGTTGTAAGTATTCTGATAAAGTGTATAGCTGTAATTACTAGGTGGGTGTGGTCATTCATAAGGATTGTAACATTACTATCTAATATATAGCTGGTATTTTGTTATAGCGTTTTAGAATGCTTGTTTAAATTGTGTAACTGCTATTGAAAAGGGGTTGTAGCTGGATGAGTGATGGAGTATATTGTATTCCTACAAAAGTGGAGACAAAAAAAAGCAACAAGTTAATGCTGCCTGAAATGGGGAGCGATAGTAGATGAACTGAAATGTTGAACTGCGCAGGCCCTTGCCATTACCGAGCTGCCATTCCTGCTATACTACCAAGCTATCTGGGAGTTACTTGTGTATGACTGCAGGCAGAACTGGGTTCTAGGCAAAAATTATAAAAATAACATGCTCTGTTGCCCCCTAGATGGTGCTAAAGAATAGTTTGGAGACATTTACAAGAAAAAACATGATTTAACTTGGCACCCTTGACTAAACAAACTAGTTCCACTACTACCTTGAAAGCTACATGTAAGATCACCCGGCTTCTTTCCTGTTTAAACAAAATGAATTGCTGTTGCAAAACTTTAGCTATACGTGTAATGTCATGAGCATTGATTATTGTTTGTATAGTTACCTTTTTCATTTTTAAATATACACAAAATATAATAACTAGGTATTTACTCATCACAAAACATTTTAAAGAAATAATTACTTTAAATAAAATGATTACCTCATATTTTGCCCTAATTTATTTACCATTTCATGTCTCTGGGATATTTCTTTTCCATGAGAATATGCTTGTAGAATAAAGTATATTTTGTCTTCATTATTTATCCTGTTTACTAATTATTTTTTATTAAGGTGGAGATACTGGACAGCGTTTTCATTTCAATAAAAATCCCATCATGTTGGATTTCTACAAAGCTCTCTCTGCACTGTTATCTGTCTAAACCATGGGTGAGCAAAATACAATCTGCAGGCCACATCCAGCCCATCAGGCCATTCTACCAGGCCCATGGGGCCCCTAAAAAATTTAGAAAATTTTGGCTGCCTGTCAAAGATGACAGAAGCCAAGGGCAGTAGGACCCAGGCGGCAGAACTAAACAGCCACAGCAGCAAATCCAGCCAGGCCCCAGCCAGGCCTGCAGCCCTACCACCTCCAGCCCCAGTCAAAAACCTCTGCCTAGCACAGGCTGCTGGAGGCTTGTGGCCTGGGACTGTTCCTGCCTCCCTGCATCAAGGAGAATACAGATAAGAAGGAAGTGGGGAGGAAGGACCGTAGGCAATCACCCCAGGCCTCAGGGCCAGTTGGGCCGGCCCCAATCATGCAATCATGGTGCTGGCCAACTGGTAGGTAAGGGGAGGAGTGTGGAAATGGCTGCAGCAGGCAGGGGAAAGGGGCAGCAAGTGGGTGCACAAAATGCAGTGACAGGCAAGTGGGAGCGCAGGACCTGCAATGGTGCACCAAGGGTCAGTGTTGGCAAGGCCCAGAGTGGGGTGGCAGCAGTATGGAGCCCAGGCTGCCAGGGGCTCTGTACAGCCAAGCTGGTTCCCTCTCTCCCTGCTCAAGCAGCTCAGCCCAGCTCCATAGAGACCCTGGCAGCCCAAACCTCACACTCCTACTGCCCGGCTGGAGCTGGCCCCGGTGCATGAGCATGAGCCCTGCCCTCCCACCTGGCTGCCACTGCACTCTGCACGCTTGCTCACTTCCTCTTCCTCCCACCTGTCGCAGCCATTTCCCTGTTCCCCCTCCGCCCACCACACTCCAGCACCACATGATTCCCAGCTGCAGCACCGGGACTGCAGGAGCAGCTGGGATATGAGTGGCGGGGGAGGGTGAGAGTGGCAGGAGAAGGGCAGCAGTGGCACTTGGGGACAAGTGGCAGTGAGTGGGAGCATGAGGCCCACACCAGGGCCCGAGGCCAGGATTGGCAGGAGCACGGAGCCCAGGCTTGTAGGAGTGCTGGCCAGGGCTCTGCTTGCTGCAGCAGCAGGATGTGGGCAAACCCTCCCCCTTCACACAAGCCACAACCCTCCCCAGCCACCCTCCCCCCACACACTCACAGCCCCCCACAAAACCCATACCCACCTACACCCCCCACAAATCCCACACACCCCACATACCTACAAATCTATACCCACCCTCTCACACACACCCTCCCACAATATGCAAGAGTAAGACTTCATTTTAAAATATTATACCATCACCTCTATGTACACTACAAAAACACATGTAAATCAAGACAAAAATGTGTTTTGAAATGAAATTAATGAATGTTGTAGTATGTTTGATTTTTAGAACATAATTTGATATTTTTCTGGTCCAGAGATGGCAAAACCCTTTGCTGAAAAGAGTAATTCTGGTGGGCAAGAGGAGGGACTTCTGGTGGCAAAGATCAGGAGTTAGGAGGTGGGACTTCCAATCCCAAGATGGTGACCAGGGGGTGGGACACCTGTCAAGGGGCAAAACTACCCATGCAGCCCTCGATCACTTGCCCAAACTCAATAAGCAGCCCTGTGCCTGAAATAATTGCCTGCCCTCAGACTACACTGTCATCTAACTGAAGCAGTAAATAGTTCCAACAATATAAAGCATAGAAAAATATCCAGTACAATATATGCCCTTAAAAAACAGGCTGTATCATTTTAAACTAGGACAGACACAACATTTTTACACATTGTAAAAGAAATATTACATTTTGAAAAATGGCATTGCTTACTAGTCAGAACCCAGGCCTCTGAGTCAAGCTGTCTTTAGCTTAAATGTGCCACTACTACTGCTACTGACTCTCTGGGTGAATTTGGACAAGGCATTTAATTTCTTTGTGATTTTCTTTCCTCAGTTGAAAAAAAAATGTATAACTACTTTTCCACCTGTTTTTCAAATTTCAGACTATATGTGCAAAGGAAAGTGCAATCCTTCAATAAGGCTTAATTAAATACCAAATTGAATATTATAGATTTGGAGTAATAATATCAAGTATTTATTAGTCCTTACAGTTAGCTGCTCTGGAGAGGTGTTGCAAGGACTAATAAATACTTGATATTATTACTCCAAATCTTCAGCATTCAATTAAGCCTTATTGAAGGAGTGCACTTTCCTTTGCACATATAGTCCAAAATTTGAAAAACAGGTGGAACATAAAAATGTAAACATTTTTTTGGTCAAGGGAGTTTAAAATGCACCATAAATTATTGTCTTTAAGATTGAAACACAAGCTACAGATGTTCATAAAATTATATTCAATATCAGGTCCAGTTTTATGATTTGTGAAATCCGAAGGAAAAAGGATGTATCAGATGATTGGGACTCTTTCCAGTCCCATTGTACTAGGAAAGATATCTGGTGGTGAACTGCATAGACATGCACATACTATGTAATGTTATTCAAAAAGGAGACTGAGCTAGTCTCTGTCCTGCAGTCAGTGCTGTTTTCCATCCCATTCTTTGTCTCTCCTATCTTTTTAGATGTTAAGATATTCAAAGCAGTGTCATGGACAAAGAGATACAAAACTTGACTGGAATCCTAAAGTTCTGCCATAATACAAAATAAATACATAAATAATAAATAATACAAGACCATGGATCTCCTAATTTTTTTGGAAGCCTCTGCAACTTTTCCAGGCAGTGACATTCCCTTTCTCCTTTTTGTTTCATTTTGATTAAGCACTAGATATCCGTGGGAATCAACTGCCATCATACCTATAGGCTGGGGGTCGACCTTCTCAGAAGCACTGAGGCAGAAAGAGATTGTGGAGTCACTGTTGACTCCAGGATGAACATGAGTCGTCAATGTGATGAAGTAGTTGGCAGAGCCAATCACATCTTGTTGTACATGCACAGGTGCTTCATAAACAGGTCACAGGAGGTGATTCTCCCTCTCTATGCAGCACTGATCAGGCCGCAGCTGGAGTACTGTGTCCAGTTTTGGATGCCGCAGTTCAAGCAGGATGTGGAGATGGGCCACTCTCCTGATTAGAGGCCTGCAAGGTAGGCCCTACGAGGATAGGCTAAGGGACCTCAACCTTTTTAGTCTCTCTAAGAGAAGGCTGAGCGGGGACCTTGTGGAGATATACAAAGTCATAAGGGGACAGCAACATAAAGTAGTCGATGATCTGTTTACCATGACACCCCCTGGAACAACAAGGAACAATGGCTATAAGCTACTAGAGAGAAGGTTTAGATTGAACACTAGAAAAAAGTTCTTTAGGCTTGCCCAGATCTGGAATGGGCTTCCAAGAGAGGTGGTGCTTGCCCCATCCTTAGGGGTCTTCAGGAGGAGACTGGACAGGCACCTGACTGAGTTCACATGACACTGGGTTTGGTGACCCTTTTCTTGCCTGCCAGGGGCAAGGAGTCAGACTAGATGGTCCACTGAGGTCTCTTCTGACCCTAGAATCTATGAATCTATGAAACAGAAATTGGCAAAATACCCTACAGGCCAGATTCGGTCCACCAAGGGATTCTATCCAGCCTGCAGCAGGTCCCTCAGCCCTGCCCAGCCCAGGTGTAGGGGGGAGCCCAAGCTATGGCATGTACAGGGGGTCCTGCTGCCCTGGACACATGGCAGGGTGCAGGCAATGCAGCGGCTAAACTCCATTTCCTTGTGGGCCCCACAAAGGCAGCTCCTTCTGGCTGCCACCACTAGTGTCTACACCACCGCCGGAACTCCAGCCTGTCCACCTGCACCCGTCACCAGGGATGCCAGATGGAGTGGGCTGGCAGAGTCTCTGGGACCCCTGTAGGCAGGGTGCGCTTGGTCAGGCAGATGGGATGAGGCTACACGTGGGTGGGCAACGACATCAGGGAACGGGAAGGGCAGGCAGTGGCCAGGGTCAGGGTCAGGATTGTAGGGCGGTAACAGCATGGGGCTGGAGCCCAGGACAAAGCTGCTGTCCACTCCCCACATGTCGCTGCTGTTTGAAGAGCAGATCACAGCTCTTCCCTGAGCCCCAGGCCTGGGCGAGATAGGATCAATTGCTCCTCCTTTCCCTACCATGTCAAGCCAGGTCACCACCTCCCTCGCAACTAGCAGCAGCTCACCAAAATGCCTAGTGGCCCTGCAGCCAAAATAATTGTCCACCCCTACTTTAAAAGGTATTTAGTATCCAACTATGTTTTCTAGACACACTTGGGGATGTGGAAACCTTTTGAGAAACCCAGGCATCTCAAGATGTACATTTAGGTAGTTAGATAATAGCCATATTCTTTAGAACAACTTATGGTAATATGGCCCCATACTTCCTTCTCAACATGGTTGTAAATAAAATATTGCAATAGGCTCCATAACAGTTTTGTATTTGAACATTTACAGCAGGCATGCTCTTAACTAAGAAAATATGATATGTGTACCAGGATTGTTTACACTTCTGAGTTGTATGTAATGTCATCAGCTCATGACACTGGTTGAAGGTGTTTTCTGTATCATCTTGTCTTGCAATGTATGAACACAATGTCAAACAGGTACAAATGGAACACATTCAGGAAAATGTGTTCCCTGCAGCAGCTTGTCACGGTGTCCCAGAGTGTGAACCTCTTTCCGCAGGGACAGTAGTGGCTTTGTTAATTGCCACTGCTCCCTTCTCAAATTTCTGGATCTGTGAGGAGCCCTGTGGACCAGATGTTTTGGCTCCATAGGCCAGGCCTGATCTGGCCTGTGGCCAGAGGTTGCACCACTGGGATGGAGATTTGTTTGAGTCTTGTTTTCCAGAAACACAAGGTTTTAATTAGAAAAAAAAACTAAAAAAGGCTTTGTCTACACTAGGAAAGTATTCCATTCCTGATGAAATCATAATATACATTGTCAAAAGATTTATGATGTAATGTCAAAGGAGTACTCAACTGCTGGCCTGAAGGTCAGATCCAGCCCATGGAATCATTAGGGCTGTGCAAAACAGCACCATTCCATACCATTCCACCATTCCAACATCTCTTTCAACGTTTTCACAGAACAGTGTTTCGTTTTGAGTTTAGTTTCATTTCAAAAGTACCGTTCCATTTCATTTCATCAAAACAATGTGGGTGGGAGGCTGTCGCGGCTGCCTGGCACCAGCGCTGGGAGCTGAGCTTGGTGGAGAGAGGTGGAGTGTAGCCCCCTGTGCTGCATGTCTCCCTCCACTGGGCACAGTGCCCGACGGCTCCCAGCCCCCTGGAGCTCAGCCGGATGGTGGGAGGTGGAGTGCAGTGTGGCTCCGCCTGTCTAGGGGCTGAGCTGCATGGGGCTGGTGGAGTGGATCAGAGTGCAGCCTGGCAGTGGGAGGCAGGGAGAGCCATGGCTCTGTGCTCCCTGCTGAGCTAAGCCACATCAGGCTGCGGAGCTGCTCCGAGCACAGCCCTAGCTCTCCCCTGCTTCCCACCACCTGGCTACTGCTTCAAAACTCAAAATGTTTCAGCTGGCCTTGTTTGGAAGCTGTTTTGAAGCCCTTTATTTTGTTTCGCTTTCACTGTTTAGAGCTCAAAACAAATGGAAACAGCCTCAAAATGAAACAGCTGATGAAACTTGGCACAGGTCTAGGAATCGTGTCTTCTGGCCTGCCAGGTTCCCCCTGGGGGCAGAGATTTGGTGGCAGGGGAACTGTGGTAATTTTAGTTGCTGATCCTGATACCAAATTTCTGGGCCTGTGACGAGCCATGCGAATTGGATGGTGTGGCCCTGAGCACCAGGGCCTGGGGCACGGGAGGGCCTGATTTGGGTGCACAGGGTTGGGCCAGGGCCAATGAGAGCACAGCTCTGCGCACTGGCCCTGCTGGCAGATCCCGCCCATGGGCTGGCCCTGTGCCACCCATCCTGCACACGGGAGCCAAAGGTTGAGCACCGTTGTGACAGCAAGTGCCAGTGTCTAAACAGGATTACTTGTATAAGCAAAGGCCTTGTTTTGCTCGTAGACCTGTGGGGACAGTAGGACTTTTACTGGTGTAGGTATATGAGTGAACCTTTTAACAAGGAGGACGTGTTGGTCCAAGGAACAGGGTCATATTGTGCGGATGGCAAGGACAGAAAGTCACAGAGGTGGTGCGAGAACTGAACCGGCCTGCGCACGCTACGGGCAGCTAGAGTCAGGGAAGGCGGGGCGGGCTCCTGACGGCCGGTTGCAGCGATTCTCCGCCCAGCTGGGCTGGCAGCGGGGTGGGGCCGCGGGCACCAGAGGAAGCCGCCGTTTTCCGCCCCTCCCCGCACTTCCAAGGCAACAAGCGCACTCCCCCAGGTGGGACGCGGGTGGAAAGCACGGAAGAGGAAGCAGCGCGGCCGGGCGGGGCGTAGTTCCGGGAGCTGCCGCCAGAGGCCGCCCCGGCCCGGCCCGGCCC
>JAGPOW010000304.1:57936784-57956056 GCA_030014935.1 Caiman crocodilus | reverse complement strand
CTTGCCGGGGTCATCTGACCCCGGTGCTCTTTCCTGCCAAGGCAGGGGGTCAGACTAGATGATCTGCCCAGGTCCCTTCCGACTCTAGATACTATGATAACTAGTACAACTCTTTCACGTTGTTAACGGACCAGGTTATAGTATTCTACATGTTAGCATGCCTTTTAAGGGACACTGAGAGGACTTTTCAGTTGCATTAACCTAGCTTAGACTCAAAAAAACACACCCTCTTAACTATCAACACAGGCCTGAGATGCAACATGTAGGGAATGTTGCATATGATTCTGTCAAGGGTGCCATAGCACCTAACCCCTGTGCCAGGAGAAAAGCAATCATTCCTCCTCCTGCTCAGTACTGCACACTCCAGTGTACTGCAGACAAACAGCCTCCATAGACGTTCTCTGCAGCCTCCATCCTGGCTGCCCCTGGGCTCTGAGCAGTGTGCTCTGCTATGCATATGCATGGACAGACATGAGGTTGCACTCTTTCTGCCTAGTTCATTCCCCTGATGCTTATATGCTCCTAGGGCTGGCAGGAGGTGCTATGGGTGCATTTGGTTCTGGTTGTTAGCATACAAGTTGCTAGAGGAGAGCAGTTGTGGTATCAGGAGCCACACTTGCCTCTTCAGATATGCAGATATGGCTGAAGTGGGGCCAGAATATGGGCGGAGTAGAACACAGTGGGGTCCTGCCTTCACCACCCTTACCTGGTGCCATTGGAAAACTTAGATTCCAGTTTAATTTGTTTGCCATAAGGTTCCAAAAAGTAATAGAAGGTTGGTGTGTAACATTATAGTTGAGAACCACTGCCATATATCATCCTAGCAGGCTCAATTTGTTCTTTTAATGTCTTCTCTTTTTTAGTACCTTTTTATCGGATAAAGGAGACTTTCTTTTAGGTCCAAAACACAATTGTGATTAGAACTTAGCAAAATAAAAAATTCTTGTAGTGTGTTTTCCTATATGACCCTCCACTTCTACCACAGGGCAGTGCAGAAAGCAGTAATACCTTGTACAGGCTTCAGATGTGCATTGTGGTGATTTTGTGGATTTATAATTGGAGTCCTAGATGACAGGCATGGGCACCAGTACTCAAACATCAGCTCTCCTTCTGTGCCCTGTTTCCAGTGGCTCTTAAGTCTTGGTTTAGACTGAACTCTCATCCTAATTTCTATTGATCTGAATCCTAAACATCATGTTTTATGAAGATTTAACTCCTGATATCAGAGATAAAGAATAGTATGGGATATATGGTTATTGACAGACACCTTGAATTCTATGACAAACTATGAGAAAACAAGATTAATTTGCAGGCAAGTCTACTGTCTTAAAAAGAAAGAGAGAAAAGTTTCTATCCTTTGTTTATAGGAAGCCTTCCCATCAGTTAACAAGACAGAAACTGAGTTTATGTAATTGACAGTACTTTGTGCAGTAAGTAAACGCGGTGAAAAGCAGAGGAATATATTTAATTACTGTTTTAGTAACCATGCTTGTAATAGTAATAGGACAAATTGTTGCGACAGAAATGTAACTTTTCAACTTATGTAAAAGCTGCTATGAAACTCATCTCAAGAAGGCAGATGGCTAAAAGTCTATAAGCTAGACTTATGTTTCTGTTGGTGTAAAGCAAAAGACAAACATGGCAAGTTCTGTATAAGATTGCAGGAGATTAATTACAGGTGGAAGTATGACTACAAATGGCTGCTTCTTTGTTTTTTGTCTTGGCCACAGATGCAATAATATCAAAATAGAGCAATTCAAACTGCAGTTGGTTCATGCTCTTTTACCTGTCATCAGAATTCTGTTGAGCATTAACATGAATGCATTTTCCCCCATATAAACTAAAGGAGGAGTTGCCATTTGTCATCTTAGCTCATAGTAATAGCCTCATCAGTGTTCTTTCCACATAATTTGGTCACCTTCAGTATATGAGCATGTGGTGGGATGGATATGCATGAGACTTATGTTTTGTGTGTGATGTGCAGGGATCCTGGTTTTCTCTGTTTTTAAAAATCATAAATTATTTGATTAAACCCTCACAATCTGCTTCTTTCCATGGTTAAAGTGAAATGCCACTATATCAGTTGCATATTGGATTGGCATCAGTAAAAGGAAAATTAATATTATTGGCCATTGTTTTTTTTGGCTGCTGAAGCCATTAAAGTCACCAACAAATACTGTAAGCATGCACATGGCCAGGAATGCAGCCCAGCAGCTTCGCTCATAGCAGACGGTAAAGCAAACAAAATGCTGGCTTGCATCCGTAGATGCGTCTCGGGTAAATCTCAGGGTGTCATCTTCCCGCTGTACTCGACCTTAGTGAGGCTGCAGCTAGAGTACTGCATCCAATTCTGGGCTTCACAATTCAAGAAGGATGTGGAGAAGCTTGAGAGAGCCCAGAGGAGAGCCATGCTCATGATCAGAGGGCAAGAGAACAGGCCTTATGAAGAGAGGCTGGGAGCCATGGGACTCTTCAGCCTGGAAAATCACAGGCTTAGGGGGGACATGGTAGCTGCCTATAAGTACATAAGGGATATACATCAGGATCTGGGGGAATATCTGTTCACTAGAGTGCTCCGAGGGATAACCAGGACCGATGGTCATAAACTCCTCCAAGACTGTTTTAGGCTGGACATAAGGAAATTTTTCTTTACTGTCTGAAGCCCCCAAGGCTTGGAATAGACTCCGTCCAGAAGTGGTGCTGCAGGCACCTACTCTGGACTCATTCAAGAAACATTTGGATGCTTATCTTGCTGGGATCCTTCGATCTTAGCTGACTTCCTGCCCCTGACTTGATGATCTTCAAGGTCCCTTCCAGACCTAACATCTGTGAAATTCCCCATAGCTGCCTCTCCCAATGCTACCATTGCTACACAGCCCTGGCCCAGTCCCCCTGCCAGGAAGAAGCTGGAGCAGCCCCTGGCCCCAAACTCACAGTGGGCAGCTCACCCTGCATACAGATTTTGGGCTGGGGGGTCCATGCCCACCATGTCTTCCCTAGGGGTTTGCACAGCAGCAGGGAGCCTCCCCATCCTCCTGCACCCTCTGGATGAGCTGCCTGTAGCTCTGTCCCACTCCTGGCCCTGGGATTGCACTCACTGCCCTAGCTGTGCAGCCCCTGCCCCACTCCTTCCCTCACCATGGCCTCTATCTGCCCCTCTCCACAGACTTACCAGCAGGATGCTGCTTTCCAAGCTGCTGGGTTGCATTCTTGCAAATTGGCTATTGGATTGGAATCGGCCAATATGGCTGGTTAATAATAGACTAATCAGTATTGGCCGTGAAAATCTTTATCAGTGCACCCCTATTAGGTTAGAATATAAACGTTGTGTTAAGCTGGTGGGTATATGTATGTATGTCAGGGGAACATAATGTTTTATTTATGTATTTACAGTTTTAAAGCAGCTTAGAAGCCTACCAGTGCCTCAGTCGCTATAATAAAATAAATTCTGAATACCTATACATTTTGGTATTTGATTTTTTTCAGGGAGGTTTTATCGTGCAAAATAAGAACTCCCCTTGCCCCCTTCCCTTGCCAGGATATGGTTTCATTGTGGCTGTCCCCCCTCTTCTTCCTCCTGCTGCTTTCTGGCACTGAGTAGTCGTGATATGCTTGTGCCTTGCCCATGCCATTACTGCTCACTCCAACTCCACAGTCATCGTCGTGTTGTCTCCCCCCTCTCCCCAGCTCCTACTCCTCCACTGTGCGAGGAAGAGCATGTGTATTGTGGAAGATGGGGGGGGCGGGGTTGGGACGTGCTCCCAAGATTTTCTGCAGCAAGGTGTAGAACTGTAGCAGGGCTGGACCAGCTTCAGAGTAACTTCCTCCGGCCCAGCGAGCAGGACCTAGTGCGTGAGGAAGTACCACTCTGCCATGGTAAGGTGCAGAAGCAGCTGCAGTACAGAGTTATGCCCCTCACAATTGCTGGGCAGGCAGGGGGTATCTTACCTTGACAGTGATAGCCATGGAGGCAGCGTATGCCCAGAGCTGGTCTGGCTTAGATGAAGCTTTGCACTGTGCTGCGGTGTAGAAATCTTGGGCCTTTGTCTCCCTGCTGCATAACCTGTACCATCACCCTCTCCTGCCTCCCCACAAACATGTGCCTGCCCCCCCTCCCATAGATTGACTTCAAGGGAGTTGCTTTCTATTGCTTTCTACTGTTGTCTGGCTGCCACGTACATGTAAACAAGGGAAAATTCATTGCTTTCTCCTTTAAAAAAAGAGAATCCACATTTTTCCTCTGTTGAAGGAGAAAGTCCTTGTTTTTTCACAGCAAACAGAAAACATGGATCCTTGGTGATGTGCTAGTTCCAAGTAATAACCTAAACAGTAGCAAAATACTTAAGAGTTCTCTCATTACTCAAACTAAAGTGACACAGCCACAACGTTTTGCCAGTGCAGTGGTCTTGAAATGGTGCTCTTTAGATGACATTGAGTAACATTAAAATTAAAGCAACAGCTGCATCAAATAATATGCATACAAGTTAAAGTGCATTAAACCTCCACAGAGATGCTGTCATTCATAATTAAAGCAGATGTAGTCCACTGTACCTTAAGTTCTTTTATGAATGCCTTGGGTTAAAGCATGTTATCTTATGGACACTTCTTTGTAATATTAACATGTACCTACATTGCGAGTATAGGCCTCTAAAAACTGTTGAATGGTAACAGGCTTCAGCCACTTCCAATCTGTACTGAATTCAGGTAATTGTTTAGAAATAAGAAATATCTCATTTCTGTGTCAGACCACTGAACTTGTACTGAATTGTTTAACAAGGTATGTAGTATTGCGTCAGTGCAATTTCCTTCACAAGACTTGGCATAATACAGGAAAAAAATTATATTTTAGATTAATGTTAGATTTGCCCGAGCTTTCATACAATATGTATTTTTGTGTAAACCTGAACACTCAGTCTCGACACTCTCTAAACCTGACTAGCAAGAATTAGGACCTGTAATTCTCACATGGTTCATCCTCTCATCTGAACGTGACCCAGCCCTGTTCATGCTGTCTCCTACCATTTGATAATTGTTGGTCCCATTCATTTCACAAGGATAAACAATATAAGTCCTAAGTATATGATGTTGTACGAGGAATGACTGATCCTATATTAAGAGAGATGGCCAAATTAAAATGGTAAAAAAAAAATACAACTTTTTTTGGTGACCATTAATTGGTAATAGTTAATTCATAGATTGTACGGTCAGAAGGGACCTCTGAAGATCATTGGGTCCAGCCCCCTGCACCAAGCAGGAAAGAGAACTGGGGGTCAGGTGATCCCAGCAAGGTGACTATCTAGTTTCCTCTTGAAGATTTCCAGGGTAGATGATTGCACCCCCTCTGGAGGGAGCTTTATTCCACAGACTGGACACTCTAACTGTTAAAAAGTTTTTCCTAATGTTGAGCCTGAATTGATTTTCCAGGAGTTTGTGGCTGTTACCCCTGGTTTTCCCCTCAGGTGCCCTGATGAACAGTTGTTCACCGAGGCTTTGATGTATTTCTCTAATGTAGTGGTAAGCTGCTACCAAGTCCACTCAGCCTTCTCTTTTTCAGGCTGAAGAGTCCAGGTCCCTCAGCCTTTCCTCATGTGGCTTGCCATGCAAGTCTCTGACCATATGGGTGGCTCTTCTTTGGACTCTCTCAAGCTTGTCCATGTCCTTGTTAAAGTGTGGTGCCCAGAACTGGACACAGTACTCCAGCTGCGCTCTCACCAGTGCTGAGTAGAGTGGAAGAATTGCTTCCTTGGCTTTGCTGGAGATGCATCGATTGATATATGCCAGGGTATTTTTTGCGCTGCTGGCTCATATCCATACTGTGATCTATTATTACTTCCGAGTCCCTTCCATTCATGGTGCTAGTCAGTTTGGTGCCGCCAAGATTGTAGGTGTGTTGGAGGTTGCTCTTCCTGAGATGGAGTACTTTACATTTCTCGACATTGAACTTCATGAGACTCCATTCCGTCCAACTTACAGGCAGACCTAGACAGGCTAGCATCTGTAGGCTATCTTCAAGCATGACCACACTCCCCCATAACTTGGTGTCGTCTGCAAACTTGGCCAGTGAGCTTTTCACCCCCACATCCAAATCATTAATAAAGATGTTGAAAAGTACTGGACCAAGCACTGACCCCTGTGGGACACTGCTGCCCACTGCTGCCCAGGATGACATGGATCCATTCACTATGACTCTGGGTCCTATCCTGCAGCTAGTTTCTCATCCACCCAGCTGTCTTGGAGTTAAGCCCACAATCCTCCAATTTTCTAGTAAGGATATTGTGGGATACTATATAAAAGGCCTTTTGGAAGTCTATGTATACAATGTCAACCTGTTCTATTGTGTCCAGGTGGCAAGTTGTCTTACTAACCTAATCTTCTATGACTGGATAAGACCTGCCAGCGATGGAAGCCATGCTAGCTGTCATTCAGAATCTTGCCTTCTGCAGGCTTATTGCAGATAGATTCTTTGATGAACTTCTGTAGGATTTTCCCTAGGATAGAAGTTGGGCTGATTGGCCTATAGTTAGCCGGATCCTCCCTCCTGCCCTTGTGGATGGGCACAACACTGGCCCTCTTCCAGTCCTCAGGGACTTCTCTAGAGTGCCATGAGTTGTGAAAGAGTTTTGCCAGGGGTTCTGCAATGACTTCAGCCAGCTCCTTCAGCACTCTTGGACGAAGATCATCCAGTCCTCCTGATTTTTGTATACATCTAATTTTTTTCAGTTGGTCCTACACCAATTCTAGGCAATAGTAGGTGTGATTTCCCCCCCCCCCCCCCTTGGTCTGGTGAAAGACTGAGGTGAAGTAGTAGTCATTCAGGAGTTCAGCTTTCTCCTGGATATCAGTAACCAGCTCTCCCAGGTTGTTGAGCAATGACCTCAAACTCCCATTTGTTTTCCTCCTGTTCCCTATGTGCCTAAAGAAGGACTTCATGTTGTCCTTGATTCCTGTTGCTAATCTAAATTCAGTTGCTGCTTTAGCCTGTGTTATCTGTTCCCTGCAAATGCAGGCTTTCATTGAGCAGTCCTCCTTGGGGCCTGTCCTGAGCTTCTATTGTTTATAAGCCCCTTTCTTTTTTTCTTAAGAGGAACGTGATTGCCCTCTTCAGCCAAGAGAGCTTCCCAGCCCTTCTGTTACCTTGTCTCCGCGTGGGAATGGACTTTCTTTGTACTTAAAAGATCGTGTCCTTTTAAGGAACAACCACTCTTTGTGCACGCGTTTCATCTTCAGTCCCTGGTCCCGCAGCACATGCCCTACTAGTGACCTAAGCTTGTTGAAGTTTGCATTTTTTAAGTCCAAGACTTCAATCTTACTATCTGATTTGTCTGCCTTATGTCAGACAGTGAACGCGATGGTTTCATGGTCACTGTTGCCCAGACTTCCCTCTCTATTCAAGTCGGTCACTTTTGGTCAGGACCAAGTCTAGTAGAGTGTCACCTCTGGTTGGCCCATGTACCCCCTGAGTTAGGAAGAGTTCCTCAATGCAGGTCAGGAAGGATCGCAACCAATCTAACTTGACTGAGTGTTCCTCCCAGGAGATATCTGGATAACTAAAATTGCCCATGACGACCATGGCACAGGCATGTGTGGCCTCAGTCAATTCTTGGGTGAGTTTCAGATTGAATTCCTCCCCCTGGTGTGGTGGTCTGTAGCATATACCTACAGTTAGGTCTCTTTCACTGTGCATCTCCCCCCCACCCCCCAACTTAACCCAGAGGATTTCAAACTGTCCATATTTAGAGTCAGTATCCGCCTCCAAGGAGGCGTACTGCTCTTCCACACCTCCACCTTTCTTCCCTACCCAGTCCCTTCTGTGCGGAGTGTAGCCCTCTATAGCTACACTCCAGTCATGTGAGGATTCCCACCAAGTCTCCATAATCCCTACTAGATCATAATGCACACTGGAGAGTAGGAGGGCTATCTCAGCCTGCTTGTTCTCCATGTTCCTGGCACTAGTACATAGGCACCTGAGTCATCCTACTGAGGGCCCTTGTCTTCCTGTCCCACTGATGGAGAGCTGTTCCCCCGGCTCCCACAAAAGTGGCTCTTCCAGTGCCCCTAGCTACATGGCTTATTTGTATGTTGGTCCCTGGACATGTCTGAATTTGTGTATCCCCGTCCCCCAGCAGTCTTGATTTAAAGCCCTTTCCAGAAGATCGGCCATCCTGTCTACAAACAGGGACTTGCCTTTCCTTGAGAGGTGGACACAGTCTCTTCCCAGGAGTCCTCTCTCCCTGAATTAGAGCATTGTTTTTGTTTGAGTAGTCAGACAGCGGGGTTGTGTTCACTGCAGAATTATTTCAAATTATAATTTGAGTACTAGTACACAGTGTACTCCCTACATATACAAGCTTTCAACTTGAAGAGGTCTGTCTGAGGCGCAGTATTTGGCTTGAGAGCACTGGCATTTGAATCGCTGCCTATAAGATGCATGGACACAGCAGGAGAAAGATGACAAAATCTTGCCTAATGCATTATGCTGTACAGTCTTGAAACTGGAGGCCTCTTAAAAATGATATTGAGAATATATATATCCAGTACTATATGCTGTTAGAACTGAAGCATGAATTTGGAAGGTATTTTCTGGAGCATGTTATTAAGGGAACTTAGTAGTTTCTACATAATACTTGGGACACCTTGCCCTATTCTGTAAGCAATAAAAGAAGTTGACCATTAAATATAAATTGGCTGAGAATATTTGCCAAACTGTTATGGTATGAGTTGGTATAAAAGACCTACAAACATCAGACTTGTGTTGAAATCCCACTTAATCAGTTCCTGGGAAACTGAAGGGAAGTTGAGATCTAGCATAGTGAATTTGGTAGTGAAAAATAAGTTATTACTTGTTAGTGTTTCAAGAATTTACGTTCAACCAGTGCAAGAAGCAGAAATGATTCAGTAGTACTAAACTGCACTGCTGGATGAGTTGTCCTTTTGGCAAGAAATATAAAATGATTATTCTTAATCTACCTAAAATGGGGTGGGCAAAATGCGGCCTGCCAGGCCATTCTATCTGGCCTGAGGGGCCCCTGAAAATTTAGAAAATTAATATTAATCTGCCCCTGCCTGCCTGTCATGTAGCCCTCTGGCTTGCCAAAACTCAGTAAGTGACTCTCTGCCCAAAATACTTGCCTACCCCTGACCTAAAACCTCCTTTAAAAATCACAAAACACCTAAATAAAACCTGAAAGAAAATAGTAAGATCAGTTGCGTTCCGCTGGTTAGTTGATCTATGCCAATTTCAAATGTCTTCAGAGCATGTACTTTCCTTGGGGAGCAGCAGTTACTGATTGTTTTTCATCTGAGTAATAAAGATTAATGTTATCTTCACTGAAGTCTGGTACTTGATGTAACATGAGGAGAATCAACGAGAACATCTGTGTTTGCTAATATATATTATGAGTATTAAAGTGCAGTGGAAGAACTGAGAAAAGCAACTGCTGGTTTAAATAACATATTGTGGATACAGTAAACAATGTAAATTAAGAGCTATGGGACTTAAGTATGTATACTGTAAAAATAAATAAATAGTTCTATGCTGGCCAATTAGTAATTCTTAAGTCTCATGATGTTAAAGGTGATCTGCAACATAAGTGTATGTACTCTTTACGTATGGTTTATGGACATAGGTTTATATACTCTTGTTCTTAAGAAATATCTATTCTCTCACCGGCTAGGTACAGACTGTCAAAAAAACCTGAGGCTGAATTGATTCAGTCTTTGCAAGTTAGTCTAAGCTGCACAGAGTAAATTGAAACATTTAGTGAACAGATATTTATCTTTTGAGTTGGGAAATGCAGCCACATGCATTCAGTGGCTTAGGCAAGAAGCTGGGGGGAGGATGCATTGGTGCACACCTTTGGCTGTGTGTTCACTTCCTCTTCCTGCTGCCCCTGAGGTCTCTGGGATTTGGAGTCCGTAATTACGGTAGCAGGAGTCTGCAGGTTTGCTCATCACAACTTCCTGCTTCCAGGTGCCTCTAGGATTTGTAGTCCACATTTGCTGCCAGCAGTAAATTTGAGCTGGAGAAGGGGTGTTCAGGCTCCTCACTCCTTGGCCCCAGACCCCAGCTGGGGGGGCTGGAAAGCAATGGGGACTGTGATTTACCTTGAACCAGGAAGGGGTCTATAACAGAAGTTTCATAAACTGGTTTGAGCTCAATCAGTTAAACCTGGCTGAATGCAGTATCAGACTTACCTTAAACCAGTTTCAGCCATTTTGAAACTGATTTATGTGCACTGAACTTCTATTGTGTTACAGGTTTAAACCAGTTTCTGATCACCTAAACTGGTTTATGTCCCTAGCCATCTTGTCTTGGGTACACTTCTGTTTTCTGGGGTTTCCTTTTTTTAATCCTACATGTAGAAATACCAAAAGCTGGAAATAGTTGCTAATTTTTTTTTCTCATTTGAAGTTTTGAGGAAAAAATATTCTCTTATCATTTTATTGTCTTAATATAGGTATCTAAGAGATTATGGCTTCTGAAGCCCACAATGATAGAAAACGAAACCTGTTGCATATTGAAGGTTGTCCCATTGATCTACCCAGAAAAAGAATCTCTTATTCCCCTAATAAGAACATGAAGAAGGTAAGTGCTACCTTAGTTAATTTGTGTGAGAAAATTAATAATCACATTTATAAAGGTGAAAGATTAATCTGTTTATCTCTAAATGCACTGTAACTCTTGTTCTTGATACAAAAGCATGTTTGTCCACAAGTATTTGTTTCTATTTTAACATCAAAAGAGCTCTATCTGCAGCTCTGCATCTTGACATCAATGAAATATATATCCTGACTTTTTTTATATTTGCTAAATGGCCACAACTCTTATTACAATCAGTGAGCGCTACAGTAAATCCCAAGCCAAATGTAGTGACCAGCAAGCAAGAAATTGCTACAAAATTTACATCTTCCATTCTCAGAAACTTGAAGCTCCCAATCTAGCTCTGTCTCCCCAGATGCCTGTGAACATAACGGCCATAACCAATGAACAGGTTGGTGTGTTTAAAATCTTAGACATCAATAGATTGCGTGTGTAAATAACAGACTTTAGCTATTGGGCTAAAGAATTGGTACCATCTCTCCCTTTTTTCCACCCTGCAAACCCTTCCTCCCTGGGGGAGAGCTGAGGTTCATCTTGACCACCCGAAAGGACCTTTGTGAAATTGTAACAATAACCAGGGCTCTTTATCCAGGAAAGTTCAATCTGAAAGCATCGGAGACTTCTAAATGGCCCCCAGATACCAACTTTGGTTGCATATCATGTATGTGCACTTTTAACTGAGATGATGGGAGAATTTCAGCTATATCTTCTAGCTGCTCAACTCACCACATTACATTTTAGTTTTGAGCAATTTGTTTTCATTCCTGTTTTATTGCTTCACTCAAAAATGAAAAATTCTGTATGTTCAGCTATAGGGACATGTAGAGTATGCTGATATTTATTTATCCCAGAGCTCCTCACTAGTTCACTAAATATCTTTCACATCAAACAAAGTAATGGTATTTCTAGTACCCCTCTAGAATCATTGGCAGTGTGGTTACTAACACTTCATACACAGTTACCAGCATTTGCATTGTCAATTTGAAAGCAAGGAACGAATCCAGTTGAGGACAATCCTTATTCAAAATCTCAAGGAATCATAAGTGGTCCACAATTTTCGAAGCGGCTAATAAATATAAAAACAAGATTGAATATCAGCATGGATGCTAGGTCTTTAGTAGGCTCCCAAGACTGCGTCTAATTGAGTGCAGCTGTGTAGTATATGGTGCTGCAGACATGTCTGTGGCACCACATACTGCACAGTCAGTTGGTAGGAGCAGTCAAGGGAGCAGCATGAAGGGCTTTTTGATCTCTGGATATCTAGGGGTTAAAAAAACCTGCAGACAAAAAGCAGAGTGGTGCGCATGCCAGCAGCATGCCATGCCCAAAACCAGAGCATGGTTGGCCAGAGCCACACTCCACTACCGGCCAGGTTCTATGTGGCAGGATTATCACTACTGCTGCTGCAGTCCCAGGGCACCCCCAGAATCCCAGGTAAAGCTGCTGGGGCAAGCACTGGGCTGGCCCCAACCTCCCATACCCCATCTGGGTAACTTGTTGCATGCCAGAGCACATGTGGCACAGGCATTCATTAGCAGCAGCCCAAGGTGCATTGCTGCTAGTTGTCCCCGAGGAACATCTGGATACAGCTCAAAAGGCTCTTGACAAATGCTACCATGGAAATCACTTTGCTGTATTCCTCTAGGAATTATACATCATAAAAAGATTAGACTGCCTCATGATTGTACAATCTGGATGTTTATTGCATTTACAGGTGCAGGTGGGTTTGTCCAAATTCACTATGTTCTTTTCTTTAATCTGTCAAGCAACCTGCAGTACATCTCCATCTGAAGGGAGACTAAATTAACCAGTTAGTTACTATTTTTGACAGTGGATTATGTCAATCTTACTGTACCATAGCAGGTGTAAACTTTTCTGCTTAACTAAAATGTTATTATGTGCTAAATCACTTATCAAAGTGAGAATTCAAGTGCTTCCAGTTTCTCTTGCTTTACCTATCGCACATCTCTAAATTATGAACCATATCAAGATGAAGCGAGAGAAGAAATCAGTAAAGGACTGCTTTTTAAGTGACTAGGGATAAATATTATTTAGTGTTAAACTAAACTATTGATTGACTATAGATAATCCAGCATTTTCTTGGCATTGGGGGATTTCTGAAACGAAATGTTTCCAAAGTCCAAATGAGCAGAACAAATCTCTGCCTGACTGCAAATGCAGGAGGCAGTGTATGACATAAATACAACTAAGCTGGATAGATTCAGTGTGGCCATCTGAGTTGAGCCTGTGGCCACTTGATATAAGCTTTTTATGGTGGCTGTGGTGGCCAGAAAATTCTGACATGAATGTAAGGAATCCTTTTTTCATGACTGTTGAAGTTTCTGTGCACTGCTTGTCTTGATGGAATACTACCAATCCATAAGCTAATTTTGGGATTCTGCAGTTTGTTTGCAAAAGCTGTATGTTAGCACTAGTCTTGTCTTTATCCCGTGGCTAGTGTACTATATCTTCTATAAAATACTGTAAAACTTTTGGAGCACAGGATCCTGCTTTATATTGGATTTAAATGATACAACACAATTGTCTTTCTAGTCTTTTCATTGATTCATGTTATGATGAGAGTGGTTCTGATGAAGTTCAGTCTTGCAGTATCATCCAGCACAGGCAAAGGAGGAGGACCTTATTCCTTATCCAAACCAGTTTTCATACTTTTCTCTCTCTCTGTCCCAGTGTTGCCAATCAGAAAAGGCAGTACTGTGTTCCCTTTTTATTGTTGTTAGTGAAATTAAAGATCATAGCCAACTGAAGCCCATAAGAGTGTCTTATCCAGATAATGTAGGAGCAATGAAGGCTTAAAAAGAAATGCCCCACTAAAAGCATTTTGCTGAGAGCAAAATTAAAATTGTGGAGAGGTGATGCCAGAAAGATGGTAATTCATGGTTTCACCCACTCTTAATAACACACAGAGATCTCTCCATTTCATTTTTGTATGGTAGGATTTCTGCTTGGTTTCACAGAGCAGAGCTGGAGATGAAGCTGAAGGCAGGCTCCTTCCATGGTCTGCTACTTCCACCAGAAATCAGCACAATAGTTACTGTTGCTCTAAAGAGTGCCCAATGCAGTTACAAGCATGTGGCCAGATGCAAGGTTCTCTACTTGGGAGAACTGTGGGCACCTATACATATGCTGGACATCTGCTCTGACACATGCTAACTAGTATGCGTCAGAGCAGACTGAGTGATGGAGTGTGCTAAATGGCTTGCTCCAGCAGCCTCCTCATTGCATGCATTCAGCAGCCCTGCACTTCAAAATGGCAGCGGGGGTGCTTTAACTGAAGTACATCAAATGAGTTTTAGTTAAAGCACCCCATCTCTGTTTAGAAGTGCAGGATGCTCAATACACACAACACTGAGGGCTCTTTAATTAAAGTGCCACCCCCTCCATAAAAACGCCGTATAAGTTTGGGTAACAGAATTCTTGGTAGATTTTCTCCATGACCTCTTAAAGTTTTCTGTAAAACTCAAAAAATACCATATTGAAGAAGAATCTTGCAATAAGTACATCAGGAGAGACTTCTGATTGCAGTTGGCTGACTTGGACAATTTTGACAAATGGATGTTTATGTAAATTTATGTTTAAATGGAATTAGACTAGATTCTGTACACACAAAAAAGCTCTTGTGCCTTTAGCAGTTTAATACTTTTAATAAATCTGGTTTTGAAATTCCAAATATTAAATGCGTATTTTAATGAAGTGGCAGGTTTCTAATTCTAATTTTAAATGATATTATTGGCAAAAATATAATTAGTAAGCTTTTTAATAATGAAGAAACATGTATGCTGCTTAACTTTTTAAAAAAAAACCAAAAAAACTTTACTCTGTACAGCACAATCTTAGCAGTAGTGACAAATTCCCTTGATTATCCATATGTTTACAGTGTAAGTGATGTTGGGGAGTTAATTCAGGTAATTGAAACTGAAGCAAGCAAGGTTGGATTGTAGAGACCAGCTATGCTAGTTACATTTCCTCAAGATGCCACCTTCTTACCCAATATTTACAGCTAATGTATTCAAAACACTTAACCTGATAGCAGTGATTTCCTCAGTTGCAGTTTTTCTCAAATTCAGATGATTTATGTTAGACAATGTAGTTATGTTGTGCTGTTTACATACAATTTAAAGCAAAATCTCCTGCTACACCTACCGTATTGGTAAAGGGAGAAATTGTTTGATGTCACAATACCAGCACTTGCCAAAGACATCACAATTTCATTACTGAACAGGATGCCAATAGGACAGTATGGAGGAAAAGCTACATCTCCATAAAACCTATAGGTCTTTTACAGGTACAAACCAAAGGAAGAAAGTAAGCAAAAACTATTTCCATGTTTTGGTTATATGTGAATAGGGAGGGACCCTAGTAAAGTGGCTTGCTTTTTTTTCCTGTGTAAATTGGATTTGTGTTTCTGGCTTTATAATAATTGTGTGGCTCTTTTTCTTTCCTTCCATAGAGTAAGAAATCTTCAAAACAGTTGGCTTCATACACAAACAGGTAGGAAATCTGCAATTTAGAATCTACAGAAAGATATAAACTGTTCAAATTCCCTGTGAATTGGCATGGATTAATATTAATTTCAGAGCACTTTTTTTTTCTAACTTCTTTCCTGGATACTGTCATGAGTTTCCAGAGGAAAGCAGGAAGGAGTAATACTAGACGATTGCTAATCTAATTTTATTTAATTACAGTTCTTAAAATATAAGAAAGATCATTTTCTATTTTAGAAAAGGAAATGTTTTGATTTAACATTAACATTGCTATATTTGTTAATATTTTAATGAGTTTTTACATTGTGTATAATGTCAGATGAGGCAAGACTGATGTAATGTATCGTATTGTTTTTGCAGAACGACAGTTGGACAAACTTTGGCCAGCCCGTGCTCTCTGTTCAAAGTAGTATATTGTAAAAGAAAAGTTCAACATTACAGCCCAAAGCCTTGTTATAGAAAAAATCAGTTCCCTAAGGTCAGGAGTTGTGAAATGGCAAATAAGGAAAATGAGCTCGCTTGTGCAGGTAATCTGCCAGCAAAACTACACAATGACAGTCGCACATTGCTATTGAATCCCAGTGATTCTGGTACCTCTCAAACAGAAGGTCCATCATCAAAATACAGTGGATTTTTTTCAGAGGCAAGTGAACTTTTAAAAGTATTTCTTAATATAACATTCATATTATCTGCAATCCATTGATTACATTTGGGGTTTTATTTAGTTGGGTCTGGAAACTTTCATTAAAGTATTTGGCTAAGCCCAGCATTTTCTGTACCAGGCCTTTTAAATAAGTAAAGTAAATCAAAATATGTCTCTTTCTTGAGTTAACTGAAATTGAAAATTACTGCTGAAGACTGCATTTTCATATTGGTATAGATCATTCATTGTGATATTTTGTAATTGACCAGGTATTGAAGCATGTGGGTTATTTTCTGGAGTGATCATCTAATTCAAGGGGGGTGGTATTGAAAATACAATTCCGTAGTAGAATTTTCAGAAATTTTGCCTAAATTTTAAATTCCTAACTCCTTGTTTAGAAACCGAAACGTGTATGTTTCAAAATTATTGAATAGCCAGGAGTTCCTGTTGAAGTTGGTGACAAAGTGCAGGCTGCTTGACATCTCTGAATTGTAAATTGATTTACGTAGGTATCTAACTGTAGGCATCCATTTTTGTATGTTTGTAATAGCACTGTTAGATTTCTGTTGTTGTTGTTCAAGTGGGGGAGAAGGGAGGGTTCCTTAATGGAGAATCTTCAAACAGGTAATGATAAATAATGATCTTTCTACATCTGAAGATTTCTGAGTCTGTGTCTATCAGGTTGAAATTCCTCTTGCCAAAACAAGCATATTACAATTGAGATACAGAAAACTTTGATTTCTGTCGTATTTTTTCTTACAGCATTGTGTTTTGCAATAACTGATGATTTAAAATTCTTTTTGTATTTTCTAAAAACATTGTTTAGGTTTCTCAGGACCATGAAACTATGGCACAAGTTCTTTTCAGTAGAAATTTGAGGCTGAATGTAGCTTTAACTTTCTGGAGAAGGAGAAGTATAAGTGAACTGGTAGCCTATTTACTGAGGTAAAACAAATGGGTTTTCTTTAAAACCTTTATCTTTTTTATTAATTCCTTTCCAAAGGTAATAGCAATCCCAAACCTGCCACAGAACTGTAGCCTTTCCTTAATTTGTGATTTTTTTTTTTTTGATTTTTTTTTTTTACCATAATTTCTGAGTGTTTTTAATTTAAAGTAATTCTACTGGATTTAAGTGGTGTAACATATAATCAACTAATATTCTATTCTCCCCAATATATCTAGGATACAGGATCTTGGAGTAATAGTAGATTGCCTTCCTGTGCTTACCAGCAGGTAAGAAAAAATGTTCAGGATGGAGGGAGTTTGAGTGGGATTCAGAATTAATATGTTAAAAATTCATGTAATTTGACATGTTCATTTTTTAGTTTACAGGAAGAAAAGCCATATATATCAGTTGGTTGCTGTGTAGATCTATTGACTTTAGTAAAATTGCTGCTTAAAAGCAAATATGAAGAGTAAGTATCAAAATGAGTGGTCATATTAAAAAATATGGAGCTTAAAAGTAAATGATTCCAAAGACTTCCCTAACACTATTCATGCAATGAAGTGCTACTGCACTGTATCCATTGTGCACCCACCCAATGCACCCCTTCCACCCAGCACAAAAGTCTACATTGTAGCATATGTTAGCTTTCTGCATGGAAGCAGTAGGGAAACTAACATGCAAAAGAACTTCATGTGTAAATCCCTACCCTGATCCCCATCCCTCCCTGTTCCGTTCCCTCACACCCTCACCTTTTGTGCAAAAGCCACATTTTTTCTTCTGCCAAGGGATCCTGTGCAGTCAAGGAGGAAGGAGCTAGCTGGTTTTGTCCTTATACCACGACTCATTTGCATTAAAGCAAATAAGTAAGCATTAAAATTGTGAAGACCACCACTACCATCATGAGTCCAGGTTATGAAACTTAAGGAAAATAATTCTCTAATGCAAAATATCTTGAGGAATTCTTTGTTATGTGAGCTCTAATGTATGGTTTTAAAATGGAAAATAGCAGTTTGAGGGTGTAAAGTCATTCTTCATTGATTTCCTATTGTCTTTTGTGTTGACTGAGCATTTACCTACATAGAGGAACCTTTTTATCTTTGAGCTATAGTGTTAGTGGATATTGTATCAAACTATCAAAATGAGAGGTGGTTCATATCTAAATATGTTGTTACAGATATGTGCTAGTTGGTTTAAATTGGCTCCAAGCTGTCATTAAAAGATGGTGGTCAGAACTATCTGCACACACAGGAAAGGTAGAGGATGGGTGAGTATAATAGTGTGAATACTGTAACTTATTTGTGTGGCTGTGTAGCCGATTTCAAGCAACTTTTGAATTTACCTAGGCTACTTTCTAGCCCTTCTAATAAGACGGATTAAAACAAAACTAGGAAATCTGGTAACTTGAAATTCACGCAGCCAAAAAGTGTTTTACTTGTGTTGTAGTGTTTTATGTATTAACTACTTTGAAACTTTCTTTTAAAAATTGCTCCATTTTTAAGGAGTAAATGGTGTTCTTTCAAAGCAGAAAATTCTGTTTTAAAAGCTTTCTCAATAATTTTGTATTGAAATCTTAATAAAAGAAAAAGTCATGCAGTCATAATGAATACTGCAAAAACTGCTGAATTTATTTGAACGGGAAGTTAAGAACTGAACCCTGCACTCTTTGAAATTGCAATCCTTTCTACTGTTTAAACTGTTTTAAAAGCCATATCTACTGTTTAAACTGTTTTTGAAGATTGGCATTCAGACAAGTAACATACATCATAACATACTTGTTTCTGAAGTTATAATTGTATGCATTTTATTCCAGAAATATTCAGATTTTAAAAGAGCAATTATGTGGACTATGGAAACAAGAAAATCATCTTACCCTGGTTCCAGGATATACTGGTAGTATAGCTAAGGTAATCTGTATGCATTGGTTATAGATGGTCATTGACACCCTTGATATCAATTACATGAATATGTATTACACACATTTTGGAGGATGTGGGATTTTCAGTTCTGGAAACTTGTTTTAATGGTCAAGTAAATTGGAAGAGCGATCTGAAACATCCGAGTTGTCCAACTTTTTAATATGCAGTTTAGCTGTCCTGTGGCATTCGTGGCTTGTTTTGTTTGTCCTCTCCCCCTTTCCTTTTGTAATGTATTAAACTTCAGCAGAATAAGAATGTATTTTTCTAGTAATAGTATAGTTCTTGGATACTGTGTGGCTGGTATAAAAAGGTCAATGGATAGGTAGAGAGAATGCAAGAGCACAAAGATTCTTTAAAAACTGACCAGTAAAAGAACTGCTGTATGCCTGTAATCATAGCTCAACATGGAATTCATTTGTCAGAGAATTTCATTCCAAGATGTCAGCTTTCATTAAAAAATAAAACAAACTGGTTCTTCTTTCCAAGATAATGTGAGTGGAACATAAATCAGCATACTGTCTTAATCTACATATAGCATAAAGAAAATGGTTCTGGAGTGTTGCCTAATTCACTGCATCTCATTTGCAGCCTTGTGAAACTTCACAGTTCAGTGGCTGCAAGATTTGCTGTTTTCCTGCATGCAAACACCTGAATCTTTTTTT
>JAGPOW010000304.1:57926548-57936684 GCA_030014935.1 Caiman crocodilus | reverse complement strand
TTTTTTTGTTTCCCTGTCCTACTGGGACTTGCTTGCAGCTGTTTTTTGAACTCTAGCTTTCCCCACAAGGAGATATATATACAGTGTTGCATCCAGATAGCTGGGGATCAAGGAATCAGAACCAGAGTCTAGCTTTATAACCCCAGAGTAACTTGGGCCAGAAATTTTAGACTGCTGCACTGGACTACCTGAAGAGCAGTCCAACAGCTAAAGCCTAGGGAAATGAGCTGTTGAAACTGGCTACAAATCTACCTTGTGCATCTGGAGAAATAGAGGTTCCAGTCAAGGCCATACGAACAACAGTGTGGAGCAGCAGGCATGGGGCATCTGTCTGTAGATCATAGCAGGAGGGGAAAACCTCATCTGCAAATAAAACTCATTTTGAAAATAACTGAGCACTTTTACATCTTGGGTACTTTCAACTGAGTGCTACAAAGAAATGGAGGGAGGGAGGTTGTTTTTTTTTTCCCCTTCTCTTTCCCCTTACCTCCCTACCTCCCCTCAGCACAAGAATCATGTCTGCAGGAAGCAGTCTTGAACTGGGGGGAGAGGTGGGGTTTTTTTTGGGTTTTTTTGTTTCAGATCTTACTTTCTAATGTGCTCTGAAACAATTGCATACAGTAGGATATATATGGTATTCTTCATTTTGGTGTTTTTTAAATTAATGCCAGTCTTTATTCTCCTAGGATGTAGATGCTTATTTATTACAACTACACTGAGATGTTTGGAGAATGAGGTGTGCAAATTTGGCTAAATAATCCCATAGAAAATCTCTGGAATTTGAATAGTTTCCAAAAGACTTCTCTTCTGAGAACTGTTGACAGAAGAGGACTGGATCTTCAAAACCGTTTAATGAAACCACTAACAAAATCCTAACAATCTACTTCACATTGAAGTGGAAAAATGTGTAATAAGAGCAACTTTTACTTCAGTGAGGTGAAAGTGCACTATGAAGACTGTATGCCTTTGCTGCATTTGGGATTTTTCCAGTTACTCAGTAAAGTTCTTTAAGTGCTACTGCATTTTACTACAATATTGCATAAAAATATAAATTGTACCATCAATAAGACAACTATAGAACCAGTTATAAGGAACCAACAAAACCGATCACCATAATGGCTTTTTATCTGTTTCAAAGAGATATATGTGCTACTATTTTCAAGTTACATTGAGAAATGTTTATTTACTAACTTGTTTTAATCAAAATATTAAAGATGTTTTTGTTTGCACTATTGAGAAAATGTATACAACAAGATGCCTTAATTACTACTAGTGTTTTTAAAAAATGCTTGAGTTATTGAAATACAAATCTATCAATAATCAACAGATAAAAACACATTGAACACTGATATAAAAATCAGGGGTTTGCATCATGTGGAACTCAATTTGTGAAACTTTTTGCACATTGACTAAGTGGATGTTTCCACCTGTCTGATGTTAAGAAACTCATCTCATATGTGACATATATAACTAAAAATATATGAATTTAAGCCTATACAAATGCTTATTGCATTTTTTTTTTCTTTTTAAGCTCAAAAATTTACCTTTTTATTTTTAGAACAACCTCTTCCACACTACTTTTTATTACAGATATTTATATCTACTACTTTAGAAATGTTTACAACCAGAATAAGCCGTATTTTTTCAGATATAACAACATTTTATATGCTACCTCCAGTTTAAAAAAGTTGATAAATGGTTTTTCAAAACTAGTTATGTTTTCCTGATTTTAATTGTGGCAGATTTATGTTACCTTTAAATCCAAAGGGAACCACAGTGAAAACAAAATCAAAAGTTATAGCTATCTTGTCTTACTGATGTGATTTTTTTTTTTTTTTTAAGTTTGACTTTTACAGGTCACCTGCTGTGGAAAAAGTCTGGGTTTTTTAAGGCTAACAGCTGTCTTTATTTTGTAACCAATGAAAATGCTTTTCCAGATAAATTCTATGAAGTGCCAGCTGTGCACTTAAAACAAACTGAAAGATGGAACATGCACCCAACAAGCAATTGTATCAGTTCAAAACCAAGATGATTATAGAACTTTTTTCACACTTAATTTTAACTATTATAGTTATTGTAGCTTCATATACATTCTACTCCACCTCCACACAGGAGAAAGATTTCTTGCCTGCTCTTTATATATAGGGGCATCTCTGAAACGTCTATATTGTAAATTCACTATGTGGGGAATCTAAGTTTCCTTGAGTTTACATGTCATGAATGCTAACTTCTAAGGGTTAACTAGGAAAAAAATATCTTCAGAATTTGGTGCTTAAATTTTGTAGAGTTGACTATGCCCTACTTTGTGAAAGAGTATGAACATCTCAACAATGCCATCTGTCTAAGGAATAAGAAACTTGATAGTTTCCAAAGCTGTTATTGCTTCAAGCAATCTTTCAGGATATTAAACTGGGTACTTCAGATAATTTGGAAGTTTTACGTTTTCCTATCACCATCCTACAATCTTGTCTGTATGAGAGAAATCATTTCAAGAGTTCAACCTAGCTGGGTTTTTTTTTTTTTCACCTGCTAGCTTTTGTAATTTTAGATGACCTTTTTAATTCTTTTTAGCTACAGTAAACTTTAATCAAACTTTACCTTCTACTGGGAGAACTAAGGATGGGTATCTGCCTTTTTTTTAAATGTCTCCCCGGTAATGCAGTAAGAGTTTGAAATGGAATTTCTTCTTTCCAGTATAGTAAGTGGATTTGTGGAACCAGTACCATAAAAGAAATTCAGAGCAAAGATGTTTCTGTACTGTATAGTGATCCTCCATGATATAGAAGATGGCCTTCTAATTTTCCTTTCTTTTGAACGTAACTTGTAATTACTAGATCTAAAAAATAAAAAGCTTTTAAAAGCCATGGAAAGGTAAAGAAGAAGGAAAGCCATCTTTTAATCCTGTGTGCCAAATACATAATGGTCTAGAAGCAAAAGTAAAGCTGACTTGTAAATAACATGGATCTTTCCCACCACAAGGTTAATAAGAATACAGTATTAAAAATGTTGTCTAGCATGTGTGCCTTATTTGAATGGGCTTATCTCCTAATTTGTACCTATTTTAGACAGCTACTAAACTATGTATGAGATGTAAAATCTCTTCAGCCTCTGCAAGAGAAGGCCAAGAGGTGGTATTGTGACTGCCTACCAGCTCATCTAGGTGTCAGCAGGGAATAGGGGACACTGTTAACCAGGGTGCCCCTTGGAGTTACCACAATAATGGCCACAAACTGAAAGAGAGTAGATTTAGATTGGACATAAGCAAGACATTCTTTATAGTAAGGCCTGCCAAAATATGGAATGAGCTTCCTAGGGAGGTGGTGCTTTCCACAATGTCTCTCTCTGTCTCTGATCCATAAATAATTAATTGGGGGGGGGGGGAATGTTATTTTTTTTTAAAACAACCTTTTGCCTATACCTGTACTGCCACTTGTTGATCAACTGAATGGCTTCCATCAATGCTGACAACTTCTTTTTTTCCTCATACAGTATTTTAATCAGATCATAGTTACTAAATGCAGATGGAAAGCAATACTGAACATACCTCTGTTAAACTTCTGACCCAACAGAAAGTTAACTTTTCAATATAAACTACATTGAGGGGAGAGAAATTTGGAAAGCAATGAATTCAGTTTTAAACTTGAAGGCTTATTTTTGTTTGTTTTCTTGTGATATTGAAGTATGTATCTACTTGAGGATGGAGGCTGCTACATAGCAGTGTTCTTTATTACACCACTGAAGATGAAATTCTTGTCTTTTGAAAAATACAAGATGCTGTGTTGGAGAATATTTGTTCGTTTTTACTCCAGTACTTGCAGAAAGTACCCGAGGCTATCCTATTAAAAGAGTTTTGACAGGAATTGCAAACTGGGGCTTGCCCCAACTCCCTACACAGCCCTTAAGCAAATTTTGAACTGGTCTCAAAGAACCAATGTGAATTGCTATTATCGGAATCTGTGTTTTAGTAATTCTGATACCTTGCTTAAGAGACTGACATTGGGAAAAGCTAAACAATCAAGTTGAGCGCAAAGAATCCTTGTTTTTAAGCTGATATGATTCTATTTGACGGAACCAAGAGAACATATTTCTTCCTAAAGAACAGCAACTGTAATTCACTTCTGGAAGCTGAAAACTCTTATCTAAGATAAATCTTGTAGTGTGAATTTTCCTAACATCTCAATTTTTATTCTGTTTCTTGTATTTAAAAAAAAAAAAAAAGTATGGAGTGTGTATGTGTGTTCAGGAGACGGGACTAGATGGTATGTTATCTAGGTTTTCTTTTCCCCTTTGCCCTTTCCCATTGCACAAGAAAGTAAGTCTTCTGCACTACTGTTCTCATACTGGCACCTAGGGTGTAGTAGATGCTTTTTTTTTTCTTTTATTTTTTTTGTTTGAGTAAAAAAAAAAAAACCCCCACCAAAACAATTCATTTTAAACTTTTCAAATCCACCTTGAATTATTTGCCATATGAAATGTACATTTAGTGTGTGTAAAAAGGCTTGCTTGTTGCCATCTTTTTTGTTAGTTTTTATCATTGGGATCACTATTTATTGACAGCCTTTATTCAGCAGACTCCACAGAGCCCAGAGCTTGAAAAGCCATGGAGACTAAACTATACATTACCCTTTTGCACTTAAAAGAAGTTTCTATTACCCACAGTACAGGAATGCTTTGCTAATGCTCATAGTGTACTTTCATTTTAAACAATGAATTATGCAAAAATCGTCCCTGTGACTTTAGACTGGACATTCAATGTATGAGAAGAGAGAACCATGGGATTTAATCTCCATATAATAGTTAATAGTCATATAGTCTAAAGACATTTGCTTGTTTTTCTGTTGCTAAGAAATACAAGAATGGAAGAAACCAAATGCTGGAAAGTGTTAAATACCATGTACATTAGTAATTTGGTAATGAATGCATTTCAGGTAAGACTTGCTTCAGTGTCATTACATAAATATTTGTGTAAAAACATTCAAAAGTCTAATGGGCATTCATGATTTTCAAGTCTGTATAGGGCTTACTCTCTTAACAGAGGGAGGTCTTAAGGAAGCACAAAACCACAGTTGAGTTCCAGTCCAGACTCTGGTGTCTTGCTTTATGGCCTTGAGCAATATCTTGAATCTTAGCCTTTTCTTCCTGTGTAAAAACATACAATGCTCCTGGCTGCCTTCCTAGCATGTATGCTTCTATTTTAAGATAGTTTAATGTTTGTAAAATGTGTTTAAAAATAAAATCTCATCATTTTCAAAGTGGGCTGGTATTTTTCAAAGGCTATTTTTAAATGTTTTACCTAGTGTAGCAGTAGTGTATGTAGCTGTCAAGTTTGTGGTACATCATCTTATGCAAATAGATCTCTTTGACTGTTTTTGATCAGTACAAGTCTCCCCATCTATTCTAGAAAAATGTGTTTTAAATTCATTTTTAATTATTCAGTCAAACCAATAACTAGTAAGGAAGCTATAATGTAAACGGGCCCCTATTTAAAATGTATATTTATTGACTGATTTTTTTTTTTTCCATGAGTATGACATCTGTATACTCTTTTTACAACTGCAGATTTTTTTTAAATGAAAACATGGTACCCAAAGTGGTGACTGTAAAAACACTTACATCAGGTTTATGATCAGGTTTGTTTCTGCAAATAGGCCTCTGACTTTTTTTCTATAATATGGTGTAATTATCTGTAAAGAGGGCAAACAGGTTGTCTACATGAATGTTTGTGTATAGCAAAAACACTGAATTTTATTGAAATCGTAATTTTTTTTCATGTTCAAGATCTTTAAGAGTACTTTAATTTGAAATACCCATGTAGATTGCATCTCAGTATTGTGTAATAACTAAAGTGAGCTAAAAAAAAAATCAAGATAATGCTATAACACACACCAACGGTAGTTTAAAATTCTTAAAAAAAATAAATCACATAAGTATCTCATGTAATTTCTAAAAGCTTAAAAGGCACAGTCAATTTAATTTACTCAGTTTTATAACAGTTTGTATCACACCTGCCAAGTTTTGTAGGTTTTTAAAATGCACAAGAAATCTGCCAAACTCACTGTCCACAGCATTGTCAACATTGCAAAGTAATCCAGTTGAAATATTGAAAATGCTAAACATTTCCTCTATTCTATAAGTTGTAAGTGGTGTTACTTAAATGCAAATGGAGTAGAGGAAGAAGTTTTGTACTGAATACAGCCATTTAAAACCCATATACCTTTCCATTTTATTATAAATAATAATAACCTTACCAGGACATGGATTGGATTTCTACCTACCTAGGGATGGAAGTAACACACAAACCAGTTTAAGTGATCAGAAACTGGTTTAAACCTGAAGGATTGCGTGGGTGAGAAGACAGAGTTTATAACTTGGCTGTGAAAAGACACCAAAGGAAGACTCAACCAATATTGGGAAGAGGAGACCACAACAAATGGAAAAAACAAAAACCCTTACAGGTTTGCTGATAGTTTATGCCAAAGCTGCCTTAACAGTTTTCTCCTGAGGTATACATGCATTAAGGCCTTTGGCTTATCCATAAGAAAGAGGCAGTTCACTTAATAGCTTGAAGTTACTGTGTTTGAAGTATTTGTACTTCAGTAGCATTCAGGAATGATGTCTGGCTGTGCTACCATGTTTCTTGACTTGAAATCAAAGTTACTTCATTGTTATAAGGTAAATACATGCTTAGTTTCCTTCATTGGTCTCGGGTGGAAAAGCTTGGGCCTGTTGCTGTTGGCTGCAGCTTCTGCTTCCCTGTTTGATTAAAACACATCCAACTGAACACTTGCAAGAACTCCATGCTCTTACGTGAGGGACTCAAAAAATTTATCAGAACAGGTATAACCAAAGGAACATAATAAACAAGGATAGGTGATAAACCAACAAAAAGCCTATACAATCACCTTCCCTCCCCTTTTTTTATCTTAAAAGTACTTGGATAGATCTGCTCAGCCTGAATAAATCTTCCTGAGCTGAGTGACAGATATAGAAAATGCTGTATGAGTGTTTTTTTTCTCAAACATATCTCTAGTTGCAACTACTTACTCTACCATCCTTTATTCCTGAGGACTCCTGGTTTAGCATCCCCTTTTTGACTCAGGTTTAGGCCTGGCAGAAAAACCTTTCTTGCTTGGAGCTAGACAGGTTAGTATTCTCCAGTTTATAAACTCCCCATCATTTTTTTATGAGCTCATGTAGTCAGGGAGGCTAAATGTATAATGGTGAATATAATTTAAAAAATAACTACCTTAATCTCCTCAGTGACTTTTCTGAATTGCCTACAGTTGGGCTTAGGGAGTGGTGTGAGGTGCACAGGTGAAGGCCCATCACACCCCTGCACTCCGAGACACCTTCCCCCCCCCCAGTAACCCCCCAACAGATGCAGAGCACCCTGCTGGTCCCCAGCACAGGCAGAGGTAAACGAGGCCCAGGGATGGAGGGACTAGGTTAGATCAGCTGCAGGCAGGCAGCTGAGAGAAGCCGAGGAGAGTCTTGCACACACTGACTCCTACTTCGCCCAGGCCCCCAGGAAGCCATGCACCTGGAGCCTTGCAAACAGGTGCTCAAGTTAGTGTGGGAGTTTGCACAGGAGGGTAAGCAGGAGATAGACTCTTGCTGCCCCCCTTCACCTCCTGAAGGTGGAGGGTAGACCAAGGTCACCTTCCAGGACAAGGGAGGACTTGGGGACCAGTCCAGCCTCTAACAGCCCCAGTAGCTCCTCCCCTGCAGACAAGGGAGGATCACCTATCCCTATTCTCCCTAAGATGAAATGCAGAGTGCTCATCATGGAAGACTCCCTCTTGAGGGGGACTGAAAGGGCAATCTGATGCCCTGACCCCTAGGTCAGGAGGTCTGCTACTTCCCAGGAGCCCGCATCTGGGACATAGCCAAGAGGTTCCCAAAGATCATCCGGCCCTCTGACCACTACCCTATGCTCCTTATCCATGTGGGCATGAATGACACAGCTTGGAGCAACACGAGCCAGGTCATGAGAGACTACAGGGCTCTGGGAGCAGAGGTTGGAGGCACAGGTCTTTTCCTCGCTCCTGGTTGTGGGTCATGGGCTGAGGAGGGAAAGACAAGTCAAGGTAGTCAACTGTGGCGCTGGTAGATTGCGGCACTCGTGTCATTGTGAAGGCTTCAGCTTCCATGGTCACAGCCCACTCTTTGGTGAGGGAGGCAGTGGGCTGCTGGGAAGAGATGGCCTCCACCTCACTCTGCTGGGGAGGAGGCTTTTCACAGCCAGACTTGCTGACCTGCTCAACCGGGCTTTAAACTGAGCCTGCCAGGGGATGGGGAAGGACTGCCACTGCAAGCCCACTGGGCAGTTTTTGTAAAACCAGCAGGCTAAGGCAGTTGAGGGAATCCACTCCTACCCCAGCCCCAGAGTGATTTGTAGGAAAGGCAAGGGCCCCTATTGGGACATTTGCATGCCTCTAAACCAATGCCAGGAGCCTGGGGAACAAAGAGGAGGAACTGATCCTGCTAAACCAAAAGGATTATGATTGCATAGGGATAACAGAGACCTGGTGGGACTCCACCTATGCCTACACCACAGATATGAATGGCTATACCAGGTACAGGAGAGATTGTGCAGACAAAAGGGGTGGGGGAGTAGCTCTCTATGTCAAGAAAAGTCATGCCTATGTCATCCCTGCAAGCTGACATTGGCACCTGGGGGGACGATCAGAGACTCTTGGCCAAAATCCATGGCGAACAAGACACAGGGGACACAATGGTGGGAGTCTACTACAGACCTCCTAGCCAGGATCAAGAGCTTGACCAGGAATTTGCCAGAGAACTAGCTGAGGCTGCATGCTTCAGGTGCATGCTTGTCATGGGAGATTTTAACTACCCTGACAGCTCATGGGAAGAGTACTCGGCCATATCTAAACAGTCGCAAAACTTCCTTGCATGTGGATGAGCTCATTCTGACTCAAAAAGTCTATGGACCGATGAGAGGCAAAGCGCTACTTGACCTGGTACTGGCAACGGGGGATGACTTAATCAGTGACCTAACAATTGAAGGGAAGCTGGGAGACAGTGACCATGAGCTGATCACCTTCACCATCTGCTGTAAAGCTGGCAAGTCAGTCAGCAAAGCAGAAGTCCTTGACTTCAGGAAAGCTGACTTTGACAAGCTCAGAAGGCTTGCTGGTGAGGCCCTAAGGGACCACAACCCAAAGGGGAGGGGAGTACAGGAACAGTGGTTGCTCCTCAAGGGAGCGATCCTGAAAGCACAAGCAATGTCTAGCCCATCTTGGAGGAAAGGCAGGAAAAGGGCACAGCAGCCCTCTTGGCTCTGCATGGAACTAGTGGACCTCCTGTGACTAAAAAGAAAGGCCTACAAAGGATGCAAGCCTGAATCCACCCCAAAGGAGGAGTACTCTGCACTGGTCTGGACCCGTAGGGAGTGAACCAGGAAAGCCAAGGTTACATCTTAACTCTAACTGGCCTCACGTATTAAGGACAATAAAAAATCATTTTTTAGATATGCGAAAAATGCAATACTCCACCTTGGGAAGAAACACCCACAACATACTTACAGGCTTTCCAGTGCTATGCTTGCTAGCACCACGACCAAAAGGGACTTGGGGGTCATGATTGATCACAAGATGAATATGAGCCATCAATGTGATGCTGCAGCCAACAAAGCAAGCAAAACTGGCTTGCAATCATAGATGCTTCTCTAGCAAATCCCAGGATGTCATCCTCCTGCTGTACTTGGCCTTGGTGAGGCTGCAGCTGGAGTACTACATCCAATTCTGGGCTTCACAATTTAAAAAAGATGTGGAGAAGCTTGGGAGAGTCCAGAGGAGAGCTACATGCATGATTAGAAGGCAGGAAACAGGCCTTATGATGAGAGGCTGAGAGCTATGGGACTCTTCAGCCTGGAAAAGCGCAGACTCAGGGCAAACCTGGTGGCTGCCTATAAGTGCATCAGGGGCGTACATCAGGATCTGGGGGAACATCTGTTCACCAGAGCACCCCATGGGATGACAAGGTCAAATGATCACAAACTTCTCCAACAGGCTGGACATAAGAACTTGTTTACAGTCTGAGCCCCCAAGACCTGGAACAGACAGCCGCCAGAGGTGGTGCAAGCACCTACTCAGGATTCCTTTAGGAGTCAATTC
>JAGPOW010000304.1:57890610-57901117 GCA_030014935.1 Caiman crocodilus | reverse complement strand
TATGTATGTATGTATGTATGTATATTATATGTATAAATAAATAATCTGTCCTTAACACACATAGTATTACACTTTGGAAATGTAATTTTACTTTCTATTAATAACATTCTTAATTTGCTTTAAAAGAATAATAAGTGTTTCACTCGCTTCAACTGAAAGGATATTTATACTAACCTGACTACAGTGATACTAGCCACAGAGAGATAGATGGCCTTGCCTGAAGAATTTTTTTGCACATGAAAAAGGAAGAAGTTTAAGTCTGCTGTTAAAAAGCAGTAGATCAAAATAAAATAGCAGTTCATAAATTGCTGACTGCAGGCCATTCTTGAAATTTGTGCTAGACTTTCACTAAATACCAATTTTTATAAGCTGAGTCATATCTGCAAAACTTTAAAGTCTGCAAAGTTTGTAAGAGAACTAAACTTAATGACTTAATAAGAGCTTACAGGAAAATAGTAAGATAATATTCTGAAGATCAGAGTATTTTAGTTAAAAGTACCTTTAAAAATGACCTGTAAAGGCTACTTAAGACATGGTTGTCTTGTCTATACCCTGTGCTTCTAGTACTTTTTAAGTTCTGTGTGTAGTGGGGTTTTGGCTGCGGTTGCATAAAGAAATTAGTGATGGAACTAGCTATAGAGAGCTATTGCACAGTAAAACTATGATGGATGGAAATGCTAACCTATTCACCTGCTATTTCACTTGAATTTTTATGAGTTTTTAAGATTGCCTAATTTTTGCATGCAGGAAATGGAGCAGTCAATGAATATGCTGAATTCCAATCATGAACTGCCTGATGTTTCTGAATTCATGACGAGACTTTTCTCTTCAAAATCTTCTGGCAAGTCTGGCAGTGGTGGTAGTAAAGCTGGAAAAAGTGGTCCTGGAAAAAGGAGGTAGTTGTTTCTTCCTCCTTGGCCTGAATTTGCACAATTATTTGTTACGTGGTATCATCTATATGTCTTGCAAAGTTAAAAAGCCACTATTGTAAACCTTATCTGACATGAAAAAAATGACCTGCTACTACTGTTGTATGTGGTGTAGCTTTTTTAGTGTATTTAAGCTGTTTTGTACTAGGCAGCAAGCAAAAGAGGACCTGGCTTCAATACTCTGTGTAAAGTCATTATTAATGATACTGAATTAACTACTTTGCTCTGTAGAGAATGACATTAAAGTAATTAAATTGTATAAAGTACTATACATTACTGAATAAGTCTTAATCCCAAGATTGATTCAGTATATGTAAAAAGTGGTTGCAAAGAACCTAGAAGCCACTTTTAAAAATGGACTTAATACTATTTTATAATCTGTTCACTTCTGAAATGTATAAAACTACCCTTAAGCTCTGTCAGGTTAATTCTGGATCCCCAATCTTCATACAGTAAGGAACATAGTTCAGGTCCTTCCATTTATACTGAATGCATTTTTTTCCCCTGAAATATAGTTGGGTCTTGCTGATTTTCTTAGTATGTATGGTATTAGTCTGGCCAGCTATCAGACTTGAAGCCAAGTACAAAACTTTAAAAGCCAATTTTGTTACTGTATTTTCAGTTTTACTCCCATGTTTATACTGTTCCCATCAAATAGTATACTAGAATATGATTACATTATAAGATTTCTTGGGCTATACATGGTCACTTGGGACAAATTAGATTTTTATTGTGACATAATAGGCTGTGCTATAATAATTCATTCATTTATTATGAATGAAGGGACTCTTTTCAAGCTACTCTGTTACATTCAGGCGGTGTATACATTTGACAGTTCTCCACGTAATGAACACTTGTATGGTTCAAATTTAAGGAACTCCTGTTTTACCTCCATAGTGCCTCCGTCTTTCATTTTTCAGCTCTGTCATAAATAATTATTTTGCGCTAAACCAAACATTTACTGTGATACAAATCCTGTCCTGAACATTTTTATTTATTGAAAGAGTCCAACATGTTGTTCTTAAAATACCTATTTCAGTTGGTTATTCTTTTTGCAGTTCAGCTTTTCTCATTGTTCACTGATGTCATAAGTAGGAGCACCCATGCAATAGGGGAAGGTATATCTGATATCAAAACAATATTTAAAGTTTGGCCACTGTGAAAGCAAAGTCAATCCTGATGCTTATTTGCCAATTTTAATAGGCATTTGCCAAACTGCAAGCTCAACAAATGTTTATGAAGATGGATTTATCCAGTCTCTCAAGTTTTAACATTGAGCATCATGAAATGTATGTTGATGATGGATGCTTTAACTTAGTGAAAACATGCTTTAAAGTACTACTTAGCTGAAAATTGCTGATTTCAACTGTGCTTAGAATAACAGAGCTGATTAAACATTCAGTTCACTTTTCCATCTGTCCACTCACCCATTAAAGGTTAGATTTTAATAAACATTAAACTTAAGCAGCCAGTAGGCAGCAGGAGGGGAAAACATCAATTATCTTATGGTACACATTTATAGCTGTGAAACATAAAGGCTAGAAAAAATAAATACTTGTTCATGTGATCAAGTTAACACTTACGCTGTGGGAGGGAAATAAACAGCTGTGTCTTTCAGTTGAGCATAAAGAGTTTACAGTCTTTCAAAAGGAAATTGTGGGTAGTATATTTATTTTACATAAGAAAAAGCTCTTTGCGATAAGTATTCCAATATTGCCTGGTAACAGAAGGTTGCTGAAATAAGGCCTTAGCTGTTCCCCAGATTCATATTGCTTCCATAAATATTGAGCTGTAATATGCTAAACCACCTGCCACAACAGCACTTTAATATAAAGGACTTGTAAAAATACATGGAATTTGCTTTTGCAGTGGGTGAAGCTCTGGACATAGAAAGCAGGGTTCTAGCTGTGGGATTCCCGATATGCCCCTAGATACTGAGGATTTCTCTCACTGAATAAATGGTATGATGGTTAACTTGCATTAATTTTTGGTTTTAATTGCACTTGTATGATAAACTGAAAATATGAACAAATAAACCTCCTTCTTTTGAGGTGGAGTAAATAGAATTTTCCAGAATAGTGATATCCCTTCTTCCGTCCATCATTTCTGCTGGAGAACTTGTGGTCTTTTCCTTATATTTAGTTTATTCTTGGAAAAATGAAGTTCTTCCTTATGTTAAAAAATAGAAGAAGAAGGTGGCTAGGAGCTGAGTACAGGGTAGCAAACCTGCTGCAGGAATCCTAGGGATCCAGTTGAAAATGTGGGAGAAGATGGATTCCTTATAGCATGCCCGCTTAGAGAGATGGATGCTACCAGCCTTCAGTTAGTTTTCTCTTGAAGTCTCACTCACAATATCGGGGGATGGGGATGGCTGTCTGGAACTGTCATTACCCTTCCAGTGGAAGGGCATCAGCTCCCTGCTTGTGAAAGTAGTTTGAAGAGACTGTGCTGCTGAACCAGTCCAGATTGCATCAGTGGCAAATAATATATTTTGTAATCCACAATTGACCTGAAGTTGGTGTCCTCTTGCATCAAATGAGATATGGTCCTAGCTCACAGTGCCTTGCAAAGCTCAACATGCTTTGATTGAGGCTGGTCCTAAAAGCCACCTAACAGAAGCTTGTTCCATATGGACATAACTTCCACCCAGAAAACCCTATCCTGTACACAGTTACTATAAATGAAATGTCTGTCAGCTTGCCTACTGAGCTAAGCATACTACTTGCAGGTCTTTGTGCTCTTTATCTGTTGTCTAGTTTTAAGTCCTAACCCTCATTTACAAGTTCTTTCATAGGCTGTAATGCAGCTATCTCAAGGACTGCCTGTTGCTCTGTAACCTCAAGTGATAGCTTCCTTCAACTATGATGCTCAGCTGACAGAATACAGAGTATAATTTGCAATACCAGTACTCTTACGTTGAGAGTTGCAGGGGTATGGAGATTCTTCTACCAAATGTTTCATCCTCTCTTCAGAGTAAGATGCAAAGCCAGTGTTCTTTTTTTGGCATCATCTTAATGACTGAGCAAGGTTTCTGATTTTTTTACATAGGGAAAGAATAAAAAAGGGTGATGTTTCTGTTGATACTGTTCCCAAAGCATCTTGGATGTATTAAAGAGGGCCTGAAATGATTTTGCCCAGTAATTCACCTATGATGTTTCTACTCTCCAGGTGCAAGGTCAAACTGTAAATGTTTATGCCATTATTTTTATCTTACTGGGATTTAAATAATGAAAATATTTGTGGTTGCCCCTCAACTAATCTGTAAAATGGGGGGTGTGAATACTGTTATCTACCTCGGAGAGTTCCCTGAAGATTGCTTATAAATTCTTCAAAGAGGATGGGAGGTTGTGGTCAGAGGTGGGGCGTCGCGATTCAGGAAACGAATGTTCTGTGCCTTGTTGCACAGCTTTGTACAAACTATATGGGGTTCCTATGATTTGGTTCCTTATCTGTAATATGTGATAATTTTTTCCTACCTCATACAGGTATTTGTAGGGATAAATTCATTAATAAATATGTTGTCAGATAATACTACAGAGCACAATAGAAAAACTAATAAACGTGTAGGCTTAGTTTCTCATGCTATACAAATTAATACCTATTACAATTTTCACATTTTACATAGTATAAAATTAACCCTTTAACCACAGACTGAGATTTCCAGTTCAGTTGAGACAATTTTGATATACAACCCTTTTAATTTAGTGAAAGCTGGTCTAAATTCCTAAGACTGACATTTTCAATGTCAGAGCATAATGGGACTGTGACTGCTAAGAACTGTATGCAATAGATTGATTATAAAAACTAGCATCTTGGATTTCCATTTATTCCTACGCAGAGTAGGACTTAAGAAGTAAAAAAGGAATTATTCATATAATTGTGATAACTTAATTGTTTTTAGAACTATAAATATGTAATGCATAAATTGTCACTGAAGTGCATGAGACTTAGGAGTCGTATTCAAAGAGTTAGTAGGAAAAAAATTAATAAGCATCAAAAATACAGAAGTCAAAATTGTATCTCTTAAACTAAATCACTATTAGCAGCCATTTTTGTATTGTTTTATTTGACTGCCTTTGTTCATGGGACACTGCTAGCTTAAAATAAAAAAAAAAAATCACAGTTGTTAAGTTTGTTTTCCAGTTACAAATAACATCTGCAATTACAATAACTGGAAAATGAGGGATTTTTTTGTTTACTTTTTGTGAGCTTGATCAGGCTTTTAGAGGTTTTTATTTTCATAATCCACTTTCCACTGTTTGTTTTTGTTTACAATCCTTTTCTTTTTATTGTTTGCATGTAATTTTCACACACTAAGGAATGGGAGAAAAGCATAAAAGAAAATAAAAAGTGTTTGTAAAACCACAAAAGCTTTGCTAAGGGAGTCAGAGCTACATATATTACCATGTGCTAATTTTTCTTTATTGTATTGACTAGCTTCAACTTCATGGTGTTTCTTTAATTCTCTGCTACACGTCATATAATTTATGAATCATTCATAAAATATGCACTCACCCACCACTTAGCATATATGTATAATTTATAAAAATACATTTAAAACCAATATCTCTTTTTCTGTAATGTTAATAAATAATTCTAGTCTAAATTTATTAGCAAAAATAACTTTATGTTCATCCTAAGCCTCAAATCACATAAGGTCCTAATTCAGTTAAAACCTCTCTGGTTACCCTTTTGTAGTGTGAGTCTCCAAACTTTATATGCTGAGGCTAACACACATTGCCTTGGATATACACCTCTGTGCACAAGCCAAACTAAAATTTTCTCTCTTTCCTAATTAGAATGTGATCTGTCATAAAGTAGAAACCTTGAGTAACAATAAACAAAACTGGGCGTAACCTGCAGTAAGGGTAGATTTGCTTAAAGTTTGGTGGCTGCAGAGCTAAAATTCACTGTTTTTACTGGATAACAGCAAGATTGTTTTTTAAGGTACTAAAAAGAATTATCAGCATGTCAGTAATACATCCTATATAACCTTAATCTTACATCCCTGGTTTCAAACTCTCCAAACCAGTGTGTGCAAAAATTTTTGAAATGATAAATTAAAAGTCTTATGTGATGCTAATTACTCAGTTGGGTCCCCTAATATTTTTTACTCTAAGCGACAGAAAAGGCCAAAAAGTAAAGGTCAAGAAAGGCTAAAAACGAGCAGCAAACTCTCAATGATGTTACCTCTCATTCCATTCTGTTGTAAGGGCATGTACTGTGACTGGAATTACTCAGTGAATGGTGTGAGGTGAATATAGACTTGGAATAATTAATCACGTAGTTAACAGGTTAGGAGAGGGAAAAATCTGTCAAGTGAGGGAAATGTATGAATTTGAGAAAGATTGACCCTTTAAACTCTTTCAATCTAAGATAAAATTTGATCCAAATTTGGGAATCTGCAAAAAAAAAAAAAATTTTTAAATCCTAGAACAATATTGTGCAAGTGTACAGGGGCGTACAATGAGAACAATTCAATGAGCCAGCCTCATTGCTGTGGGCTACATATTAGTTATTTAAGTATGATTCTAATCCGGGGCAGGCAGAATCCAGCCCGTGAACTGTATCGAGCCTGTGGCAGACTCTGTTTCCTAGCAGCCCTTGCCCACACAGCTGTGCCCAGTTTCCATGGAGACCCCTAGTTGCAGCAGCACCATGACAGTGCAGGGCTAGGGTATCCATAGAAACTGACCCCAGCACCTCTACCCTGGCTCTGGACCATGTTGTTACCGCTGCAAGATCCCCAGCCCCAGTCATACACCCTGCCAGTCCCTATGCGCGAACCCTGGCCCCATGCTGTCATGCCACTGCCACTACCAGGGTCTCCATGGAAACCGGTTGCAGCGATGCAAGCAGGGGCTGCTGGGAAGTGGAGTCTGGATGCTGATTGGATCCACCATTTTTCCCACCCCTGTTCTAATCCACTCTGCTAATGTCACTAAAGCAAACAAGGCATGCAGTTAGATCTGCCTTAACCTTAATGCTAAGTCACAAAAAATGGTAGGGAGGAAGGGAAGGTTCTTGTTACAACAATTTTTCAGGGACTTAAGTAGAATAAGATTGAACTTAAATATTTAATAGGTGGAGTGGGATCTGGCCTTGAGTGTCTCTCAGTTAAAGTCAATCCACCGAGGAGGATATAAGAATTATTGCTTTCTGGTGGTACACATCAAAAGGAACAAAGGGAAAGCAGGAGCTTTGCCCATGCCCTCCACATGCCAAGGGGTAAACAGATTATACCATGGTAAAGGTAAATAGTGTCCGTCTCTAGTCCCTCTGAAATAGATTGTGCCCCAAAGTAAAGACTCTGTCTAAATGACACAATTTAGCTCAGTATCTGTGGTCTAACCTTATATCCTTGCATGCCAGCCTCAATGTGACTATCTAGAAATGCACTTAAATTTAAAACTCGCTAGTATTTTACATAGTCCAAACTAAGAAAAATATAGAATGTAAACTGCATAAGTGGTGAAAAATAAATTAGATTTTCAAAATTGTTTCTGTTCTAATAATTTCAGATGTTTGTAGCTGAACATGTTATTTTGTATCTATATGCAATATTTGAAGTGCATTTGATATTTGGTTTATATTTATGTTTATAGCTAATATTTGATATTCATATGTAATATTTTTAAACCTGGTGTGTGTTAAATCTTTGAGCTCTAAAAATAACCTTTAAAAGTGTAGCTTCACTCAGAAAAGTAACTAGAAATTACATTTTGTTATGCCAAGCTTGTTCTGTCTTAACCTCTCCATAGTAGGCTTGCTAAGTATGCAAGTTGATTTTTTTTGCCTTTGAATCTCCAGTGCTACAAAAAAAAAAAAAAAAAAAGAACAAGCTGTGATTTAAGTCATATCACAGATTCTTCAGACCAGAATCTACCCACTAATCTGCCCGATTAATATGTTTTACTGGGACCGTAATTTTGTGCTATTGGAATTTGGTTAACTATTTGATTGGCAATGCACAAAACAGACTGCAGTCCAGTTTATCCTTTCAGGCTATATTGGTTGAGAGCTACCAGGAATAAAAAATAAACCAAGGCTTTTGCCATCCACTTAAGTTTATGTGATAGTGAAAATACAAAAGATGGCCTCACATATTATTTTTTAATCATAATGATTAGCCATTCTAACTGTAACCTCACTTTAGTACTTAAGAATGGGGAAATACCAGAAGAGCAGCAGCATAAAGGTGAGTGAAATTTATTCATGCTGAATATTATGAAAAAAAAAAAAAGGAATAATGGGAGACTATTTAAAGGGAGTGCCTTTAAGTTATACATCAGAATGCAAAACTCCACAGCTTCAGAGGTGAAGGTACTTTGGGTCAGCAGAGGCATGAAGGTTCTCTAAATATGTTTATGATCTCCTGCTTTTCCACTGTCCCTGTTCCTCAAAGGGATTGGAGGATACCTTAGCGTACCGGGAGGCATGTAAAGTAGAGTATTGTGGCCATATCAGGGTGTTGACCTTAACTGGACCCCGCAGGCCAGACTTGTCTTAGGTATGTTGTTGCCTATAGTATCTACTCGCCTGCTACAACTTGATGTAAGAGTGTAATCTATAGAATGGGAGGCAGTTCATCTTGAATGACTTGTGATCTTTTTATAAGCAAGATTTATACTCTGGAAAGGTATAGGCCACAATACAGTACAAAATTAAGGGCTGCCCCTTTAAGGGATGGCCCAGTTTGCCAAATCAGTTTCCTGTGAATCTGAGCAGGGCCCAATGGCTGGGAGCTCCACCTCCCCTTCACTCCCACCACAAACCACTGGTAATACAATGAAAAATAATCACAACAGAAAGAACAGGAGTCTCTGTATTCCACTTCCCTGTCCAGGAGTGTTGTAACCAAGCAGCTTTACTTTCTCTCTTTTCCCCCACACCTTCCAGCTTCCCCAGCTGCTGCTTATCTTCCCAGCGGCCAATCTGCTGGCCTCTTCACCAACTGATAATCAGCTGCCCCTTAGCTAATCAGCTGCACCTGAGGCTTCCCACAGGTCCACTCTGGGCTGGGTTGTCTCTTTCACCAGCTGTCAGCAGTCTCTGTTTCATGTCATGTTGCAGGGAACAGCTGGGGGTGGGAGAGGGACGCAGAGCTCTCACGTCTCTCATTCTGCTACAAGTATAACTCTATAGATTTCCATGCACCCATAAGAAAGACACGTTGCTAAAATCCCACTATGTACCCAGCGCAATAATTCATATACCCGGGATCAAAGTTGGACTGAGTTCTTGGGTCTCTTGTGGCCATTGCCAGTTAGGTATCTCTTTGTGGGCAGGAAAGAATTTTTCATTTAGGCAGATTGCCTGGTTCAGGGTTGCTTTCCCTCATTTGTCCAAGTACCTGGCTGATTAATTTAGAAGGTAAAGTTCAAGTAGTTCAATACATCCTGGCTGCTTGCAAATAAATGTATATGTTTGATAGAGGGTCCAGTTTCCTGATAAACTAAAATTAGAAGTGGACTCGAGAATGGATTACTTTGTACTTTATATGGATTACATGGGCCTTGTTTGAACTGCTCTGACAATATATGGCACTGGCAGAAGTAACTATATCAGTAGCACAGTCATGTCTTTCATAATAGCAACCAGTTATTATTGGGTACATTACTAATGTTAACAGGTCATCTGAGCAGGCTGGTTTTCTATGCTTTCTTAGTGTTTGAAGCTTATTTTGTTATTGAAGTCAATATGGATACAAGACAGACACGGAAAGGATTCTGCAGAATCAACCATAATTCATGTAAGACTTATTTAAAACACTAATTCTAAGAAGGTCTTTATTTCAACGTTTTAAATAAAAAAAAAAAAAAAACACACAAACAGCCTTTATCCAAAATTTTGCTATACCAGTAGGCAACACCAAGGGTCACAGATTATTCTCAACCTACTTCTGCTGCCACACTACATGTGACACCCCTCTTCAATAGTTAATGTAGGAAAAGAAAAGAAAGCAATGAGAAACTCTGCCTCTTTTACATTTTACACTTGAGCATGCCTACATGTGGTCATTTAATGCAGATTACCCCAATTTAAGCCACATTAGGGACACATCTACACATGCGCACCCTTAATGCAGCTTAAAAATGGCAATTTTAGGCTATGTGAGCCTAAGTTTAATACCTGCTCCAACCCAGTATCAAATTTAAGCGGGATTAGTTAATGCAGATTAATGCATGTCTAGACATGTTACTTTTCATTAGCACAGATAATTTAGTCCTGGGTCTGCCCAGCCACTAGGGGGCCAGCCGGAGTCGAGCCCCAGGGCTCCTGTCTGGGAGCCTCTCCTTCTCCAGGGCTGGGCTGGTCTCTGTATAGTTTGCCACTTGTCAGTGGGTTTTTTTATTGGTGGTGGGTGGGGTGGGTGGTGCAGGGGCAAGCAGGTAGTGTTTTTTGAGGTGGAAGGGGGGAGAGAATGGAGGCAGGTGTTGCGAAGATAAAGTGGGGTTTTTGTTCAACTGTGGGCGTGACCTGAGAGTGGTGCTGTGGGTGGGCAGGGAGTTGTTTGTGAGTGGCAGAGCTGGCAGGCTGGAGTGGGGCTGGCCAGGTCCTCTCACAGATGGTAGCCT
>JAGPOW010000304.1:57866427-57884216 GCA_030014935.1 Caiman crocodilus | reverse complement strand
AAATGAGTAGAGAAGCCAGAAACCCTGACAGATGTAGAATGAGAAGGGATACACAACAAAGAAAGAAGTGGCCCAAATTGTCTTTGCTGGATGATTTGAGACTAAGTCATTGCAAAGAATTTTAGGGTAAATCTGGAGTAAATAAGATAGTAAGGTACCAAATCCCATCCTCTCCCGAGGCATCGTCTGCTCACTTTATCCCTTTAATTCACATTGAGAGTTTATTAATTACTAAGCTAAGAGGTTGCCCTTTCATATGCATGTTTAATTCCACATTTATAAAACTTAGCACTAATAGGAAGTTAACCAAATATTTGTTAAATCCTTGCATAAATACATTCTTAAATGCAAAAATAAGTCATCTTTTCCTGAACCAAATGTTTTATATATTTTTCTTAATAAATAAGTGTATGAAAGAAAGTTGACAATGATATCTGTGTTGTGAATACTGAAATACAAAATCTTCATTCAAGTAAACTAGCCAAAATCCTCAGAAGAGGGCTTACATAGGACTTACTATGCTACATAGACCTTGGACTAGTCCTCTGTACAGGAATAAGGAGATCATTAGGCTGTCAGAAATAAGGACATGCAAAAACCTGTATGGGTGAGTGCTTAATTTAAGGGTGAAGTTACACATTGCACTCAGACCATATTAAAGTTATGCAATGTTAAGCAGTATTAAAGTTAAAACATGCTGTGAGCAGTTGCACATTAAGCATTAATATCGTTTCTTTTCTGCACAGCTCTGACTTGCTACTAGAGGGTTGGAGCACAGCAAAGAACCAGGACACCTCGGCTTTATCCCTGCTCTGGTGGGCAAGGGGAGGGCAAGGAGAGGTGTAAATAGGGATGCTGGAGGATTGCAAATTGCTCATTTTATCTCTGTGGAACGCATTGAAGGTAGCCTAATACAAACTAGCATGGCTCAGAGTTAACTTGCCTGAAATGATATAACTTTGAGATGCTCAGAGGGCACATAGCATGAGTTAATGAGCTTAAATATGTAGATGCTTGTGGTTTAAGTGTCCTTAGTATGGTCTAAATGTACTGTGTAACTTCATCTTAAGATAGAAGGGATGCAGGAGAGACAGAATAGAGTGAGACCAATGGTTAATTCTTTCAATTTAGATTTTATCTTTAATGAATTTATCTCTTGACATTTCAAATAAAATAGAATATAAAGCTAAAGATGAAACACTTCTTTATTTTTAAAATGTTGCCTCATTCCCTGAAGTCAATGGAAAATAAAGGACTGCTTTAAAGGTTTAAGGAGGTTTAAGCTGGATATTAGGAAAAACTTTCTCACCAGGAGAGTGGTGAAGCACTGGAACAGGTTACCTAAAAACAAGGTGGAATCTCCATCTTTTGAGGTTTTTAAGGCCTGGCTTGACAAAGCCCTAGCTGAGATGATTTAGTTGGGGATGGTCCTGCTTTGAGCAGGGGGTTGGTCTAGATGATCTCCTGGGGTCCCTTCCAACCCTAATTTTCTAGGATTCTGTGATTCTATTAAATGAAACAGATCTCTAAGTGCTTTGTTATCTGGTGCTTCAGTGCTTATAGTTAAGCACTTAAATGCTTTGCTGAATTGGATCCCAAGTGTCTACTGTTCTCTATCACTGCATACACTCACTAATTACAAAGATTTCAATGTATTAAAGACCGTGATGTTTCAAACCTTATTGTGGAACTTTGTGCATTATAGTTCATACTTGCATACTTGTAAGTGTGATGTGTCAGAATAAAGTCCACCGGTCCACTCAGAGTAAGATCAGAAAGATGCACTTTTGCTTGCTGTCCAACTTTGTGATATGGAGCTGAGGTGGAGTTGTTCACCTGGACTTCAGCAGCAGGCAAAGTACAGTTCCAAAGAATTAGCTCATTTATTTGTGTGCTCTATTTATTTTTCAAGATTCACTTGAAGGGAGAAGCAAGCTGCCTGAAGGAAGAGGTAAGCTGCCTGCCCGGTGTTCTTTTCTCTAGATCTTTTCTTAATAATTCATAATAAAAAGCTTTCTCCAAGATTTGAAGAGGCCCAGTAAATAGTCCCAGTGTGCACTGTAAATATGGGAAGGAAATAAAAGATTAACATTCAAAAGCTGAAGAAATGGGTAAGAAGCACTTGGAACTAGGAGTTTGGCTGAGTTCATGATAGGTACAGGGCCAAAGGCAAAATTTGGATCCTTGTCTGAGTTTTCCAGTCACAGGAGTGTTTAGGCTATGAGTTTTAATTAAACTTATTTTTAATTTAAAGACGGAAGAAAATTTTCAGGGAAAGGGATGCATGACAGTGGAAAAATGAACATACCATGGAGCTGCCTGCTTTTAGTTTTTTAAGGGTTGAGTTTTGCTGGAGGTAATTTTCCAGTTCATTAAGACACTGATGTCAAACAACTGATTTCAGACAGTTCCACATATAATAGGATGTTGTACTGGTAATAGTCAATCAGCACAATGGCGAGTAGTTTGGAATAGAGTGGAAAATTATACATTTTACTCTGACTTTGTATGACAAGTATACAATTTATTGATCTTTTAAAAAATAATTCATTTTGCAGGCCTGAATTGTACAGCATTGATTTATTTTATGCACTTTTTTAAAAACCTGGTCAATAATTTTTCACTTTGGAATCTCAAAGCATTCTCTGAATCTCACTTATCAGGTTATACTTCTTAAAACATTACTGCTAAGTATAGATGTTCAAAAAGCCTGCGGTGAATCAGTCACACTTGCAGGGCTTTTTGTAAATGGTGTAGGCTAGTTTGGGAGTGAACAGACCACAAGTTTGCCTTTTGGTGTGAGGGGCACACAGGCTGCCTGCACTGGCCAAGGCTGGCAGGTTGGGGGAGCTCCTGCACATCTCCCAATGGGCTCCCCAGGCTGCCAGAGATTGCTGAGCGCACCCAAGTGCAGCTGATTAGCTGGGCCATCCCCAATTGGCTCCTGGACATGGGGAAGCACGTCCTCTCTCCCTCATCACCCACCACAGACCTCTGTTGTCTGCAGACAGTTCACCCATTCCCTGCAGCCTGGCTGTGCTCCCTAGTCCCAGTCATGCAGGGTATGGGGGGGGGGTCTCAATAGGCTCCTACACACCCACCTAGGGACTCCCATACCCCTGTGAGCGGGCATAGCTCCAAGCAGCATGGCCAAACACCCCTTCCTCCCTCTCCCCTTGTCATCATTAGCCACTGACGTGTCAGCTGTAGTCAGGCACTGGAGACACATGCTCACCTATCCCCTGCAGCCCAGTTATGTTCCCTGTGGCTGTGGTCACTCACAGGGGTCAAGGTGGTCCCTGGGTGGGCTCCCACACACCCACACACCCAGGGACCCCTATGCCCCATGAGTGGGCACAGCCCCAGAGAGCCCAACTGGGCTGCAGGGCATGGCCAAGCACCCCTTCCCCCTGACTCCATCATCATCAGCCACTGTATTGGCTTGGTTCTAAGATACTAAGGGCAGGGCCAGCTGAGTGCTCAGCTGGAGCAGCTGAGTATAGGTCAAGTGATAGCACAGCTGCCTGTGAGAGGGAGCTAGTGAGGGGGTGTAAAGGTGCCTCAGATACTGGTGGACAGTGACCTAACATGAATTGATGGGGAATCTGGTACAGAAGTTTGATTCCCTAGTCTAACCTAAATTAATTGAGTGCACACTGATCCAGGTCTATCTTAGTCCCAGTTCTGCCATTTTTAAACCAGCCTGTGTGTGCCAATCTTCTGTACTGTTACAGGTTTAGACAAGTTTCCCAGCACTTATGCTGGGAAAAAGTATAATGTCTGCACCTAATCTAAGGAGAACTGTGACGGACTATGGGGAGTCTATCCTGCTGCTGGAAAGAGAAGAAATTTGGCATTCTTGCACTGATCAGGAGGGCTTCTGGAACTCCTATGTTTTGCCTTCATTAGACCTTTTAACAGGGAGCCCAGTCACTGACTGAGTTCAGCTTCAGTAAATTTATCCTTCGTGAGTATGGGAAACTTTTGTTACACATATTCAATCAAAGCTGCTATTGAAGTAGGAACTCCTGTTGACATTAGTGGGTATTTGCCTATGTGAGGACCATAGCTTTTAGTTCAATAATAAGACTAAGCTCTCCAGTCCTTCTGTTTGTCAAACACTGTTTGACAATTGTTTATGTAGTACCCATAATCTAAGGAGAGGGGAATAAGTAATTCAATTTTAATTTAACATATTTAAATGTCTTCAATAAATCCTTGTGGTTTTCTTTAGGGACGGCTTGGCTGAATCGGTGTGCTTTTGCTTTTTTTTATTCTGTGAGCTGATTTTCTTTTTCTGGCCTCAACCAATCTGAATTGTTATCTACAGCTGAGAGTGGAAATTTATGGAAATAGTATTGCAGCTGCATGAAAGTAAACTCTAGGATGCCTCATGGCAATCGCAATTGTTGGTAAACTATACAGTACAGTTTTATCTGTAGACAGTTAGAGAAGCTAGTATTTTGCATGCACTAGTTCTTTCTTCTTGTCCCCAGTTTCATTCCAGATCAGGTTCAGGGAAATAACAAGCATCACATCTGATCAATGTGAGCTGTGCTTTTTAAATTGAAACTTTGCCATTACATTATTTTCCATCAGTTTTTATCACATACAAAATTGTGTTATGTCGCTTTGACTGATCCAGTACAAAGTAACAAGATGAGACACAATGGCAGGACACAGTGCTACACATCAGAAACATCATTCCTCAGAAATGCAATCTGATGCATTAAGAAAGGGAGGAGTGTAAGAGGGGAAAAGCTAATTTTCAACTGGATATGTTGAAAGCAGGTGCTTCTTTTTATCTTCCAAGGGTTTATTTCTGCAAGTAATAAATCTTTTAATTTTAAATGCCAGTCTGTGTTATATTTTTGGTGTGTATTTCTGCAGAGGGACTGACTGAGAGGAACGATGAAGCTGAAAAGTTCACTGGGATTTATTCTTCTATTCCTCTTTAAATGTGATGTGTTGACAAGTGCTGAAGAGGCTGTGATGCTTGCTAATGCCCATCTTCTCCCTCAAAGAGGCTACGAGAAACTGGGTAACAACAATGAGAAAGGTATTCCAAAGAAGGATATGTAGGGGGAGGTACATGTGCTATTTTATTTTATAAAGCTTTACTATGTGATTTTTCTGTCACCTGTAATATCTGAGGACTTGAGTCATTAAAGTATTTAGGCCAGGGATGGACCATTATTTCAGCTGGAGGGCTGCTTAACAAGTTTTGGCAAGCTGTCGAGGGCCACAAGGGTAGCCCTGCCCCTTGACAGGTGCTCCACCCCCAGTCGCCATCTAAAAAAAAATCAAACATTTGCTATAACTTATTTTAATTTTACTTTTTAAATATTTTGGTCCTGATTTATATGTGTTTGCATAGTGTAGCTAGAGGTGATTGCATAATATCTCAAAATACAGTATTACTCTAGTGTATTATGTTTGGTAGGGTGTGGATGCAGAGTGTGTGGCTATATATAAAGTGGGGGTGGGGGTGGGACTGTATGTGCAGGATGTGGGACAGTGTGGGTATATTTGGGGGTATAGTGGGGAGTGGGGTGTGTGGGAGTGTGTGTGAGGGCTGTGGGATGGTGTGGGTGTGTGAGGGGTTATGGTGGGGGTGGAGTGTGTGGGAGGGTGTGGGGGTGTGTGTAGGGGGGTCCTCAGAGTCCCTGGAGTGTGCAAGTCCCTGAATCTGCATGTAGTGGCAGTGAGAGGAGCCAGCCCTGCCCAGCCTCACAGTGTGCAGATCCCCGCACTCCCACCGTAGTCTCCAGCCACACATGGTGCAGGGTCGAGGACCAGCCCCACCCAGACCCACAATGCACAGCTCCTGAAGTCCTGTAGCGTTTGGGACCAGTCCAGCCACATAGCGCACCCCATGCTCCCAGCCCCCTTTTGCCTCTCATCCTGGCCTGGTGGGGCCATACTTGCATTTCCAGGTTCGCAGGCAGGGAAGTTGGAAACAGGCATGAGGCGGCCAAGCAAAAGCCTCTGCCAGGCAGAGGTTTCTTGTCTCTAGCTTCCCTAGCTTGGAGCTAGGAGTGGATCAGGCCAGGCTCAGGGGGCGTGGTCCTTTGGCAACCAAAGCGACACTTCCTACATGAAGGTACTGTCTTGTAGAGGGGCAGCCCAGGACTGCTGCTTACAGACAGCTTAGGAAGTTTTTGCTGCTGGGAAAGAGGCAAATACAACCCTGCATGTATTAAGTGAGATATTTCCAGCAGAGATGAGGAAGTGTCGGTACCACTAAACAAGCTATATGAACTCTTGTCCATAAACTTCTCTGAAACAAGGACCATAGCTATATGCTATATTAGGATTGTCAAGGACATATATCTGTAGAGACTTTGGCAACAGGAAAGCCTTTTTAAACTGCAACTTTAACGTTTTTGCTGTGGTAAGATTTTTTCTGTTTAAGAGTCTGAACATGAAACATGAGCGTGTGGCTCTCCTGAACGTGAAAACACGGCTCACTTGAACTAGCTTAGTTTCCCAGAAGTAGAATACTCAATTTCATAATAACCAATTCAGTTCTATACACTGCACCCTAATTCCTATCAATCATTGTCAAAACTGCATAGTAAAAAGTCAGTGGAGGACTGAAAACCCCGGAACTGTTGTAGTCAATTATTAGTGATCCATAGGCATTTTTCTCATACAGATTGTCAATTTGTTAAGTATTTAACTGAATATAATATAAATATTAAATAATGTAATGGGTTTCCTTTCAATATTATTCATAGAAAAATAGCAGAACAGTGAAGTACAGTACAGTTCCAATTCATGACTGAGTCACCATATAATGAAATAGACACTAAATAATGCTTATCTTGACAAAAAAGGAATTGATTATATATATATCAATGCTGGCTTTTTAGCAGTCCCAGTCTTTAGCTCAAAGACTACCTTGGTTCTTAGAACTGCTTGAAAACAGTATGAGTGTAATCAAAGGTCTTTTTATGGCTCCATGAATAATTTGCAACAAAAACTTACACTGAAAATATACCTGGGTGTACACCCAAGGCCTTTCTACCACTTTTATTTTGCCCAAGTTTTCCCACTACATAAATAACCTGTCAGCCTGAAGATTGTGATACATGAGATGAAGAAAAAAGAAATATATTTCCATTTGTTTTCCTGTTTTATAGTACTTATTTCTTGCTAACTTCTGGTCAGAGCGATGGTACCAAATACAAGGAACAAAGGGCCGCATCTTGCTGTTGTCTGTTGTCAGTATATGGCCGCAGTGGGCACATCTACTTGACTGCGCAGTAGTTACTGCAGTTATTTAGTACTTGCTAAAGTAAGTGCTAAATGACTGCGTAGTAACAGCTGTTACTGCACAATCCCAGCAGTGCATGGGTCATTTCTGATTCTAGCGTGCAGTAGGTACTCATTGCTACTGTACAGTAGCATAGGTGTCACAGTGTGTGCCTGCCAATGCTACTTTGCCCTAGCATCTCATGTAGCTCAGCGTGTTCTGGTCAGATATCGATGGAACAAACATTCGTACATTTTGAAGCGTGCAGTCAACTATTTAAAAATTACTAATTAAGCAAATAATTATTTGAAACATACCTTTTTTTCTCTATTTAGAATACCCAAGGGATTGTTACGAGATTTTTCAACGCTCTGAAAGAAACTCCAAAGATGGTCTTTATGTTATTCAGCCAATGAAAGATCCTATTGTTGTCTACTGTAATATGCAAGATGGTGGCTGGACAGTAATCCAGCACATTACAGCCAATAGTACTGTGGATTTTGATAGGACTTGGCAGGATTACAAATATGGTTTTGGCTCAGTTCATGACAATTACTGGTTAGGGAATGAATACATGCATCAGTTAACCAGCAGTTCAAGGCCATATACACTTAGAGTCAAATTTGTAGACCTAAATGCGGAAATCAAATGGGGAGAGTATGACCCATTCTACATTGAAAATGAAGAGTCTCAATACAGGATAAGGGTTGGTCTATACAAAGGAAATGCTATGGATGCTCTGACGCAGGACACAGAAGCTTATCTCCATGACAACCAGAAATTCACAACCAAAGACAGAGACAATGATAACTATTTTCAGAATTGTGCTAAACTAGAGTACAATGGAATTCCAGGTGGAGGGTGGTGGTACGATGCTTGTGCTGGAGCAAATCTAAATCGCAGGAATGTTATATACTGGCAAAAGGACTGCAACAAAGACCATATGTGCAAGTTTGCATGGATGATGGTCAAGCCCAGTGACTATGGCCAGTGTACCACAAAGGCTTGTCCCTGTCATAAAGATGAATTGTAAATAACACAACTACATTTTAAAGGGATGTCATCAATGAATCTTGTAAAAAATCTATTTGCTATCTCTTTGTTTACTGTATGGAATCAGTAGGATCACTGTTGGTAGCAAAATTGTTTTCTATGACTAGTTCTTTTAGAAACTCTGGAACTAACTACAAAATTTGGATAAGAGTTTGAATTCCCTGTTGGTAAGGAGCATTTGAGTCCATTGTTCTGGCTCAACTCATGGCAAAATCAGACTTAGGTGATGTTTTTCAGAGGTGGGTGTGGTTTGTGATTCTGAATTCCTCCCAAAAGTAAGATATTTTTTAATCTAGGGATTTCCATTCGTTTTTACTTTGAACTTTTTGTACCACATAAGTACAATAAGAGGTAGGTGTAGCTATTTAAATGATCACTTTCAAAGGACTAGAGAGGCATGGGTAAGTAATAAATAATTATCACATTTCTGTAATCTCCTGCCTGAAGACAGTCTTAAGTTTGTTTACTACTCTATTAACTGGAACAGAAAATTAAACAACAGACTGTGTTCACAGCTAGTCTGTGTGAATCCCAGATTCATTATGAATGGACTCTTTTTTAGAGCTCTTCCTAAATATTCCTGTTTCTGAATTCAGTCCTACCTCTGTACAGGCTGGCAGGGTTGGACCTATAGTCATGACAAGTATCCATTTGTAATGTAGTACATTTGTAAGGACCTATTCAATTCACAATTTTGTGGATTTTATAGAAATTGTGAAATTGGGCAATGTCTGCAACATCTGGGGAGAAAAAGAAAAACTTACTAAAACTAAAATGCTGCCTCCCCAGTGGGAGTCTGTAGTTCTTATGGCTGGTGTAGAAGGAGAAAGGGGGGCTGCTGGTACAAAGGGGAGCAGCCAAGATGGCTGCTGCCCCACGCCTCTTGCTGATGATTGCCTGAGAGGGCTGCCTATTGTGTGGCTCCATCCCACTCCATTAATCAGCACCAAGGGGTAGGGCCACCAGGGCCCCTCAGCCAATCAGAGATGTGGGAGGGCACTATGGTAAGCCCACAGAAATACCTGCCAGCCCTGTGATTTGCCCATGAAATCAGCCACATGCCTCCTTGATTTAAGTAGGTCCTATACATGAGCTAATGAAAATGGAACTCCTGGCAAGAAACAATTTGACATTAAAGAGGACTGATATGAAAATTTGTACGTCTTATATTCCATTCATAGAGGGCCATGATATGCATGCAATTCTGAAAAGTTGTTTTTATGTGAGTATTTATGGTTGTAGCAAGTTTACAAATACATAGCGGCATACTTTTATGAATCTAGCCAAAATCCTCAGTAGCACCAGTTGGTATGTATGTTGTAGGTATAGTTAAAAGATACATATCACACTGGTGGTTGCTCGAGTCAGGAACAAAACAGCAGGGTTTCACCTTAGAGCAGGAGTGGGCAATTATTTGGGCTGGCAGGCCACTTAATGAGTTTTGGTGACCTATCAAGGGCCACATCTGTGTCCTTCCTGCTCTGTGTCCCTCCTTCCCTCCTTCCTGGAACTGTGAACAGTGTGGAAGCCACTTGAAGCTTTAGCATATGCTGCCCCCACCCCACATGGCCAGAGTCCACCTGCCTGAAGTTTTAGCATGCCCCAACCCGCCAGGCTCCAGGTGCAGAAGCATGAAACCGCCCACAGTTATAGCATGCCCTGTGCCTCCCATCTCTCCATGCCTGCAGCCCCAACCCAGGAACTGCTGGACACATTTGGACAGCTGGGGATGCAGCCAACAGCTGTCAGGTACCAAGTAACAGGGTTTGGGACTATGAACTGTGTATAACATAAGGTAGTCCTTATTTTTATTAGACCAGCCAGACTTAATGGTCTTGTCAACCTTCCTATTAGAAAGTTTCATAGTGTGGGTTTACAATGCTATAAAATTTTTCTCCTAGTTGAAACTTCATGAACAATTTTATCAATTTTAAAACAAAATGCATCTGGCAAGTTTTGAATTGTAATAAAAAAAATATGAGTATTCACACGCTTCTTGTTTTCTTGAGTAACTTTTAAATATAATTTTGTGAAACATTATTGCTTCATATTAAGACTGTTTTTTTTTTACAGAATTCATGATGTCCTTTTTAACATTATTGTGAGTTAAGAACAAACCACTAGCTTTAATTCTCATCTGCTAGGTTTGGTTGTGATGGTCTTCAGATTTGACATAATTTAAACACAGGTGCTGCATCCGGATGAGTGCAGCTTTGCGGTATGGGGTGCTGCAAACACGTCTGTGGTGCCACATACCACACATTTAGATGTTCTCTGTGCAGTAATGGTGCACACACAAGCAGAGCATGCCACTCAAAAGTGGAACGGGGCCACCTGGAGCCAGGCTCTGGCTGCTGGCCAGGCTATGTGTGGCAGAATTGCCACTACTGCAGCCCTGAGACCCCAGGTAAGACCCTCAAGGTGCACCACCACTACTTGCCCCCAGGGAATCAAATGTCCTTGCTCATTTGGACATGCCCAGGGTTTTTCTTCTGACTACCAGTGTGAAATTCAGTGTTATTGTACTGCTTTCAAAAATGTTATTAAAAAGTTAAATGACTTTTCAATTAATGAGCCTTAAAAGTGTTAATAAAAGGATTTATTATAAATATATATATTTATTTATTTATATTATAGTATAGTATCTCGTGCATATGAAAGCTTCTGTCCTTATGTAATTTTTCTCTCTATCACCAGAAGATCTGACTGGTTGCTTCCTTTTTGAGTAATTTTTTAAATAATGCACCACTCTAGTCAATAAAATATTTTCATAGTACTTAGGAGTTTTCCTTTAAAGCAGCTTGCAAATTAGTATTTGGCAAACTTTTTCCTGATTTTAAAATGGAATTTCTTGAAAATATTAGAAAACTGATGATAACTTCCATGCAAATTAATTTACAGCAAAGAAGCTGCAGCATGTCAAGACAGCAGGGAATGCATAGGAATAGAACAGGTGCTAGGTTAATATAACTCATGTGGTTATGCTACAACATTTTTTTTAATGTTCAAAGAAAGAAAGAGAAGCAAGGGGAAGAAAAAACATGGATTTCAGAGCTGTAAGAAGTAGGGTTTGTAACCAGGGTAAACCCTGAAGGAGAGGCTGGGGGGGGGGGAAAGAGCACTGGATGATGTGATTCTGAGAGTGGGAGGTGGTGTGGGAAGGGAGAGCACAGTGGGGGCTGTAGGCTCTGATAGTGGGGCTGTGTGTGCACAGGAATCTTACCTATGCTGAGGACTCAAAAACAATCCCCTGCTGCTGCTTCTGCTGCTGCTACTTCTGCAGTGTGGTCTTCTCACTGCAGATGTTACTTTTGCAACAGCAGTAACAAGGTGTCTTCATACCTAGCTGCTGGTGCAAGAGCAATGCCAAGGGATTGCCCTTGCTGCCAGGGCCCGAACTCCATAGGGGTGAGGATGCTTCTGGGACAGGTCTTAAACTGGCATCTGGACCTGGTGTTCACACCTAGTTGCAATACTGATGGATATTAAGTTGAATTGTCTGTTTCTCTGTAGGACAAAGCAATGCAGGGTTTATATAGGAAAAGTGAAAATGACTCAACTATGGCTGTGTAATTAATGTAAGGGATCATATTACAATGAATTATGGACATTTTACCTTGGAATGAGAACATGCACATGGGTCTTAATGCACCAGCATCACATTTAGAGTTGATTTGTCTTAGTTTTCCTGAGGGCCCTGTGGTTTCAGTCCCTAAGTAGATGTATCCTCCGAAATCATCTCTGTGGTTAACCAGGGCTCTTAGCCCAGTCCCTTTTACCATCCAGAAAAATTTCTGACATGGGTTTGGAGCCTTGTCTAAGTTTATTCATCAAGGGCTATGGGATGGAACTTGCCCACTTTGAAATGAAGATTCAGGCAAATGACTAAAGTGTTGAAAGTCCTCCAATACCATTCTCCTAATCCCCCTTGAAGCACAGAAAAGTTTTCCCATGATTGATATGGTTGCCTGGGAAAGACTCTTAGACACACACACACACACACCCTACTTGACTGCAGAAACAGTGAGGGCTCATTAATACACCCTTCTGCTGGAAAGCTTGTAAAAGTTTACAAGCTAACACAGCAATCCTCACTGAGTGAGGATTAAAGTTAATTCAGACCAGGGCAGTCTGAATTAGGCAATTTAAACTGTATTATTGAACATGTATATATGATACTACTTTTAGGAAAAGCAGCCCTAGGAACTTAGATAAGCATTCCTTAGGAATGCAGATAAGCATTGCAAATATCAACACCCTCAAGGGCAACTCAGTTGGCTTTTTGCAACACAACAGGCACAAAGTAACACTTTTACAAAGTCAAATGTGCCAACAACACCTCAGCTGACTAAGTATCAGTATCCTGACTATGGCCCCAACCCTACCTCAGCACATGGACTACTGGTCTGTGAAGAAAGGGGCAAACCCCCTTGATCATCTATTAACGTTTAATTCAAATTGAAATTTGATTTAAACTGTGTGATGTGACTCAGTTAACACAGTTTAGAAAATGGTGAGTACATCTACAAATGGCTTACCTGCCAACATGAGATGGCCCATCCGGCTCCTCTCAGTGAAACAATCTCCAGCAAAGGAGAGGTGCCTGGCCAGACTATTCAGGCAGTGTCCTTGAGCAGGGAAATGAACAAGTGTCCTGAGTGCCTGAGGTCATGTCTCACCTGCCATGCCCCAGAACTTCTCTCTGGAACTGAACAACTGCCATTTATCCTGAGAATATCAGTAAAAGCTGTATTTCCAATGCATTTCACTATCAAATCTCCTCTATCTCCTGTTTCACTAAAAGTAAAAACAAAAAATTGCCATTCTCAAAGTGATAAATTTGAGAAGGATTGTTTGGCAGAATAAAAGACTCTGACTCATTTTCTTTTAAATGAAGAAACTCCTATAAGTTAAATTTGTCCTGCATAACAACTTAGTTTCAATATTCTTTTTGTTTTGTGATTTTTTATTCTCTTGAGTAGCCCAGTGAATAATTTTCCAATCTTGGCCATGAATGTCTGTTGGTGTGCTGGTGTGTTGACATATCAACACCTTTGACTTTCTGATTCTAGTTCATTCAAATTAGCAGAGCCTTCAAGGGGACTCCATTGTCTTTTACAATTCAGAAGTCACCAGAACAACAGTGGTTTACACAGGTAAGAAGGCCTTAAATGTAATAGTATATGGGTGCGTCTACACGTTGCCTTACATCTCTGTAGCTACACGCTATGGTAATGTAGCAATCATGAAGGTCTACATATGATTGGCAGCTACTTCACCGTAGTTGCGCACTCCCTCATTTTAGCACACTGCTATGGTGCATTAGTTGCAAAAAATAACCAGTTGTTCTTTCCTTCCAGAAGGAAGTTCTAAAGCACGGCGCAGTAGCAATGTGGTCATAGGGTGACATGTAGATGTGTCCTATAATTAATAAATGTAGTTATTTGAGTCTTACTGCATTTAGGTAACTCTTTTATATTATATTTATGATATAATGAGTAAAAGACGTAACAACTAGCGATGAGAACAGGATGGTAAACTAGAAATACTGTTTTGACAAGACTGCAAAGGCCTAGTGAAGTTGGAAGGAAAACAGAAGTCTTCACTCACGGGGATTATGAGATAATTGCTTATTTAGGGGTGGGGGAATCTTTGAAAAGGAGTTTAAAAATGAGTGGTTATTTAGAGAAAAATAACTTTTTGATAGGTAAATTGAGAATTAGCTTACCTGTATCAAGAGACTGTAAGACTGTACGATAGTTAATGATATAACTGATGAGAAAAAGCTGACAGCTTTACCAAGTGTAATGAAATTTATAACCTGCTACATAGCCTAACAGTGCTAGTAAAAGTTGGAGGAAAAACATTTGCTGAGATTTGAAGAAATGCTACCAAATCAGCTGTCCCCAAAAACCACCCTTAATCACAGAGTTATTTTCATGTTTACAACATAGGGTTTAGGCATTTTTGTTGGTCATATAGGAATTAAAGACAGGTCCTACAAATCAGATGCCAACAATGTTACTTACAATATATAATATAAGGTCTCGCTTGAACTTATTAATGCCCAACGTCAAGAAAGATGTACTTAAAAAAACAATCTGATTGAATGGATACATAGGCCACATCCACGCAAGCATGGACATTTGGTTCCTCAGGGGCAACTAGTGGTGGCACACCTTGTGTTACCTTGGGGTGGCACAGCAGCCTTACCTGGAGTCCTGGGGGCCTTCAGCAGTGGCAATCCTGCTACTTGAAGCCTGGCTGGCAGCCAGAGGGGACCCCTGGCTAGCTAGGCTCCAGTTTGGAATGGCACATGTTGGCCCCATGTGCGCTGCTCCATGGCTTTTTTGCACATTTTTTTGACCTCTGGATGTACACCTGGCACTGCCAGATAGACATCCCTGTTCTATCCGAGCAGGTAGAAGTACCACAGTAATAGAAGCATAACAGAAAAGACATAAATCAGCTTTTCAGTTCCAGTTCCCCAGGACATTCTCCATCAGTGATGCTAAAAACATTGAGCTTACTATATAGTAGACCTGTGCAAAACAGCTAGTGTTCGCTTCAGATTTGGATTTGGCCGACTTGGGGGACAGTGATTCAATTTGGTGATTCGAATCACTGTCTCGAATTGATTCATTCGAATCTGATTAAGAGATTCAGCTGCTGCCAAATCTCTGAATTTCCGAATCACTCAGTCCAGGCCCATCCCCTGCCCCGGTCTCCCAGCCCAGCAATGGCTGCCCTGCCTATCCCAGCACCTGGCACTCGGGGAAAAAAAAGCCCTAGATCACTGGGTGCTGCCAGGTGGAAGGGGGCAATCCCCACTGCCCCCCACTGCATGGGGGACTCTGCAGAAGACCCCAAGCCCCCCATCTCAGCGCCCCCCCCGTAGCTGCCCCGCCCAGTGCATCTCTAATCCTTTAAGAAAAAAAACCTGAAAAACCCTGGACTCATCATTCCTGCCAGTGGGGGGCAATCCCTACTGCCCCCCACCGCATGGGGGCTCTGCCTGAGCCCTCTGAAGCCCCAAGCCTGCTGCAGGAGCAATGAGTCCCAAAGGTTTTCTCAGTCTTTTTTTTCTTAAAGGACCAGAGCTGGGCCGGGCTGGGCAGCCATGCAAGGGCTGGTGAGGGAGTCAGGGGGCTTGCGCAGAGACTCACCATGCAGTGTGAGCTCATGGGGTATAGCGGGGATCACCCCCCTGCACAGCAGCACCCAGTGAGTTGGGGCCTTTTTTTTAAAGCACTGGGAGCTGGGGCCAGGTTGGGCAGCCAGGAGGGAGCTGGGGAAGCAGGCAGGGACTGGGAGCTGACAGGGGTCCCACCATGGTCCCCATACCCCTCAGTCTCACCTCCCCTGGCCCCTACTTACCAGCTCCTAGTCTAGCTACAGCTCCCTACTGCAGCCACTGGGGACTGTCAAAATCATCACAGCTCTCCAGACCTTTTCCTAAGATTCAGAGAGCTTTGAATTGGTTTGGACCTTTTAATTAGTCCCCTGATTCAATTTAGATTTGGAGATTCGGCCACTGAATTAGGCCAAATCTCCTCCAAATTGAATCACCTGAAGCTTTGCACAGCCCTACTATATAGCTTCAGACAGAGACTTGAATGGCATCTTCTGTGATCTTCTTATCACTGTGCAACTATCAGTGACCCTAACATTGCAGAGTCAGCTACACCAGCAAGTACAGACACACTTCCAGATACTGTTGTGGTGCCTGTGATAATTATTTAGAGAGGTCATAATCCAGCCCTTACATTTAGTTTGTAGTAAATTATATAATTAATAGAAGTAGAACATTAATATTTCTTTTATTTTTGTACATGCTCTTTTATACCACAGGGAAAGGAATTGGTAGTGCTCAGGAACTGAGTAAAATCTTTTTAAAAAGTTTTGAGCCCTCTAGTGGCTGTCATGATCTTTTGTTTCCAACAACCATTGGAACTCTCTTAGTGAACTGATGCATGCACATAGCTAAATTGTATAGAATTTATATAGTGAATTTACAAAGTTGTTTGGATCCTCAATGCTCAAGTGATTCCTCACTATTATTTATGGTGTGATGACTATTAGACACACTGGAAGGAAACCTTTAGGTTGGAGAACCACTGGCAATAAGATATACTTACAGTAAGAATACAAAAACAATTCTTCATCACTTTGCATGTGAAGAACAAACTCTGAAGCCTATTCAAGTGAAGAATCTCCATTTAAAAAACCTTAGGTAGCCAAATATTATTACGTGAAAGGTTTTTTTATAGAAAGTAAGTAAAAATGTTGTACGTGCTAAAGATACATTTCAGAAAGGGGAAACACATAGGCTGGATTTTCAAAGGAGATGAAAAGAATAAAGTAACAAATGCCACTGAAATTATCAGAGCTGGGTACCTAACTCCTTCTGGCTTCTTTAAGTCCAGCTGGTAGAGCTTTTGATTACATATTGAACAAGCCAGTGGATTTGTCTTCCAAAGTTTAGAGAGCTTTCATCCAGGATGCCTGAAAAATTAGATCCTGATTTATATTATATAAATCTCTAAACTTTGGGGAGGTGTTTTGAGTTGAAGTGTTCATTTGGCCTATCACATAAATATGTCACTTTCCAAAAATTCTAATTAAAATAAAGATTCGAGTTCAAATACTGGACAAATCTAGGCATATCTGAACGCAGGCTTTTGATTCAACATTACTTCCTTACAATTACAGCACTCAATTTTGTACTCAGTTTTTTTCTAGGTACATTAGCACTTTCCAGCATTACATGAGATTCTTTAATTGTTATAAATAAGTTTTCATTTTTCTAAATGAAAGCATTCACTATGTCTCAGTGGGGATTGGATTATTTTCCTTTGAACAGGCAGAAACTTTTACCAAGTATGACTGTCCTTAGGATTATTGTGTGTTTGCCTTAGAATGATAGCAAGGCTCTATGCCCTGCTCAAGACAGGATCGTCTGTGTCTAAATTATCCCAGACAAATGTTTTTGTAACTTGCATTTAAAAACTTCCAGTGAGAGAGATTCCAAATTTCACTGAGTAATCTGTTCCTGTACTTTTACCACACTAAAGTTGATAGAATTTTTTCCAGTATTCATTTAAAAATGTTACATACGAAGTGTGGGCATGAAGAAATGATACAATTTTTCTGGGATGTATACAGTGTGAATTATAAAGTGATTTGATTACATTATATTAAAAGTAGATATGTACTCAGTATTCACATCTAGAATAGGATCTGAATCTAAAATTCCTCAAGCTTTAGGTACTCAAAATTCTGGTTTGAAATAAATATTCACAACAGGGTTCAGTAGAACATGTCCCTTAAATTCACAGCATTCCCATCCAGGTGTCAGTTTTGTGCAGACTGCATTGTGGGCGGTGATCCATGACACCACCTAACAAGCCAAACCCCCATAGTGAAATCAAACCCCTTGTAGTAACGCCTGAGGCCAGTTTCATACCATAAAAGGAAT
>JAGPOW010000304.1:57853736-57866327 GCA_030014935.1 Caiman crocodilus | reverse complement strand
ATGGAAATTTTAAAAATTAAATAGAGATTGAGCTCTCTTTTAATTTTTTTAAACAAACGTACAGAATTGGGTACCATGGGTAGAATTCTTTATTAAATACTTTAAACTGACTTAAAATGTTGATTAAACTATAATTTTCCTTCAAATTCAATGGTTTAGGTAGAACAATTTCTTTTGTTTTCTTCATTATTCATTTAGATAGAATTTTGCGGTAAAAGAGAACTCTTAGAGTTCTGTCCAGTCCTTATTCTGTCTATGTGAAGCATGATGTGTCCTCAATATATAGTGCAAGAATTATGAATATCTTTCAAAGTTTGGATCTACTCATAGAAAGGAGAATGACAGAAGAAGAACCTTTTTTAAAAATGTTGGGGAGAACTGTGACTGAGAGCAAATGGAAAAGGAGAGGAACATGAGTTAATTCATTTTAAAGAAGAATTATCTCTACAAAAATATGTTGAGACTGGAAAATATAGGAAGATTTAACTAAACAAAAACCAGGAGGAAGAGGAAGAGAAACCTTTTTACAAGATACACAATCCATGATCAGTAGTCAAAATTAAAGAATGTGTAAATGTTTGTTAAAAGAACAGAAGTACAGATAATGAGTTTGTTTTACACTGTAAAAGTACACAATAAGTTTTAAAAGGAGTTTTACAGATTTTGAAAACAAGTTATAATTAACTAACAAATTATATTTTGTTGAAGCTCATTTTTGCCTAAAGTAATTATATACCATTATTAGGAAAGCAGTAAACAGCCTATATTTGTTTTATATAATTCCAGATATTTACAATGTACCCCAAGGTTTGGCAGTGCAATGCCTCAGGTGCTAGCAGCATAGACTGAGCACATATTTCACAATTACATTAAACTGATATTGTTGCATCCATCACTGTGTAATCTTAAACATTTACTCAGTACAGAGTCCATAAACATTTACAAAAACACTCTTGTTCAACAGAAGCCAAAAACTGGCAACAAAAAGATCCCATTTAATTCTAGGAGTAAAAGTTGGGCTGGGATGGTGCAGGTGCTAAGGTACACACGTGACAGCCTAGAGATCACAAGTTCAAAGCCATAGCAGAAGTGCTTACAATATGGCCTGTCAGATTCCAACAAAACTGCAAATTCTGCTAAATACCTTGTCACAAGGACATGAAAAAAGGAGTAAAAGTCAATGCTTTACTTTAGCAACAACATTGCAGTTAGCAGGAACTTTACAACCTTATAAATTTTGCCTTTACTATAGCTTGTGTCACAGAAGTGTACATTAATTTTGCACTGAATCAAACATACTATTTATGATGTTTGATCTAATGCAAATTAAAAAGAACCCATTATAATAGTCAACTTGGACATGCTCACTACAGACAAAAAAACCCCTCTGGATAATGACACAGGAAAATCAATAAATGGGTCTACATAAAACCCCATAATTTCTGTTAATAATCATATGCACCAAAAATAACAGGCACAATATAATGTTTTTCAAAATCAGTCATGTTGTATTCATTTTTTTTCACATTACTGCTAGTCTTCCATTAACACTTATTTCCCCTCTGAAATATTAGGGATTTTTTCAAATTAATAACTTGCAAAGAAGTCATGGACATGAATGTTTGGTTGTGGAGAAACATTTTCATGGTAACAACCTTTAATGAAATGATATAGAGATTCCACTGAAAACAATGATGAATTCAGGAAGATTGTCATGAAATCTCCTGCATTATCAAGAGTTCAAGTATTTCATGACCACTGCATTGTCATGCTAAGGTATATTGTAGTTGTAATAAGGAAATGGGCCCAAACCTAATCTCCGGCGATAAACACCTCTGAATTTTGATAAAGGCTACAGCTGGATCTGAACTCTATATCCTGAACTCATCTCTAGTACTGTATTCATAATTATTCTTTTTAATCTGTTCATAAGCATTTGTTTATTTTCAGACTCTTTTTATACCTATAACTTCTGTTATCTTTTGCTTTGTTTTCTCCTGGTCTTTTCCTGCTTTTGAACGCTTGATTTTATTTCACCACTGTGGGCCAGATCATCAGCTGCACTATAACATTTTTTTCTTGCAAGGCAACTCTCAAGATCATGAATCCAGGTGCTGAGTGTTCTTCCCTGCATAACAGAATCCTCTATTACATAATGCCCTTTCTGCCGTTTGGGGGTATCCGTAGATCCCTGAAAACCTTGGCTGTTCCTTAGGTTTTACTCAATTTACTCCAGGGGTCTGATCCCTAAATGCACAGTCCAACATGGGTTTAAAGCCCTTTTTTTCTTCAACCCCCAACTGTGCTGCAAATGCAGTTTGACAGGACCAGAAGATCTAGCTGAACAAGAATTTTTAAGTCCAAACCAATTAATGAGAAATTTGTAAAGCTCTTTGAAGACAAAAAGTAGTGTATAAGTGGCTAAGAATTAATATTATTATAGAAAAAAATTAACTTGATTCTTTAGAAGTCCTGTTTTCATCTTCTGGAGAGACCAACTTTTTCAGTATTTTTAATATATAAGTGAATCTGTGTGATATCAGTAGGTATATTTTCCCATGTTCTGCGTATTACTAAACTAAAGGTTACTTTTAGGACAATAAAAATATTAAAGAAGTTTTAAAACTTTCTTATAAGCAATACATCAGAGAGTAGACAAAATAAATCTATTATGTTGTATAGTAAATTCAGTTTTGTACCATCCATTCTCACTGTCACATTGACTTATTTTTTAAACATTTTTTTAAGAATACTTGAGACATGAAGAAGCACTTCAGAAATATCTGATATCACCCTTGTTTAAAGGTGATACTGATTTGTGTGAGAACAATGCTACTAACTTTGGGTTCTTAATACACGCATACATTAATCTCCCACAAACCCTCCTTCCATCCAAAAACATGTTATTCTAAAGGAGAAGGTTTGTCCATTTGAGCTCTTCAACTCTTTATTGCTGGAGAGTACTGTTTGTGCCTTTACTCAGTCCCTACTCCATTCAGTCAGGTTGTGGACTAGTCTCACAGGGGAAATGGTGCAACCTGCATTTCATGGGACATTTAAAACTAGAAGAGACAAGACTTGAAAATATACAGGAAAGAATAGTTTTGCACTGCAAGTAGATGGACTGGATGACTTAAGAGGTGTAATCCATCTCTCACACGATAAGTTTGCTATTCTCTGCATGAAAGGAAGAACAGGAGGCTTGCTAAAGTACTAACAGGAATGTAGGTCCACTGAGTGACCACAGATACTCATTGTGGTTCACAGCAGCTTCTGCTGCCCTGCTCCTGAACCCAAGCACATCGGTATCATGCAAAATTTTAACTTTTTTTTGTGCTGAATGTTTTGTCCCCCACACATGGAAAGGAACAACTCTGAAAAGAAAGAACTGCAACCAATTTACAATGCCTAGTCAATGTACACTGTTCTCCCCTCATAATATAAGAACATTCATGGCAGTTTGGTATTCCCCTGCCAATATAATTTCTCTTCTACTTTTTTCTTTTTCCACTGACAGAAAAGCAGCATCTTAAAAGTCTTCCTGAAAGTTTTGTTACAGAGAGCATAACAGATGGGGTTAACAGTGCTATTCACGTAGCACAGCCAATAACCAAGGTGCCACAGTGTTACTGGGATGCAATCAGAGCAGAAAGTGGAGACCAAAACCATTATGTTATAGGGAGTCCAAGTGAGGATAAATGCCAGAAGAATAGCACTTAAAGTCTGGGCTGCTTTGCGTTCTTTTATCAGGACCATTCTTTTCCTTTTTGTGATTTGGTTACTTATATTTGGATCCATGCTCTTGTTGGAAGGCTCGTGTGACAAAGCAGCAGAACAAGGAGTTATTTTTACTTTTCGGCAACTGCTATTTGTTTCTTGGGTGCCATCAGCCTTAACCACCAAACGGAATTTGTAGGCCACACATTTTTTACTTTTTTGCATATGGCCTTTGGCTGGAGATAAAAAGTATTTCTGGGTTTCAAAATCATTTTCCTCAGGCTGGTCTTTGTTAAAATCTTCTTTATTCCCTTCCTCATTAAATTCTTCTTCCTTATCTTTCACCGGGCCTTTGTAAGTTACTTGAAAGACAGAATCAGTGGCATGTTTGTCCTCTTCTTCTGAGGATGCATAGCTACTGCAGGTTGTTAGCTGGTCTGCCTTAGACCAGTCATTACCAGAACTTGGTGTCTGAGAAGCTTTCACTGTGGCTGAAGTGCTCCGACTAGATGAAGACCATGAAGCCTGACACCTTTCCCTTTTGGCTAAATTTTGTTGCTTGCAACTAAAGCAGGACTTTAGAAGAGTTTTCTGGGGCGTTATCATCTCAAGCTCTGCTATGGAATCAGACCCTTGAAGTTCAGCCAGGTCCTTGGTACGTTTCTCAGTTTCTTTATAAATACGGCAATATAAAATAGTCATCACTGACACCGGGATGTAGAATGCAGCAATTGCAGTACCGAAGGTGATAATAGGTTCATACAAAAACTGGATCTGGCATTCTTCAGGTGGGACTGTTCGCTCCCCCACAAAATATTGCCAACATAAGATTGCAGGTGCCCACAAAATAAAGGAAATTAACCATGCTAGACCAATCATGATGCCAGCCCTTTTGGGTGTACGCTTAGCTCTGTAGGTTAAAGGCCTTGTGATAGAAAAGTATCGATCAAAGCTGATAACCAGCAGATTCATTACTGAAGCATTACTAGCTACATAATCTAGTGCTAGCCACAAGTCACATGCCAGACTTCCAAGAGACCAATGGCCTATTAGTATATATGATGTGTAAAGATTCATAGAAAATATTCCAATGATGAGGTCTGCACAAGCAAGGCTGAGTAAGTAGTAATTGTTAACAGTTTTCAGCTGACTGTTGACTTTGAAGGATATCATTACAAGAATGTTTCCCACTATAGTTATTAGGCTTACAATTGCTGTAACAGTAGCAATTGTAATGACTTCCCAAAGGCTATGCCCTTCCAATTGTTTGTGGTTAATGGAAGTACTGTTTATAACAGTGGAATTGCTGTATAGATTTACTTCCATTCTTGTTCTTGGTATATTATCATCGGGATATTAACACTGTTGCAGATTATTTTTTGTATTTGATAGATTTTGAAGACACCTGTAAAAATTAAAGGGGAGGGGGACGGGAGGGAGAGAAAGAAAGAACAGTTTATTAAATTGCATTGGCTTTTCATTAGAGGTAATCAAAAAAAATTGTAAAAAGTTCCTATCAGATTATTTTAATTCTTTCTTTGCATTCTAATTTCTATTCCTCGTGTCGTACACAAACATTAAACATACGTTTTAGGGAAGTGTACTTTGATAACATGCAGGATTTGTGATATTTCTAAATACCACCAAAATGACTATTGTTTCTTAAGACATTCAGTCATGTTGACTCATGCCTTGAATACTAAAGAGGCATGTCTACACAAGACATTTATTGCAGAGTTTACTAATTAGTTCCACAGTTAGCATCTTGGCTTCTACATGTGCGGCTCTATTAGGTAACAGAAAACTAATAAACTCTGCAGCAGAGTACTTGTACTTGTTCATGTAAGTACTATTGTGCTGTGGAGGTTTTTTTGCACCGCAATATATGTGTAGACACTGACCTGGCTGACTGGGGCACAAGGGTGCTTTGGTGAGGGGGCTGCCTGCTGGTTAGCTCCATAATGAAGCACCCACATGTCCCAGCTACCCGCTCTGCAGCATGTTAAGCCAGGTTGGATCAGCCCTGGCCTGGTGACCCTCTGGGCCTCCTGCCAGCTGGGGCTGCTCTAACCCACTCAGCAGGCAGTGGTCCCAGGCTTACAGGTAAACGCAGATCCCAGGAGCAATACATTTTTGCATGATACATGCCAGAGTTTATCACTTCACGTTAATATGCATGTATAGACACTCAAAAAGTCATGTTCTTAATCACATGTTGAGTACAGGTGCTTGTACATGTTCTTTTGATGATGTGTAGCTGCTGTAACAGGTATTGACACACAATACATGTTCTTAATCACATGCTCTTATCCACCAGACATTAAGCTTCACAAAACCTGAGACAGTGTTCCATGAAATTAGTTTTAGAAGTCAGTGTCATAGTCACGTCAGTTCTTGCCTTTTCTTCCTTATAGCTAATTGCAGCTCTTCAAAAAGAGCCGGAGAGGGATAACACAAAATACCTTGAGTTGGAATAGTGGTTGCAAAGATGGACTACCCAGCAGCATTGCACACTGGCACTGGTCTGGGCGTTCCCAACAATCCGCACTTCATCTGGCTACAGTTCAGACACTGAAGTTTTATGCAGGTAGACTTTTCCACAACAAATAAACAACTAGTTCTAGAAGAGATGGGGCATACAGCAATCACTGCAAAAATATATAGCAAAGCATCAGACATCACTATGTCTTCTATAGTTACCATAATGTTTCTAGCTAAAATACATATTTTCAAGCAGGGCTGCATGTACAAGTTCCATGAAAAATAAAGTACCTTCTGAGGAAAACTAATCTGTGAATATTGTTAAAATGAAGCTAATATTTGCATTACTTTGAAGATTATTCATAGATTCATGGATTCATAGATGTTAGGGTCGGAAGGGGCCTCAATAGATCATCGAGTCTGACCCCCTGCATAGGCAGGAAAGAGTGCTGGGTCTAGATGACCCCAGCTAGATGGATATCCAACCTCCTCTCGAAGACCCCCCCGGGTAGGGGAGAGCACCACCTCCCCTGGGAGCCCGTTCCAGACCTTGGCCACTCTAACTGTGAAGAAGCTCATTCAATATATTACCAATAAGGCAAATACTGAATGAGCAAAACCTGAGATGTCGTCAAAGTCTATTTTTTGAGGAGATAGCAAGTAAAAATATGACAAATGTCTTTTAAAATGTTTATGTAGTTTAGATATAAACCAACTTGGCTCAAATTTAGTCCCAGAGTAAAACTTGTAGTAATAGTATTACTCTACATGCTAAATATCACTTATTTTTAGGACAATAGTGAATCTGTTCTAGGTTTGTGCTTTACTTTTGATTATAGAGGATAAGTCCTTAAAAATTCTAACCTTGCAAAGAACTGAAGAGGTTAGCAGGAAACATTTGCGTCTGTACTGAAAATAGAAAATGCTACAGTCAGTGTGCATGCATATATAAAAAGCAAATGCTGCAATATGTGTGTGCATGTGTGTGTGTAAAAGTGAAAACTAGTTAGTGTATGTACATATGAAAAAGAATAAATGCTGCAGTTAATGTGTGCATATAAAAAGAAAACGCTGCAGTCTGTGTGTGCATGTGTTTCTTTAAAACAGAAAGTTTACTACAGTCAGTTTGTGTGTGAATATGCATGTTATATATAGGGGTATGGATACATATATAAACTTCCACCCTTCTATGGTTTGGAATCATTCAAATTCATGGGGCTATTCAAACATTAAAATAATCTCTAAGTGGAAATGAATTAAGCCTGCTGTGTTTAGTGTCAGAATCACCTCTCCTTACTCTCTGGCCCTTGTGAAGAGCAAAAGTGCAATGAGGCTGAAGTGACTCTTCTCATCTTACTACCATATATTATTATTGTCCTCCAAGCTCATCCAACTACCATATTTACTCAACTACAAGATGAGATTTTCCTCCAGACACCATGGCTAGGGTCAGAAGTTACGCATAAATCAGTTTAAGTGATCAGAAACTGGTTTATACCTATAACAGAACACCTGGCTGGGTGGCCAGGGCCTTGGCCCTTCCCAGGGGGCTGCAGCTCAGGCTGGGGTTGTGGGGGCTGTATGGCTCCCCATGCCCAATCTGGGCAGGAATGTCATGGAGCCCCAATCAGCTGGGAAGGGCCCTGCGGAGTCAGCCCATGGGGGCAGGGCCCTTCCCAGGCTGCTGCAGCTGCATGACAGCCCAGCCTGGCAGTACGGGCAGGGGCTGGCTGGAGAGTGGGTTTCCTGGGCCATCTTGGGTGTGCCAGCAGGTCCCAAGCCCAGCAGCTGCCACAGCACCCCTTGTCCTGTGCAACAGCTGGGGCTGCAGGCACACAACCAGCTGTGGGCTGGCTCGGGCTGGGGGGCATTATTCTGCCCTCCTCACTTCCAGTTGCTACTGCCACGGCTGTGCTGCACCATGTCACTCTTGGGGGGAGGGGCAGAAAGGGGATTGGGGGAGGAGCAGGAAGCTTCAGCCCTGCATCTTCTGCCCAGCACGTGGAGCTCTGACTCCGGCTCTTGGTTGCCTTGGAAGGCAGAAGTTGCCTGGGTGGAAGGTATCTGGGAGCTGCAGCCAGAGCTCTATGTGTAGGGCAGAAGCTGCCAGGGTGAACCTCCTCCCACCCACTCCTGTCCCCACCAGGGGTGGTGTAGCATCAATAGGAGTAGGAGAGGGAGGAGCTGCTGGAGGTGAGGGGAAGCTGGCTTGGCCTGGCAGGGCTGTTTTTTTCCCACTACATTCAGCTGCAGCATCTGCCCCTGCTGCATCATGCCGCACTGCTTGGGGCAGGGGGAGCTTTCTTCAGCCTAGCAGCTGCAGCTCAGCTTCTGGATGCTTTCCTTGCGCTTCACCTGCAAGGGCTACTGAATGCATGAGGTGGGTGGAGTGGGTTGAAAGCAGCCGGAGCTGGAGCCAGAGCTCCCCAAGCTGAGCTGAAGCTGCTGGGTTGAAGAAAGCTCCCTCAGCCCTGAGTGATGTGATGCAGCAGGAGCAGGAGCCACAGCTGAACGTGATGGGAGAACAACAGCTCTGTCCAGCCTGGCAGCTTGTATTCTGTGTGTGGAGCTCCAGCTGCAGTTCCAGATGCCTTCCACCCAGATGTCTTCTGCCTTCCACAGAATCTGAGAGCTGGAGCCAGAGCTGCACATGCTGGGCAGAAGCTGTGGGGCTGAAACTCCCCCCACCCAACTCAGAGCAGTATGGCACATCCGTGGCAGCTGGAGGTGAGGGGGCTGAACACGCCCCTGCCCCTCCTGGCGCTGGCCAGCCTGAAGTTGATTATGCATCTGCAGCCCCAGGACAGAGGGTGTGGCTGCCAGGTTCAACGGCCCACTAGTACCTCTGAGCTTGCCCAGGAAGTCTGCTCCCCAGCCAGCCTCTACCCATGCTGTTGGGCTTGGCTGTCACGCAGCTGCAGTGGGCTGGGAATGGCTCTGCCCCCATGGGCTGGTCCTGTGGGACCCTTCCCAGCCAGCTGGGGCTCCACGGTAGTCCTGCCCAGCTTGGGAGCAGGGAACAATCTGGCCCCAACCCAGGTTGTCCTTCTGCATCCGCCCTCAGCAGCATCTGCAAGCTGGCTCAACTCAGCCCTGCAGCCCCAGCCCTGGGTGGATAGCAGGGCCATGCCAGCTGGCTCTGGCCAGGCCCCCTGCCACCCAAGCAAGAGAAGAGGGAAAAGCTGGGCAGACCCTGACTCAGATGGGGTCCCATGCCCAACTAGAGACAGGGGAGTTTAATCCTCACCCCTGGACCCCTTTGCCTAAGGCACTGCCCTAGCAGGTGTCTGGCCTTAGGGACCCCCTGGCAAGGGCTGTTTCCCCCCTCCTCCTCTAGGTACACCCCAGCTAGGGTCCCTGCAGGCCAGGGTGGGGGTTTAAAACCCCTCCACGATCATACTTCGCCCCTGCAGAGGCCTGGTCACACCCCCATCAACTTCCCTCCAGCCTTGTGGCTGCTGCAAAGGGAAGGGAGGGCTGCTCTGGCATCTCTCACCTTTTAGCCTGAGCCACTACAAGTATGTGACTTTCCCTGACCCTAACTTAAACCCTGGTCTAGTTGTTTGGCCAAGTGGGGCATATGTTTACCCTAGGGCCATAGAATTGCAAGATCAAGCCTGGGTGTGTGCCCAGGCTCCTGGCTAGACCCCTGTGTCCAGGATTATATTTTCTGAGGGAAGTGGTGCTGGATCTTACTTTGGGGGTCTTTAAGAGGGGGCTTGATAATTACCTAGCTGGGGTCATAGGAACTCAAACCTACCAGGGGTCATATTTATTCCAGCCCAGGGCAGGGGGTTGGACTTGATGATCTACTTAGGTCTCTTCTGACCCTACTTCTATGAATCTATGTGCCTGCATTTCCAGAATTAAACATTAATGTCCGTGCACTTGCAATTCAGTTCAGTCTTTGCAGGTTAGACTAACCTGCAAAGACTGAATCAATTCAGGGTCTGGCTTTTTCAATGTCTGTCCCTAGCCCATGGTCGGCAGGGGGGAAACCTTGTCTTCTAGCTTCCTGTGCTGACTGGGGAGGCAGAGGCTCAGTTTTGGCTTCAGCCTTGGGCCTGGGGTTAAAGCCAGAGCTGAGCTGTAGGGCTGTGCGAAATTTCACCACCAGTTTTGTTTAGACCTGTTTCAAGGACCTTAATAAGGATGTGGTAAGGCTTGAGAGAGTCCAGAGAAGAGCAAACCATATGATCAGAGACTTGCAAGGCAAGCCATACAAGGAAAGGCTGAGGGACCTGGGACTCTTCAGCGTGAAAAAGGGAAGGCTGAGAGGGGACTTGGTAGCAGCTTACCACTACATTAGAAGCATATATCTAGGGCTTGGGGAAAAATTGTTCACCAGGGCACCCTTGGAGAAAACTAGGAGTAATGGTTGCAGCTTGGACACCCTAGTTGTGAAGTAGTTTTTCTAAATGTTGAGCCTGAACGGAGCCTGAAATGATCTTCCAGGAGTTTATGACCATTACTCCTAGTTTTCCCCAAGGGTGCCCTGGTGAACAGTTCACTGAGCCCTAGATGTACACTTCTGATGCAGCGGTAAGTCTGCTACCAAGTCTCCTCTCACCCTTCTCTTTTTCAGGCTGAAAAGTCCCAGGTCCCTCAGCCTTTCCCCAAATGGCTTGCTGTGCAAGTCTCTGATCATATGAGAGGCCCTTCTCTTGACTCTCTCAAGCTTTACCATGTTCTTGTTAAGGTGTGGAGCCCGGAACTGGATGCAGTACTCCTGCGGTCTCACCAGTGCTGAGTAGAGCAGAATAGAGCAGGACAATCACTTCTTTGCGATGGTTTTGCTGGAGATGCATCAACTGATGCATGCCAGCATATTGTTGTTCTGCTGGCTCCAGAATTGCAGTGCTGGCTCATGTTCATACTGTGGTCAATAATTACCCCCAGGTCTTGGTGACAAGTGATGGGGGATTTTCAGTCCTGCTGCCTAATGAGAGGCAGCAATTGCACAAGCACTCATGACGTGAGTTTTGCCTGTCAGCAGCAGCTAGGGGTGCAGGGCCCCAGAACCCCCCTGCACCTATCTCCTTAACAGTTGGCAGGCTTTGTGGCTGCAGCAGGGCCTAGCAGCTAGGCCTGCAGTTGTTGTTCCCCTGCCCCAAGCCAGCAACGGTTGCACAAGTACCCATGACATGAGTTTTGCCTGCCTGTGGCCAGAGGTGCAGTGCCCCAAAACCCAGAACCCCTGCACCCATCTTGTTGACAGCTAGCAGGCTTTGTGGCCTCAGCAGGGGCTAGCAGGCCTGCAGCTTTCACCCTGCTGCACCTTAACACACACAGTGTCACCCATGTCACAAGTTTGCTTGTCTGAAGCTTGAGGTGCAGTTTCCCCCAAACCCCTACACCTATCTCCTTGAAACTTATCAGATTTTGTGGCCTCAGCAGGAGCTAGCCTGTCTGCAGTTTTGACCCCACTGTGTCCTAACACATACATCTGACACAAGTTTTGCTTTCAGGATTTTGGGGTGCAGTTTCACCAAACTCCCTGCACCTATCATCTTGAAACTTGGCACACATCAATGCCCTCAGAAGGGGCTACTATTCCTGCAAGTGTCATCCAAATCTGTCCAGAAATGACAGTTATAGCCTGTTTTGACCTTCTCCATTATATCCTATGGGCAAAACATTGAAACAGGGTCAAAGTGGCTAGACGTTGCAATGGAACAAAACAGAACAGTCGTTTTGACTCGAAACAAAAGTCAAAATGAACCACTGTTCTGTCGAAACATCGGTCAAAATGGAACGCTTCTGTTTTGCACAGCCCTGAGTTGCTGCCTGCTCTGGGCTGAGGTGGCTTGTGCAGTGTGAGGGGCATGAGGTGAAGAGGGAAGGGGGAGTATGTAGGGGAGATCCAGGATCTCACTGATTTCCTCCAAGAGAAAACAACCAAACTACTACATTCATTTTCCTTCCATGTCTGCTTGTTTTCCTTCTTCTCTTCATCTCCAGTAACCTTTATCTTCTCTCTGGTTACAGACATAAGTTTGTCTTCTCCTTTCCTCCTGTTAGGCCTCTATCACATGCCTGAGTGACCCTCCCATCATCCACCACACACACCAAAGTCCCTGTTGATTTCTTGGGTTAATTTCAGAACTTGTACTCAATCCTTATCTTAAATGTACACAGCTCTTCATAGCCTGTTTCCTGCATAGTTTCATAGTAGCTAGGGGCAGGAGGGACCTGAACAGGTCATCTAGCCTGACTGCCTGCCACAGGTAGGAATGAATGCTGGGTTCACAAGACCCCAGGCAGGTGATTGTCTAACCTCCTCTTGAATTTTCTCAAGGTAGGGGCAAGGACCACTTCCCTGGGAAGTTGGTTCCAGATTTTGGCCACCCTAACTGTAAAATATTGCCTTCTGATCTCTAACCTAAACCTATT
>JAGPOW010000304.1:57802120-57839103 GCA_030014935.1 Caiman crocodilus | reverse complement strand
TTTTTTTTTTTTGTAGTCATCAGTCATTTTCATTGAGTTTAAAAGAAAAACTTACTGGCTGATGATTTGTTGGCGCTAGAGTTCTAGGCAGATACTGGAAGGAATATTTCTGAGATTTGTTTGGCGTAAAATAATCTAGACTGGTGCAAAGCAGCTCTATCTAACAAAACCACGCTCATGGTTTTTTACTCTAGCTTTTGTGTCATTCCTGTGCATTTGCTGAGCATATGGTTTTTTCTTCTTTATTGCTATAAAAATGCCACCTGCTGTAAGAATGAGGCTTCAGTCCTTCTGTAGGTAGGCTTCAGTAATAGAGCCTTGCTGGTGAAATCTATAAATTCACTGGAGTGTGTGAGAACCTTGCTTCAAGGTTACTGTAAGTTTGCTTCTATTCCTGCCTCTTTTCCCAGAGGATAGTTAGAGTAACGATTCTCTTTACCCCCTGGGCTGGCCAGGTTCTCTGATTTGTAGATAGCACAGTGATGACAGATTAGGACTCTGGGCCGCAGCCATCCCTGGGCTATGTCTTTCTGTTGCTAGTGCATTGCATTGCTTAAAGCTGGTTGTGACTGTCTGACCATTGTTGCTTTTCCAATTAAACTTTTGGGATGTATCGCACTCTTCATGTTGTTATGTGTACTTACTTGCTTCTGGCCTTGTTATTTTATAGCAACATTGGGAACTCATGGAAACAACAGAAAATGAAATGGAAAAGGGCTGCAAATAAGTGTTTGGGCTAGTTAGGCCTAGACCACCCTAGTTAAGCCTCTTAATCCTAATATGGGATGTTGAGGCTTTCTTTGTACTTGAAGGTAGTACAAAAGGTATTTGATAAAATATTTCTGATACATTTCACATCAGGTATTAGGGCAGTTGTGTACTTACGCACAAATGATGCATTTTCTACTGATCCATCATTTTAGCCCATATTAAGTGTGTGCAGATTGTAGAAAAGGTACTGTTTAAATTTAATTGAGTTGTTTACTCTAAAGATGTTAGCCATAATTTAGGGTTAGTTCAGTGGAAAGTCTAATTGTAATGGATGCATAATGCAAAGAGGACAGTTTTGGGCAGGATCCTGCAGTGACTAGAAGGTCAAATAAAAAATACAGTCTCACTAAATTTCTGTATGCCACGTGAGATTACAATATTATTCCTGAAATGTATAATAAGGTTTACAATGGAATTGTTGACTCCATTTTATCAATAACATGACTATGTTCCTTTGCAAATATACTAAGCCAGATAAATTGATGGATGTTTTCTAAATGTCCAAGATGGATAGTGTTGTCTAATTTGTTGATGGGAAGACCTAACAGTTCAGCACCTTAGCTTTATTTATCACATTTTTTGCAGTTCTGAAGGTCCTTTTCTGGAGAGAAAATTGGAAGGATGATCTATCAGTATAAAAACCTATTCAGGATAGCCCTAAGTCATGTGACTGATTCCATTTAAGTTAATTTGCTTATAGAAGTCCTTTAAAATGAAGATGGGAGAAATAATTTGTCTCCAGTTTAAATAAATTGAAGAACATTAATATTTTGTACAAAGAACTTCAGGAGAAAAGTAAACTGTTTGTTTTCTTCCAAGAACCAAATCTGAACTAGCTTCATAGTATCTCTTTATTTCTTGAGACAGAAGGTGGGGCAGGATGGCATGTTAGGGACTAACTTTTTCAGATACCATCAGTTCTGTCAGGCCAAATATTGTGATTTCAAAATAAGATGTCTTTTCTCCAAGGCCCATTCTGCCTCCACTAAGTCCACAGAGGGATGAATCCCATTGTCTAACATTTATGAAGCAGGCTCTTGGACTTCATAGAACATTCCGAAATTCTTGTGCTGTACAACAGAGATTAAAAGCTTTCTGCCAGCTACCTGTTCTTTCAGCTGCCCTTTCTTCTAATTAAACTTTTCTTTAGCTTTCGTAGATCTCTCTAAAGGTCACAGATGAAGCAAGCTAGAGAAGAGGATTACTCTTTGTTGCCAGGATATTTTTTTCACTTCATGAAAGAACCTCTCTGGAGGCATCCTTCTTTTCTTCCTTTGAAAAAAATCATTTGCTTTTTCTCATTTCCCTTACCTTTTCAAACAGTCTGTAATAGGACAATGGCAGTTTGTGCTAGAAGAGATGTGATATTACTGTGGGTAGGTGGGCCATAAGAGGGGAAGTAAATCTTCCCAGTTAATGAGAGACAAAGGTCATTGAGGGGGCCTCAACCATGAATGTCTGAAACTGTAAATATGCCAATATAAAAAGAATGCAAAATATATATGAATGACCCCACTACCAGAAATGGATTACTACTTTCTGTGAACAATTTTCTTATTAGCTCTGCAATTTTATTGCTGCATTTGTGACAGTAAAACTCTATGAATATAAGTCTCAGCAGTACTGTTTATTGTTTGTTGTCTTATCTGTTTATTAGTGTGCCCTTGCAAGAAAACATGAAAAAGGTAGTGCACAGAAAAGCAGTTTGAAGACTGAGAGTTCTATTTTGTCTATACCTCCTAGTAGACTTCTTCAGGCAAAGCCTGAAAAGAATAAAGCATGCAAGTGCAAGAGGAGGTGTAAATACCTAGTTAACTTGTCTGAAGTGTCTGATAAAAATTGAATGACTTTTACAAATGGTTAGTTTCTAATGAATAATTAATGATTAGTTGGAAGAGGAATGAGCTTATCTATACAATGTGGAACCCTGAAAGGAAGAAGTATAATGAAAGGTGGTTTAATTATTGTCAGTGAGACAGCAAACTAGATTGACAGTTTCACCAATAGTGATTGTTTGATTTCTCACTCTTTGTATTCTTTGTTATCCATTAGATAGCTGAAAATGCAGATAACATAATTTATGATTCAGGGGAAAAAATCAAACAATAAAATAATGCACCATTTCCACCTTTTATATCTCAACATTGTATGATAAGAGTTTTGTTGTCTGCCAGCCTATTAGGAACAGCTCCTCTGTGTTCTAGCTTACAGAACCATTGCCATGTTGTTATTGTTTAAAAAAAAAAAATGAACGGCTTGGGTAGAGCTGGATAGAAACAAAGAGCCTATTCTAGGCATGGAGAGAGCACAATAATAAGGTTTAAAAAAAGAGATGGAGAATTGGGAAGTAAAGGATTGAGTAGAAAGAATCTGGAGGGGAAGATTCTAATTTTAATTTATTTTGCCAGATTCAGAGGTTGCATTTGAATCAAGATCCCTCACCTCTTAGGCAAGTGTCCTAGTCATCAGACTGTAGGGCAGCAGGGGCCAACCTTCTTTGGCAAACGTGCCACAAATTATCCTTGCACCTTCCCCAAGTGCCATTCTGATTTAGCCTGCCCCATCTCCTCTACTCCTCTACTTGCTGACCTGCGTTCTCTGCTTGATCTCCTGCTTTGCTTTCTGCTTCCTGCCCTAACTTTTGCTTCCTTTCCTGCACCTGATCTACTGTGTGCCACACAGAGGCAGCCTGTGCCTCTTGTGGCATTCATGTCACAGGTTGGTCATCCCTGCTATAGGGTATTCTTCTGTGGGTCTCCATCCCTACTGTTGGAGCTGTTCCACTTTTATAAAAATAATAATCATTAAACAGGTAGACTTGTAGCAGAAAATTATACAGTCTGTTTCTGAGCATGGATTTCCAGTACACCTCAGAATAAATTTTCACTTCCATAGAGATACTGCAGCTTTCACAAGAAGCAGATATAATTCTGCACATACTTTGCCAAGTCTCTCCAGAACACTTTATTCATAATTTGTTTTGGAACATATCTAATTCAAACATACAACATCTAGTTATAAGAAATATTTTAAAACTGATCTTGGACAAATATATTCAATGCATAGCAACAATCACTAATTTAATTGAAGTGCTGCAACCCTTGTGCCAGTACACTCATATTGCAAGGATTTCTGAAACCTGTTGTTTCTAATAAGATTAAGCCTCATGTTTTATATTTACACTTATGTTTTTTGTCTAATATTTCACATGAAAAGCACATTCTGCTTTCATAAATTACATGTCATTATGGAAATAACATAGCTGTCAAGTATTGTGCAGCTCCATGTGACAATTTATACAGATTATTTAATGAGTTTACATATTTGATTATGATTTTCGTATAACAGTACATTTTGATATAATAAAATCCTTCATGTTTGATTTTGTGTTAGTGAAAGGTATTAGATTGACAAGCCTAGAAATACAAGTTTTCTTCATCTGCAGAAAAGCATCTACATAAACTTCCCTCAAATCCTGCCTGGCCATTATGTCAACCCTGGTCAGGAGCATGGAAGATATTTTCTTTGGGAGTACCAGAACTAGTTAACTGTCCCTGACCTATGTAATTCTTAGGCTTTCTTCTGAGTTTTTCCAACTAGTGCAAAGTATGGGGGTAAGTTGTGATGGAAAGAATACTCAGCAAATGCCTCTTGCAGTTGAGAGGCCCCTGACCATCCATTACTTGGGTACAGCTTTAAATCCTTACTGAGCTAGGCTGGATTCAGAGCGTGCGTGCGTGCGTGCGTGCAGCTTCTGTGTCTTTAATTGCATAATTATATCCTACTCATTCTCCATGTGGCTTGTCAGAATCTTCAAAGCCAGGGCCTAGACTTCTTGCCACTTACTTAAAGGAGGAACACAATTGACCTATTCTTGGTATGGAGGGTTTGCAGCCCTATTTCATGTGATTGATTATTTCCTGGCAGGTGAAATGTTGGATTCAGTATTTATGGTTCTTTTCAAATCTGTGGAAGGGGAATATCTTCTAGTGCTTACAGACAACATAGCTATAGATTTAGCCTGCATTCCTGAAAGCCAGTGACATTAAGGCAAAGAGACTTGGGCCTGCATAGTTAAATTCTAAGCTGTGCACTTCTAATGGTGGGGCTTCTAGTCTTCTCAATAATAGGGTTGTGAATTGTGAAGATATTAATAATATATAGAAATTAACAGTGCTTGGAAAAGGTGGAAGTAGGGCACACAGTTTCCTGGCCTGAGAGTTGTACATCTCTCCCAATCCTAAAGAGTGCTTTTTGAGATAAAGTATCATCATATGGAATAATTAAGAAATTCTACCGGAGTGGCAAAACATTACCACTCATTGTATATTATGTAGGATGTGTGATAAGCATAAATGTTGATATAATTTCAGTAGTAGATTTTATGCAGCAATGTGTGAATCTTTCAGGCTTGTTGCATTACTGATTTCTGTAAGTGTTTCCAAGATCAGATGTGTTAAAACCATACTTACCAAGTGGGTTGAATATATGGAAGTTGAGGGGGAAAGAAATAGAATCACGGTTGTATAGATTAACAGCATACACAATTGTGTTGTAATCCTGTGTTGAGCTGTCTGCAGACATCTTGTGTGGAACACGTAATCATCATTTGGCAATTCTCCATAGGCAATGCAGGAGAGTTGATCTGAATAGGCTAAAATGCTAGACCAGGGTCAACCACACTTTGTAAAGTTCTGCTTCTACATGTTGACTTCGTATGTTCCTTTTTTTGGTTCAAAGGATATTGTAACATTTGACCAGAAACACATACCAAGTCTGTGCCACCAGAACAATTTTTACTGCAGCATAAAGTGATAGCAAATAGATGTCCATGCCCTTTGGTGTACCACAGATGCCTTTTTGTGGTCACAACAGAAGGTAATAATAATTTGTGTCATTTTTTGAGGAGGATGTCTGTCTGCTTTATGCTGGGAGAGTGCAGGCAGCCTGGATCTGCTTGTGTTCTCCAGCTGCACTGGGCAGGCACTCCTGGGGCTTGAAGGGCCTGGTTTTGCATGCCTTGAGAATTATCATAAAGGATTGGGCCCCTCAAACCCTGGGATTGCCTGCCTGGATTTCCCCATCTGTAGTTATATGTCCCAGAGATTCCTAGAAGCTCAACTCTGTAAATGGGAATGTGTTGCCCATTGTCCTGAATGTTCAACACGTGGGACAACAGGCAATGTGTGTTTTGTCCAATGAAGTGGATCAGCTATGCTGGGAAGCATTCAAGCACAACTGATTTGCTTCATTTGGCAGCATCTGCTTATACCCTTTGATTTATAATTATTTCTCTGTGCTAAAATCAGTCTCTATATCTATTAAGGCTGTGCAAAATCTTGCCGAGTGTTTCATTTCGAAGCTGCTTTGACACGTTTTGAGCTTGAACCAGTGAAATTGAAACAAAACAAAACAAAAAGCATCAAAACAGCTTTGAAACAAAATGAGGGCACTCAAAATGTTTTGAAATGTTTTGAGTTACAAAGCAGCCCAGTAGTTGGAGGCAGGGGAGAGCCAGGTCTGCACTGTGAGCGGCTCCGCAGCCCCATGTAGTTCAGCCCAGCAGGAGGTGGGTAGAGTGTTGGCACTGTCCTCTGTGGGGCTGGCAGAGCCAATTGGAACGTAGCCTGGTGGCAGGTAGCGGGCAGAGCTGGTGCTGCGCTCCGATTGGCTCTGCCAGCCCCACGGAGCACAGGCCAGCTGTGAGAGGTGAGCAGAGCTGGTGCTGCGCTCTGCCTCCCACTGCCAGGCTGAGCTCCATTGGGCTGGTGGAGCCAATTGGAGTGCAGCCTGGCAGCAGGAGATGGGCAGAGCCAGGACTATGCTTCACCTACTGTTGCCAGGCTGAGCTCCATAGAGCCTGTACTGGGCATGGATTGCACCCAGCATTGGCCCCAGGTGGCAGCAGCAGCCTCCTGTGATCTGGCATAGATCCAGGGACCCACATCCTCAGGAGGAGTTTGGCACAGCCCTGCAGCCCTCCCAAGGGTATGGACCCCTGCATCTGCTCCTGGGTGACAGGAGGCTGCCACTGCTGCCTGGGGCCAGTGGCAGCATCTGTCTTTCCTGGTGCTGCGTATGGGCTGTGCCCAGTCCTGGTCCCAGGCAGCAGCGGCAGCCTCCTGTCATCTGGTGCAGAGCAAGGGCTCACACCTCTGGGAGGAGTCTGGCACAGCCATGCAGCCCTCCTGGGGATGCAGGCCTCTGAAACTGCGCCCAGATGACAGGAGGCTGCTGCTGCCAGCGAATTTTGCTTTTAAGACTTTGAAGTGCAGTTTCTGAAAAACCTCTGCACCTATCTCCTTGAAACTTGGCAGGCTTCATGTCCCCAGAAGGGACTGCCTTCCCAGCAATTTGCATCTGGATCAGGCAACAAATGACAATGTTTTAGGCATTTTCATGATTTCCCATTATAGCCTATGGGCGAAACGTCAAAACAGTTTTGACGAAATTAAATGGGATAGTGCTTTGAAATGAAATGAAGCAACGAAATGAAACACTGTCCCTTTAAAATGGCGATATGGATGTTGAAACGAAACGATGGTGTTTTGCACAGGACTAATACCTATGTGTCTTGCCTCTCTGAAATACTAAATGTAGTAGTGACTAAGCAACTAAGAAAATAAAGCTTTCTCTCTATTTCTATGTTCCTAGGGCATTTTTTTTGTCATTATTTGTTTTTGTGGGTGTAATTTTTGTGACTAATGTTGTCTTGTGAGAATATAATTTTAAATGTGTAAACTAATGGCTTCTTAAACATTTATAGATGTTTTGCTAAGTACCAATACAAAACATATTCCATCTTAGAAAAAAAATGCTTTAGAAACTATATTACAAAATATTTTAGCCAGAGAAGGACTTGTGAACCTAGTTTTCTTTAACGTTTCAGAAATCTGTACCAAAATTGATAAAACTGTGGGTCTTTTTTGCAGTTGTGTTCTACCTTAGCATGATGCTTGCCTTCTATTTTTGTGCAGTTTAACTGAGAGTTCACTTTTAGTTCACTTTGTCATTTTACACTGCTAAAATCATTGTTCATTTGTTCACAAAACTGTTTTTAGTGATTTCTTGGCACAAAACTGTGTGTTTGTGTTCTTTAACAATCATTAGGCTTTCCCAGAAGGAAATGATATGCATATAATCTAATGTTTGATTATACACAATTTGATAACATCAGTAAATAATCAATGGCTAAAAACGCTATTCTTATTCTAGAAAACCAAACTTTGAGCGTAGTGAGCAAATTAATGTGCCCGTTTGCTATTGTTAGGTTAAAAATTTATAAACTTTTCAATAGCTTACAGTGCAGAAAGGCAGAATGTATATCCAGGAGACATAAGTAGGTTAATGCAAAAGATGAGAATAAAGCTTTGTTCTATATAATATTTTTATTTTATCTTTAGGAGTTACAAGCATATCTTGTATAGTGCCTGAATCTTTGTGATGGCAAAATTGTCAAAGTACTCTCTTGTATTTTTTTGGTTAAAAAAATATGCTTAATGAACACTGTTGCTGAAATCAAAAAAAGAGGCTGTATTTTACTCATATTGAGTAGATTGATTCCTGGTTCACTCCCATTGATCTCAGTGTAATTAAAATGGGGATAAATTTGACCCATTAATTGAAACCTCTCCAAAGAGCAGTTTACATTGCTGTGATATTAATGTGACACTTTCTACTTATGCTTGGAGCAGCCACTCAGTTTAGAAAAAACAGCCTCCCTCCGTATCTTCCCACATAAAAGCTTGTGAAAACCCACTTCATTCCATGAAATAGTACACAAAGAGCACAAACGACTTTGTTACTTCTACCACCGTAGTGCCTGAGAATTCCAGCCATGGACCAGGACCCAGTGGTGATACATACTGTATAAACAAAAAATGAAAAGATGTCCCCTTTCCTAAGGAATTTACAATTAAGTATAAGAAGTGAGACAGATGGGTACAGACAGACAAATGGGGGAGAATGAGTAAAGAATGAGAAAACAATGTGCTTTTTACATTTGCTATTATCTCGTGGAGACAATAGTTTGTTATACCTGGTATTATCTTAGATTTTAAAATTTAGTTGATAAAGTGTTTGTTCTTTAGCAGATAATAGATATTATGTAATATCATCTTATAAGTAAATAAGTACACAGTATATAGCATAGTGCCTTGTAAAGGTTTTCAGGCCTTAATTCTTTAGTATATGAGGAATGGGATTATACCATTGGTAAATCGTGACCTGCTAAGTGTTTTCTAACAAGGAAAAAAGGATCAAATCAATCTGTAAGGTTCTGAAGGGCATAATATTCAAAGAACAATACTATATTTACTCAAATATAAGATGAGGCTTCCTCCTCAATCAGTATGTAGGAAAACCTCTGCCCTGTCTTTCATTCACATACAAGGAAACTGAATTTAAGACTTTGTCTGTCATTAAACTGCTGCCAAAAGCAGCATGTGTTCAGTAATGGAAACCAACTACAGAGTTGATTAAATGTAGTCAATACTGAGCATGACTACAAAACATAAAGCCCATAGTGCTAACTCTATTTAAGTCATGGTGAGCCTCTGCACCGAATACATTTCAGCTTCCTTTTCAGTCCCACAGCTGAGCTGTGGCTTTCTTCCCCATTTCCAGTGATTCCTGTTTCTTCACCAGCCTTAAATGTCTGGCAGACATCATTGAATGGGCCCCTAACTGGAATCACCAGAATCCCTCTGTTACCTTCTCTCTCAGACTGTTGCATATAATTAGTGTAGCCCTGTCCTCCATGAGGTGAAGCTGGGCCAGGTTGCCCAGTTGCTCATCTGCATATATATTTTTAGAGATCCCAGGAATTGTGACAAGAACACCTGGTTTTAGACATGAGTGGAGGCTAATTAGCACACTAATCCTTTGTGCAGGGAAGGAAGGTATCAGGAGCATAGACATACAGTGAGCTGTGCTGAGCTATGGGGGCACTATGTTTAATCTGCTGGCACCTAGCATGATGAACTGTGTGGTAAATCATGAACCTTTTGGCTTTGGAATAATATTGTGCCTAGATTGTACTATATGTATGTAGGTACAAAAGTTATGCTTAAAAGTGTGTTTATGGAGTACCTGTGCTAAAACTTTCAAAAAAGGTAAAATTCATCAATTTTGATGAACTGAGTTAGTATAGGCATGTTTATTTCAAAATCAGTGCTTCCAAATTGGCCCCTCACTACCATGTGCTTAGGGAGGGCAGGGTCTCATACAAAAGCGGGGAAGGATCTGTAGGAATAAGAAGTTGGAAGGGCAAGGAGCCACCTGACCCATCCCAAATTTACCCTTCTAGCTGTAGCAATGGGAAGGGGACAAATTCAAGGCAAATCTCCAATAATTAGATTCTATACCTAGAAAATTACCACAAAATTATAAATTTTCCATATATAGAATTGGAGGGGGTCATCTGATCTTCAGGGTTGCCTTATATTTAAGTAAATGTAGTATATAAAGTTGTCGTGGTAAGGGGCAAAATAACAGAACTGGTTGCAAGGAGTTTTAAAATGTGTAATGCAAAGGAATTTATCCAAAATTGAGGAAGTGGGAGGTGGACAAATTTAGAAACAGAAAGGCACAAAATGAGGTAGATGTAGTACAATGGCTGGGAAAAAGTATGAAGTAAATGTGTTTCATTGTAAAAAGAAAGACAAGGACAATGTATGTCAGTTACGTACCTGCAAGGGAAAGCAAAAATGCCCAGAGAAAGACAAGATAGAAATTTAATTATGCTATAGTGGCTGGGAGGACTAGCAGATGCATGACTATTTAGAGATACCAGGAAAATGCTACATCCTTTTTTCAAAAAAAGAGAATCTCATTGTAATGGGGACAACAAAAACTTCTACAGATTATCAGATTCAAACATTAAGAAAAACCTGCAAATAATGCCCCCCCACTCCCATTAAGATCTCCATTTTGTTGTATTAAAAAGACTATGACCATAATAGTATTTAAGTGTCACAGAGTCATAGAAAAACAGTGCTGGAAGGGACCTCCATAGGTTTCTAGTCCAACCCCATATCTGAGGCAGGATCATTCTTATCAAAAATACCCTATACAAATCCACAGTCTTAACCCAGGGGTTGGCAGTATTTTTGGGCAGAGAGCCAAAAACACCTGCAGTGTTGACTTGTAAGATGTTGGCATGCCAGGGGTGGACAGTTGGGAGCCACAAGGGGCTTGATCCTTGTTGTGGCAGTGCAGCCCTGGCCTTTTCCCTGCCATCAACCTGGAGAAATGCATGCTCCTGCCACTGGCAGCGAGTTGGTTCAGGGCTCTGCAGACCCTAGTGCAGCTGCTTGCAGCTTCCCTGCCAGCAGCTGTGAGCAGTTCAGGCTCCATGTTGGGTGAAAGGGGCCTGCCCAGAGCCTGGGCCATCTGTGGCAGGCAGCTGGGAGGCTACAAGTGACTGTACTGGGGTCAGCTTGTTGCTGGCAGTGGGTGCACGTGTGCCTTGGGGTAGATAGCAGGGCAGCCACGAGGGGCCCGATCCTCGCTGTTACAGCATAGCCCGGGCCTTGTGTCGAGCAAAATACTTTTTGTGTGCTGTGCTCTGGCACATGTACTGGGGGTTGCCAACCCCTGGTCGAACCTCTTAGCAAAATTATACAGTCAATCCTGACACAGCACAAGGCATGATACCATAACCTGGCCCAGATAAAGGAGGGGGACCACAGATGTCAATGTCCTGTAGCTGTAAAGGTTGTTAATATATGCTCAGGAGATCCCTGGAAGAGGGCTACCCCTCTGCTGCAGAAGAAGGCAACGTGTTCCTTCCCCCCCCCCGTCCCAAATCCATGCCAATCTGACCATGAGGTAAAATTCATTCCTGACCCCAAATAGACAGTTGGTCTAACCCTGAAAGGAGGCACAAGACGTTCTAGCCAGGAACCTCTGTATTTCAGAGGTTTATTGACACACCCTAGTCAAACTTCCTGGCCCTGGCTGCAGGAACACCCAGTTTCTTCGAGAAAGGCTTAAAAAACCCCTGACATGTATGTGCTTGCATAGTGTGCCAGAAGTAAGTTCTCATCCCTATTGTGAGTAGTTGGGTAATTCAGACATATGGAATACTCTTGCACTTTTTCCAATCTTGTGGGTTAGCCAAAACCTGTATTGCTTTAGTCCATGGAAAAGGAGAGGATGTGAGGTTCCAGGGAAGTGGCCATTTGAAAATCAAATAAATCAGCATGAATTTGGCAGTAAGAAATAGTTGAACTGAAAGCTTATGCTGGTCTTGTTTTCCTCTCGGCTGCCTTGCCATTGCCAACTCTGCAAAAGCTATCTGTGGAGGAAATTATACTAACCGTGATTTTACCACAAAAGGACCACCACTTTCTTCCTGCATTTATACAGATCTGAAAAACGTTTGTTGAGGTTGTATATGGGAAATAAGTATTTTTTAAAAGAATGATGGGAAGTGAGAGATCTCTGCGCCAGGGGCCCCTGAAGTGTTGCAAGCTGTCATACTGTCAATGAGCTTCAGATACCCTGTCTTATTTTCATTCCCATGTTGTTAAGAGGACTTTGCTCACCTAATGGATTCCCATCCCATCACATCTTTTAGAGAGACAAGATATTATGTTTGTTTCTTCATTGGCAATAACCACTGATGAGTATTGCTTTGGAGAAGTGCATAATTCATGTAACTCAGTGGTTTTAGTTTTGAGGCATACCTCACTGGACTCGAGGCATGGCTCCATAACCTTTGTGAATAGTCACATGATTCCAAAAACTAATTTATATATTGCAGTGCTTATCTCCTTGCAGAGAGGCTGGACATTAATGGTGGGGGATCAGCCAGGTAGGGACAGACTGAGCCTGTAATCTTTAAGGATGTGCAAAATGGCACCATTCTGTTTCACCTTGAGTTTTGCTGGAACAGCGTTCTGTTTCAAATTTTATTTTGATTTGAAACAGCTGTTCATTTTTGCTTCAGCAAAATAGTGAGGCTGGTTTGATGCTATTTCGACATTTCAGTAGATCAGGCTGAGGCAGGGAGTTTGCCTAGCTGGGTGGATTCCTTGCCCCTAGCTCGGTCACAGCACTGGAGAGGGGAACTGAGCCCAGGCTCAGTCACCTTCCCCTGTGCTTTTATCGTCTTTCTCTGGCCTGGTGGCAGGAGATAGGGAAAGCCAGGGCTGCGCTCCTGGGTGCTGCTGGGAGTGCAACCCTGGTTCTTCTCTGCCTCTCACCCACCCTACTGTTGGCTGCTTTGAAACTTGAAATGTTTTGAAACTTTTGAAACGTTTCAACTAACCTCGTTTTGTTTCAAGGCTGTTTCGAAGCCCTTCATTTTGATTCAATTTCACTGTTTTGAGCTTGAAATGAGTCAAAACAGTGTCAAATCAAAACAGTCGGCAAACTTTTGCACAGCCCTAGTACTTATCTGCTTAGCTTATCTGCTTATTTCTTCACTCCTTGCTTATATCCTTACACCTTGATGCACCCTTCAAAGGATCTGGTTGAGAATTACTGGCTTAACTGACCAGTGTCAATTTGTTGCCTGTTGTTTATATTGTAGCACATTCTGATTATCTACATATTGGTTAAATGTTATGTATTTAAGTGCATAATGTCTTACAGTATTACTGTTTGCTTTGCATCTTTATTGTATACTTGTTAATTGCACATTAATCCTAACTGTAACTATTTGCTTTGTAACTCATTCTATTCCCTTTAACTGTCCCAATGGAGAAGTATCTGTCATAGGATAGCAATTAGAAGCCTTGAAATGATGAGAGCTAGTCAGTTTCAAGGCTACTATCTCCCCTCATTTTCAAGGCTTCTAATAGCACTTCTGAAACTGACTAGTTCCTTTCCCTTTAGTTTTAAGCTTTCCAGTAGTCAGTTAAAGTCCGGCAATCTTTGAAAATTGCAGACATATGTCAGTTTGGATATGCAGTATCATTAAGGAGCACTTATTGTTTATGTTCATTTTGCATGAGTGCATACTTTTGGTAGTTATATAGTCTTTTTCAGTCCTGAAGCTATGCACTTAATGAGGTATGCTGTGTTCTTTAGTTGTCTAATGAAGCTTTCACATAACTGAGACAGGTTTTTAACCCCCCCCCAAAAACAAACAAACAAACAAACCCCAAACAAACAAACCCCAAACAAACAAACCCCCAAACAAACAAACCAAAAAACCCCACACAGACTTAGTAGGGAATTTGTGGGTAGTGAGGAAAGCAGGTATGTAACCTAAAACTACTTTAAGTTTGTTTATCAAATGACCATATTTCAAATTGACTGCGTTGCTTTCAAGCTTTAGCCAATAAGTAGAGATTGATAGCAAATGTTGCAAAGTGTAAATATTGTGTGGTTGACTTAGATAATACTACTTTTAAAATAGTGTTTTCATCCTGTTTCATCTTGCACAGTTATGGCTGTTTCTACTATTTAATACAGTGTTAAATATTTTAATACTAATGCCTCATGTCACTAAGTTGTTATGCTAATAGGAACAAAATGTAGTCGGTCTCAGTGGACAGATAAAAGCAAGGTATAAAGTGGGAATCAAGGCAGGTATATATTTACTTATGTATGAGCAGAAGATGAGATGTTTGAAAGTATTTGCCTTTGATTGGATAGTAATAGTTTTGAAGAAGAAGAAAATATAGCTTTTGGTTTTCTAAAAGTTGAATTTTAAAGTATAACTAGTTGCAGAAACTTTTTAGATGACAGCAATGTATTATTTGAAGCTTCTGTGAAACACTTAGAATTATAAGTTGGGTTCACCTTTATAGTGTTAAAAATTTACTCACTCCATAGTAAATCTCAGTATTGTACCTGGGAGCTTGACTGCAGAACTCCTATTAACACTTGTGAGAATTTGGTTGGCCGTTTTTTGGAGCTCCAGTTGAATAGTTAACCCTCAGAACGCTGTTTATTTGAGCACTCATTTATTATGTGGCCTGTGAAAAAATATCTAAACATTATAATCAGATGTATATTTTTTCATATTTAGGAGTAAACGGCATACTCATATTGATTTACTAGAAGCTGGCACTGAGCTGCACTCAGAAGAAGGTAGATTCCTTATATTATTTAACTGTTTGGAAGAAATAAATGGTACACAACTGTGTAGATGAACTTTGGTGCCTGAGTTGCTTTAGGTAACACAGCTTCCACAGACATTTGGAAGAACGTGTTCATTTAGCAGAAGCAGTTTGTGCATATTGGGATTCTGACCCACATGTCTGTAGACTGACCCTGGTACCACATAGGGCACCCCTGCATCTGCTTGCATCACTTGGGTACCATACAGCACAGGGTTGGTCCAGGACATGCATTATATGTGGCATCCAGCCAGACTGGCTCTGCATGCTGGCTCTGGGGCCAGTCTGGATCGGGCTGTGCCAGAGTCATTGTGCAGGGCTGGTCTGGCAGGTAGCCGCATTCAGCATGGGCCCCAGGCATGTGTAAGCACACATGGCATATCCAGCCTGTGCAAAATGTGCAGCATGTACTGACCTTGCAGCTTGCTATGCATGTGGTGTGTGGACTGCACTCAGCACTGCACATGCTACAGGGGATCCATAATGAGGGCAGCATGGCTAGGGATAGACATAACACATAAACTGGTCTATGTGATCAGAAACTGTTTTAAACCTGTAACAGAACAGACATTCAATGCATGCAAACCAGTTTCAAAATGGCTGAAACTGGTTTGAGATAAACCTGGTTGAATGTAGTATCAGACTTAATTGATTTGGCTCAGCTTGGCTTATGCAATGTTTGCCCCAGACCCCTTGCTAGTATAAGATAAACCAGAGACCCCCACGATCCTGGAATGCTCTCTGGCTTGGGAGGGGCTCTCTGCTTCAGCCCACTCAGGCTGGCCCTGTCCCTCAGCTCCCCAGCCTGAGCAGGGACAGGCAGAGGCATGGGTCTGACCAGAGAGAGGTTTAATCCTGCCCTTCTGCAGCACTGAGAACCATGGCCACAGGGAGGAGAGTTAGTTTCCCCTGTACCTCATTGGCAACTGGGTCTGCCTGCTGTTGCCGCAGCACTTGCTCCCTGCCTGGAATACACTCCCAGCTGTCTCCTCACTGGAGGCCAGAGAGAGGGGTAATAACCCCTTTCCCTACTTTCCTTCTCCCCTCCCCCACAGGCCCTGCCTGGATGTGCCTCCGCAGCACTGCCATACATTCTGCTGCTCATTCTGTGCTGGGGCAAGCCCCTCCCAGCACAAGGGAGATTATTCATCTGCTGGCCTGGAGGGGTTAGGGTTAGGCTTATTCATCTGCTGCTCCCCCCTATTACTCCTCCCCTGAACTTCGCCTGCAGCTGGGCTGTGGGTGTTTACCCCAGTACAGGCCAGGCAAACCCTGCTTCAGTGCAAGCTCCTTCCCAGCAGGAGGAGGCTTAATCAGTCACTGGCCCTGAGCAGAGAGCAGCAGTGGCCAGGTGGGACAGATCCTGCTGTGGTGTGAGTGGCCTCTCTGTGCTTTGGTCAAGCCTTCTCCCAGCAGGAGGAGGCTTATTCAGCCACTGGCACCGCAGCGGGGTCTGCCCAGCCCAGCTGCAGGTGAAGCTCAGTGGGTGGGGAGTGCGGGGGAATAATGGGGGTAGCAACCACTGTCTGGGAGCCTAGGGGCTGCAAGTTAACCCCTCTAGGACTGCAAGTACTCGGGGCCAGCAGCAGAATAAGCCCCCTTTTGCCAGGAGGGGCTTGCCCCAACACAGAATGAGCAGCTGGGGCTGGGTCTCACCCCTGCCTGGCAGCTGGAGCAGTGAGTGGTGAGTGAGGTGATGAGCAGCAGCCCATCATGGCTTCCCAGAGCATGAGACTCTTACTGGTGGGGGTCTGCTGTGGGGCCGGTAGAGCTGCTGTGAAGTGTGGCAGTGCTGCGGGGGTGCAGCCAGACGGCCCCTGAAGAGATGGGGAGCACAGATGGGGATTATTCTTCTTCCCTCTGGCCTCCAGTGAGGAGACAGCTGGGGGCTATTGCAGGTAGGGAGCACATGCTGCCCTGACAGTGGGCAGGCCTGGCTGCCAGTGGGGATACAGGGGAAACTAACTCTCTTCCATGCCCCACTCTGCCTCAGGGGCCATGGTGCCTGGTGCTGCAGCAGCAAGGGGGCAGCACCAAGCAGATGTAACTAGCTCCGGTCCCTGCCAGCAGCATAGGGAGGGGGAAATTAAAACCCTCTCTGGCCAGTTCAGCCCGGGGTGGCCACACCCCAGCACAGTTGTCCTGCAGCTCAGGGTGTGCTTTAGCACCCCCCGGCACCTGGCCTGAGCAACTGCATCCATGTGCCTGCATTACCTTAGTCCAGAGCGAATGGTTGTCCTTTTACAAACTGGTTCAGCTTAGGCAGGTCAGACTAACCTGCAAGGTTGAATCAATTCAGGGTCTGGCTTTTTGAATGTATGTCCCTAGCCCACATGGCAGCTTGTTGGACTGGCGCTGTGCTCTGGCATGCATGGATGGCCTGGGGCTGATCTGGATGGGCCATCATGCAGGGCTTGGCCAGCAGCGTGTCGCATGCAGCCTATGCCCCAGGCCAACCCCCTGTGCTGTATGCAACTAGCTCTGGGTCCAGCTCATACCCCACATGCAGAGTGAGCCTCATGTGGGCCGGACACTTTGACATGTGTGCTGCATTTTGATATGTGGTCTTGACCAGGGGTAGGCAATTATTTCAGGTGGATTTTTTTTTTTAGGGGCCCTGTGGGCCGGATAGAATGGCCTGGCATTTTGCCCACCCCTAGTCTTGACATTTTGTATGTTGTGGGGCAGATTTCAAAAGATTTACTTCACTCAGAGTAGACTGTTTAAACTTGAAGAAATTGGTTTATTTGTCATCTTTATATTGAGCAGAGGATTTTCCTCTTTTTGTGGAAATCATAACAATATACCAGTTCCCAGTAATGTAAAGCTAGGACCTTGTCACTGGAAAAAAGACTTCTTCCCTGTGCTATTTATCAGATGGTTTGTCGTTAAGAGGATGAAAAAGATAATTTACTTAATGACATAAAAGAACCCTTTCTGTTATTGGCATGGTTGTGCATGGTGCACAGTGTTTCTTAGTCTCTTCTGTAAAACAGTTCCTTCTTACATGGGGAAGAAAACTCATTTTGATAACTTCAGTAAATGTATTTGCATTTTTGTAGTATGATTTTTACCACCAGATTCAGTTTCACGGTTTTACTATTTCTGTGTGTACCTTCTCAGTCTGACATCTCAGAACACTGACTACTGTTGTTTCACTTATGACGATTGTATGATTTATCTATTAGAACACAATTGCTTTTGTTCTGATCTTGCTGTATTTATAATGTACTGAGCAGTTCACTTCCAGTTACTACTGAAAAAGTTCACAATGCTGATCTTAGACTAGTGGGAAAGTGTCTGGATGTTGAGAAGTCATGCCCTGTCAGGCTCACTGTCAAAGGATTGGCAACATCAGACTATTGCTGCTTTTGATTTAATCTTTTATTTTTCTAAGTGAAGACCAACTGAATTGAAAAACTCATTGAACCTCATGGACCATGCCCTTAATACTTGCATTTTAAGCTGCAATAGTTTCGTTATGGTTTTGTCATCACAGGTGACAGGATAGTCAAGAGGAGTAACACACACTCCTTTGACACTAATACTCTCTTCCTAACTCAGCTGAGGTTGTCCAGTTGGACCACATCCTACTTACTAATTCTTCATTACTTCTTCAGCAAGAGGAAGTCCTAAAATAAATTCCATGCTTGTATAGTCTTTAGCTGTGTTCTCCCTTGCTAAGCCATGAAACTGACTTGTCTTATTCTGCTTTCTTGAAGAACCAGATGACAGCATTGTTATTATTCATCCGTATTCATGGACTTGTTTAAACCAGGGATGTCATACTCATCTAGCCCCATGGGCCAGGTGAATGGCATGGGGCCAGTCCACAGGCTGGATCAGGCCACTGATTCCTTCTGGCACCCTCTCTCCTAGCACACCTGTTTGGGGAGCAGCTCTAATAGGTCTAAGGCCTGCACTGTTTGTAAAATATATGGTACAGTTCTGCCAGAGTGGCAGCTGTGTTGCATGTGGTAGCTGCTGTGGCTGTACTATACTGCATGCTGCATCCACCCCAGCAGTTGCAGGACCTACACTGCATGTGGCACCTGTGAGCCAGATGGAGTGGGCACTGTGTGCGGCAGCACCCCAAAACAGGTGCTGCATCTGGCGTGGTCTGGCTGGGATGGCCACCACCATGAAGTCCAGCTGGACTATGTTCTAAGCAGCAGCTGTTCTGACCACTTGGAGATCTACACTGTATGCAGTGTGGGTCCTAGACTGGCTGGAGCAGCTGCTGGATCAGGTATGTGAAGGGAGTGGGGGAAGGAGTCTGTGGGCCAGATCCAGCCCTGTGCCTTGGATGCATGCTATGCCCTGTGTGGGTCTGATCATTCTCAGGGCACCAGGAGGGGCTAGATAGTGGGGCTCCATGGGCAACTATATGTTTGAAACTCTTGGTTTAATCAGACTTTTCTTAGATGGATAAGTTTTTCTGGTCTTCAAGTGTTTCACCAATATCTAGGCTTTAAAAAAACTATTCAGCCCTTCACTTGCAAGGTAATTTAATTGTTTTTGTTAATAATATATTAACATTTAGTTGGGGTTACAGTTGATTTAAACACACTGTTCATTTGCTCATGGGTTTATCAATAAACAGATTACTGTTCTGGGACAGGAATTGCCAGATTTCAATGTGTGGCACTTAGGCTAGGTACAGACATTCAAAAAGCCTGAGCCTGAATTGGTTTAATCTTTGTACTTCAGTCTAACCTGGCTAGGACAAACCAGTTTGTAAAGTAACAGACATTCCCACTGGACTGAAGAATATCAGGCGCTTGCCTGCTGTGACTCAGGATAGAAGTCAGGGGGTGCTAGAGAAGCCCTCTCTTCCCTTCCATAGTGTTGAGCTGAGTGGGGGCATGGCCAGGCCCTGGCAGGATGCTCTGATTAGGAAGGGTTCACCTCCTATGCCCCGGCTGTTGATAACAGCCTTGAGTTACACTTCATGGAGTTAGGCAGGGAGTTGTTAGAATTTATCAGCCCATCAAACAAAACAAAAGCCTCTCTGATTAGTTCAAGTTCTTCTTAAACAACTTTTTCCAAGGAAGGGACAAAAGGACATTACCAGCTACCTATGTTTAGCTTCAAAAAAGCCGTGAGTGGACACTGTCCTGCCTACCTTTGTCCTTTTTCCCACGGCACGGGCCATAGCTAGCATGCAATATTCTAGCTAATGCTAGAGGTGTTTGTATAAGGCAGAGGGGAGCGGGGTAATCCCTGCTTGAACAGGAAGTGGTGGTGGAGGGTAGGGTGAATCCAGGCAGATGCTGCTGTACCTGCAGTCACTGTTAGAGCTCCAGCCAGGGAGCAGAGGGGTGGGGCCAGCCCTGCTGTGGAGCAGAGGCCTGCCCAGGGTTACAAAGCATCTGGGATGCTGGGGGACTGTGGTTTAACTTAAGCCAGGAAAGGGTCTGAGACAGACACTGCATAAACCAGTTTGACCCAAATCAGTTAAATCTGATACTACATTCAGCCAGGATTATCTTAAACTGTTTTCAGCCATTTTTAAATTGGTTTATGTGCACTGAACATCTGTTCTGTTACAGATTTAAACCAGTTTCTGATCACTTAAACTGGTTTATGTGTAATGTCTGCCCCTAGCCTTACAGACCTCAGATTTTTTTAAAAATAAGGTTATAGAATTGTCTAAGTGTAATAATTTAAAAAAGAAAACACATACAAGCAACTCTTATTTGATGTTTTTCAAACATGTTTGTAATACTTGCTTTTTACTATCCTGTTCTGAGCAAGTGGCAGTTCTACTATTGGAACAGAATTTAATAACGGTGTCTGTTTCACATTTCTATTTGCCATTCATTGTTGTCAAAATATAGAAGGCAGAGGGAACTATTTTTGGCTAACAGATATTTCAATACAGGCCTCAAAAGTAGGAGGAAGACATGGAATAGTTGTCAAATTCTCTGAACAGCTTGACTACCAAACTTTCAAAGATACATGAGTGAGTAAGGGAGGTTACATTGCCTGATCCAGAACTGTGACACAATTGCTGTGATTTGCCTGGATACAATACCATACCATGTAATTATTTGGATAAAGTTATTTGTACAAATGCCATTTTATAAAAAATGATTTGTACTGACTTACCTTTTCATTTAAATATCATAGGCAGAAGATGAGGATGAAGATGATGTTGGTGATGATCTTGAATCACATGGAGAGAAGAAAGAAGAACTGGGAAGCTACTCAAGAAGAAAGATAGTCTCCAACTGGAACCGCTATGAAGATGCTGAGAAAGAGGCACAGAATGAAAGTGGAGAATCTCAGAGAGGATCAGACTTCAGTGTTCTGCTTAGCTCAGCAGGTAAGGATGTATTTTACAGCATAGTTCTTGCTCTCATCGTGGGTGCTAAAAGTGGACCTTGAAATGATCTAATTACTAAATTCAGAATTAGCCTAACCAAATGCAAATTCATTGTTGTTGTCTACTCCTGCTTGGTAGTGCATTGCTGATTCTAAAGATGTTGCCATATTTGCTGAACCAAAACAAACAAAACTGTATGGTTCTGACCATTTGTATTTGTTAGCATTATCTTGTGGTAATTTTGTTTCTGTTGTTGGTAAAATCTGTCAGTGGTTGAAATGAAAATGTTTTGTCCTTGAAGTCTTTAATACTATCTTCCTGTTTCACATGTCCATCTGACTTTTGTTGGTATTTTTTCTTTACTTTTTTTGACAAGAAAGAATAATGGAGCATTTGCTTTCACAGGAGAAAAAATAGTTTCAGACAGATGCAAGATGGGGAAAAAAGAGGCCACACTTTGAGTCTGCCCTAGCCTTACCAATCTAACTGTATACTGAAGTGCTTAGGAAAAATGCCAGAGGCCTACTTCAGCGAGTTTTTAAATTAGAGTAACACATTGACATAATTAATGAATAGGCTTGCTTTCTTATCACAGTACCTTTTTATTATCAAACTAATTGAACATAGTTGAAAATTACAATTTCAGTGTGCCTGGAGAATTACAAAACATTGGGATTTACAGAATTGTGTAGGGGTTCATTTATTGCCTTTTATATTTGTGTTCATAAAGACTAGGAGACTGACAACAGTAGAAAGTTGCTAGATTTTGCTTGTTCTCTACATATTTAAAACAGTCTGCTGCAGCTTTTGGTTGTTTACCATTCTGTTTAGGCCTAGGGACTACCTTAAAATTTTTCTAACTTAGTTTTAACTAGCTTAGTCTGATACCTTGTACCTTTCTCTACCTTGATTTCTTTGCATCTGCTGTGTTATCAGCAAATATATATATATTTATCTTTAGTATGATGTGAAGAATTTTCAATCTATATGTTTTTTCCATTCTTATTTAGTCAAACAAACAGTGCCTCTGTAGCCTGGGACAAATATTGGGCTCACTGATTTTGTATTAAAGTCAAGAAAAAGCTCATCAAACCCTATAATTATTTTCGTTAGTCACAAAAGTATAAAAGAATTATTATTTGACCCCAATGTGTTCTTTTCTGTGAATGTGTACTAAGAATTATTCCTGATTTAAATGCAGAATAGGCTTTTAAATCCATATCATGCTTAAAGTAATGTTTTTTTGTATTTTAATTTAGCAGAGCTAGGATAGCTCTTATCATTTTCTCTTGCATTTCAGCTGACTTACTGAGGTAGGCCCTATACTGTAGTATAAAATATGGAAAAATTACCAGAGTGACTCAGATAAAATTTAAGTGCCTGTAGATCGCAGAAACTATTTAATATTGCGGTATTCTTATAGTGTGTTTACCAGTATCTGCCATATGGCAATAAATGTTTCTTCCTGTTGTGCAGACAAATGCTGATCTATGTCTTACTCTTTTCTTAGCTGACTCCTTATTTATTCTCATTGGTTTAGGACTATGGTGTAGTTTGTTTGTCCTGCAGTAAATCATTTTTTACAACTTGAAGCACAGAGGGAATGAGGACTGATTAGAAACCTTTTCATATTAAAGTATGCTGCCATGGCCCATGTGATTCCACTGGTAATGCTGGAGGGATGTCTTTACATCTCAAATTTGCAAGGTAATCAGCTATTCAGTGCTAATAGTTTAGTGCTATTCAGTGGTAGCTGTTCTTAGATATAACTCTAATTTGTTTGGGAGCTGACCTGTACTCTGAACACCAGCTGACCATATGACCTGTTTTGCTAATGTGTAGATTTTAGCTTTTGGAGTCTGTAGGGGCAAAGGAGCTGAGAAACAGTTTGCTTGCTTCACCATGTATACCCTCATTTTATCAGATGTGAGGATGTGTGTAGCATAGGTGCAGCCCCAGTGGACATTGCTGACCCAAAACATGCACAGGGTCCATAGAATGAAATTCATATAAACAACTTATGTCAAAGAACCACATTTAATGTAAGATAAGTATTCATTTCTTTTTAATCTATCTGTCCTCAGGTTACAGAGAGCACTTTGAGAGTATGAGGTAGTGAGTATGTTAATATGGATTTCAACCAATTTTAGTATAGCAAATGTTTTGTGGCATTATTAACAGTTTAATTACCCAATAATGGGGAGATAGCTGTGTTAGTCCATTCAGAGGATCTGACAAAGTAGTAACTGCATAGTATCTACAAAAATCCCTGCCTCTTTAAATGAATTAGGGCAGGGCAGCACCTTAGGGCACTTTTACATGTGCTCCAGAGTGGGGGGGTGGGAGGGGCGTTTTAATTAGAGTGTCTCTCTGGAGCCACTGTATGTAAAACATCCACAGGTTTTTGTGTATCATCTTGTCTCATGTTTCATCATGGAGGAAGGGCCACTTTTTCTAAAGCTCATTCAACAAACTAGGTAAAGCGCCCCTGCTGCCATTTTGAAATGTGGGGCACTGAATACACGAGATGCTGCAGCACACTGCAGTATTCTGATTAGAACGCCCCAGCAGCTCCAGCAGACTTGATTCATCTAATCAAATTAATCAGTTTGATCAGGTTTGATTAATCTAACCTGACTGCATCGGAGTGCCCTTAGAGACTACCTTCCATCAGATTCTTTTTCTTGTGATTCTTTATTTAAATGAGAACTTTGGTCCTTTGTGTGAAAAGAATTTTCTTTCTTTGAAGCTTAGTGAAGATATGCTATAAAGTTAGGAATCTTATGTTTAACAGAAGTGTAACTTTGAAAAAAATCGTATCATTTTAAGTAGTACACAGTAGCTTTTGAGCACATGGAAGTAAAATCATAGTTAAGTTTTAACCTCGGAAGAGCTTTCTCTAATACCGTATTTTTCTCTTGTATATCACACCTTCAAATATGATGCACGCCTTTTTTTTGAAAGGCAGAATGAAGAAAAAAAGATCTTTCACTGAAAGTGCTGGTAAATATGATATTTTTCCAGGGAGAGTACAGGCAGCTGCAGTAGTGGGGAGCAATTGCGCCTGCTCTGTTAACCTCCTAGCTTTAGGACACATCAGGTGCTGCTGCCTTGATCAAACTGCGTGATCCCTCTTTTCTTCTCAAGTTGAGCTGGGTAGGCCAGCAGTGCCTGATCTTAGCCGGTAACCTGTGGGGTTAGCTGAGTGCCAACTCATCTGATTCAGCAGGAATCCTTGCCTTGGTGCCTGGGGCTCAGCACTGCTTCAGAAATACAGTGGAGCTAGGCCCTGGGTACTGGGGCAGAGGCTCCTGCAATCGGCTTCAGCAGTGTTAGCCTCTCTTTCCTGGGGGAAAGGGCAGGTAATGCTGCATCTGAGCAGCACAGTGAGTATACAGGGTTCCTTTGATCCATAACCAGCAGCTTGGGAACTCCTCACATTCCCTGTGCTACCCCTGGACAGTACTCACAGTACTCTTCCCCCCTGGCAGAGTCTTATGCGGCAGAAGCTGTTATTACTATACTGGCAAATTGCCCATTGAGGGTGATGCGGGGGTGGGGAGGGACAGAGCGCCATGTCCATCCCCCCCCCCATCTGAGTCCACTCCCCCTACTTCCTTCCCTCTACCTTTGTCATTTGGGATTTGGCCCCCCTCCCCCTCCTCACCCTGCTGTGTCAGGCCCAGGCCTGTTCCTCCCTTCCCACCCCCTACTGGGTCAAACCTGGGCCTACTCCTCCCCTCCCTTCCCCCCTACCACACTGGGCCTGGGCTTGCTCCTCCTCCCACCAGGTTGGGCCTGGGCTCACTTCTGCTTTCCCCTGCCCATCACATCGGGTCATCCCCCTGCCCCTGCTGCTTGGGGTCTGGGCCCACTCCACCCACTGTCGCCGCCACCTCCAAGGAGCAGGGCTGGGGGGGAGGTGAGGCCAGCAGCACTGTCATCACCTCCCCAGAGTTCTGTTCCTGCTGTCCTGGCGACGCTCTGCGGCTACCCCCTGTCCGAAACACTTTTGGAGCACTCTGATTGGTTGTTTCCAGTTGAGACTTTTACAGTATTAGAATGTCCTTGTTTAATATGCACTCCTTGATTTCCTGCAGCTGATGGTGGGGAGCGGGGAGTCCATGTTATATGCATGTGAATCTGGCATCTAAACTTTGTTAATGACTTGCTTTTTAATCTTGCTAATATTTGTCCAGAAACATGAGCTTCCTTTTTAAAATTACACTACAAGCCAAAAGTAAGGGTGAAAGTCCTTTTTCAAAACAGACACTGTGTATTGGCAATGAAAACTCTTGATGTAAACTCTGAGTTTTAAGTGGAAGAATAAGTTGGTGAGGGGAAAGCAACAGAAACCATTATAAAGCAAAATCTGTTTGTGTGTGTTTCTAATATGCTTTTGTAAACTGATCTGGAACACTGACTGAAAGAGCAACTAGTTATCTTTTCCTATTTTTTATATCTGCGTGAGAGAGATTATCTTTGAGACTATTATAGCACCTCATCTAAATGATTTTGGTCTGCCTGAAGTCAGTGTAAAATATTAAACGGGCAAGTCTATCAGTCTTTGTTCTGCAATATTATGCCAGAATGCAGATAATACCTGGCAAAGGAACAGATCATTACATGTGTTCAATAAAGAGAGTGGAAAATGTGTTTTAAAATGTTGAATCTTTTACTTTTCTCAGAATTAGCAGTGCAGTTCTGTTCACGCTTACGGACTAGCATGAGATGTTGACTTTGTAGCACTGATAACATTGTGTGGGGTATTAGTAGACAAATGAAATTATACGTGGCTGAGATAGAAGAAAAATGTGTGCCATATTATGAAATATACATTCACAAAAAAAGCTTAGTAGGGTTTTTCATGGTTAGTTAAACATATTTATATGTCTCCAGAGGGCTTTGTTTGTAGTATAACCAAACACTCCAAAAGGGCTGTATATCAGGATAGGCACAACCGTCTCAGGGTGAAAGGCAGCAGCTATTTGACAGTAGTTAAGCTAGTATAAAAAGCTTAATGCAGGTACTCTTTCAAAAAAATACTACAATTTGCATAAGTAGTTAAGAAGACATTGATTTTTGTCTCCTGCAAAAGAGCAACTTCAGCATGCACTATTTCTACTCTCTTGGGATGCTGGTTTGGAGTTGCCTTGAGAATGATTTTCTGCGTGTGAAGAGCAAGGGAGGTTTGTTTAGTTACTGAAAAACAAGTATAGTAGAGGAAATGCCACTTCCAGTGTCGCTCTTATATATAGCAAGTAAGAAATGATGGTAAGAAGAGAAGCAGTGTTCAGTTTCAGGATGTCTGACTTTTTCTGCAGTAGCTCAGTAACAACTTGGATCATATAAAACAGAGATGTCTTTAACATGTGGCCAGGGAATTTGGGGTGTGGGTACTGGTGGGCATAGCTTGAAGCAGAATTTGGGGCTCTGGAGCCTGGTGTGCACACGATTGTCATGACAGGGGATGAGTAAGGGTTGTGCAATACCAATTGCCATGTCTTCATCTGGCCCAGTGTTGCTTGCTCACCTCTGCCTGACCTTAGACTGCTTGCCCCACCAATGCCACACAGTGGCTGCTGCCTTGTGCTCCAGGCCAGATCTGGCCTGTGAGGAGCTATGATTTGGATCTGGCTTGGGGTATGAGGTGAGTTTGACACCCCTGATGTAAAAGAATTGAACTGATGAAAAACAAAGCACAGTTTGCTTAAAGTGTAGATTGTTTGACTCGCACACAACCACATCAGAATTCTGCTCTGAGCCAGTGTAATAATCCTATTGCTTTGCTGTTAATCGGACCAACTTCAGACTAAGACTCATTTCATTTTAGAAAAGATGAATGTCATTTCAGTATAGTTATATTTACAGCATGAAATGTAGCATTGAAGTGTTGTCCATATGTTTTCTGTTTTTATTTAGCTGTTTTTGTAGCCAGACATTAATTAGTATGTGGCAAGAAATGGTATCTTTACATATTTCTTAGTGTACTATTCTGAAGGTATTGTATATATTGGCATGTAATGAGCACATTATTTTTTTTTAATATTATTGTTTTGGAATCAATATATTGGCTGTCTGTTATTTTCAGATACCAATAAAGCTAACATTGTTTTTTATCAGAAGATGGGTTATTAGACCATTTTGACAAAGTAAGGACATCTGGTCTTACACTATGGAGTAGTTTGTGCAACAGATTGGTGCCAAGATTTATTTCAAACTTAATGTTGCTGTTATGAAAGAAAAATAGGATGATATCAGAATTTCATCTTTCAGAAGTCTGGCATTCTAGACCTGCTATAACTTAACAAAAGTATGAAATGACAGTATTTACTAGTTAATTAAATAAGCATTTGAGAAGAAAATTCCTTGTTGATTTATAGGTGTTTAATACGTGTTAAATTCTGTGGTTAATCTACTACTTTTTAAGAACATTGATGAAATTAATGAATTTGAAACAGAAACTTTTCTTATTTAGAACTAAGAAAACTGATTTTTATAAGTTATCCTATTTGTACAATATCCTTAATGTCTCAAATTTGATATGTGGTACCTACATTAAGAAAGATATTTTATATGTTCATAAATTATATATTAATGTAATATAGACCTTTCCAGAAAATTCTGATTGGTTACATAAAAGCTTATTTTTATTTTATTTATTCATTTGATTTTTTTTAAATATTCTTTTAGCTTTAATGGCAAAACAATAATTTGGTAATATATTCCTTGTTTTTATTTTGGTGGTGTTACTGTCAACAGTCTGAGGCTTTAACAACCTCTTGCCTTATATTAATTACATTCAACTTAAGTGGCATTCCAGCTGTGGCTCTAAGGCATGATTGCACTGCTACGTAAAAGAGCCTTCTTTTTATAGTCTAGCTGTGCATTTCCTTTTATTGATTGCTTGACTGCTCTGTGTTAAATTTTGTGTGATTCTGCTCTATCATACACCATCTTTTTGGTTTATTGTGTGTATACTTTTGATATCTTAACACTTCTAATAGGACAGTATTATTTTTAGTACTAAAATGGAAAACCTTTTTTAATTCTGTTTGATAGTTTTTAATCTTTTGAAAAACATTGCTGGTTAGCATTTTATTGTATCGTAATGGACTCAACTGAGACTGTCATAAAATATTACAGCATAACTGGAGAAGGAAGGAAATGGGATAGGGCCTGTGGTATAGTTCTATCACTGCAGGGCTAGGTCTTAGAATTATTATTTAAAAATAAGTTTCAATGTAGTGAATGCAGTCTCAGTTTCTTTCCTGTTCTTTGTGCTGTGGCTAAGATAGTTCACTATATTTTGGTGGACTTTTTATATTGCTTTTCTGTTAGTAGTTTTGAGGGAGGAATCATTCAAATTATTTAATATTATATAGAATAAAACAGTGGTGAAAAAACATTATTTAGGTAACAAAACAGCACTCAAAGTTAGAAAATGTCAAAATGAAGGTTGCTTGGGTCAGTGCAACTTTAATATCCTTTTGTGCTGTGTGTATTAATCTTTAATTTCATGATTACTTACTGAATTTTTACTCATAGGACCCCTGACTCATTCAGTGAACAGAATAGGTAATGCTGACATAATGAGCAGTTAATTAATACTTTGTTTTCTCCTGACTGTTTAATATATAACCATAGGTCTAATTTACTGCACTCTTCTTCAGAGCTGTGTTTAAATAAAGACTGTTAATTTCCTTCTAGACTATTCTGTGATGGTCATTACTATATAGTAAATATGTGTATACAAACATGAATGAATTTATTTTCACAACACCTTGTTTAAAAGAGTTGCAATTAATCATTGTATAGGTGGAGACTTAAAACACAAAGATTAAGATAAAAACTTCCATTCGTTTGATGCATCTAGCTTGAGGTGCCCAATACTGATTTTCTGAGAATGTGGTTAGGGCCACACAGTTACTGACTGACAGTAAAAAGTTCCATTTCAGTGATTTGCCTGACATGATACAGAAGAACCCTGTGGCAAAGACAACAATAGAATCCAGTTCTTTAAGATAATATTCAGCTTGCTTACCCATTAGATAATCTTTTCTCTCATTGTAATTCCATGTGCCATTTACTAAACACCTTCCAACTTTGGAAAAAATGAAGCTGGTATTATATTAAATGTGGTCTCTCTTACTGTTACACTTTTAATTAATTCCTCCAGCAGGTCTGTCTTGCTCACTAGATGATGTAGGCTCCTCTAGAAAAGATAGTATGTGATTATATAATTAAAGGCTATATCAAATGTGTAAGGTTAAATGCAAATGTCTAAAGTGACAATTCATCATCAGTGGTTCTCAGCCAGGGTGCTGTCATACCTTGAGGTACCCTGAGATCATTTCAGAGATGCTAGGGTGCTGCATAATGTTAACACTGTTAGATGTGCAAACATGATTTACAAGATAAACCCAGAGGCCACATCCAGAGGAACACAGACATTTGGTTCCTTAGGGACAAGAAGCAGCGGCACGCTTTGTGCCACTGTTACTTGTCCCTGGGGAATGTCTTTGCCACACCCCTTATGGCCATGTGACAGGTTACCCCAGGTGGGGTAGAGGAGGCTGGTTCCAGCAACTGTGCTGGTCCCAGCAACCTTACCTGATGTCCTGGGGGCCAGGTAGGCTGCAGCCATGGTGCTCCTACAACTGGGAGCCTAGCCGGCAGCCAGAGTGGGGCGGACCAGGCTCTGGTTTTGGGTGGCGCGTACTGTTGCTGCATGTTCCACCACCTTTTTTCCACATGGTTTTTTTTGACCTTGGGGTCAACCCCCCCCATCCCCCAGTGCTACAAAGTAGCAGTGCGGGAAATGCCTGAATGTGCACACAGTGTGTGGCTCTATACTTGTCCCCAGGGAACCAATTTTCCACGCATGTCTGGATGCAGCCTCATGGTTTATCTTGTAAATCATGTTTGTGCATCTAATAGTGCTAATATTGTTCAGCACCCTACCATCCTTGAAATGATCTTAAGGCACCCCAGGGTGCAAAAGCACCCTGGATGAGAACCACGGGCATTTAGCTTTACATATTTGATATAGCCTTTAATTATATAATCACATTCTATTCCTTCTAAAGGACCTTACATCTAGTGAGCAGGACAGACCTGCTAGAGGAATTAATAGAACAATTCTTCTATAGCAGAGGCTCTCAAATTGGTCCTCAGACTACCACTGGTCTGCAGACTCCATTCAGGTGCTCTGCAGAAAGGTGACCTAAGGCTAAAGCTGACAAGCATTACACCTGATTTCCCAGAACTTTGCTCAAAAATAAGGCACATCCATCGCATTAGAAAGGTAAGACTACTGATATTAAAATATAAGTTGTGTGCTTTCATTTGTAGAACAAAAACAGTTTATGAAGTGATGTGCTGAGACCCTCAGCAATTTTCAAGTGGTTTGCAAAAAAAAAAAAAAAAGTTTGACAACCACTGTTCTATAGAATTGTTCTGTAATTTTTTTTTTTAGTGGGGAAAAAAAAGGTGAAAACTGAGAGGAAGGCACTTTTGGAGAAGTGCCTCGAGTCTAAGGAGGGTTGCCTTGAGTATAAAAAGGTGGAGAACTCCTGCAGCAAGGGAAGTTTAGGTTAGATATTAGGAAGAATTTTCTCACTAGGAGGGTAGTAACACTAGAATTAGGTTACCCAGGGAGGTGATGGAATCTCCATTTTTGGAGGTTATTAAGACCCAGCTAGACAACTTTGGCTGGGATGATCTAGTTGGGGATGGTCCTGCTTTGAGCAGGCGGTTGGACTAGATGATTTCTTGAGGTCCCTTCCAACCCTAATTTTCTATGATTCTAGGAACCTTTGAGCTAGATGGTAATCAGCCATGTTGGAACCTTTAGACCAGTTAGACTTGATCTAATGGAGTAACTGAGAGCAGCAGTATGTGGTTTTCTTCTGTGTGAATCACTGGTTGAAGAGGCTGGGAGACTTTGTTAGGGGGTTTCTTACATATTTGCTAAAAGAAGAAAAAAGGTAAGACTTGAGGATTCTACATTTCTCTCCAAAATTTGGAGTCACAGACTTCTACTTATTACCCCAGCTTGATGCCTTTTGACTCATTTCTTCTACATTGTCCTTGTCCAATGTCTGTCTGAACCCTTCCACTGCCTCTTTGTTCCATCCCTCTTCACTGTGCTTAGTCAATTTCAGTCTCTACTGTGCGTTCTTATTCTACGCTCAGTCTTTACCCAGTAAGTGCTTAGGTTGCTATCCAGCCTCCTGCTTCCATCCCTTTCCTTAGACTCTGTCAGAACTGCTTCCCTCTCCCTGGCCTCCAGTTGCTTTTCTCCTTGCTGACATTCCTCTTCCTCACAGACAGCCTGTGCCAGTCTCTTCTCATCCACTCCCAATGTCTGCAGCTTCCGCATTTCTGGTCGTGAGCTCTTTGCCTAACCAGCTACCTTCCCTTATCTGTTTGCTGCATCCCAGTTCCTTTTCTGATCTGTTGTTCCCTAAGTACCAGTCCCTGCCTTCCCTAGCTGCATCTAGGTCCTTTTTCTCTCTGTGTCCCAATTTTACCTTATGAATCCCCTAGGTCTGGCTTGTTTCCATTCTGCATTTAAATCAGGTAGCATCCCCTGCCTCCCCCCATGTCTCTACATGTATGATCTGTGAGGGGATGGAATATGAAATGAGGATATGTTCTTTGGAGACTTTAGCTGTTAAGCTCTGGCAAATCTCTGCTAAGTATATGTGAGCTGCTATGTTTTAGAAGCTCATAACTTGGTGATTTCTGGGCTGATTTTCACAATAATGGTAAAAAATATGTCCCTGACACGTTTTGGGTATTTGCTTTAAAGTATGGGAGCATCACAGCATGAGAAGTAAGTTACCAGAACTTTTTAACATGGGTGAAGTGTATTTTTTTTCTCTGGACTGGAAAATGGCTTAACGATGCCTGGAAAAAACAAGAGTCTTGAAAAAAACACCTGATCTGCATAGGTAAATTTGAGCAGCTGAAAACAGTGTCTTTATAGTAATCTCAGGCTCATGAAGCAAGGTGAACATGTTTTGGATAATGTTTAGCATTTTATGATTGGTAGAGTGCTTTTAGTTGTTTTTATTTTCTGTTTTATTGTTTAACACTAAACCTTTTTAAAATACCAAGACAAGAATATTTTTTCTTCTAACATAGGCTCCCAGTTGAGCAAACTGCAAGTCCATTGTGGAGCCTTAAGGGAATATGTCTAGAACCAATCTAGTAAAAATGCAATTCAAGCAGAAAGAACAAAAGAAGTGGAAATGACAGAATAACCTTACTTTGCTAGATGAATCTTGCCAAGTTTGAATACTTGCCCTCATTCATTTATTGATCTGTCTTAAGTGTCCCAAAATAGATTTTGATCCTTTCTGGGTTCTTGAGAGTGAATAAATATTTTAGCTTGAGATAAGTGATAAAGGGGCTGATTATTGAACTAACCAAAATGGTATGTTCTGTTTCTTGTGATCTGAGCAATTTCTTTTCATGACATCAGCTACTATCACCGTAACAACCAAAACCCAGTTTACCTGCTTGTTATGCTTCAGTACCATTATTCCTAGACTGCTAGGTAGTGGGTATTAACAAAGTTTAGGTAATGAAATGTTTTTCCTTCATGTTTTTGTGTATGCGTGTGTGTTTGGAGTATTGTAGTGACTTTTCTTAAAGATGGGACAAGTATTCTTACTGTGCATAATTCAGGCAAAAACATTGTGGCATGCAGAACTGTCAGGCAGCAGCATAAATCTTGATGTTGCTAGAATATTTACCCAGTCTTTAGTAACAAGGGTATAATTTCCATAGGTACTTAGTACTCTGATGATGGAGTGATTTGTTCTAAGCTGAATAAAGAAATTATTTGAATGTATTGTTTTCAGGTAGATAGGAGTACTGTGGGAGGACAATCTCTTATCCACAACCTGATGTACTGTTGTCTGCCTTGTGTTGGGTCTTTCTGTGCAAATTCCAGTTTTTTTTAGATTTGTCAGATAAAATGTTAAGTTCAATTATTAGAATGAATATTAATATTGTAGTTAGCATTTTTTACATATCTGCAGGTATGCAGGGAAAAATTTAGAAGCCTGCATTTACACAAAGTTCACATATTTTCTGTGGTTTGGGTATTGTAAAAGATGTAGAAGAAATTGTAACCTGAGACTGATTTTTTTTGTTTTGTTTTGTTTTTGTTTCCTTGTTTTCCACAATAATTTTGTTCAAGTGAAAAAGAATGGAAGTAGTGAGACATGCATTCTGATGCTAAGGAAAAAAGTCTATGTGCTCCTAGTACTCTGAGGAGTAGTTCAAAATCTGTTCATGTACAAATTATTCTTGCAATGTTGCCTGTAAGGTACTGTACACTAAAACCTAAGTTCTCAATCGCATTCAGGTACCCAACTCTTATGTTCCATGGATATTTTCATGTTTATATGCCTGCAAAATTGTGTACATCTTTAAGAATCAGTATCATTTTCATTTTTACAAGATCTTGCAATTTTTGTATTTTTTCCACTTTAGTTTTAACTTGTGTACATCTTCCTACAAATCAGAAGCTTCTCAGAGCAGCAAGAACAGTTATATTGGAAAACTATGATTTAAAAAAATAAAAGAACAAGTCTTTTTCCAACAACTTTTTGTTATTTTTATCCCCCCTCTCCCTCCTCTCCAAAAGAACTAAACAAATAAAGACATTAGAATTTCAGTGCATCTCTCTTCTACTTTATCTTAGAAACACATTAGGAGAATTCATCTAAGATGAGTAACAAGAAAAATTAAATTGTTCAATGTCAGTAAACCCAGACCATTAAGAACGTGCAGTTGCAGCCTAGAGAACCTCATGGAATTCTTATATTAATTGAGAGAGTGTTAGTGAAAAGACTATTACTCTGACTCAATATCCAGATTAGTCTTCACCCCAGGTATCCAGCAAGGTTTTTTACTTTCATTTAAAAACCCCCGAAAGAAAACAAAAATACCACCGCCAAAACCTCCCTCCCTCAAACCAAAATAAAACAAAAAAAACATGACCTGCCCCCACACAAAAACAAAGCAAAGCAGCCCTAAATACTGCCCTTCCTTAAGCTCTGTTGAAATGCCTGTCTTTATACCTTTTCACTATTAAAGCCCCAACTCATTTAAGAAGCTTTAAGAAATTATTCCTGTAGTTCAAATGGTCTTTGTGGGGGATCTACAAGCTCCAACCATGATATTGTCCCATGCCTTTGTCAATGTGAAATCTCATGATGGATTTTCTGTTTTCTTACCTTGCTCTTTAAAGTGTAAAAATATGAAAATTAAATACAAACCATACATAGTAATCATTACATTCTTTAATTATTGAAAAACTGTTATTTATCGACTCTGAGGACAGTGTTTCTAATTATGAGGGTTCAAAAATCATGAATCAGATTTTTAAAAAATTGCATTTTGGCCCATCTTCTGTTATGTATGTATGTTGTATATGTAAAATGTACGGGCCCCCCTTGTTTACCAGTTGCCACACAAATGCACTCCATTTGGGGTATAGGGATCTGCAGTTCCCCCAGTTAGATGCCCTAGGCAGTTGTATCATGTAACGTTTCCTTGCATGAACCCCAGATTCTCCTGTCCTCAGGAGACTACCCCACACATTTCCCTTTCTTTCCCTACCTCTCCTCTTCTTCAGATTCTCCCTCTGTATCTGAGGTCTTCCCATACATTTACCACATACAGAGGAGTATCTGCTTATACTTTCCTAGCCCATTCCTTAACACATCCTATCTCCCAGTTTTTCCCACTGTTCCATTCCTTGCATCTCCAAATTTTCCTTCCTGATCAGAAGCCACCCCCTTTCCTAGTAAGCCTGACTTCTGAGGGACATTTCCCAGCTCTGATTTGCTGAGGTCAAATGACCATGGTGATATCAGTTTTTGTCTTACCGACAGTCCCGAGCGATGCTGGGTAATTTATATAAAGGCAGAACCTTACAAAATGAAGGTAGAGAGCTGGAATTAATTAGAATTGTTAAACAACAGAAAAAGGCAACCTCAAGACTTGCAACAAAATCACAAGACTTGGCACTGCTTTAAGCTTTTTCCATCTGCTCAGTACTTCCTAGCTCTTCCTAATATCACACAAGACTCATCCTTTTTTGTCCTATTGAAGCAAGCTGTTCTCCATATTACAGTGTGACAAACTAAAAATAGGAAGTGACAGCTTTTAAATTGTTTGTTGGATTTTCCTTAAAAATTTGTATTTGCAGCATTCAGAAAGGAACTCTGTGCATCCACGTTTATGCACACATCTTTGGGTATAGATAAATGAACAAATTATTGAGACACAAAAGGTTGTGGGACTTTGCTACATATGATAATTGCTGGTGTGCACATTCATACTCCATGGTAGCTGAAATCTAAACTACGGTAGTTAGCTCTCCTTACTGCAGAGAAACTGATATGCTGTAAAATTTCCCCTTTTAATATTACAGTAAGTTGTTCGCATATGTTCATAACCTTTATTTTTGCCTGGATCCAAAGCACCATCACATTAAGAGATGGCAGAATTGGAATACAGGTTAAAGGCTTGCTGCATGCATGGACTCTCATTGTATTGCCTACACCAGAAAAAGTAGGTGAGCTCACTTGCATTTCTGCAAATTGTATTCTTTTACATAGCAACACTGGTGTCTGAACAATAAGAATCATAAATGCTCAAAAATAGTCACTGTCTAATAATTACATTTTAGCTATGTTTATGAGGTCAGGTTGGAGTATCTGCATCAAAGGTATTTCATAGGTAAGGAATAAACCAATGCTACAGCATTTACCAAATTGTCCAAATAACTAAGTAAAATTCTTACTGTTTGTGAAAGGATATGGTTTTTAAAGCCTTTTGTTCCACCTTGTTACATGATTATGCAATTGATGTATATTTTCACATCTTTTTGTGGGTGTTGGGAGGGAATGACAGTGAAAAAAAGACAGTAAAATAACTTCAGAATTCAGATCTTACTCTGTTTTTTTTCACTTGTCCCTGGTGCTGTATGGCAGATGCTTAATGAAAGCAGGTATTTAGAGAGACTGATCAACCTCTAAGTGTTACTATTGGCATACATATATATATATATAAAAAACCCTCTTTCTCCTCCCCCCCCCAGCATTATCATCAAATAAATGTAAAAAGAAAAAAAAAATCCTTGAAATATTTAGAGTTTCAGATAATTTTCTCTATATACCAGCAGCTGAATTGAAGGCATGGTAGACATGCATTTTATAGATTAACTTAATTAAAGATCTGTAGGCTTTTGTGAGCAAGAGCTCCCCTTATCACAGATAAACAGAGTAGAATTGTGGCCCTGTTAAAGTCAGCTGTGGTAAGTTTTCTAGTTTTATCCTTCATATCCTTATTATGCTTAATTTTTTTACTAAGTACTTAAAACTTTCTGAATTTTTTCCTTTCCAAGATTCTCTCACCATCATCTTTCTGTCAGTGTTGCACCACCATTTCAAATTTTTGGTGTTCTTATGCTCGGGTGAAGTGAGAACAACTTGCTCAATCTCTGCACTGCTGTGTCTGAGCATTGGCATTGCTCTGGTCTCCCCTAATTTTTTACTTGTGACATGCTATATTGCTGGACTGGGCAATTATTTTGGCTGGAGAAGTGTTTAGTGAGTTTTGATGAGCTGTTCCTGCCCCTTGAGAGGTGCCCTGTCTCCTGGCTGCCATCTTGGGGCCAGAAGTCCCACCCCTGACCTTTGCCACCAGGAGTCTCTCCCCTTTGTCCCAGGAAGTACTATTTTTGGGTGTGGGGTTTGCCATATTGGAACCAAAAAAAAAAA
>JAGPOW010000304.1:57765595-57794854 GCA_030014935.1 Caiman crocodilus | reverse complement strand
AAGGGCCGCCCCCCCCGTCTGACCCCTGTGCCGAACGTGGGTCCCTGCCACCCCGGGGCCTACCTGGGATGTGTGTCGAAGCTGGCCCCATGGCGCCCCCCCCCCCCCGCAAACCCCCTGGACAATCCGTGGCTCCATCCTATTCCTTGCCCCACTGTGACTGGGCAGCGCATGCTCCAGCTCCAGCTCCAGCCCCACTCCCTCCCTCACTAGGGGGACCTTGATCATGTCCCTTCTTTCCCTGCTCCCCTTCCATCGCAGCAAACTTACCAGCTGCTTGGAGCTCTCCAAGCTGTTGGGCTGTGCTCCTCACTGCCTACATGCTGTTGCAGCTGCACACAAGCATGGGCATTTATTGGCTAGATTATCAGCCATATCAGGCCGATTTCTAATACAGTCAATTTTCTTTTTATCTATGCCGATCTGTTATTAGGCCGATGTATCGGTGTACTCTAAAATATACCTACCCTTTTTGACTGGTCAGATGTCTATCCCATTTTTGCAAATGGTACTTTGACCTCATTAATGTGTACTTTGACCTTCATGTGTGGACTATAATGGTGCAGACTCTCTGGGCTTTGAAAAACAGTATTAGTCTCAGGAAAACTTCAGGACAAAGAATGAAGTTTTGTTTCCCCAACAATTGTGGCTTAATTTGAGTACATCATCCCTCTGTTACTTTTGTTTCCTATGTAATATGCTTAAATTTGAGAGGAATCTTGCGTTCAAATTGTTACATGACCTGGGTCCAGAATATCTGAAAGAGTGCTGACAGGGTTTCTTGGGTGAATTTGATATCTTTTATTAGACCAACCCAAAGAGTGCTGTATATTCTTAAACCTTGTGTTATCAAAGATTCTGCTTCTCTTGTATGATGATGGTACATTTCAACAGTAAAAGGAGAAAGAAATGTTTTCCACCTTGCACTTCTTTGCTTTCCAGTCCAAAGGCAAAATATGATTTGCTGATCTAGTTTTATATGGCAGCATGTAATGTGAGGTTTTGTGGAGAAAAATCTATACCATACACTCCTGTACATGTGTACAACATTTCATGTCAGGTAAAAACTAGTGAGCAAATCTATGTAAAAGTGTTAGTGATTTTATGACTAAGTAACTGGTGAGGTATTATTTCAAAGCATTGTTTTGTAAGGAACATGTCCAATAAAAATGTTACTGTGTGTTTTTAAAGCTCTTTAATTCTACTAAAAATGATATGGGCTTGGCCTACACCATGTAGCTGTGGCAGCTAGGTATCACCTGTATAATAGTTATACCCCTAACTGGTATGGATCTGTTGTCAACATCCTTGCCGTAGTTGCAGTTTACATTTGCAAAAAATGTTTTTGTTAGTGTAACTTCTTCCATTCATGGAACTTGTTTAAGCTGCATCCCCACTTGTGTGTGTGCAAGGGGGAGAGGGGGACCATTGTGACAAGGTCAAAAATGCCGTTTTGGGAGAGAGGAGTAAAATATCGAACAAAGAAAAAATAATAATTGGTTTTCTTTCCTATTTTCCATGCTGGGCAATTTCTTAGGTGTGTAAAATAGATTTGTGTTTTATTATTTCCTTGTTAGTTTGTGAGATTCTTGGATGAAGACCATGTTTTTTGTGCATATGTATAGTGGGGTTCTACTCTGACCGTGCTCTGTGGAACTAACACCCAGAGGTCAAACTGAAAAGATACAGTCCTTTTTACACTAGAAAAATGATGCATTTGTGATCCAACAAATCCAAAAAAGTGCAGCTGAATCAGTGGTCAGCACAGCTTAACTTCATGTACTGTGTAGAACAAACCATTTTCAACCCTTTTTAAGACAGTTACACCTAAACCTAATGTTAAATTATATCACATACATGGCTGAATTGTTAGATAACAATGATTATTAACAGCAAGTAATTTTCCTAATGCCAACATTGCTTGCAAGTGCAGCTTCTCATGCTTTTATTTTTTTATCCTCTTACGTTACTAACCTTACTCCATCCACCCCCGATTTACCTTACCTGCTTTCTCCTATCTGTCATTCCATACTGTCATATTAATTTTCAACTTTGCTCCCTCATTTTCCTATTTCCTCTTCAACTCCTTATTCCATATTCACTCCTTATTCACTGTGTTGTGTATCAGGGAATGTGAAAAGAGTGGGGAGGGAGAAAAAGAGGAGTAGAAATCTTCAAGAAAAAGAATAATCTAGTGTTTTAGAGGAAAATTATCTACAAGTGTGAGATGGCTAAATTAGCTTGCATAAATGTAATTTGAAAGCATCAGAATTTATAACTAGCAGGCTTGTCAAAGAAAATTGATCTTCAAATATGTCTCTGTGTAAAGTAAAACTTACCTAAAAAGGGAACATTTTAAAATCTTAGAAGCATTTAATTAGGTTATGTTTTTGAAAGAAGTGTGTGGCTGTTTGTGTGTTAAGTATGTGGTATTAAATAGTTTACCTGTATGTGTTCATTTTGACTTTGTTCTTTTTAGTTGTTCATGTTGTTAATAATGGAGAGGTTCTTAATAGTTCTTGGGATTGCCTTTTCCTAAACCTTTCTGCTTGAAAGTATTTTTAATGTGCCTTTCCCTTCTGCCATGGTGATGGTAAGAATTGTGTGCAGTGGTGTACAAGAACTACGAATTCCCTTTGGGAAGCAAAAATGAAGTGCAGATTAAAGAATCAGTGTTTACAAACTTGCTTCTTAGTGGAAAATACAAGGATTTGATTTTTTTTTTTGCAATTAAACACAAAAGAAATATATTCAAGATGTCCCCAGGAGAATCAAATAAATCACATAGCTGTAGAGGGACACAATTATTTTTGGTTCCAAATTGTTAAAGGGGGGCTCCGGAAGACATTTTATTTTTAAACAATTAAAATAAATTCATCCCAAATTCAGGTTTCCTAAAGCCTGTCAGTGTCCTAAAGCCTTTCGGGCTTGTCAGTTTGTAAGAATATGATTTTAAATAGAAAATGAATGCATCCAAAAAATAGCTAATGATATTATTTGCCCTACCCCAGAACAACAGTGCATGATAGAAACATACTATAATGCATTTTGGGAAACTACTGGGACATAGAAGTGCTATTGCTGAAAACGTCGTTTTCTGGTGAAAGGGATTTATTTAATCATGGAAAGGAAGCATAATAGGTTAATCCAGGGTGAATTTAAATTGGACAAGATAAATTTTGGTAGCAGCAATAGTATCTTCCTACATTGTCAGTCAGGAAAAATGGCATCTGCATAATGGCAGTAGGGATGACATAATTTACATAATGATAACTAAATCAATCGTTGAACACATTAGGGAGAGTATGCATAGGTCAGGGGTTGTCAGCCGAGGAGACACGTACCCCTGGGGGTACTTGGGAAGGCCATACATGGGCAGGTGGGAATGGAGCGCTGCCACGCACCATCCCACACACTGCCTGCCTGTCCGGATGTGGGGGGAAGGGGAAGGTGACGTGGTGGCTGCTGCTGCTCTGTGTTCGGACACACACCAGCCCCATACATCATGCCCCGCACCCCGCTCTGCGTCTGACCACCATGGGTACACTAATCCAAAAAGGTTGAAAACCTCTGGCATAGGTGCATAAAAAAAAAATTGACTTTTTTTCCCTAAAGTATATTTTTCTGTATTTGAATCTTGACAGCTTGGCATAGCTAAATTCAGAAATAGTATTTTTTTAACAAGTTTTAGAAATATTTTAATGCTATATGGCATAATTAATTATAATTGATTTATTCATCAGTTGCCTTTAAGGATTAGAGATGATCTATTCGTAACAAACAGTTTTTGCAAATTCAAATGCAGCAAGTTTAATTCAAACTTCTGTGAAATTATGATAGTTCAATGAGCACTTGTATAACATTTCAGTCAGAAGAATTAGGGCGAATTTGAGGAGGAAGAAGCTGACAAGATGGACAGTGCAGAACTTTTGCTTTCTGTCCTTGTCTGAGCTTTTATAATACTTTGGACATATTATAGGACTTAACAAACAGTGGACCAAGTTTTCCTCTTGGATACATATGTATAAATCCAGATTAGCTCCAGTGAAATTAATTGCAGCAACAGATTGTATTTCCAGAAGGGCCCAACTGTGACCTAATCTGACCTCCTACATAGTATAGACCAAGAATGTCAAACATACAGCCCAGGGGGTGGATCTCACCCCTGCAGCTGGTCTCTTTAGGCTGCTGGGCTCCTGGATGTTGTGGGTGTGGCCAGGGGCAGTGGCATGCTGCAAGATCTGGGCCCCTCGGACCCCAGTGGACATGCCAGGCAGTGGCAAGAGTATGAATGAGGGCTGCTGGAGACCCAGTTGTCCTCTGTCTGCTTTGCCTGTTGCTACCACGGTGTTCTACCTCCCAGGTCTGCTGGCTTTTCTTCTCCATGCTGAAGCTGCTGCTGCATTTTCTGTGTAGTTGCAGCTGTGGTTTACTGTGCAGTTCTGGCAGCTCCAGCTCTGGCCTGGGACATGTGGTGGGAACCAGAGCCGCTCCTGTGCTGGAGCTGCCACTGCTGCTGCATATCCTGGACTGGAGTCGGAGCTGCTGCCACTGCTGCATGCCATAAGCTGGAACCACCCCCTGTCCTGGGCTGGCTCTGAGCCACTAATAGCCCTACAATCCTAGTTATGACCTCTGATACAGACCATTGTGTTTTCCAGATTTGAATCTCATATGAATAAGAGCATGTCTCTTAAAGTTGTTGTTTACTTTGTAACTATTTGTAACTATTTAATTTTGTTATAGCTTCTTCTGCTAGACTGAGGAGTTGTCTGTTATTAACAATCAGTTCTTTTATACTATGATTAGTAGAGTAGTTCTTTTATACTATGATCAATCTATTTCTTAACTTTTTTTGATATAGTAGATTTAATTCCTTTAGTCTATCTATAAGGCATGTTCTTGTGGCTCTCCTGAATCCATTCCAGCATGTTAATATCCATGGATTTTGGACATCCAACTGAATACAGTATGCTACTAGTGTTTGTGTGAGTACAAAACACAGAAGCAGTTTAATCTCTATACAGTAAAAGGTTTGTTATCTGCTACCCATGGGGAGTGGAGGGTGCTGGATAGCAAAATATGCTGGTTAATTGAGCGGCCCGAATGGGCATCTTTGCTTGTTTGGGTCGCTGCCCCTCCTGCCGCATTGCCGCCCCTCCCGTAGGCCCTGAGGGACAGAGACGGGGGACCCATGCAGGCTGCCCTAGGCCATGGGGGCTTGGCAGCGCAGGCTGCTTTCCCCTGGGCCGTGGGGGCTCTGCGAAACCAGGAGTGCCATGGAAGGCACTTCTGATTTCATTTTTTCCTTACAAACTGGTAACAGAATTTGCCGACTTGTAGGGTGCTGGATAACTCAGCTTTTACTGTACTTCTGTTCAATTTTTTCATGTTTACATGGGTACAAAATTGTTCAGTAATGATTTTGTTTCCAGATCATTGATAAACATTTTAGATAGAGTATGACCAAAAACTTTCAGTATGATAGGACCTGTAGGATTTTTATTTTGTGGTTGATTTTTTGTGGTTTTCTGATTTCTTAATAACATGCGGTTTGGAAGCAAGTCAGAAACTTAAATCAGTACTATTACCCATGCTTAGTTAAGGACATCTCTGGCTTGCAGATGTTCTTTTTAATAGATTTTAGAACAATGGAGAAATTCCAGAGGAATAAGATTGCAATTGTCTTGATAATATTCAAAAGGGACAGCTGGATGAATATAGCCTGATTAGCCTGACAACAATCCTTAGAAAAATAATGGAATCCCACATTAGCTTTTCTATTAGTAAAAATGTAAAGGATAGGAATATAATTAATGTCAGTCAATATGGCTTTATGGAAAATATAACTTAAGAATGAATCTGATTTCATTCTTTGAGGAGACTACAAGCTTTGTTGATGTAATAGACTTAGATTTTGTTAATTTTTTTTTAATTCAGTAGGGTGCATTAAGACCTTTCCAGGTTGACTAGTGAGCTCAGTTTACTTCATGTGGAGCTCTGTGCTGATCAGTGGTGAGCTCAGAGAGATCGCTGGCATGTGCAACATAGTCAAAGTGGGGGGTGACTGCATCACCACGCTACCCCTGATGCCTAATAGCAATCCTGTGAAACAGGCAATATTGAGTTTTTGTGATAGGGAACACACCACTTGGTGTTTCAAATTTGTCTTATCCTAAATTGCACAACTGGCTTCAAGATTATAACTCTTTTTTTTACTTTGAACTTGTACCTGATTCAATAGACCACAGTGCCACTAACACTTAGCTAGCCACTAACACTTGTGACTTATCTGTAAAATACTAGTACTAGTAATAAGAATTAAAATCCCCTAAATGTATGTAGATGAGGAATGTTGAAGTGATCTGCATAAGGTAATTGTGGCCTACCGGTTGAGACATAGGCCTAATACCTGGAGTCCATTCTTGAGTCTGCCACTGATTTTCTGCTTAAGCCTCTTACTGCTTCAATTTCCTAGTCTGTAAAGTGGAGAAAATGTTTCACTATTTTATAAGAGTTTTGTGCTGCTTGACTAACGGTGTTTATGGAATGCTGTGGGAGTGTAGGTTTATTTCAGAAAAGCAATTACAGAGGTGAGACTGTATTCAAGAGTTTAGACTTCCCAACCACTGTTCATTTTTCTGTCATGGCCTCTCAAGAGATGATCTCATACTCCCCTAATTCTCCTTCCCCAATTTTTACATGATTCCTTTCAAGAGATGGTCATTCTCCAGAAAATTTGGAGTTGTGAAATCAGAAGAAAAAAGTGTAAAAGTTTATGTAAAATTTTAAAATTTTTTTCACTTATTTCATCTGGTTCCATTAGTATTTTTTTTATTGCAAGGTGCAAATTGTCACCAATTGGTCTAAGTGTCAATTACCTCATTACAGTTAACTCTCTTTTTAGAAATAAATAAAGTAAAGAGCCCCTGGGCAAAATGGAAAATGTCAAGAAAAATGTCATATATTTGGCTATAATTTAAGGTTAAATGGGTGTGTCTGGCTAGCAACTTAGAACACAGCTATGGAAACTGATGTTTGTGGGTTGCATTCCTGGCTCTATTATTAGCTACTTGGGGTATGTCAAAATGGCAAACTGAAGGCATAAATGTGTTACCTGTCCTACCTCTAATTTAATTAGTATGGGTAACAGTAGCATGGATGATTGGTTAACAGTGTGTTTGCTTCAACATGCAAGTAATTGCACAATAGCAGTAGTGAAGACATGACAGCATGTGGTAGTAACCAGAGTGCATCTCTGAGGTATCTGGAGAGATGCATACAGGTTGTTAGACCATCCCACCACATCTCGTCTGCTACTATTACATATGTTAGCTGTAATAAAACAAGTAGTGGGATGCCTTATGCTTCTATCACACCTTCATTTTTTATTGGAGGGGCAGGTATAAATGGCCATGGACTACACGCTCTAATACAGTGACTTAATTTCATATTCTCTGTAAATGGGTAAAATAACAGCTACTCAGAAAATGTTTAAGGTTTGATTTTTTGAAAATTGTTTTTTGAGATCTATGGATAAATGGTGTTATAAAATGTGTGTAATATTAATCATTGTTTTCATTTTAGAGATCCCTTTCGTGGTAATTGTGTTCTGAAAGCTCTAAACAAGTATTTCCAAGACTTTCTTTGCATTGCACTGCTCTCTACTTTCTTGAACTTAATAGTAGATCATTAAGAATTCAGATGTATCAGTCAAATGACAAGTATGTTTATTTCTGGCTTCCCTAAAGACAAGTGAGAAATTTTAGCAATTTTGTATTTTAACATTTTATAGAGGAGTACTGTATTTATTTGATGGGGGGAACTTTGTTATAGAATTGAGTATCAAGTGAAAATGAAGTACCTGCAGTCAAAAAAGGCAGCAAGAATCCACTTGGTGAGGCCTGGGGTGGTGCAGAACTCAGAGTGAAGGAACTGGCACAGGTGTGGGGCATCAAAGGACCCAGTGCCAGACCTGGTGTGGAGGCATGGGCTCGTGAGGTACCTGGAGTGGAAACTGGTGTGGGGGCATATGGCAGCATGACATGTGGTGGCAGGGTGAGGTATATGGCGGAGTAGGCAGGGGGAGCAAGGGAATGGGAGTCAAACCGCCTGCCGCCTCCCCCACTGCTGGCCTCTCCACCTCCTATCCTGCTGCCACTGCTTTCTCTGACACAGCAGTGGTGGAGGGGACAAATTTAATACAACTCCCAATAATTAGCTTCTATACATGTAAAATTACAATAACTTTATAGTTTTCCTTGTATAGAAGCTAATTATTAGGGGCTGTATTAAATGTGAAGTTGTCTTGGATTTGGGTAAATATGGTCATTCAAATTAAATGAAAAATGACTGCTATTAAGTTAAAATGTTCTCAGTTTTATGTTTTCTCATAAACCACTTCCATACCATATTCTTTTTCTTTAAAAATGATTATACTTATAAAATTTATCATTTAAAAACGAATATATTTATGGCTTCATAAAATCTGTATTTGCTTTTTCTACCTTTCCTAAGTTTGGGGGTATAAGAAGCTGAAAAAAGTTATTGTACGTTTAAGCATCTTTGAAAGTTCTGAGTAGATTATTGCAAGCTCTACACACAGTAATATAGAAATCATGTTTTTAAAGTGTTTTTGGCTTTATCTTTTCTTTTGTTGAGGAAGGCTAGGTGCTCTGCCATTATTTTTTATTTTTAAAAAGATACTTTGCATCCTGTCTTAAAATCTACATACCTACTTGTCCTTATTAATTAGTAAACTTTGATGGATGAAAATCATCCTTTCTACATAATCAAAGCTTTCATTAAAATGTTTTAGCCCTTATTACTAAGAAAATGATATTTTACATGTGAGCTGAGTATAACAGATTCAATACTGTCTTCCAAAATCTGCTGACAAGGAGATTATATCTGCTGCTGCTCATTGCTTTACAGGGCTTCTGTAGGCTGTCGGTTTAAATGCTGCTCACATGTTTCTAAATAGGTGCAGTGAAAATTAATGTCATATCAATTTCATTTCTGTTGCAGAGGTTTACTAAGTAACAGCCCTAACAGGATCGGTGCCATTCCCTGTGGAAGAAGATAAAAGTTGTGAGGAGAGTAAAGTAGTTTAAATATGTCTATGAGCAACAAGGTGGCTGAGAGAGGAGTTCAGTACCAAAAAGAAAAAACAAGTCCTTCTCCCCAACCCCATACCTATCCTGCAGTCAGTGGAAGAGGAATAGAATAATGGAAACTGTCATGCCTCTAGCAGAGGAGACTCTGGAGTGTGGGGAGGAAAAACAAAGGTGGATTGAGTAGTGCTTTTCTCGCAGTAGCAGAGGGTGCTTGTAGGAGGAGCTTCAGTTTTAGAAGCTACTTGGTACCTGGAGAGTTATGTATGAGATGAATCCCCTAAAGAGGCTTCAGGCTCAACTGTGTGGTAGGAATTTCAGCATTTGGCAGTATGAGGTTGACTTCTCCCTTGAGAATTAGCATGGGATAATGGAACCTGTATATATGTATATCTTTGGCTCCAGCATCTTATTTATTTAGACTTCTGCCTATTAGGTGTTTGGTAGAGTTTGCAAGCCATATTAAGTGGACTGGTAGGGTTGACAGGCCATTTTAAGTGGATTATTGGAGGATGTACCTATGAATGGGTGGGTAGATGTTTGCATATTTTTGGTAGGGAGGAGAATAAGGAAGAGGGAGAGAGAGAGATTATCTGAATAATTTAGAAAAGTATTTAGGAAAGAGAGAACATGGAGAAGAAAGGAGAAATTGGAGAGCAATATGAAAAGGAAAGGAGATACAAGAGTGGAAGAGTAGAAGAAACAGTGAAATTGATAGCAGTGCAGGAAAAATATGCTGTATCTTTTGTTGAGGGGGAAAAGGGACAGAAATCATTAGGAAACTGGAATTACAACAAAAACAAGGGATCTATAGTAAGTTAAATTTTGAAAAAAAGGTTGAATAGAATATTGATTGGTCCATTAAACAGTGCACATCTGTTTTATTACTGTCAGTTGTAGGGGGTGTGGCCTTTTCAGTGTGCAAAGCACAGGTGTCTGTCTTCATGGTTAGCAAGCTTAATCTCTGGATTAGTAGATATTAAGTATATTTTTGATATTAGAATCTCATTGTAAAATGATTCACAGGATATTTTTATACAGAACCAACTTCTGTTTAGACTTTATATTCTGGGTTCCCAAAGTCTGTTTTGGCAGGGGTTTTTTGCACATTTATGATCTATTGTGTTAAAGTAATTAATTTACCCAGACCCTTTCTTTCTAGTTTTATTAAATTCCCTGTGTTCAACCTTTGAATTGAAACTGTATACATTATATCTATAAGGTTTATTAACACTGTGCTATTATCTCATTGTGCCTTTCATAAATTATTATAATTGGCACTCCTTGCTTTAGCTACTATCCTGTTTTTTGCAAAAAGAGATGTATTTATGTAGAATAAAATACATCTTTTTAAGTGTGATATTTCCATTGGACTAAATGCTCTCTGCTTTAGTAGACTGAATAAAGTACAGATGTGTTTTGCAAAGAGTAACAGAAGCAGGCTTATTAGTGGAAGTTCCTTATATATAATTTCCTGGCTATTGAGCCTGGCAATTTGAAGGATTTTAAGTCTTAGCAAAAAATTCTAGGACATTACTAGAGAGAAAAATTTAGTATTTTTGTCCAAATACCTTAATATAAAAAATAAATCAATTATTGGAACAGTGCAGGAAATCTGACAAGACAACATTTACCTTAGAAGGCTTTAACTTGAGTATTAGTATAAAGGAGGATGCATTTAATTGAAATTCACTCACTCACTGTCTATAAATTAGAGCGATATTCTTATGAGTAAAGGTGTAAAGCATGATATGAAAGAAAAAAACAACTCACCTCCAAGGTACTTGATTGAAGCTTATTTATCTGTGCTCTATCAGAATATACTACCACTCACCAGGTAGGAAGGTTTTCTATTTGAAATGCATTCTGCACCCTTGTCTTGTGATTTTGTTTTCCACAATGTCTTGTTGGCTGCTGCTGCTTCGTTTTGAAGTGATGTGTTTCCAGTTTATTCCGAGGTATCCCACATACTTGGTTTGTTTCTAGATGCAGCATTTCAGATTATTCTGTTCTAATAAGGTTGCAGCAAAAGGAGCTGTGAACTTTGCATCTCTTCAGACAATAGAGGAAGAAGAACTGACCCTAGATAACTCAAGCATTCAGCACCTATTAAAAATTGATTAAAAGCTTTAGCATCCAGTAAATCCCATCTGTTTTCTGTAGACGATTCCAACAGTGAAAAGTTTTTCCCCCCCCCCCCTATAAATTCAGTAGACTCCACATTGTGTATTGCTTTGAAAAACAAAAATGCAGGATCAGTGTACTTCAGGTTTTGGCTTAACTTTTCACTCATGCAATTTCGTTTTTGTAAGGTATGATGAAGGGTCTGCTCCTCTGCTTCTAATTCCTCTGTCAGACACAGATGTGAAACGCTGTTTTTGAACAGGGGAAAAAAATCCCAAAGGGTGTAGTGTTCTGTCATATCTCAGGACAGTGAGCACGCATGGCACCAATGAGTAGCAGATATGAGCTATTCAAACCAGACACAGAACTGACAGGATGACGCTTTCATACATAATAAACCCATTAATTATTTCTTCTGATGGACAGCAGTGTCTGCTAGAAGAAAAAAGCAGCAGATGATAATATTAGGTTTGATAGGTGCTCTCTGTATGAACAGCTTGTCTTCAGGAAATGAATCCAGGAAAAGACTGCTGCTTTTGGGTGTGATCAGGTAAAATGGACAGGAATTGTTTTGACATAAAGGTGACATGAAAAAACACTGTTGAAAGCTTCTTACATATCATTTGTTGGCTTTTCAGCTCTCAAATCTTTTTTAATTAGGATTGAATTTTAAAACAAATTGCTCTTATTTTAATTCAGTTGTTCTCTTGAGGTTAACTTCTCTCTTGAGGTTAACATGTACAAAATTATATATATTAAAGATCATTTAACACAGCACAAACATTTCCTTGAAAATCAGTCTGTAAAGATTACAGAATAAAACCTTCATACATTTTGCTCAGATAATTTCCATTAATGCTATTAGGAAAAGTACTTTTGAAATGTGGGGAAAAAAATCTTAGTTTAAAGAGAAGATCTAATTCTAGCTTTAAATGATCAGAGACTTGATAATGTAAGACATTATTTTTAAACATTTTTCTTCCCTAAAAACTTAGGAGATTTTTGATTTTTAAATTCTTTTAACACGAGAAAAGGTTTTACCTGCTTTTATTTTTCCCTCACTTGCCCCTGGTATATTCAGAATGGGAAGAGGTGTGACATTTTTGATGAGCAAAAATAGATTGTATTGCATGGGGAGAAGAAGTTGGACATGAAGTATTTTTTAAAAAACAAACTACTTTTATAGGAAGCCCATCTTACGGATGGAAAGCTGTTTTCATGATGTACCCCAATCTTGCTTTCTCTATATCAAGACATACTCACCTTCACCCTGCTTCATAAGTTATCTGCAGAAATGTGATAGAGCATTTCTCTACATCATTGGTTCATCCAGTCAGAAAATATTGAATGCACTTATTTCAGTTCTATGGCCTCATTCCCAAATGATGCTGGAATGCACTGTGTTCCAAGACCAGAACAAAGCTTCCTAGTCACTGTCCAAATCCACACCTCTCAAATGATGGCTATGGTAAACATGTAACATGTTTACATATAACATGTAAACATAAGCCAATCCCTCTATAGACAGGAATTAGAGCTGTTGAAGGTAAAGTGGATCTTGATGTAAAATCCACACTAACGTCGCCAAAATGAAACATATATTTTCTGAAATATGGCAATAGCTGTTTCATAGATCCTATGTTTATATTGTTCTCTAGTCTTGAATGTTCACGTGGAATTGAAGTTAAAAAACCTAAGTGCTTTGGAGGTGACTTCAGGAGAATCAGATTTCATAATACTGGAACCCGAGAAGAAATTGTTTTTTGCTTGTGGCAATAAAGATAACTTCATACTGGGGTTGTGTGGTCATGTAATCTGGCAAACCACAAAGAAACCATGTTTGCGGCTGTCCTTTGATCATCGCAGTCAAAAGTCTGGAGCTGCATGCTTTTACTAAAGTAGTAATTAGGCACGTACATGCATATATTATATAAGTACCTTTTGGCTGCAAGCATCTAGAGGCATTATACTATGTACAATTCAGAGAAGGCTCACCACCTTGGAATTGGAGCAGCAACATCTTGTTGCAAAATAAAGTGAGGGTAAACCTGCTGCCTCATAAAAAACACCAAAGCAGCCTAAGATAAGCAGTTAATTAGTGCAGGAATAAAGAATCTTTTGTGAAAATTTTGTCCAAGGTTTCACTTGAAATATACCAAGAAGAGAGGATTAAATACGATTCTTTTAACTTGGCCTACACTTACCAGCGTTAATGACAAAACTAGTGCCTTTCATTAATATACTTATCAAAAAACTTTATTCAGGTTTATACTGGGAAACCCTTTCAAATGTAATCAAGTTCTAAACTTCTAGGAACTGCTATATTTTTAGTGACTGGATATGTATTATCTGACCACTGACCATACAGAATGGGTGATGAATTCTTGCATAGATCTGCATGTCATACAAACGTTGAGTAAAAGGAAAATCTGGTACAGGTTTCCCTTGATTTTTGCAGTACATGTGTTCCCAGAAAACTGTGCATAAATTAAATTTGCGTAAAGGGAACACATTTTACAATGTAAGAAATAGGGATATGATTCCATGGTGGTGAGGAAGGAAGTAAAGTTGGGACTAGGGAAGGGGCGGGGGGGAGAGGTGCAGTGCAGCCTGTTAGCTGTTCCCAGGGTTGCAGCAGGGAATAAAGTGGAGGGAACTGTCAGTGGGTGTGGGACTAGGTGGGGGGTGTGGGTGTGTGTGTGTGCGGCTCTTGCTGTTACACCCATCCCAGGAGGGCTGCAGGCTGGGGTGCTGCGCCAGTCTCTTCCACGGGGGTGGGGAGGGGGCACATGCCACCAGATCTGCACACGAGATGAGAGCAGGCTGCGCTGAGGGTGGGTGGTGGTGCTGGGAGGGGAGTTGCTGCCACCCTAAAATTTGGTTTAACCCCCCCCCCAACCTGCCCTTTGAGTGCCACCACCAAACATAAGGAAGAGTCTGGTGCTGCAGCAGCCTGCTCTCATTCTGCACACAGATCCAGGGGCATTCCCTCCCCCCTGGAAAGAGACTGGCACAGCCCCCCTGGCTGCAACCCTCCCGGGGTGCACATAGCAGCAAGAGGCAAACCCCGCTATCCCATACCCCACACCTACTGACATTTCCCTCCACTTTGCTCCATGCTGCAGCCCTGGGCCTCCGATTCTCCCCACTCCAGCCCCTGCTGCAGCTGCCCCAGGAGTAGCGGATGCCAGCTGCCTGCAGCTGCTGGGCTGCACCATTACCCAAACCTCCTGGGGCTCAGCTTGTCCCCACTCACCTCAGCTTCTGTTGCGGCAGACCCAGGAACAGCTGGCACCACCTGCCTGCACCAGGGCATGGTGCAGCCCAGGAGCTGGGGTGAGTGGGGACAAACGGAGCCCTGGGGGATTCGGGGCACACTGCAGCCCAGTGGCTGCAGGCAGCTGGTGTCGGCTGCTTCCAGAGCAGCTTCAGCAGGGGCTGAGGTAGGTGGGGCCCTGGCATCACAGCCCTTTTCACTCTCCCCACAGATTTACCTGCTTGGGAGGGGCGCCTATGTCCATCGCATAAGAGTGAATTTACCTCACGTTTAAGGAATTTTGGCTATAAAAAGAGTCATCGCATAAGAGTGAATTTGCATATACAGAACCCACATAAATTGAGATAAACCTTTAGATATGTTGCAGTGGTAGATGATGTCAGTTACTGTTTTAGTTAAATCTGTATCTAATTAATAGACTGTATAATAATAATAATGGTAAGCATTGACAAACTGAAAAAATTGAGAGGTTTTTAAAGTAAATCTTATATTGCTTTCCTCTGGTATTCTCCTGAACCTAAAACTTCATAGACCAGAGTTGCAGAGCATTTTTCCGCAGGTATAGTCCATCTAAGCTATCTTCAGGTGGAAATATTTGATGTTCCTACCTGAAAAAGAAATGAAGCACAAGCAGTGCAGTTCTTTATATTAATACAGTTATAAAACTCTAAATATTGCTGGAGAAGTTGTGAAACCAAACACATTCAAAACACGTCAAAATCATTGTCATGTAATACCTCTAGTCCATGTATGGTTAGTGTAGTGTGTTCTTAAAGAGTTTTCATCTTTGAACTTTGCCATTTAAACCTAGCACTCGCTGTATGTGCCAGGTTTCTAATGTACTGGCAAACAGTCTTTCTAGTAGAACGTGTCAGTAAATCCATTCTAAGGTTAAATTACCAAAAATTAGAATTGTAAATTTTTTGAAGTTATAGTCATTCTTCCTAATTTCAAAGAAGGAAGTACTTGGAAGTGGTTTGTAAGAACTGTCATTACTCCCTGTCTTTTTTTCCCCGCATTATTCATTTCCTTATCCTATTAAAAAACAAGTAAACAAACACAGAAATCCTACTTCTAAATGTTGTCATTCAGTTCTTGCATTTCTCTTTGATTCCATGTTTAAAGCAGTGTAATATTTTAATGGTGACATTGCTGGAGGGGACAGTACATTTATAGCAACCTAAATGTCTGATCTGAGGCAGGTCAGGTACAGACATTATACCTTGGGGCAGGTCAGGTGTGGACTGTTATACTTTTACTGGTAGAAGTGATTAGAAATTGGTTTATACTTGTAACAGAACAGAAGTTTGGTATATATGGACTGGTTTAAAAATGGCGGAACCTGGTTTAAGATTTGCCCCCCGCCTTTTCCCCTCTCCCACACACAAGGGCAAATTTGTGTTCTGTTTGCTGCCTATCTAAACTACGTCACTTATAGAAAACTGCATAACTTAGATTAATTCCTGCCATGTTTTTTTTTTTAAATATATGTATGTACATAGCCCTAGAATGCTCATTTTCTGGAGAGTTGTGTAAGTTCCTTTTATTGTATGAGAATAGTTGCTGCCTCTATGAACAAAAAACCATTTAATTCTCCATCTCTTCTCTTCTTAGTAGAAGTTTGGTCTTTTGGTTTTGTTGCTACTGTACATGACTTAATTATTCACTGTTGCAACTGAAATATTTCTACATTGTGACTGTCGTTATCTTTCAATTAATTTAAATCCTGTTGTAAAGCTGTAATTTTCAGTGATCAGTGTAGAGTTCTGTAAATTATACTTTTGTAGTCTTTCATTTTAAAGACTTCTTTAGAACTTTTTAAAGGCTAAAAACATTGTTGTCAACTAGACATATGATTAATGGATGATGGAAGACTGGATGGTCACCTGGCTGGGGTCACCTGACCCCAGCATGCCTTTCCTGCTCATGCAGGGGGGCTGGACCCAATGATCCTTCAGGGTCCCTTCCAGCCCTATGATTCTATGATTAACATTAGATTATTTTAGATTTGATTGTTTTGTGTAGAGTCTGAAAGATTTAAGTTTTATTATTTGTAATAATAAAATCTACTCTTAAGGAAAGTGAGAATGTGATACTCCTATATAATTGAACAGGAATGAACTCCATAAAATGGGTCTTCTCTGTTCTTGAAGGACTACAGGGAGAATACCTGAATACCTCAGAAAAGCAACAGGTATAAAATATTTTTTTGGTGGAAGGGAGATACTGTTTATTGTGAAGTGTGTGAGTACCATGGGGGGGAACCTAACTACATTGTCAGAATACTGAGGAGGACAGTCTTCAGAGCTCCCCTTAGAATCTTTCAATAGCAGTCAAATTTATAAATATCTTGCATATGAAACACTTAGAGAACTCAGATGTATAGACTTTTTTAAAATCATTTTCCTGACTGCAATTATACTAGCATGTATGCTTGGAAAAATGCTGTTGTAAAAATCAGTGATAATGATGGATTTATATTACTTGTAGGATTATGAATTGCTGATGTTACATATATCTGTAAAAGTTTTTTTTTTCCTAATAATACTTCAAAATGAGAATTTATGCTATTAAGCATTAAAATATCTTTAGAGAATTTTTGAACTTTTATTGTATTATTTTGTAAGTAAATGAAAATGTCTCAACAAAATGTTAACAACAGTATTTATATAGTCTATCTAGTTTATTGCACTTAAACTGTATTTTGTTAGAAATGTGACTTTTTTCCAATTGGTATGTTAAAGATAAGTGTTTAAAAAAAAAAAAAAAGGATCTTGCCTTTGCTATAATCTTTTGAATCTGTAGGGGGAGAAATAAAGTTTCACAAATACCTAACCTTCAGTAAAATCTGATTCTATTTGAGCAGCTTATTATTTGTGACTTTGAAACTGGCTTCCATGATTTTGTCAAGCTTTAGCAAAGTGTATGAAAATGTCTAATTTATTAATGCTTTGTGAAATCAAACTAAATGCAGAATTCACACAATTATATTCAGCAATTATTGTTCAGTATTTTGTTTTTCCGGCAGAAAATGCTATCTTAAACTTAATTTGCCTTTAGATTTTATAGTAAACTATATGAAAAAACATCCAGTAGATAAATCAGTACTTTCCCTAATGTCAAAGAAACAAATCTGGGCTATTGTGGCTCATTCTGGAGGTGAGAGTGGGGAGTTTGTTGCTAGAAATTTTTATAGGGTCTCTTATGGGAGTGTCAGAAGGATTTTTGAAGTTCTGCTTGCGCATTCTCTCTCATTCTCAACCTGATAATTCTAGTTGCCATAACAACTTGATTATAGCAATGCATTTGCTGTAGTTAAGGTTGTGTCAGCACTTCCACTATAAGCTGCCGTTTTCAGGAATTTATAATTTATCCATGGATTTGAAAAATGGCATAAATGTTGTATCTATAAAATGACTGATTTTTCTGTGAAAAAATTTTGCAAAGCCTACTTATTCTTTTTTAAATCTTTGAGTAACTGTATGAAGTATTGCTTAAAGGATAAGCTTTTTTGGACTATTTTTTTCTTATTGTGGGGCTATAGCAAAAATTTTTGTTCAAAATAAAAAAAAATGGCCACTTCTAGCATAGCAAGGACCTAAAAGACAGCATTTTGTGTTGCTTTGGCTTAAAACATTTTCTCCTTTGTTTGGTGGCCAGAATCAGTTTATTCTTGTTTACTCAAAGGGCTGTGGCTCTGACTAGAAACCTTCTTGAGGAGTGGGAAAACACCATCACTTTGAATCAGAGCTTTAAAAAGCCTTTGTGAATGTTTGTATCCTAGAGATTTTTATGTATCATCAGTATTTAATGGAGTCTGCCTTTCAACAAAAATAAAGAAGAAACTGTGGGCAGAATTAGCTTGCATTTGAAAGGTCAGTTAATGAATGAGCCTATATATTGTTGTGTGAGTTTTAACAAGAAACGGTGCTCAGATTTTGATTTAAACTTCACAGTTTAAATGAAATCTGAACTTTTTCCAACATTGAAAACAATTCACAGAAGTTAAGTGCGGTTAATAAAAGGTACAAAGCATTGTCCATTACAGGGTCTGCAGTGGGCGATTCTTTTTAAGGGACACTATATGAGGATTTTCAAATGGCATTATTCCACGAGAATTAATCTTTTTTTACCTATGTAATACAATATTGTAAATTTCATAAGGCAAAAACCCCTTGATGGGTTTTTTAATAATCAAAGAAATGTCATCTTTAAAAAGTGTTAATTATATCATTGCCAAAATCCCTGTGAGGGCAACAGTCCTGTTATGAAATTATATCATACAATTGAAGTTTTATGGTATTTCCTATTAATAAAGCAGGTTGGAAATTGTTTTATAGAGTCTTACCTTTGAGAGTCATACTGTCCGTCATGCACATTAGTATTACTTTTTATTTAGTTGGTTGTTCAGAAACGGGGTAGATTGGTTTAAACCAAATCAAAAAGCAGGAAACCTTTATTTAATTTATTGGTTTTAATATTGTTTTGCATTTATATTTATTAGTTATTTTCCTAAAGAAATTTGGTTCTCGTGGGTTTGGTGTTTCTTGTTGGCTAACCAGTATGATACAGTATATATTTAAACACCTTTATTTATATTAGTGCTTATATATTAGTGCATATTTATTACTTAATATTTACATTTAATTATATTAACATACAATGAAATATATTTTATTATATTAGAATGCTGAACATTTTTTTTCTTATTTCCTGGATTAAGTTTTTTTCTCATGAGTTTTTAGTAACAAGCATGTTAATTTAAAATGTAATGTACACTGAACTGAAGATTCGTACATAGTTGTTTTTAGATTGTATAGCTCGACACTGAAAAATGATAATGCATTATAGAAATGTGTTAACACTTCCTGACTCTCCTTCTCTGTCTGAGGAATCCAATTGTTGTGTTGGCCCTCCAATACAATATCTGAGTACTCAGGATCTCAAAGGTATTAGATGATTAGATTTAGACCATTAGATCTCATAATGGTGTGTTTCTTTTTGTTCTTTTTTGATTCTCTTTTTGTTTTGGGAATTGGCTTATATAGATGAGAGCACAAAAGAGAGTGGAGGGTGGAGTTACAGGTAAGACTTGAGCTGAAAAGATTCAGTTCTGGGGTTTGGGAGGGACTTGGAGCAAAGGGGAAATTTCCTATAGGCAACCCTTCCTCTCTAAATGAATCCAGTTTTTGGGAACAGGGATAGAATTACTGGAGCAAAGCATGAAGACAACAAAAATACAGCAAAAGCAAAAAAGATACAGGTATGTTAACCTATTTCTTGTTTGGGAAGAGTCAAACACAGGAACAAAAACGATTGGGGCCTGGGACGTATGACTTATGATGAAGAGCTAAAAGAACTAGGGTTATTTAGTCAGGAGAAAAGAAGACTAAGGAGGGATTTGATAATAGTCTTCAAATACCTGGAGGGCACTTACAGAGACAATGGAGATAGGCTTTTCTCCATGACCATAGGGAGCAATTGTATCACGTGCTGAGGTGCAGGCTGTCTGATTAGTTCTGCACAAATGCTGAAGTTCTGAGGGGTAGCTAGGTCAACACCAGAGGATCAGAGTCTAAATCAAAGTCAAACCAGAGTGAAAGCAAGGTCAGGAAGCAAGCCGAGTCAGGTACTGAACCTGGGGGAGCTGAGTTCCAAACAATCCGAGTCATGAGGCAGAGGTTGAAATACAAGCAATAAGTAGTCAGATCTAGGAATGCATAGAGCTTGGGAGATAAGCAGATGGGATTGGAAGTCCTCACACAGTCCCTGAACTATGATATGACTGGTATGAGAGAGACTTGGATAGTTGTCATTCATCCACTGTCCAGGATGAATATAAACTGGAAAGGCAGGCAGGGGAAAAGAGGAGGAAGAGTTGTGCTTGAAGGTGTTGCCATATGAAGCTGACAAACCTATTACAAAAATTAATTGAAATTAATTGCAAGATTAGAAAAAGTAGTTCCGATTAATTGCAATGTTGGTTGCATGTTAAACAATAGTCAGCACCCTTCCCACACCCAGAAGTCCAGAGCCTCAGGAATTCTCCTCATTGCAAATTTGGTGGTATCACAGGGCTTGGCTGTATAGTTAAACAATTTTGATTTCACAGTTAAACAATAGTCAGCTCCCCCTACCCAACAGCCTGGAGCCTGTGATCCCTGTGGCTCCTCCCCTGCCACCAGCAACAGCGCGCAGCCCCAGTTCTCCTTCCGTACAGACAAGCCCTCTGATACCATCAAATTTGCACTGAGAACACTTGGGATCGTCACCTCGCAAATCTCAAAAAGGCTTTCACTCAACAAGGATGCTCCTTCAGAGAGATAGATAGCACTTTTGAAAGAGCCACCTGGATACCACATGAAGAATTACTATAGTACACAAGGAAAACCCCCATGAATTGCACACCACTCGTTATGACACATTGCCTCTCCCTGGACCCTATACAGAAAATTCTCAAAGAATTGCAATCCTTACTAAAGAAAGACACAGTTCTTAAAGAGATCTTCCCAGAACCACCCATCCTAGCCTTTAAACAGGAACCGGACTGCACTAACCTCATCACCAGAAGCAAAATTCCTGCAGCCCAAAACATACAGAATGGATGCAGACCATGCCATGACAAGAAATGTAAATGCCAACATATCTCCACTTCCCCACAATTACTACCTGTGACAACAGAACCATTAGCGTTCCTGAATCTTACAGCTGCACCTCCAGAAATGTAATTTATCTCATCCAATGCATTGAATGCCCTGATGGAAACTATGTAGGAGAGATCAAACAACAACTGTATACCAGAATGAATGCACACTGGAAATTTATCAAAGACAAGAATACCCAATTACCTGTGGGTACACATTTCTCACAAGAAAACAACTCTTTCCAATCTCTGTTCTGAACCTCAAAGGGAATTTATAAAATACCTTTTACAGACAAGCCTATGAACTACACTTCAGCAACCTACTGGATACAAAAAAATCATGGACTAAATATAGACATTGGATTTATTATGACACATAATATATAACGTGCCTAACATCCAACTCCCCAAGTACTTCTCCAGTATTTACCAACTACATTCATTTCCCTATCCCCAACCTGTCTCACCCATTGACTCTTAATTTACATTGTCACTGACTGGCTTTTTTGCATGCATACCAGCCTCTGGCTTCTTTACTATTCATTCCATCCAGGAAGAGCACAGTGCTTCCTCAGCCTAACGAAGGGCGCTTGTGCCTGAAAGCTTGCAAAGAAGACTATTTTCCAACTATTTGAGTTGGTCTAATAGAGGATTATCAGATTCACCTAAAGAACCTTGTCTGCTTATGTCCTTAGACCAACCTGGCTACAACCTATGCCCCTTCCCAGATTAAGGTAATTCCTTTCAAGTTTCTTGCTGTTCTTCATCCAGGAGGTCTTTCTCAAATGATAGTAGTTCAGCAATAGGGGTGGAGCAAAACAGACATCAAGTCTTCTGTTAAGACTGCACTTACAAAGCTATGTGGCTTTCAGACAGAGTTGGACAAAATGGCAGATCCAGCTGGCAGATGGACTCCATTTCCCAGCAGCCCCATCTGTGTTGATGTGGCCAGCTTCCATGGAGACCCTAGCAGCGGCAGACTATGACAGCGTGAGGCCAGGGTTTCTATCAAGATTGGCCTCAGAAGCACCGGTAGGGGACACAGCTGGGCAGGGAGCTGCTCCAGGGAGGACTAGGATCTTGTGTCCCTGCCTGGGGCATGCAAGCAGTAAATCACCATGGAAACTCTGGCCTTGTGCTGTCATGGCTCCACTGCTGCTGAGGTCTCCATGGAAATCAGCCACAGTGATATGGGCAGGGCTGCTGGGAAATGGAGTCTGCTCTGGGCCCAATATGACTCACTGGCTGGATTTTGCCCACCCCTGCTTTAAGATGTGTTTTGGCCTCAGGCTGGTGATTGCCCAGTCTGCCTCATATTATTCCTTGTGGGATAGAATGTCTACTTTGCCATTTTTTGATCCCACGCAGTAGGAGATTATAAAGTCAAACCAGAAGAAGAATAAAGCCAGCAAAGGCCTATTGTAGTCACCTTTGATTCAAAATTCCTGTGGTCTGTGAAGACCTGCACAGGATATGCCCCCTTTAGATAGCAGTTCTGTTCCTTAAAGGCAGCTTTGATAGCAAGATTCTCTTTGTCCAGGATCTGATAGCTTTGTTCCTCTTTAGTGAACTTCTTGGAGATATAGGCAGAGGGATGGAAAACCTATTCTGGGCCACACCTTTGCAAGAGCACTGCTGCGATTCCTATGTTGGACACATCTGTTTCTACACTGAATGTCTGGGTGGAGTAGGTGTTTGGGGGCTGATACTAAGACCTCTTTCAACTGTTCAAAGCACTTTGAGCCTCTTCTGACTAGCAGTGTAGTGAAAGATGTTGGCAACTGTGTAAAATTTGGGATTAATCTCCTGTAGAAAAGTTAACAAACCACAGGAATTTTTGTATTTTCCAGACCGAATATGATGGAGCCTAACCCCAGGTTGCTTTCACCATCTTGGGGTCCATCCCAGTGGTGTCTGGAGATAGCACAAATCCCAGAAACTTGATGGTGATTTGATGAACTGTGCATTTTTCCAATTTGGTGTATAATCCATGTTGTTATAATCTTTCAAAGACTGTATGGACTTGTTGGGGCAGTGTTCCAAGGAAATAAGGGTTTTGTTGAGGTAGGCCACCAAGAACTGGTCAAGTAGATCTTGTAATATGTCATTGCTCAGATGCTATAATGGGCAGTTGATAGACTGAATGACATGACCAGATATTTGAAGTGGCCATACTGTGTTCAAAAAGCAATTTTTCCATTCATCACCTGACCAAATGCATACTAGGTTATAATCTCCATGGAGGAATTTGGGAGGTACCAAAAGTTCCATTTGGTCCAGTAGTTCTGGGATCAGGGTCAGGCGATATCTATTGCTGATGGTAATTTGGTTGCATGCCTGGTAGTCTACTTCAGAAGTGTAGATGCCCATCCTTTTTTTTTCCACAATCAGGACTGGTGACCCAGCAGGTAAAGTGAACATTCTAATAAATCCTTTGGCTAAGTTCTCTTGGAGATGCTTGCATAGGGTGGCTAGTTCATTTTTGGACGTGGTGTATGTTTGCCCTGTGGGCATATTTGCCCCAGGATGGTGATCAATAGAACAGTTGTAGTCCCACTGTGAGGGAAAGGTATCTGTGCATACCCTGTAGTTGGAGGGGAAGGCCTGCTGCCATCTGGGAGGGCTGCTAAACCCTTGACATCAAGGGTCCAGAGGGAGGTCTTCTGAGCAGTGGGTTCCTGGGTCCTCCAACAATGGTTTGGGCATTAATCTGAGATGAAACTTAACTCCTGTGACTTCTACTGCATTAAAGACTTGTGCTGGGATAGCCAGGGTATTATTCCTCAGTTGGGGGTTTAGGTCCAGATATTGACAAACATCTCAAGTTTCAGCAGGGGGAATTTAGGTTGCAGATGAGAAGGAACTTTCTGAGTATATTAGGGTAGTCTATTATTGGAAGATGCTGTTAAGAGAAGTTGTGGAATCTCCATCTTTGGAAGTTTTCAAGAGCAGAATAGACAAACACTTGGCTGTGATGGTTTAGTCAGAGATGTTCCTGCCTTGAGGATAAGATGACCTTGTGAGGTCCCTTCCAACCCACTTTCTTATGATCCTGTTCTTGCAATAAAATTGTGAGGTGCCAGAAACTAAAGCATGTGGAAGTTAATGCTTAGAATCATGAAGGGATATAGGTGCCAAACTTTCACACTGTCCTGCATCGAGCAACTGGGTAGAATGTGATCTGACTGGCAAATTTCCTGCTGGACAAAGTGGCCATCCTGAAGCTGTAAGAGTGGCACTCAGAGTCCAGCTCTGACAATGCCCTCTACCTCTTAGTTCCTGGGCCAGGTACATCTCTCTGGGAGGCAAATTTGTGTCATGGTGGGCCATTGATGAGGCACTCTGTACTGTGGAAGATAACTGGCTAGCCCTAAAAGTGTGACCATTTGTAGGGCATTGGAGAAGGAGGGCTGCCAGTGTCTCTCTCTTTCATTATGGTATAAATTTGATTGAAGGCTTCCATGGCCAGCCCTTTGTGTGCCCATGTATACCTTTTACCCTTTTTGTTTTTAATGTCTTCATAATAAAGGCCTAGAAAGTAAAGCAAACCACCTTTCACTGAAATCAGTGGATTGTTCATTTAAATGGCTTGGCTAATTTCACTTAAAAAGGGAGTGGTGTTATGGGGAATTGAACCCCATTTCTTGGATTTCTGTGGTACTTGCTGTAACTGTTACCTCTCCGCTCTTTGTTGGCTTTTGGAGTTCTTTTTATTCTCAACTCTGTTTAATTTATATATCTAATCTAATATGTTTGTGTTCTTTAGTGTCTTACTCTACAGTTGTTGCTAACCCTACAGTAGATGACAATTTTTGAGGTTTTGTTCTCAGAAGTAATTTGGATTTTTGTTCTAATTCTTGATGCACTTTTCCATTTAAATCTTAAAATACTGGAGAAAAAGCTCCTGTATGCTTTCAAGAACCTATTATTAAAAGCCACATTCATAAAGTATTTTCAAGCTTCTGGTTGTCCACGCTTTTCAGAAAGAGACTAGTCATCTAGTCTTTTGTCAATTTCTACTTAGTCTGCAAATTCACAGGATAGAGACAAAGTTGTGATAGGATAGTGATGGTGATAGGATTAAGTTTTAACTTCATGTAAGTGGTGCACATTTTATGCAGGATATTTTTAGTAAAGTTACCATAGAAAATACTACAATAATGTTTGAAAATTGTTTGACTAGGAAAGATCTAAGGCTATTACTGTGAAGTTTTCCCTATAGTTTCTAAAACAATAAGAAATATGGAAGCATTTTGAGTAGATGCTGTAGATTTTATAGAATGCCATCGTGGTTCAATATTTGTAAAGTTACTTAGCACATGCATTTATAGCATACTGCAGATTAGTGTGTATTTAGGATGGGGTAGTTTCATGTTTCATGTTGTTAGCGAACTATAGTTAGAAGCCTACATTTGGTCTGAACTTTTTGTAATGTAACTCTCTGCTCTTATTAAACTTTCATTAGTTAAATGGGTTTGCTATAAAGTTTGTAGATGAAAGGGCTCTTTTCTCCCCAGACAAGATATAGGGTGAAGGACGGAAAGGTTTACTTGCTTCTTGGAACAGGGATATAGAACTAACAAGAAGGGTTTTATTGTTTGGCTAAGCTGTTCCAGAAAGGTCAAACCTGCAATAGTGTGGTAACTTTTTAAAGAAAAAAGAATAAATAAATCCTACAATTTCCTATGCCCTATGACCCCTTTTCTTGTCTGATCCCTACTCTGAAGCTGAAATTAAGAATGGAGACGCACACTGCTGAATTGAGAGCACAGTATCTTTCAAAACATTTGAATTGTTAAAAAAAAAAAAAATAATTAGAATGCCAGTAAAAGCAGAGCTAAGGTTGCCCTTCACAAAACTGACAGTTGTTTTGAAATAACCAGTCTTTGCTTTATTCCAGAAGAGACAATAGAAAAAATATCATTTTGGTGTAGACACGAGGGGCAGTATTCCATTGCCTAAAATTGTCGTCAGGATGTTCAAACAAAGTGGTTGTAAAGCAACAATATGCTTTAAGAAAGACATAGACAAATTAGAAGAATACTGGCCATGATATGCCAGCCCTTCCCTATCCTCATGCCAGTACTTGACAGTCAGGAAACTGCCAGCATTGGGATGGAGGTACTATCTATACGTTCAGTTTATGGCACTATACATATGAGCCAGAAATATATTCCACAAAAAATGTGAAACAACTTTGTGGCTGGTTTGCCCCTTATAGCACTATACATGGCTGAACATGTAGCACTGTTACTATTTATGGTGCAGTTGAAATATTAGTCACATGAAAATGGTGATATTTTTTTCTTGTGAACCTAGGAGAAATTTCTTCTTGTGAATGTTTTGATGTCATTGGATTGGGGAATCCTTAGCATTCTGAATAGGTTTATTGGAATCACACTCTTAGCTTCAGAATAACAAGCCCATAGCTATATAAATGCTCTTCCTTCTCCCCCAGCTGAGACAGAAGCCTTAAGGTCTAGCAACAGACCTTAATAAGATGATATGAGATGTAGTGAAAGTAATCTAGGACCACAGGAAAGGAGGACTGGAAGGACCTCACATGGTCATCTAGTTCAACCCCCTCCTCAAGACCTGACTAGCCCATCCCAGTAGAAGTTAGGGTGAATCTGTACTGTATAGACTCAGCTGCAAATCTGCTCTGCTTTCTTCTTGATTTCAGACAAACATGGCTAACTGCATCTCTGAACTATCCCAGCCGAGTGTCTATCCAACTTGCTCTTGAAATTTCCAGGCATGAAGATTCCACAATTTCCCTAGTTTTAGTGCCTCATAGTCAGAAAGTTCTTCCTAAATTCCAACCTAAATGTCTTCTTCTGCCGGATAAACCTTATTAATCGAAGAGGGTGGTATTTTCTCAGTCGGTTTTAAGGCACACTGAAACCTTTTAGTTTCATCTGTCAGCTAGGAATGTGAAAAAAATCACACATCCTACCCCAACACAGATATACTAGCAAAATTTCTGTTGTGGGTTGCAGCTATGACAGGGGTGGGCAAAATGCGGCCCGCAGGCCAGATGTGGCCCGCCAGGACGTTATCTGGCCCAAGCGTCCCTAAAAAATTTAGAAAATTAATATTTATCTGCCCCGTCATACAGCCCTTGATGGCTTGCCAAAACTAAGTAAGTGGTCCTTCACCCAAAATAATTGCCTGCCTCTGACCTGTGAGGTCAGAAGAGTTGTTTTGTCGTCTTGGCTTACATTGTTTGGGGAGGTAGGGTAGCCTACAGTAAATTTCCTCTTCTCTGGGCCTTTGTAGCTTTCCTGCAGACTGCCTTTTCCCCTGGAAACAAGGGATGCCTGTGTGTGAACATGGGGCAGGGCAAAATCATGAGGGCATTCCTTGCCTCTTCACTATGGAAGGGGAAACTCCTAAGAAAGTCACAACTAATCACCTTGTTGGATCTTTCTTTGAGACTCCTGCTTGAAAAATCTCTCTTGTATTCCTAGTAAGCAGGTTAAACTTGAAAATCAATGGTTTTTGCATGGAAAAGGAATAGAGAATTGACTTTAAAGAAGAAAAGGAAAAAAATCGCTTTCATCTTTTTTTCTTTTTATCAAGGTCGTCAGAGCTGACGCATGAAATTACCAAAGAAATGTGATAATTTGACTCTAAATTTTCTGGATGTTGTTCTAGCTCTACTAAGGAAATCCATTAAAGTGGATGTCATAAGTTGTTTTCATGTGGAGAAGTTAGAAGACTTGTATCTGTGTTAAAGAATTCTTAATTCCTAATAAACTGCTCTCAATTCAAGATTTCAAGAAAAAATATTCCTTGATCACAGTTCTAGTATAATGTAGATTTAGGAAAGGTGAAAATGGATCTTAATGGATACTTATGTGCATGCAGCCTTAAGTCAAGTAACTGTCTTCAGTTAAAATATGAATAAGCAAAATGACTGGCTATATGGATGCAGGATGGTGATCTAAATATAAATATTGATTTCCTTTTCTCTCTTTCTTTTTTTAACAAGCCATGGGTTTTAATTATCTTGACCCTTTTATAATTTGCATATGCACTGTATATTCGAAAAGTATGTCAAGAAAGATTTTGCAGTTATTGTGAGCCTCCTGTTGAGCAGTGAATAATGGGTAAACTGGAATAATTTAGTATAATGTCAATCTGCCGGCATACAATGCTGTATATTTGAATCTAAGTTAGCAATGTCTTATTTGTCTAATTTGAGCCAGTGCTTTTTTTCTTTTTTTAAAATCATTCTTTGTTTTCTTTGTCTGTGGCAGAAAACATTGTTTGAAAAAAGAAATTCTGAACTTACAGTTCTTGATTAGCAGTTGGTGTCCTATCACCAGGGGTGTGTACTGTGCTACACCTGATAAAATACTTGATAATTATTTCAAATAACAGCTAAGTGCAGCCATTTGTTTTCTTTTTTCAATGGGGTAATTGTGAAAATATTTTGATCTTGTTTATCAGGTATTAAAACGTGTTTCATTTTTATAATTCAAGGAGCGTATTTTTACTTAGAGTTGTTTATTTATGTTTTGTTTCAACTTCAGTATTTTTTTTAAAGTGTTTTTCATATTTTCCCTTCCCCCCTTGACAAATTCTATCCAGTAGATAGATTTCTTGGAAATAAGACCAAACAGCATGTTTACTTGCATACAAATCATCTACTCTAAATGCACTTAAATGAAATGCCTCTGGCTTCAAGGAGGTAGTTTTGGCAAGATTGATGTTGATTGACTTTTTCGGGGAGAAAGCAACTTACAGTCAGACCAGCTGTAGCCTAGCATCTCCTTGTTCCTCATAGCATGTGGGGGACTTTGTTTTCAAAAGAAAGAGGGGCTGAGCCCTATTTATCTCCCTCTGCTGTGCACTGGTTGTCTGGGTCACACTGAGGGAGCTGATTAGCTGTCATAGGCCAGGGACAGACATTACACATAAACCAGTTTCAATGATCAGAAACTGGTTTAAACATCTAACAGAACAGACATTCAATGCACATAAACCAGTCTGAAATTGGCTGCAACTAGTTTGACATAAACCTGGTTCAATGGAATATCAGACTTAACTGATTTGGGTCAAACCAGTTTATGCATTGTTTGTCCCAGACCTTACTG
>JAGPOW010000304.1:57748130-57765495 GCA_030014935.1 Caiman crocodilus | reverse complement strand
TGGGGGCAGTATGCCCTGTCACACTGTGGGGGAGAGCGAGCCCCTTCCCAGCGAGGGGCTGCGCTGCTGTCTCGGGCTGCATGCAGCTGCAGCAGGGTCTGGGGGCAGACCTGGTTCCCATTTTCAAAAAAGGGAGGAAGGAGGACCTAGGAAACTAGAGGCCAGTTAGTCTTACCTCAATCCTGAGTAAGCTTTTTGAGAGAATTATCCTGGCGCATGTCCACGAGGGGCCAGCAGGGGAGGTTATACTTAGGGGCAACCAACATGGGTTTGTTAGAGGTAGGTCCCGTCAGACCAACCTGGTGGCCTTCTATGACTAGGTCACAAAATCCTTAGACACAAGGGTAGCAGTGGATTTAGTCTTTCTGGACTTCAGGAAGGCCTTTGACACTTTCTCTCACCCCATTCTCATTAAAAAACTAGGGGACTGTGGTGTTGACACCTACAGAGTCAAATGGGTTGCTAACTGGCACCCAGAGAGTGGTGGTGGATGGGTCTTACTTGACCTGGAGGGATGTGGGCAGTAGGGTCCCCCAGGTCTCGGTCCTTGGACCCGCGCTTTTCAACATTTTCATTGCTGACTTGGACGAGGGGGTAAAAAGCACCCTGTTCAGATTTGCTGACAACACTAAGATGTGAGGAGAAGTGGGCACACTAGAAGGGAGGAATAGGCTGCAATCAGACCTAGGCAGGTTACAGGGGTGGGCAGTTGAGATCAGGATGGGTTTCAACACTGACAAGTGCAAGGTGCTGCACCTGGGTAGGAAGAGAACCAGCAGCATACCTACAGGGTGGGGAACTCTCTTCTCGTCAGTGCAGAGGCAGAAAAGGATCTTGGAGTCATTATTGATGCCAAAATGAACATGGGCCAGCAGTGTGAGGATGCGGTCAGGAAGGCCAACGCGCCGCACTTTGGGAGGGATGTGGACAGCATTGCGAGGGTCCAGAGGAGGACTTCTATTTAATCAGCATGGAACCAATAGTTGGCATATACTTGGAGGTAATCAGTAAAGAGGAAATATACTTCTCCATAGTAAAGCTAAATATGGATATAGTTTAGAGGACCTCCAGAGAGCTTTTGGAGGGAGAGGGGTGTTTTTTCTGAAAAAGTCTTTTACTCACAAGAAGTATGCTTGGAATACACTAAATCTTCAATATTGAATTTGATTTCAAAGGAGTCTATTAAAAAATCTTTAGGCTATGCAGGCTAACAGGGTACTGTTGCTAACTATATATGTATTTGTAGGCCATGAGTTAGGTTATGTAACCTTTGTACCATCAAAGTCTTCAGTAGAAAAATACTAGTGTCCAGAACATTGGCAATGGATTTATGAACCAGTCCTGATACCTTGTTCTGGACAGGCATAACTTTTCCGAATGAGACTGACCGTGACCTGTTCCATTCAATAATAGGTGAATTTTATTGATACACTGATGGAAAATAAGATTAATGCAAGCAAAGGAAGCAAAATGACTATATACTTCTATTCATTTTCCAGTCCTAGCGTTTCACAAGGAGATGGTATGTCCAGCTGGTATGCAAGTGCTACCTCATGGTTCTTGCTTGAAGAACATCAGGAAACGTGAAGCTTGGGGTTTGATGCTCACTCTCCCCCCCAACAGGTTGGGCAAGATAGGTCAGTGGTGCACCCTTTGCCCCCAGTGGCCTCAGGATCCCACCTCTTTTATTCCCTTTCTCCTGATGGTTCTTCATCTCTGGATACTGTTGATTGGTTTCTTTGTGGTTGTCATACTGTTCACATTCTGCGCTGCCAGCATAATCCTTTGTTTCTTAAACACATTACATCCATACATCTTAATTTGGTCATTCCCAGTCTCCAAATTTGGTCATCCCACCAAAACCAGGATCTCAGTTACAGCTGGTCACTGTGACCTGATGCTAATTCTGCATGTGCCAATATTGTTATGAGTTTCAAGGGAGCACTGTGCTACTGCATGTTTTCAGTTTCCTAGGCTGTTTGTGCCTATGTGTCTGCTAATTCCAGACTTTTGGCTGAGAACATCAGTCTTTGCCACAAACACACTTTACAAACCAATCAACCCTTGCCATTCCCCTGGACCATTGCTCTAATGTAAACCAGTTTCTAAAAGCAAATTCCTAAATGTCATTCTCTAGCCATCACATACTATATCAGTCTTTGCATTATAAGGAGTAGACTTCCTAAAACATAGACAAAATTTTGGGAAGCATGGCTTCATTTTAGGTGTGGGAGTATGTAGGAGTAAAAATAAAGAATGAAGCATACTCTCCAAAGTTTCTATAGTCCTGGTTCATCTGTTGCATAAGTGACCAGCTGCATTTCATTTCAGTTTCAGTAATAACCACTTGCACTACAGTAAAGATTATCAACAATGTTGCTGCAGCACCCAGGGTTGCCATAAGATGTTTTCAGGGGGCTGCAGGATGCTGTGCAATGTTGGAGCTATTAGGAACACAAACATCTACAGATGGTCCATAAAATAAATCTGGAGATTTCAAATAGAAATCCATTGCGTCGAAAAGATTACCTGTTGTGGTCTTTCCAAGCTCTTTGCATCAGAAAGATTGATCTTTTATTTTTCTTTAGTAAAAAATGAATGAAAGCTAGGAGCTGATATTTTTTGAGGGGTGCCTGCAATTTAATGAGGGGTGTCTGGTGTCTCAGAAGGTTGAGAATCACTTCACTAGAGGCTGAGTTTGTTACTTAGCAGAATACTAACTTTTATAAAACTTTGGATATTTAACAAATTATTTGGGCTGTTTTACATGACTCAAGGCCATTAGGAATCTCACAGTATGCATTTTGCGCAGGCATTTTACATTGATGAATTTAGTATAGCATTTTCTAGACAAATTTCCACAGTGTTTTTGCTTTTAACTTGTTCTTGATCCTTTATTAACTAGGATAATAAACTCCCTGCTTAGAATTTTTGGTACTTATAAGACAGAGTTAGAATTGGCTATTGAGTCATAGAAACATTATTTCAGAGAGATTATTAAATCAGAGAATTGGAAGATTAGATTGCTGTAAATGTAGACTCTGTATCTAATCCAATTTACTTTATCAGGATGGGGAAACAAGATGATATGAAGGGTTCTTGGATAGTTCCATTGATATATCTTTCAATTTTTTTGTTATTGATAAGATTCTTGAGATCTTGCTGTCTAATCTCTTGGAAACTTTCATTTAAAAAAATTGCTGAAGTTCATGGTGATAAGAGAACTTGTGTTTTTCAGCCATGCATAGCATGGCTTCCCCTCCCATCTGTAGGTTTATTCTTTGGGTCAAAAGTACCAAAGCTCAATTTTAACCAACCAAAACAGATGGCAAGAACATAGCTGCTTATTACTATAACTAACATTGTAAAGTTGTCCATATTCCATTTATTGTTTAGAATGTGTCTTTCTGAAACAAGTGGCACAGTTCTAAATATTTCAAAAAAGGAAGAGAGAAAAAATGATCACATCTTGTTTTTTTGCCTGTTTTTTCCATTTACATGATATTCGGTAGGAATTTAGGAAGACTCAAGTAAATCCATTATTGCAAGGGTCAGCAGCCCCTGGCACATAAAGGCTTTTTGTTTGGCATGTGCAACTTAGGGTAGATGGCAGGGAAGGGGCCAGAGCTGCACTGGATTGGGCCCCTTGTGGCTCCCACACTGTCTGCCTAGAGGTACGTGTGCACTCACCACCAGCAACAAGTCAGGCTGGGGCTCTGTGGACCCTGGTGCAGGTGCTTGCAGCCTTCCTGCAGCAAACAGCCCAGGATTGGTGGTGGATGGCAGGGGCCTGCTCACAGCCTGGGATGGTTATGGCAGGCAGCTGGAAGGCTGCAAGCGGCTGCAAGTGGCTGCACTGGTGTCCTCAGAGCCCTGGCCTGGCATGTTGCTGGTGGCAGATGCATGTATCTGTACTGGGGCAGATAGCAGAGGAGTTCATGAGGGGCCTGATCCTTGTTGTGGCAGTGCAGCTCCTAGCCCCTTTCCTGCTAGCCACTCTGAGGTGTGCATACATCAGCCAGGAGCCAGGCTGGGGCTTCACAGACCCTGGCTGGGGCTTCACAGACCCTGGATCTGCTTGCAGCCTCGCAGCTGCCTGCCACAGCTGGCTGTGGCCCTGAGCAGGCTTGTGTTGCCCACCACAGAGCCTGAGCTGCTTGCAGCAAGTGGGGGAGAGGCTGGAAGCAGCTGCACCAAGGTCCATGGAGCCCCAGCCCGGCTCGTTGCTAGTGGCAGGTGAGTGAGCTGAACATGATGGACTGCTACATGTGGCATTAACTCTGGATTTGTTTTTTTTTTTTCCCACCAGTTCATAAGCATAGCATTTACTCCTACAGCAGTATCCCCATTAATGTCTAATAACATGTTTTTGACTATAGTGCATCTATTCTTCTCAGCCTCAGGTATGTCTTATTCTCGATACAAAACCTATGTGAATTGTGACAAGGGTGTCCAGGCTTCTGTGCTGGGGCCAGTTCAAAAGAAGTTTCTATCCTCACGTACAGGAAAGGGTAGACCTATTTGGGCTTGTTTAAAAGACTTTGCTTCATGTGGGAAGACAGGTTGAGAAGCTCCTCAGGGAGCAAACCCACCTGCAGAGGCCAGCAGGCCAAGTAGCCTGCTTACATGTATGTGCTTTCCTCTTAAATAAGCAACATGTATTTTGATAATCCATATAGCGTTGGTATAGCTTGTATAAATTACATGCAAGTAGTTTTGTGTACTGAGAGATTTCTGTGCAGAGATTTCTATGCTGACACTTAGTGTTTTATTTCTTACTGTAGTTGAAAGAAGTGACTTTTTATGATTGAAAAAATTGAATGAATTAGGTAGTCTCTTACATATTGTTCAAAATTCTGTAGGTTATGTAAAATACAGAAATGGAATCTTCATTGGTTTATTACATTTAGGAGTAGAGATAAGATTGAAAAGGTTATTCATAATGACTCCGGAGAGAAGTGTGCTGTGAGTGGAATTGATTATGTGCGGATGAGGTGTTGGCTATTTATCCACTTCTTTAACTTTTAACACTTTGGTTGGTGGATTATACAATCTGGTAATCTTTGCCAAAAATTAAGTGCCCTTTTGTTTCAGAAGTGCTGTTGTAAAATGCAGTTTAAGTCAAAGGGGGTATGCATCAGTCTTTGTGACTTTTGAAAACTGGTCTAAAGTTTGAGGGGTGATTATTTTTCAGTTATTTTCCAATTTTTGGATGATTTATGTTATTGGTTATTCAAGTCATTAATATGTATTATATATTTTCCATTTACAGTAAAACTTTAGTGCTCAGGACAGGATCATTCCTGACTAAAACATCCCAGCCTTGTGTCTGTCTAACCTGCGCTTGAGAATTTCCAGGGATGGGGATTCCACAATGTCTCTAGCTAGTCTGTTCCAGTTTGTCACCACTCTCATAATAAAAAAGTTTCTCCTAATTTCCAACCTATGTTTCCTCTGCTGCAGCTTGAGTCCATTGGTCCTTGTCATTGCTTGAGGCCATAAAGAAAAGCCCATGTCCATTCTCTCTGTAATTGCCCTTTAGATATTTGAAGGCCGTTATCAAATTCTGCTTCAGTCTTCTCTCCTCCAGGTAAGTAACTTTCTTCATAAATGATGCTTCCTAGGCCTCTAATTTTTTTTTCTTGCTTTCCACTGGACTCTTTCCAGTTTGTATCCATTCTTTGTGAAGTGTGAGGCCCAAAACTTAACACAGTACCCCTAGTGAAGCCTTCAGTGAATGCTGAATAGAGCAGTAGAATCACTTCCCTTAATTTGCAAGCGATTACAGATGGTGATTCCATGGGTGCTCCAGGGCTCAAGACCTCACTGAAAAAAAAATTAGCAGGTGCTCAGCACCCACAAGCCACAGCCATTTCATTTTTACATGTTGGAGCTCTGCTTGCAGACTCTAAAAAACCAAAGGTGCTTTACAGGAAGAAGCAGCAAGTTACTTCAACCTGGCTTTTCAGTGTCTGTAAAGATTAGTTGCTTCAGCGAGGCTTTTTGGTGCTTTTAGCTAAACCTGATTCAATCAGCTATTATATAGAAGTGCCAAAAAAGCACAACTAAAGTGCCCGGTCTTTACAGATGTCAGGTGAGCCAGGTTGATGTAACACACTGCTGCTTCTGGGCTCCTGCGGTGCTCTGCGTGTCAGATTTAAAGTAAACCACTGTTTTGGGGGTTTTTTCTTATGTTTGCAAACACCCACCAGCAAAAACCAAAGTTGGTGACTATGCAAGCAACACTCCTTAATACCATGTAGCATGATGTTGAGGGGTGTTTTTGCAACAAGAGCACTCTGTTGGGTTATCTTTAGCTTATGGTCTACTGTAATTCCCAGGTCCTTCTCTGCAGTACTGCAGCCTAGCCAGTCATTCCTCATGCAATTATTCTATTCTAGGTGCAGGACTTTGTATGCGTCCTTGATGATGATCAACCAATATAATTTGCAGAAGTAGCTTCTGTTTTCATGATAAGACTATAAGAAGATAAGAAGTGCTACTTACTGGGTCACACCATAAGTCCATCTTGCCAAATATTGTGTCTCAGTGACAGAGAGTGGATGATGAAAGGGAAAGCAAACTGGATATGACCAGGGTTTTTTTCCACTGTTCCTCTCTCACTTGCAGCTTCTGGTATTTAAGTCTAGGAGGTTTGAATTCAGAGGCTGTATCCCTAACTCACATGTTTGGTAGCTATTGGTGCCCCTTTCCTCCCAAGAATTTATTCAGTCCCTTTTTGAATCTAGCAAAACTGTCACCTTCCACAACATCTGGTGGCTATAAGTTCCGCATTTTAATTGCATGCTCTGTGAAAAATAACTTATTTTTGTTAGTTTCAAACTTAGTAGTTACTAGTTTCATTTTGTAGCCCCTTGTTCATGTGAGAGAGAATAAATAATAAATCTCTATTTACTTTCTTCCTATGATTCTTTGCCATTTAGTATTGTGTAGACCCTTATCATGTCCCTCATGAAGTATCTCTTCCAAACTGAACAGGCCTAGCCTCTTTAATCTCTCCTCATATGGAAGTCCCTCCCCTCCATTCTACCAGTCATCCTTATTGCCCTTCTTTGGATGTTCTCTAGTTCTCCCATATCCTTTCTGAGATATGGGGACCAGAACCGAGTGCAGTATTCAAGGTGTGGGGCACCACGGATTTATAAAGGGCAGGGAGGATTTGATTTAAATTATGGGTCAGGAAGCATCAATTTAATTTTTTACTACAAAAAATGCATTCTTGCTGTTTGATTATAGCTTTGGTTCAAGGCTATGGAAATACGCTTCAGGATAGCCAGCATATGATCTACATTTCTCTTTAGCTCAATGCTGAGAATTTTGGCTATGACAATTCCATCTATTTTGTTATAATTTTGTTCACAAATTGTCTTTGGATTGGGCCAGTTCTCAATATATCGTTCCAAACAGTGCACTACTGAGTTCCATCACTCGTCTTGTGGAAGAGTTAGTTTGGTTGCTCCTGCTTTCTTCAGAGCAGCTGCTGTAAAGTGGTTGTTACAGAAGTATTTTATAATTTCAACAATTCTGCTCAAAATGTTAAAATAGTTCTCTCTTGTTTCTATTGCTCCCTCCTTCCTTGCATTTATCTCTAGACTCCTCCTCTTTGCTCAAATCTACTCCACCCCCAACTATCCTCTATTCATTTAGCTTCTTGAAATGTTGCACTTTTAGAGAGAGGTAAGGGCTTGACTCTCTTTGCAAGTTTCTATACACAATGGGGCTGATGGGTAGGTAATTAGGAGAGACAAATCCAGTTTGAGAACTGAAACTAAGCATCATAGATAGTTAGTGGGATCTTCTAGACTGAGTATCAAGTCCCATTGGGTAGAGTAGTTTTCTTTAATCTTTACTAATCTATACAGGAGCCTCTGGGAACCCTATAAGATTGCGCCCCTAATATAGCTCATGGCCTATTGTGACCCATTTAAAACTTTTTAAAAAAGATTACATTAATATATTGTCTCAAATAGTATATGATTAGAAGTTATAAACCCTAGTCCATGATGATATCTTTGAGTTTTAATGCATCTTAAATTAAAAATATGAGTTTTTAAAAAAATCTCATTTAAATAAAAAATCCTTTTTTTTTAAAAACATGGTTGATTTTTATCCACCCTGATAAAGGGGCATAAAGATATTTTCTGTTTTGTTTACAGTTCTCTTTTTAATAATCCCTAACATTTTGTTTACCTTTTTGATGGCTGCTGAGCACTGAGCTAATGTTTTTAATGAACTGTCTGCAATGACTCCCCGTTCTCTTTTGTGTGGTAACAGTGTAGAGTCCATCATGGTGTAGCCATAGTTTGGGTTATTTTTGCCCAGGCGCATCATGTTACACTTATCTATATTGAATTGCAGCTGCCTTTAATTGCGCATTCGCTCAGTTACGTCAAATACTTCTGTAGTCCTTCACAGTCCACCTCGGTTTTTACCACTTTGAATAACTTTCTCATTGGCAAATTTAGCCATCTCAGTACTCACACCCTTTTCCATTTCATTTATTAATCTGTTAAGTAGCACTGGTCCTAACACAGATCCCTGCAGGACCCTGCTGTTTACCACTTTCCTTCCTAAAAACTGACTGTTTATACTCACTCTTTGCTTTCTGTTTTTCAGCTAATTTCTGATCCACGTGTGGATGTTCCCTGTAGCCTTATGCCTACCTAATTTAGTTAAGAGCCTCTGATGGGGGATTATATTGTGCCAACTGGATCACCGTGATCCACCTGCTTATTAACACTCAAGGAACCAGTGGCAATGTGTAGGGGGCACACAGGGGTGCATGTGCACCCCCAAAGAGCACCACTGCATCCCTTGTCCAGCTGTGCTTGTCATTTAAACCATGGGCGAGGGGGCAAGCAGCAGCACCGGTGCCCCCCCTGCAAGCAGTGGCCAACTGTTGCAGCTGGCTGCCACTCTCGGTTGGCAGGATCCGCTGTGGGGATACTCCTCTTCCTCCCCCCTGGTTGGTGGGACTGGTTGTAGGGGGGTCACGTGCCCCCCCCCCCGACTGAGGTGACATCAGTCACACATGCAAGGAACTCTAGTAGGTTGGTAAGGCATGATTTCCCTTTGACAAGTTCCATTGACTTGTCCCTAGAGAGAAGTGACAGGATTGCCATGACATCTTCCACAGTGAAGATATGCCCCATCCATACTGTTAAATGCATTTAGAAAGACTAAATGAAATTAGTTTCTTGACAATGGCCTATTATCCTCTAGCACCCCTTTTGCCCCAGTCATTCAGCGGCCCAGCTGTCACGTCTTTGGCTACTAATGTACTTGAAGAAAATTTTCATTGTTACCTTTTGTGTTTCTAGCAAGTTTCTTCTCAAATTCTCTCTTAGCTTGTCTTATTACAGTTTTACATTTGATTTGCTAGTGTTTACCCTCTTTTTTATTTTCCTCATTGGGATTTGATTTCCACTTTTTGAAAGAAGCCTTTTCCTGATTATTGTCTCTGTAAATCTGCTATTAAATTATATTGGCTTTCTTTTGGTCTGCTTTTCATTTTTTTTTTTTTTTTATTTGCAGTATGCATTTGCTTTGTACCTCCAATATGGTATTCTTAAGCAGTGCCTGTGTTGCCTGGAAGTTCCTTACCTCCTTAGGGGGCCCCTTTTAACTTCTAACTAGCTTCCTCATTTTGGTGTACTTTCCCTTTTTAAAGTTAAAGGCTACTGTGGAAGATTTTCTTATCTCCCCTCCTATATAGATGCCAATCCAGTTACATTGTGGTTGCTATTGCTGAGCGGGTCAGTAACACTTACTTAATTGCATCAAATCCTGTGTACTACTTAAAACTAGGTCAAGAATGGCCTTTCCTATTGTAGGTTTCAGGACTAACTGCTTCAGGAAGCAGTCTTTATAACACCAAGAATTTGGTTCTGGCCTGATGTTAGATTGACCCAATCTATTTGTAGATAGCTGAAGTCTCCATTTCAATTTAATTGTTTTTGCCCCTCTCAATTCCCTTAGCATTTCTAGCTCACTGCTACCATCCTGGACTGGGGTTCAATAGTATATTCCCAGCCATACTTTTTTTTCTATTGAAACCTGGTATTTCTATTCACAGAGGTTCTCTCTTATCAGTTGAAAAGATTAATCTATTTGATTTGATACAGTCTTTAATGTAGTGCCACTCTCCCACCAGTACAACTTACTTTGTCATTTCTCTATATTTTTCTTATCCTGGTATTACAGCTTTCCCCACTGATTTTCGCATTCCACCATCTTTCAAAGATACGTATCATGTCAATATCATGATTTACTGCTAAGAATTCAAGTTCTTCCACCTTTGATCTTAGACTTCTAGCATTGGTATAAAAGTATGTGTGCTTTTTATTCTTGTCTGGTTGGTTACTTCTCTGTGACCTTTTACTCATTAAAGGTATTTGCTTGTGCTTGTCTTCACCCTGTTTCTAATCCCTATTTTTTATGATTTTACTCATATATGGTGTCAGTCTGAACTGTGTGCTGTTCTGCACCTGTCAGCTTTCCACCCATTTTTAGTTTAAGAGTTGCTCTACCACCTTTTTTAATGTTACATGCTAACAGTTTAGTATTGTTTGGTCTCTGGTGGAGGCCACCCCTTGTGGACAGGCTCTCCCTATTCCAAAAGATCCCCTAGTTACTAATAAACTCCTTCTCCCTACACCATTATCTCACAGCACCAGAGGTGGTGCAATCACCTACCCTGGATATCTTCAAGAGGAGACTGGATGATTGCCTAGCTGGCGTCACCTAACTCCAGTTGTCTTTCCTGCCTGGGGGGGAGGGGCTGGACCAGATGATCTTGTGAGGTCCCTTCCAGCTTTACAATCTATGAAATGAAATGTATGAAATCTCAGCCACACGTTGAGACTCTGGAGCTCTGCCTGTCTACCTGGACTTGTATGCAGCACTGGCTACCATAGTGGTCCTGGACTTCAACCTCCTACTTAGCAGCCTAAATTTAGCTTTCAGGACTCCTCTGCTACCCTTACCCACATCATTGGTATCCACATGGACCATGACCATGAGTTCCTCCCCAGCTCTCCTTAGCAGCCTATCTATACATCTTGTGTCTGCTACGTTTGCACTTGGTAAGGAAGTCACCGTACAGTCCTCTTGGATGTTAGAAACCTAACGATCTGTGTTTCTACTAATCGAATTACCCACTATCACTGCCTGCCTTTTCCTATCCTGTTGGGTTCTGTCCCTTGAAATAGTATCCTTGGTGGAAGAGAATGCTATAACATCAGCTGGAAGATGGGTCTCATCTAAAGAATAGCAGTGCACAGCATAAACCTTTGACTTGTTAGGTTTTCCAGGTAATACTCTGAATTTCTGTGGTAGGGAGCTGAGTATTAAACATGTATAATCATACCATTCTTATGTAATAAACCAGTGTGTATACAATTGGCATCTTTTTCTGTGTATTTTTTTCTCTTTTTATAAATATCAAAATCATTCTTGACTGTGTCTTAAAATATAGCATTCAAAATACAGCTCACAAAAAGTTGAAATTGGCTAATTACTATTAATTAGTCACTGATGGTTTATTAGTCATTACCAATCCCCTTGGAGTAAGTAACACATTCTTACTAGATTTTACTGTATTTGAATTTCTGTCCACATGTATGTGTGAAGACTGGATTTTGTGGAGTCTGATTTTTTTTTTTAAAGTTATAGGCATCCAAATAAAAAGAATGAATGGAAACAAGGCAATATTTAACTGTCATTTAATGGAATCATTTCAAAATATTGCCATTAGTAAATATTATATTTACTACACTTCTATGTTTAATGTAAATTATATTTATTAAATATGTATTAATGCATTATTGAATGTTGTATACATTATCAAAACAAATTCTAATCTCATTTGGATGCCTCCTTAATTTGTGGAGTCAATACTATTCTAATGATTCTTCTACCAGAAAATGGATATTTATAATTTATTTTCCTTAAATTTGAACAGTTTTATAATGTTTACAGTTATAAATTATAAACTACTTAGGTAATTACAAGCTTTTAGTTATTAATAGGTATAGAGCAGGATTTCTTTACGCTAATTGTGAAACTTTTAATACTGTAGTCATTCTTTGCGACTCAACTACAAGCTGCTAATTTAGCTCTTTCATTTTTTCCTCTTTTTGCAATTGCATACTGCCCCGACATTAAAGTTATTTTCTTTTATTTAAACCAATATGATATTCCATATTGGTAAGCAGTTTCATTATTAGATTAAATTTTCTATAGAAATTACTTGAACAAAACCAACTTTTCTTGTTTATACCTTTTAAAAGAATTAGAGGGATGAATAAATTCAATTGCTATGGCAGGCTTGAGTACAAATTCTGTCTCATTTATTCGCGATTTTTACATAGTGTTTGATGTGTCATAAATTTTGCATTCTTTCTTGACTTTACTGATATTGTTATGTAACATTATACTATATTGTTACTATCCAGAAAAAATGGTCATGCTGTAGGTTATCATTTTTATTTTTTAATATGCTGTTTGTCTTCATTATTTGTCATTTTAAGATTTATTTCAAGATCACATTATTCTGCTGCATAGTCTTCTTTTTATTAAATCTTTATTGTGTTAATGACCTGTAATGTAGTGAGCATGATTTAAATTGTACACATGATTATAAAAACGAATACAAGTATGTTAGGGATCGAATAAAATTAAGTTATATACCAGGCTTTTAGATGGCTATATGATTACTATATTTTTTTCATTTCAATTACAAAGTAGTTAAGAATCTTTATTAGGAATAAAGACAGCTCTTTCTGGGCATTTAGGTCCTTTAAAAATGATAGACTTCAGAGGATTTGAAAAGCATAGTCTTTAGGATTAAATAGAGAGCTTCTGGATGGTATATACCATTGCTCCTGTCACATTTGTTTGAACAAGTTGGCGTGAACATTAACAAAAGGCTTCCATGTCGCTTGTAATATGTACTATAAAAACATAGAAATCAAGTCTAGGGACTAAGATTATATTAAAATTAAATAATTGTTAGTTTAATGTGATGATTCCAGTGTATTAATTCACTTTTATTGTATCATTGCAGATAGCTCTAGATACAGTTATAGATATATAATTTTTTTAGAATATAAATCATGAAGTTCTACCCTCAAAAAAGGTACGTTCTAGGAGTTGAATGCTTCAAACACCCCAATGCATATGAATAACTACTTGAATAAATAGTTCTACTGAATTAATATTAAAAAAAAATTTAACCAATCTTTGCATTTTCTCTTATGGAATAAAAATGAATAATTGACATTTACTGCACATACATCCTGGAATAACAACAGATCAGATGCTTGCATGTTGAAACTATTAAGTTTCTGTATTCATATAGCATCTCATTTTAGGCATTTAAGATGCTTGTCAGGATAAATATTATATAGTTACAGATTTCCCATCAAAGAAAAACCATTCTGATTTTCCTTCGATTGATCAGTAGTACAACCTACAGTAAAAGGCAGTCCATGTGAATGTTTTCTGAACCCTCCTTCCCTGCAGCCACTATCCACAGCTTATATGTAAAAGTGAAATTGCTAGAACTGTAAACATACTTGTCTATTTTTCCTTCCAACATATTGCCTGTTGGTTGCCTGGCAACCTTTAATTTACCATGCATAAGGTAGAAGATGTTAACTACTTTTTCTGCCCTCGTGCTTTGAGCTGTTGTTAATGAAAAGATATGCATTCAAAATACATGGTTTTTTTTATATCTTTGTTCATCTATGGAGAGTCAGGTGGCTTACAGCAATATATCATCTCTGAAACCTGTAGAGATTTTTTTCCCCATGTTAACCATGTTGACTTCTGCTGTTTGTTTACTTTGGTAGACAGGTTTGGTTTATTGGGATTGGTGATAAAAGTACAGTCAGAAGAATCTATTACAATTATTAGAATGTTTTTCAGGTCTTGGACGGGTCCCCACTAAAAGGTAGCTTTGTTCTTGCTCATTCTCAGCTCAGATAGCATTATACCTGTGTGTGGTTCCTTATCATTTTTGAGGAAAAATCTCATGCCAAATATATTTTAAGTGAGATTTTTCTAACTTGGAGAAATAATACCTTTTTTCTAGATGTTCATTAATAAAACTGCCACACTTCCATTGCTGACAAAAGTGCACCTATATGTTAAATGCTAATCAGATATGCTGTATTCACTTGACAGTAATGTAAAATGTATTTGCTTTCCCTTTTAAGAAATAATACACATGTATATTAAGCCTAGAACATGTCCATCTTGTTAGACAAATAGATACTTCTGTTTATCATTTCCTTGTTTCTGTATACTGTTCCCAGAGGGGCTACAGAAAAATAACACTATTCTTCCAGCTACAGAATTGTTTAATCACAGCTCCTACTGTGGGGTTTACTAGTATATATTATCTTAGGGGCCCCCACATGTGCACATAAAGGCACAATAGGATCTAATGCATGACCCACACAATCGCATCTCCAGCCATGGCACATGTGCATGGCAGGAGCTACAATTATGGGATTGTGCATTAGGTCCCACTGTGCCCTACCTCTGGTGCAGAGGGAGCTTGGGATCATGATCCCAGTCTCCCCCTTCACTAGCCCCCAGGCCTGGTGGGGCTCACAGTGAGGATAGTGAGCTCCACAGCCGACATGGGTGGCTGGTGCCACCTTAGTCAGGAGAGGCACTTTCCCCTCCCCCCAGCGACCAGTCAGTGATGGGAGGGTCCCCTTGCGGCCAGTCTTGCTGACTTGGGAGACGTGGGGGGGCCTGCCCCCCTGCCTGTTGTCTAAGCAGGTAGTGTGGGCTGTCAGAGGGTGCACTAGCACTCTTAGGTGGTGCATGTGCACCCCTATGCACCCCCTATGCGTTGCCACTGGCAGCTGATGTGCTAATGCTGCTGTTGCGGGCCCCTCATCTCAAGAGACTGGCAGCAATGGCAGCAGTCTTCCTGCTGCCTGTGCTGCAAGGCCTACAGTGACATGGCAGCATGGGGGAACACTGCCATGGCTGCAAGCTTCATGAAGTGTGGAGCTTGCAGCAGGAGCAGTGTAAGGGAACGCTGCAGGTCTTGCTGCCAGGGCAGTGTTCGCCTTTGCTGCTCCTGCTGCTAGCCCTGCATCTCATGAGGCTTACAGCAGAGGCAGCGTTCTTTCTGAAGAAAAGATTCTGCCCCCACTGTGAGCCCCACAGCCAAGGAGGCTTCCAGGGGAGGCAGCATTTTCCTCACTGCAGGCCCCACAGCTGACACTGCAGATCTTGTCAACTGTTGGCTGGCATGGAGTAGTGGTCCCCCTCAGTTGATGGGGCTCCCTGCGACAGGACATGCTTACATGTTCAATTACTGGTGGGATTAGAACAAGCTACCAAGTTATTAGATATTTTTTGTGGAATAACTTGGTATCTTATTGCTTGTTTTTGTTGTGTCATTAATTGGCTGAATGTGTAGATTACCTGGTTAATCACGCTTTAAATGTAATGTGTAGAGGGTGCCTTAGTCTCTTGCACTGGTATCACCATGGTATGTAAAATATATATACAGGAATGTTATTTTTCTTTACTCCTCTACCTGCTTTTATCAGCTGTCTTTTATTAGATGCCCACTGTTAGCAGCTTCAAGACCCAGATGTGGAGAAACTTTATTTTAGGAAGCTTTAATCTGCATAAGGATTTACATATCCTGTTTCTGGCAGTTGCCAGGAAATTCACTTTCTCAGATGCATCCATTTGACAAACATACATTCATATCCAGTGATCCATTTTAATAGTTGAAAATGGAAAAACTTATTGACCATAGACTGTCCTATTTGCCCTATCCGATCTGCAAAGTTAAGTTAATGAATTAGGTGAAATAATATCATACATTGTTAGTAAATTAGTGTTGTTGCATTATTCTATAATAATGGTATTTTAGGGATTTATACTATACTTATCACAACACCTGAGCACTTACAAGTAAATTATATTAATTTTATACAGTTACATGTTAAAAGAGTGTTTAAAAACATGAACCTTTATGTTCATTTTATTGGTAAGGCTGTCTGTTTCATAGTAAACTTGGAGGCAGAAAAATCAATGACAAGACTGTATTTGAGGGAATAAATGCATATACTTTTAAAAATATTAAATCCCCCCATGACAGAATATAAAATAAATGGTGGTAATGATTAGCAGGTATAATGTTTCCATACTCAACACATTTTGAAAACAAGTTAATCCCCCATACATACATGATGCAGGTAAACAGTAGTATTCCAATGTCACAATTGAAAACCCTGAAGCAAAAAGAAATTATATAAATTCTTTAATGACCAGATTTTTATTATCTAATTACAATTTGAGATTTCCTGATTGTCAAACAAGTCTTCAGAATACTGAATCATGCTTCCTCTTCAGTAAACAGTAAGGTTAAGCTGAAGCAGTAACTTAACCTTTTCTATCTGTCTTGATATTGGGGGCAAATTATAATTTCTTGTTGATTAATGGAATAATCTACTGGTCATGTTAATTTACAAATTTTATGCTTTGGTTTAGGGGACCAATTTTATATATCAGATAATGGAAAAATAAGTCTGTACTCTGCTTTACTGACGCATGTTTTTCCTTTAGGATTATACAAACCTTTTTGCAGTACAACTACTTGGAATTAATATTTAAATGTCAGTACTTGAGTGTGTAATCAATAGATCTTAACATTTTGACCTACATTCCTAATTGGTTCATCCTTAGTTCCTTGCAAACTCAAGTATCTTTATCTACAACAGGCCTAAAAACTAGTGGCAGGAACGGTGGCTAGATTATTGTTTTTATAAGCATGTATCTATATGTGTGTAATTAAATTAGCGTTCCTGCCTATAGCTTTTAGACTGCATTTACAGTATTTCAGATAATATACTTAGAGCCTTGTGGTTTAATACAAGATGGTTTTGGATTTTTTTTCTTTAATTCAAAACTAATAATGACATGGGGTAGATGTTTTAAAAATAAGGGCCATCTTGAGGTTTTCAGAACATGTTGCCTGTTAATGGACTTGCTTATGTTGTGTTTGGGGCCCTAGTTTAAAAAGTAACAAGCATACCAAATAATTAATGGCAGTTGAGAAGAGTTTGAGCAAAACCATCTTTTTGTCTTGATATAGTAAATTATTAAACTTCATGGATAGTAAATTGTAATTGTTGAACTCCATGGAGTACCTTTTTGAAGGGTACTTTATCTAAATGCCATCTAATTTTAGCAGATCTAGTTGATAAGCCTTCCTTGATTTGCAATTAGATCTGTCCTTGTGGAAAAGAAAAGCCTTTCTGTAAGGTACATATAGCATTACAAGGTTCGTAGATTCCATATAGTA
>JAGPOW010000304.1:57703813-57738371 GCA_030014935.1 Caiman crocodilus | reverse complement strand
TCATTATTGACTCCAAGATGAACATGAGCCTCCAATGCCAGACCACAGCCAGCAAGGCCAGCCATACCTTGTCATGCATCCAAAGGTGCATCTCAAGCCAGTCCAGAGAGGTAAAACTCTCCCTCTATGCGACTTTGGTCAGGCTGCAGTTGGAGTACTGCATCCAGTACTAGGCACTGCACTTCAAAAGGGATGTGGGCAGCCTGGAGAGGGTTCAGAGGAGGGCCACCCGCTTGGTGAGAGGGCAGCAGGACAGGCCCTACGAGGAGAGAGTGAAGGACCTGAACCCAAGAGGAGGCTGAGGGGTGACCTGGTGGCTGCCTACAAGTTCATCGTGGGGGATCAACAGCAAATAGGCAGAGCCTTTTTCTCCCCAGCACCACCTAGAGTGACAAGGAACAATGGTAATAAGCTGATGGAGAACAGGTTTAGGTTAGAGATCAGAAAGCAATATTTTACAGTTAGTGTGGCCAAAATCTGGAACCAACTTCCCAGGGGAGTGGTCCTTGCCCCTACCTTGGGCAAATTCAAGAGAAAGTTGGACAATCACCTGCCTGGGGTCTTGTGAACCCAGTATTCATTCCTGCCTGTGGCAGGGGGTCAGGCTAGATGATCTGTTCAGGTTCCTTGCTACTATGAAACTCTCGCTTTCATTGTTTGGGAGGTTCATTTTCCATACAACTCTGCCCCTCTCAGGCTGCCACCCGCATTTCTGCTTTCACTGTTAGAAGGCAGTGGTCTAAGAAACAGACTGGCATGGATTCCACTTTAGCTACTGTATCTCCTTTGGGGAGGAGAGGACATGGTCTATGTGTGATTTGGCCTGACCTGAGCTTTTCTGGGGACTTTGTGACTCTTTGCTTGCATCCACCAGGCCGAGGTTGCTGATGAGCTGCTGCATGAATTTGGATGATCTGTCTAGGCCCTTTCTTGGTCTCTGCTTATCCTGTCTCTGTCACTGATGATGCAGTTAAAATCTCCTGTAGTCACTGCAGATTGGGTGCTGGATAGTGTCATTGTCATTTTCTCTAGGAAGGTACACCTCATTATCCTGTTTGCTGGTGCATAGGCATTTGCAATATTGGATTTTCCTCCCTTCTGTTTTGCAGATGAGTTGCAGCTGCCTGCAATAATTTCGCTAAGCTGCAGGGAGAGCACTTTGTCACCTTTGAGGAGCATAATGACACCTGCTGATCTGTTATCAGCAGAAGTAGTCCCCGTGTTGCCAGTGTTTTTTGAACCAGTTGTAGTCCCTGTCACTAGACAAACCACATTCCTTAAGACAAAAAATGTCTGCCTACAAGTGACTCAGCATTTGCTCTCATTTCCTATCTGTCTTTCTTAAGTAGGCTTCTCACATTTCCTGATGCTGTTAGAATCCATTCCATGAGGAAAGCTATAATGGGGGAGGGTTTCTGCTGCTTTTCTTTGTTCATTTCTTTAGCTTTTTGGTGTCTTTCCTTGAACCCAAGCCCAGGTTCTTTGCATATCTGCAGATCTCTCTTGGGGAGGGAGGCTTCCTTAGATGGCTGACTGCTGCATGGGGAATCCCTGCCTCTTTTCCATGTTCTTGGGTCTCCCAGCCTTGTGAGTATGGTCCAGGCCTTTCGGGGGCTGCTGTCTGTCCTCCTAGGGCCTCCATTTTATCACTGGAGCTTTCTCTATCTTCTTGAGCCCCTCCCTGTTTTCTCCTGGGGGGCCCAGGCTTTCAGCTTATCTTTCTTCCTCCTTCTCCATTCTTACTATCTCCTCACTCAGTTCTTTGTCCTCCACCCCTTTTCCAAGGGCTTCCACCATTTCTTTCAGAGTTCTCATGTTTTCTTGGGAGGCAGGGGCCTTTCTTTTTGTTTCTTCCTCTTCTTTGCTCTTTCCTGCCCCCTTTCTTTCTGTTACTGTTGGAGAGTGGAGACACGAGCCTGGTTAGGGGGGAGTGGTGGGGCATTTTTGTACAACATCCACTCATTTATATTTGCGTATGCTTGGGTGTACTCCTTGAAGACATGCCCCTTTTTTCCACATAAGTTGCAGCACCAGTCCTGCTTGCAGTCCTGGACCTCGTGTCTGGATTCCTGGCACACCTTGCACAGATTTTGATCATGCATTGTGCCACAAGGTGACTCTGCTCTCCACATTTGCAGCAGAGCTTGGGTTACCTAGGGTGACAGTAGGCCTGGGGGGAGGTATTGTACTCCTCCTGGGCCCCCCTTTTCAGCAGTACCCTGGTTCTCTAGGCCTCTGTCCAGATCTTAAATTCATCCCAGACTTCTTCCAGTTCCTCAACTTTTTCACCATTAGATAAACACCCTTTAAATACAAATGTATGCATGTTTAAAAAATAAGAATTTTCAAGCATTAAAATTCACCCTAAAATGTAGACTGCTTAATTCTAAAGTTTCATTTAAAAAAATTGATTGAGGCACTGATTGATCTTAGGTGAATATCTGTGTACACTTCAACTTCTACTGTTGGAAAATGTTTTGGAAAATTGGACAATGTTTTTTTTTCTTTAGGGCTAATGTTACCCTAGTATCACTTTTTGTTGGTAGTCACAGTATTTCAAAGAGGAGCTTATCTGAAAGAAGCAATTCAAAAACTCCAAATGAATGAAGTTAATCCTACTTCTGTAAGAACAATAGTGAAAAAAGAAACCTGAGAACTGAGGTTGAAATTTAATTAAACTTCTTCAAAGCTGCTCACTTGGCAACTCTCAGATATCTCAACACTTTGCCTTCGGTAATTTTCAGTAGTGTCTGACAAAGTGTTGCTTTTGGAAATGTGGATTCGGCATAGAGAGGAACGGGCAACCTGAAGGTAGTGGTAAGGCTAAATGAACATGAGGTTTCTTTTCCTCAGGTTTCTAGTATACTTGCCATATTGTTACCTCTGTTCACCCAAAATTAGTGCCTCGATCAATTTTTTTTAATGAAGCTTTAGAATTAAGCTTTCTGCATTTTAGTGTGAATTTTAATGCTTGAAAATTCTTATTTTTTAAATGCATGTAAATTTTAATCTAAAGGGTGTTTGACTTTTATAGAAATGAGCTATTTGAACTTTATTGTAAATAACCCTAATATTGCACAAATATATCCACTCTTTGCTTCCCCGTTATTTTTTAAAAAGGTTTCATGTTGAATATGAGTTGTTATAATCTGCACTCAGCCTTTGATATGTTTCTAGCTGTGAGTTTAGTAATGTTCAACTGGAATAAATCTTGTTTCCCATTTGCAGGTTTACTGATTTATGAATGGCATATTTTGAAGACTAAATTAGAGTAGGTTTAAAATTAAATGTTTTCTTCTGTAATCATTTTTACTTTAATGATACTAATAGCGGAAATAATCAGCACAACTTCCTACTTTCTACTGTACAAGTTTAAGAAAAATATACTTTGCTAATCTATTTTATAGAATACATTTTATAAAATAATCTATCAAAGACGTTAATTTAAATAATCCTTTAAATAATATTAAAGTCAGATTTTCCTACCCTTATTACATTGAGTTGTGCCCTAGTTGGTGATTAGTTGCATTGATTTTAATCTGGCTATACTTGGATTTGGATATTAATTACTGTTAATAAGCATGGAATAATCTGGTCCTAAATTAGACTGAACTATGAAAGGCAGTGTTATTAGCTCACTACAACTTTTGTATGTAGTATTCAGCTTTTAATCACACCGTATATTTAATCTTACATAAATAACTGTGTATAGACTTTTTTAAGTAACTGTGAAAATACAGAATCATCTGGTAAATCTGGTGTTCTTGGAAAATGCCCTATAGCTGTTTTTCCCAAATGCGTGGCAAGTGAAGAAAGTTACTCAGCGATTGTAAGACTTTTCAGTGGAGAGAAAACCCCCCATAAAAGATAATAAATAATTATGAAACAATGACATGCGTGGTACAGAACTGTAAATCAGTCAGTAGAATTCATCACCACAAGCGTGCAGTTTCCATCCAGATTCCTATTTGTTAGTGGTATTAGAGCAGCATCTGTGCATTGCCCACACATGAGAGAGATTTTCTTTCCTAGAGACCTTGCAAAATAGATATTCTAAATGTTATGAAATAAGTTAAAATATGCTACTTTATTTACTCATCTAACTAAGATACCAAAATTAGGGAACAAAACACGCATCTTGGTCATCATAGCTCAAGATGGGGCTCTCTCTTTATAAACACAGACTATGATTCTTGATCTAAAGCAGGGCTGTCTAATTTGGGGCTGGCAGGCCATGTGCTGCCCCCAAGGGGTCAATATGCAGCCCCTGGACTTCCAGTCTGGGCATTGCTGTCATGTTGCTGCTGCTTGATTCCCTGGGCCCCTCCTCTCTCCTGCAACTTTTGCTGTCTGCCCCACCAATGGGGTCAGGATGGCACTTCATGGCCCATGCGGCTGAGGAATCTGTGGCAATAGGATCTAGAGATCCTGCACAGCGTGGAGGTGCTGGTGTGACACAACAGGATTTTTCTCCACATGGTGATGGGAGGTTGTGGGGGTGGGGAGGCAGAGCATTGCACAGTGTATTGCAGCATGTCCTACCTGGCCAAGGGATACCCGCATGTTACATTCACATGGGTAGGAATTGTGGTTCAGGAGTCTCTGTGTTGTTAGCCTATATGGCATGGCTGGGGCAAGGATCTTGTGGTGCAGCATGTGCCACATAACTGCTTTGTGTGTAGCCCACGTGCCTTGTGGCCAGAGGGCCTGCAGCCCCCAGCCAATTAGAAGTTGAACAACTGTGATCTAAAGCAGTATTTTTTAACTTGTGGTCCACAGATCCATGGGGGTCTGCAGACTTGTGTTTAAGGGGTCTGTGAAAGATGACTACGATCAATCAAAAGTATGTGAATACCTACACTTACAATTCAAAGGAGGCTGTACCTCCATTTTAAACTTTTTAGGGATCCACAAATGAAAAAAGGTTGGAAACTACTGATATAATGTAAAACTGTTGCTATAACTTGGTTATTCCCATTGGAAGCTGGCATGGCTTGTAGTTTGTGCAGTTACGGTCCATAAACTTTGGCAAATGAAATGAAAGGCTCAGAATTGTCCGATAAGTGCTTTAAAGTAGGGAATATGTGAAAGACTCAGACAATACACATAAAACCTGCTAGATACTTTTAAAATGAAAACATTTATTATTAAAGGAATGAAATGATTCTAACTACAGTTGCAAGTAATAACAATAAAAAACATCTTTATCTCCCTAGAAATTAGCAAATGCAGTATTAATTCTTCAGTCCTCTAGTAATATGATGCCTTTTGCACTGTTCCATATATTCTAAATTATTGCCTTTCTTTCAAATGGGGAAGGTGAATAAGTAATAAAATATTTTTATTTTATTTATATATATTTTATATCTATATCTATATTTATATTTATTTATATAGTCCATATTTTTTCACATAGGACTCATTTTATCAGAGTCTCTACTCATTTTATCAGAGTCTCTACTCTTCTGTTTTTTTACATCCTTCACTTCCCTGTAGTGTGAACATTCATGTCCTGGAGTGGTTTCAGTTAACAACTACAATTGTTTTTCCATGCAAAGATGTACATTGTAAACAAGCATGTTATGCTTGACATGTGTTATGACACATTTAACTCTGCATGTCAGTCCACATGTAAAACTATCATCAGTGTCAAGAAATTATCAGAAACTTGTCAATTCATAGTATGCTTGGTAACGTATAAAATCTGACAGCTTAATCTTATTTGACTTGTACTAGTTCACTGAGGCTGTTTGCAGATGTTTAAACCCCCACCCAAAAGACAGTGCTTTAAATTTGGTGCACTCCTGCACTGAGCCCAGCGCATGCCCAGAAGAGACAGCGCATTAGCTGGACCTGGATCTGCAGCATCTGTATAGATCACATGCTTTAATAGGACTTTTTTGGCACTTTTATCTGATAGCTGATCGAATCAGCTTTAGCTAAAAGCCCCACTGATGCACCCAATCTATGCAGATGCTGCAGAGCCAGATTGAAATAACATGCTGTCTCTTCTGGTAAAGTATGATTTTTTTGGTTTGTTTGTTTTTTTCCAACATCTGCATGCATCCATAGTGTACTAAAAGTGGTGCTGTTGGGGAAGGCAAAAACAGAAAAAAGGGCAAAGAATGAAGAGCTCAAAGTGTTCTCTGTGGTGGGATTTTATATTCTGAAGGAGACTCCTGTGAGAGTCTGAAATATTCCACTAAGCTATGAGGTGCTATTTTTTATACTGTACAAGAGAATGTTATATTCTTTTGCATATGGAAGAACATGGCAATACAACACTAATGTATCTATTTTCTCAACTGGTGGCAACATTGAGAATCTTAGAAACCTAACATACTTTTAACAGGTCATCTAATTAGACTTGGGTGTGTGGGAGAGGATAAGCTTAATATACTATGAAGGTGAAGTAAAAGGGAAAACATATTATTGTAGCAAGCTACATCTTTGAAATTACATTTGATAAAAATGTAACATACATGCTGGCTGCAATTCTATATTGCTGTAGAGTCTCAGGAAGTCTGTTAGTAAGTACCATGAGAATGGGATAATTAGCTTTACAACTGTTAGAAATCTGGCTTGAAGTACTATAAAGGTTAAGGATTGGGAAGGCAAGAAATCCACTATTCAAAAATATCTTTTTTGTTTGCCAGTGTACCCCAGCATTCAGGTCCTGAGAGAGCATTCTGCCTCTGCATGTTAATGGGGATGTATGGCATCTCAGAATGAAAGGACAGATCAGTCCTGATCACTGATATTTTTTCCACTGAAATACTATTATCAAAGTAAAATGTAGTTTGTTACTTAGCTGTGCTACCCTTTCAATCTTCATAGTCTGCCATTAAATGGAAATGTTTAATTACTGATGATGACTTACTAGTCATACTTTTTAGACAGAATCACTAGTGAATCCAAGGCCTAGCAGGGCAGTCCAGGAAACTCTGTTCCTTTAGATTCCTTATTTTGTTACATATTCAGAACAGCCACCTTAACTGTTGATTTCATCTAGATTTAAAAAAACACGATTAGAATTGTTTTTGTAAGTACTGGTGGGGGGGTTAGTTTTGTTCTCCTGCACAGATTTGCTCTTCGACGATGAGAAATGGTTCAAATGTAGTTCAATTAAAAAGCCTTTTAAGTTATTTATTGGTGTATGATGCATTTATTGTGTTCTTATTCTTTGCCAGAACTGGTGTATGTATATGTTCCTATGCCTATTGTCTCTCTCTGTTTTGTCTTGGATATTATCTAAATAGAGTGTAGGTCAGTATTCTAGGTCTCCAAGACTATAAGGCTTTAGACCAGTGCTAACTGTCAGGTGTTGATATGCTCATTTGATTTTAATTGATACGTATGTTCCATTATCCTCAGTTAATATTTGCTTTTAATTCAGAGCTGTGCAACTTCTGAGTGGTTGGGAGTTGCAGGTCCCCTAGTTACATGCCATGGTGAGCTGCCCACATAGGCTAGAATGATGCATGCTGAATGGGGCTGCTGATATGCCCAATCATGCAAGTCCCCCATGCCACAATCTCCCCCCACCCCACATGCCCCTCTCGCTCCACACAGACCCCTCCAATTTCCCACTCCCACACAGGCCCCTGTCCACAATGTATGGATACACTGCAGTGCACTCTGCATTTCCTTGATGTATTGTGGATGACACCTGCCTCTGGCCATGGGTTCCCTCAGGTCTGTGAGCTATGCTGCTCCACCCCAGCCCCAGGGTCAGGGAAGACAGCAGAAACAGAACGAGGGAGAGAAGACCAGCAACAGGAGAGCAAAGGATGGGGAGCGGTGCTCAGACCAAGACTTCAGAGGCCTCACATTAATCTCTTGGGAGCTGCATGGGAAGAGGAGGAGGAAGTGGACACAGAAGGCTACTTCTCTGAATACATATTTTAATGAAAACCTTGGCGATATAATGGAAAGCATAGATGTAGGCTGGGCAGTACACATTCTTTTGAGTATCACAGACTTCAGCATCCCTTTTCCAGAAGGCACTGGTAATTAGAGAAGCAGAGAGAGGTAAGGAAAGCATTGAATACATTCTTATTATCCTAGATTAAGGAAGAGAGGCATATAGAAAATAAGATTTTGAAAGAGAAGTAAATGTAACAGAGACCAAAAAACAATGGGCATACAGCAACGGACTTAAAATATTTTATCCCGCTTTCTGTGAAAAAAGGAATTATTCTTAGCAGAAGAATGCCATTTCATCATTTGACATGACCTGTTTATCCTACCTTCAGATGCTTTCCAATCTACATTTAAAGATTGTTTCCAGCACCCAAAAACAACTCCTTCCCCCAACATAACATGCATAGACTTTATATTATAATGAGTGCAACATATTGTATTGCCAGTTATATAATAATCATCTCTCCTTTTCCTGAAGTACAGTAGATACTGCAATTTCATATTCATATAGACTGTATTCCATTAAGTTGTGTGCTTAAGACCTGGCTGAAAAATAAAAACCATTATGGCAAGACACAAGTTGAAAAAGCAAGCAACTGCACACCAGTGTCTAGGTTAGCACTTCTAGTTGTCTAAGTAGGCAAACATCTTACATTATGGATCAACGATGCTGATTCCTCTTTATAGGGGAGAAAAGAGACCACAAACTATTGTAAGGTGCAGGTAGAAGTTTATTTTAAGGGAGCAGCTGGTCATATACATGGTTGTAGTTTCTCTCAACAACGTGAATACTTTGGTATTGGATTGGAAATGATATTCTGTGAAGTACTGAAGAGCCCTGCCATGGTCCAGGTTTAAAAGCACATCCTTATAATTAATGGGATTGGTCAACTGAATGACAGCACAGTTGCCATATGGCCTTGTTGGATATAAATAAATCCTTTTTTATCCTTGTTTTCTACTGCTGAGATAGTATGCTATCACAAACACTATACTAGATGAAGAGCAATTTTAGTGTAATAAAGCTGTGGCCTTTGGTTTTCTTCAGTGTGGAATTTGGTGTTTAAAGAGAATGGGAGTCTTTAGGTAAGGGGTTTTAGAATGTGCCTTTCTTTCAGAGCGAGTATCTTTGCCAAACCTACACACAGATGCATAGAGTCTGTTTAGTGATAATTGCTTTCCTGGATGAGTCACATAGATTTTGAAATGGGAAGTCAGTGCTGCTAACACTCATTAAAACAAATAGATTAATTTCTCACTAAAATGAGAGACTCTTTTTAATCGTTTAGTATCATGCTATTTAGAAAAATGTTCAATTATAAAAAGACTGCTGTAATTTAATGGACTAGAAAGACTGCACGCTTCATTAAATTGCATAAAATGCTGTTTTTTCTTGACATAAATTATAACAATATTCACCTTCATCTTGTAGCTAGATGCAGATTTGAATCTTAAATTTGATCCATAAAATTTCTATTGAGAATAAAATCCCTTCAATTCTTGTATCCTTTGAAAATACTTGGAAGCATCTTCAAAACTCTCTCTCTAAGCCTTTCAGACAAGATCTGTCTTAGGTTTTATTAACTTCTTAATACAAAAATAAACAGTTGCCATGCATGCTACTACATGAATGCATGAATGCATGAAAATGCATAATGCATGAAAAAACATTTTTCAGTCTCTGTGGTTGTACGGAGGCTGAGCCCCAATGCTGTTATGTCTGAGGCTGTCTTCACTTTAGAATGAATTTGGCTGGACAGTACCTGGGTTAGCATAGTTTAGGTGTAGGCAGCCACAATGCAAAGCTATGCTATAGTTTCTGTGTCTTTATTGATTCTGCCATCACTTCTTATGACTACTGAGGACACAACCTGTGGTTGTTCACAGGTTTTTCTGTGATACTTTCCTGAGGAAGCATTGGGCATACCTCCCCTGCTTAGGTACATAGATGGAATAGCAGGATGGTGCTGAAGGACTTTCTTTTCAGTGGTTTAGCATGATTTCTTACAGTATAGCAGGCAGGTTACCAGCCCAAGTGTGAAAGCAGTACCTAGACTTTAACTGTGCTCTTAGAAGACCCAGGTAACTTGAGTTGAAATAACCTCTAAACAGGCCATATTGCTGGGTCACTGACTCTAGACCACTGGTATCTCAGGGTGTTTACACATGTGCTAACTTTCTGACAGTTAAGCTGAATTAACCTTTTTAAGTTGACTTAACTTAAGAGCAAACACACATACATGGAGCATAGTTGACTTAAATGCGGTACAAGATAATGTAGTACACCTCTAAGGTGTATTATCTTGAGTCGCATTAGTTAGGTTGACTGAGGTCACAAGATGGCTGCCACCATGTCAAGGAGCTGCAGGTATGTATGTTCTGACATGGCTTAAGTCAACTTAAGTTAAATCACATTATTTAAGTCATCTTAGTACATGTGTATACAGCCACAGTTACCATGTCATATAATCCCTTTCACTTACTGAGCTATACCCTTAACAACAGTTAATTTAGTAGCTTCCCTTATTTTCATTGGGAACTTGTTCCAAAACCATATTGCTCTAATACAGTGATTTTCAACTTTTCTTGACTTGAGTGACCTCTCCATAACTTTTCTAAATTAGCAACACTCTCTGCTGATGTCGGCAGAGGGAGCCCCTCTATTTTCCTGAGCAAGGGTAATGAGTGCTCACTTGCTGGGATTTCATTCATTGTTCCTGCCAGCAAACTCCTAGTTCTGTTACCTTGTTACTCCTGACATATCCTCAAGTTTCCCAAATGAATTTCAGATCTTAAGTAAACTTTAGCCCCCTCCTTCACACATGCTTATTCTGTTTGACTATTAATCCCTTACTTCTCATAGTGCTGGATGTTTATTCTGCTGCAGCCCTGCATCAGCTTTGTATAGTCTTATTGTATGTACTTGAAAGGGAGTTAAGATTAGAGCCCTGACTCCAAGTGTAGCAGAAGCAAATATATAGTATTAGAGCAGCCTACAGATTATCCAGCTGCAAAAAGAAGAGAATAAAATGGGGAACAAGGAGTTTTCCCACTATTTGAAAACAAATGGGTGTAATACTGCATTTATTATATCTGAAATTTTAGCAATGGTTCTTAGTTTGCTTAAGAATCCTAGAGTGTAAAGCTCATGTTAAACAGGACAGCAGCAGCAGCTCAATGGCAGCCCTGTATATGCAGCCAGGTTGCATCCCTCCTGTTGCTTCCAGGTCCAACCTCACACAGAAATACCCACAGAGACACAGCAGTTTCACCCGGTGGCAGCAGCAGCATGACAACCCTAAAAGGATCATACGTCACCCCAGTTGAGAATTGCTGCTCTAAGGGTTGAAAACCTTTGCCACAGACTCATTTGTGGTGTATTTCTACCACCCTGAGTTGCTCCCCACTATGCTGCTGCATGTACCAAGGAATAAATCAAGGTTGCTGTGGGATAAATGCTTACCACTGCAAGTCTACGCTTCACTGCCCTTATATTGGATCCTACAGCTGCAGCAAGGGAATCTCTGCCAGCCCGTAGTGGCTTCACCTTTGGGTTGTGAAAGAAAATTTAAGTCCCCCTTTCTGTAGAAGAGGCTAGCCTGAATTATCACTTGTACAAAAATCACTCTTTCCACAGACAATCAATAAGGAAACAAATATAACAATAGGATTTATTATGAAGGAGAAATGAATTATACAAAACTGTGACCATAGGTCTGGAGACAGAAAAGCAAAATAAGTGCAATTTCTTACCCTCTTACCTGGCTACACCAGGATGGGCAAAGTCCAACCCGTGGGCCAGATAGGACCTGCAGCAGACTCCATTTCCCAGCAGACCCTGCCTGTCATGCTGCGGGCCAATTTCCATGGAGACAGCAGGAGTGGTACAGCTGTGACGGCACCAGGCCAGGGTTTCTCTGGAGACCATCCCCAGCAGCACTGGCAGGGCATGCAGATGGGTGGGAGCTGCTCCTGGGCTGTGATCCTATGGCAGTGACAACATGGTCTGGAGCTGGGGCACAGCTGTAATCTGTTGCCCACATGCCCTAGGAGGGGTGTGCAGGCAGCAGATCATGGCTCAGCAGATCATGGATCTGGACCACTCTGTCACTGCTGCAAAATCCCAGCCCTGGCACCAGAGCAGCATCCTGCCCAGCTTCATGCTGTGCCAGCTCTGCTGGGGCCGGTCTACAAGGAAACTCTGGCCCTACACCGTCACAGCTCTGCCACTCCTGGGGTCTCCATGGAAACTGGCCCACAGTGACATGGGCAGGAACTGCTGAGAAATGAAGTCTTCTAGCCAGATCTGCCATTTTGCCCACCCCTAGGCTACACCTTAGCCTTCCTGAGAGTCCAACCAGTATTTCCAGAGCTTAGCCTTTCTGCTGATTCTGCTAGCCCTGACTGCTAGGGATTTTAAGCCTCCAAAGCCTGAGATTCCAAGACCATGATTCTATCATAGCTAAACTCTAAAAAGCCTCCAAGGCCAGCCCCTTTCAATATTATTTTAATTGTTCATGAGTCACCAGAATCCTTTAGAAATTTCTTGTCTCCCTGAGACACCTGGAGCCTCTCTGGCTAAAGGGCCATTTCTCTCAGTTGCCTCTCTGTTGTAGAAGTTATTCCCCCATGTAGACAGCCAATGCCCTGGGTTGCTCAGCCCAATAGTGTCTCCTCCTGCCTGTGTCTGGGAGTGGCAGTTGTTTTAAGTGTTTATGCTTTAGTCTCTTGGCTGAACTGTGTCCAAAATTATAAAGTTATACATAGATAGCGTAACATAATTTCTATACAGCAATCAAAGCAATGTAAATGGATACGAAATAACATGGAGTTTCCAGCAAGACCACCACATCCCATATCAGTACACTAAAACACCAGAAAATGTTCATGACACCGCCAGTGCTGCAAACCCCCAAAGCATAACACGGGTTATGACAGGGGTGATGTGTAGGGAGTGCATGGGTGTACCCCCTGCCAGGCCACGCTCCCTGTTTAGCTGTTGGGCAGGCAGGCGCATCAGTGCCCCCTCCCTGCAAGCACAGGCTGGGGAGTAGGGCTGCCAGCAAAAGTAGTTGTGGGACATGGTGAGTGAGACCCCCTGGTCAGTGGGATCGGCCATCAGGATATCTTTGCCCTCCCCTCCTGGGTCGCTGACTGCTGACTCGAGCCACCAGACACCCATGGTTCATGACAACCTTCTTTTTAATTTTCAGCCTAAATTCATTCATAATCAGTTTACATTCACTTATTCTTGTACCATGCTTTAGCTTAAATAGCTCTTTTCATTCCCCAGTGTTTACTCTGATTTACTTATGCCATATCTTATCTCATTTTTTGTTTTACTAAGCTAAGCAGCCAAGCTCTTCCAGGTTCATTTTGTAAAATAAGATAGGCTCCCTGTTCATTCAGTTTTCCTGGTAGTCCTACTTTGTAACATTTCCAATTTTAGTTTATCTTTTTCAGCATAGTACCTAGAAATCCAGATGAGTTCTCATCAGGGCTTTGTACAATGGCACTTACATTTCCTTAAGTATGGTGAACATATTTCCCATGATCTGTGCCAGGATTAGATTTATACTTTTCCTTATACTTTTCCTGGCTACATCACATGGCAACTCACAATCATCCTGTGATCAAATAGTAAGTTGGTGTCAACTTGTACTCATCTGTAAGTCTCCACCTGCAAATGACCAGTTACAATGCCTTTTGTCTTTGACTTTCTTCTTGGAGACAGGCTCTTCAAATAGTTTGAATTCAATTACCAAAAGAAAATTAGGATAAGCAAAAGGCCCTTGTGGTTACAGGTCAGCTTCCAAGAACATCCTTCCATGCTGACTTGATCATCAAACTTTTGCTTCCATCTTATCTACTCCACAATCTAGACCATCTACCAAAAACAGGTTTGATTTCAGTAGCAAGAGCCTGCTTGGACTACTAATTTTTTTCTGTTTTATGCAATAATGCATACACTCCATTTGGAAACAGACTTTGCATTGTTCAGGTTGCTAGGAGTGGGATTACCTCAGAACAGTGCATCTTCGAGACAATAAATAAAGTGTGCGTAATCCAGTTTCATACTGTTCCAGTTCACTCACTCGTGTTGCCGTCACTCTTCAGCGAACTCTCTGAGAGTGAGTCTCTTCTACAGCTGAAAGCAAGGATTTAAGTAACCTTGAAGTTATCAGGTTTGAGGGAAGAATCAGGTACAGCAATGATTAAAAACAGCACGTAGGGCTAAGAAACTGGAGAATGCTCAGCATCACTGGCAGTATCCTCAATGAATTCATCAGTATCGATGGATCTTGCATATGCCTTTCCCAAAATATGATAGATTTGATCCAGTGTACCAAATGCCCTCATAGTAACTATGTGGGTGAAACTTGACAGAAAATATGTACCAGAACAAACTCATAGAGGAAAAAAAATATAAAAAACAGAGACAATAGAAATGCCAGTAAGAGCACATTTTTCACAGAACACCCACTCCCTTTCTGACCTTGCTGTCTTCATGCTCAAGGGAAACTTACAAAACCCCTTTAAAAGACAAGCTTGGGAACAATCATTCGTAAGCTGGCTGGTCACCTAGAATGAAGGACCGAGCAGTGGACTTTCTAGCATAATATAATCTACCTGATTCCTGAAATTCTTTCTTCATGCTTCTTTCTTCATAATAGGTGATAATCATCTATATCTGAACCTACACAAGTGGGTTCAGGCAGCCTTTGCTACTCAGTGCACACTGTACCATTCTCTAAAATATGTGGTGCTGATGCTTAGAGTTTTGCTCATATCTAACTTTGTATTATTCCTTGGTACCATCTTCCAAATCAAAATGTCAGCTCTGGTAGGGCTATCTATCCTGTAGTCAGTTTTTAAGTTGACTCTTCTTGCCTCTAGGCATGAGAACTGTTTGCTTGCTTGTCATGTCGAATAGAATCTGTATGGACATTCACTCAAAGAGTAAGGAACACTTAAGATGCTCATTGGCAACACAAACAGTTATCTGATTGTACAAATAGCAGAAGCCATTGCCTAGTTCTTGAAAAGATACTACATAAGCAGAATTGAGCAAATTTGTGAAGGAACATGTGGCTGTACTGGTTACACCTCATTGAATCTTGTTACTATTAGCTCAGCATATTCCTACCAGTTTATACCTCATTATGGCTTGTTATTTGGTTGTTCAGAATTCTAGCAGATGCAGTTGATCAATCAAGCCACTTATTTGTATGTCATTGATATATAGTTGTGTCCGTATAATGTCTGCTGCAGCAGATGTGACTGGGAAAAGATAAGTATCTCAGTTACTGGGCTTGCAGGATTAGCCAAATATCCTGCAAGTTTGGCTGTTTCTCTGCTGCCAGATCAGCCTAAATTCAGTTTATAGAGTAATAGACATTTAGACACTTGTTATGAGTGTGGTTGAGTAAATGTCATCTAAACATGTTTTGTGATTTGCCCTGCTAATTTGACATTCTGTCTTTATGGGATCCTTATTGATAAAGAAATTGCATCACAGCTGAGGTCATTCTAATCTTTATACTTTCAAATAGGATAGTTGTAATGGTGCAGACATGACTCCGATGGATAACTGTCTCTATATATTTTATTTAGTTAATCTGTAAAGGTGCATATCTATCCTGCCTTTCAAATGGATAGTCATTACAGCGATCCAGTCTTGTGGGAATAATGAGGTATGTGTATACCTACAGTGAGATCCAAGTCGGCATATCTTAAATTGTGTAAAGAGAACAACAGTTCTTTTTGCAGCTTGCTTTATTCCTAGGCTTTGTGTAGACTCTGTAAAAGAACTATGTTATTGCACAATCTGAAAATGATAAGTTTTGTCAATTTTTGATCTTCTTTGAGATAGTTTGAGAGCCAAGGTTTCTTGGAAATTTTAACTCATGTAAGCAAATGTGCCATGTGATTATGCGTATTCTGGAAGAATTCTGAAAGAAGATGTAGTTGCTAAGAGAGTTTGAGCCTGGACTATTAAGCGCTCAGGGTTTTTGTTGAACAAAATATGTGGATATGGTAGCAAATGTAAAAGGAACTTCATAGGGATCAGTGGTGAAAATCTATTTATAAACAGAAAGAATGGGCACATAGTGTACATAGAATAGTAGACAGTAACGTAAGATACAGTTGTAACTTTGGAATAAGCTGTAAATATGAATTTCAACTATTTACAAACTATTGCTAATTACTAAGCTCAGGCCATTACATTTTGGATTTTGGACCTTCCATTTCTGTTTGTTGTGCCCTTGCAGCTTCTGGGTGCTATTTATCAACTTGACACTTGATGAATACCCGTAGATCCTATTGACTGCAGCCGGAGTGGTCAGAACCTCCAAAATAGACATCATCTCTGTAGGCATTTCAAAATCTGATATTTACTATCCCACCCCCACTTTCATGCTTTTGTCTTGTGTATTCAACATGTGCACCTAATGCATCTATTTTTAGCGAGCCATTTGTTTTGGTATTGAGTCACCATGGAGTCTGAATCATTTCTGTTACAATCACAGCATGCCTTTTTAACCATCTTTCTGTTGCAGAACACTAGGCTAGGGAAGGGGCGAGTACTACAGTGTTCGGAGCCAGTTGTACTTATTGGGCACAGGAGAGAAATCAAGCTCCAGTAGGCACATAAAATGTAGGTGGTCTAGGCATAGGAGGAAGGTCTCTAGGCATAAATATGGCATTAAGTATGGATGGTGGTTTGAAAGGATAGATTGCAGAGTAAATATGAACTAGGGGAAATCTAAACATTTTTGATTGACAGGTATTCAATGATTTTTAATGTTTTGTAAAAATATTTTGCATTGGAATTGTAATTCTGTACATATGAAACTCTTGTTAAAATCTGTTTGAAAATTAGGGCATATTTTAAATTTGCAAGTCCTTTTTAAGATCTTGAAACCAACATTTCACCTTACCAGTTTCATTCTCTTCCATTTTATAAATATTGATTTTTGTTCCTGTTTTTGGTGGAGCTTGAGATGAAGCATTTTCTTCTTCATCAGTGAGGTTACTGGTGCAAATAGGGTTGTTAGTTAACTGTTACTGCAGAACTTGTCCTGGGAAAATACCTACCTTTAGGTTGTTTGAAGTATAAGATAAATGAAGGTTATTTTTAACTTTTAGTCATCTATCTTGAGTATCCTGAAGATAAGGTTCTCATCAGACCATAAGAGTTTTAAGGTACAGCATGGTAGGTAATGCATGGAGATTCTTGGTAGAATCCCTGTGTTCTGTGTAATGTGTATATTTGTCACATTTTTCCTGATAGTAATTACTTGTATTTTTCATATTATATCTGCTTAATTTATGAGTATTGCAAGTTATGAAAAATGATAGAAAACCATGGTATAATGATAACCTTACTATTAAGGGGTTGGGTTTTTTTTACACTCATAATATTTGATTTTGAATCTGCAGGTAGGACAGGACAAGACTTAGATCTGAATGCTTGCCATTGTTTTTCCCAGTATATCCACAATAGTCAGCATATACATAATTGCATTATTTCCCATTTTAAACAAAGGGAATAACAAAATAGATAACTTCTTTTGAAGATTCCATCATCAAAATGTTCTCATTTTTGGCTCTCGGGCTTCCAGGGGAAGGAATCCCTTAGGTTAAAGAGCTTTTAGGATGGTGGTATCTCCCTGACACAGGCATGGGAAAAATGTTGACATTTTAGTGAAAGTGACATATAGTTCCATCATTGTGACTGTGAGCAATTGTGGAGTTCCAGCTATTTAATAATGCTGAGATTAATTGTTTTAGTCTCTTTTGGTTTTTAAATATGTTTTAAATAAAATTCTGTATTTACTCGAGTACAAGATGAGCCTCTTCATCTACCCTTTCCCCTAATTAGCATGGAGAATAAAACCCCTTGTCTTACATTCACATTTAAGGAAACTGCATTAAATACAACATCTATCCTTGAACGGCTGCTAAAAGCAGTATGTGCTCAGTAATGGAAACTATCTATGAAGCTGATTAAGATCAGTCAATACTGAGAACGTGGCCCATATTGGGTAAATATTTTAATGGTAACCTACAACCTAATAGGTTAGTACAGCTCATCTTAATAAAATATGTGGTGGTTCCCACTGAGTGTAGTCCCCCTCAGCATTGACTCTTTCAAGTAATGGTGATCTACTACACAGCTTACATTGCAATTTCTTTTTCATTCCCACAGCTGAGCTGTGCCTTTCCTATTTCCACTGATTCCTATTTCTTTGTCAGCCTTAAATATCTGGAAAACACAATCAAACAGGGCCTCAAACAGTTCAACCAGAGTCTGTTGCCCCCTTTACTTATTGCATACCATTAGTGTAGTTCTACTTTCCATGAGGTGGAACGACCTGGTTCTACTGTGCCTCACCTGCATCTAAATTTTTGCAGGATTCCAGGACTTGTGACAATAGCACCAGTTCCAGTCATGAGTGGGGTGCTAATTAGCACATGGAACCTTTGTGGAGTATCTGGAGGATACACGCATGATGATCAGTGCTGAACGATGGGGTCACTGTGGTGTGAAACACTATTGATTCTGCTGGAGCCCAGCCTAGTGACCTATTTGGTAAATCTTGAGCCTTTTGGCTTTGGACTAATATGCATAGTTTGTACTATGTGTAAGTAGGTGCCAAAGTGCTACTTAAAAGTACGTTTATGGTGTACCTTTGTTACAATTTGCAGCAGTTCCAAAAAGGTAAAATGCATCAATTCTGGATTAACTAAATCTATTTGTATTATATGCAAATTAATATAGCTATGTTTATTTCAAAGTCAGTTTTTTCAGATTGGCTTCACTTTCATGTGCTCGTGGAGGACAGGGTCTGACAGTAAGGAGGTGGGGAAGGGGGCTGCAGAAGGCAGAAGTTGGTGGGGTTGAGGTAAAAGGGTCTACCTGACTCCCCAGAGTTATTTTCCCTACTGTAGCTGTGGAAAGGGGATAAATTTAAGACAAAACTTCTGTAATTAGATTGAATACCTGGAAAATTATAACAAATAAATTTTCTATATATAGACTCTAATTATTGGAGCATCATCTTATAATCGGAGTCATCTTATATTTAAATAAATATGGTAAATGACAAGTGTATTTAAATAATCCCAATAGAATTCATGCTTAGTGAGGCATCTATTACCTCTTTGTTTTGCCAGGTTTTTTTGTCATTTTCATGTTTGATTTTTATTTTTCAGATAGACTTTTGGCTTTATTTGTATGCTGTGGGACTGTTGCAAGTCTTAGTTGCCTTCTGGTTGATAGGCCTCAGAATTCAAAGGATTTTGCTGCCACGTGGTCTGGAGATGCTTCCCCCATGCTGGTTAATGGGCACCAGGACATGCATTTGTTGATGGATTTTAGAATTTTCTACCAGAAATGCATTTTTTTTGTTAGTTTGCAGTGGAATTGCAAGATTTTGAGTTGCTTTAAAACTTTAAGAAGAAGAAACATTAATGATCCTCATTAACTACATGGAAAGACAGATGGGTGCTTTGTGCACAGCATTCAGAAATTTCTGTGTTTCAGGTAATAGACCTTGACATTTTAAAATTTTAAAATTCCACAGGGTAATTTTTTTAAACATAATGCTGTTAGGTATGATACCTCTGGCACTTCAGAACAGAACTGCATCACATGTCACTTCAGCACATGGTGTTTTGGCTTACAACTTGGAAGTTTAATACTGTGCCCATAGGCTCAGAGCCTCTAAGCTTGATGCCCTGGAATCTTGGCATCTTTAAGCATAGCTCCTTCAAGAACAAGGTACCCTGGTGATATGAAATGTGTACCTCAGGCTTCATACACACATATTTAAATAACCTGGGAGAATTCTTTATGGTCAGCCTGTATTCCCTTGCAGCACAATATGGGGACTGTGTCATGTCTGCTTCAGCAGGAGAGTCTAGCAAGTTGACACAGTCTTTCCCTGGACAGCAGGAGTTGCTGGAGGGAGTATATTCTTTTCTAAGAGAAGCCATAGCATTTACAGACGGTCCAGGAGAAAACCTTCTGGGAGTGAGCTAACCCAGTTTGTTTCCAGTTTATTCTGGAGAGGCCATTTTTAGTATGGGAGAAAAAATGTGAACAAAAAGCAACTCTCCCAGGAGAAACTGAATGTATGAGGCCTCAGCCACTCTGTGTTTGTAGTGATTTCAAATTTACAGCTTAGCACATCTATAAGATAGACTTGGAACAGATGTCTTTATCATCTTCAAGATACAGTGCCATGGCACCTTAGGGTTCTCCAACTGACTGTCTCTAACCTTAGATTTTTAAGAAAGCAAATAGCATCAGAGATGGTATAAACCTCAGAATGAAGGTGTGCTTTCTGTGCCATGGGCTTTGAACTCTGTCTCATTTGTTTGGCTTTTGTTTATTAGAGAATCTGCAAAAATGACTTGTAATTATTTTGGCTAAACAAGAATTAGGTGAAAGGTAGATTAGTTTTGCAGGGTTTTTTTCCAGTTATTCTATTGATATCGGTGCCCTCCCCCTCCTTATTTAAACATTCCTGTTAACAAAGTGCCCTGCTATATGGACCGTTAGGACAATATTAATGAAACTTTTGATATCTAGGCTATATTTCTGGTGTGTGCTTTCCAGAACATAGAGAATCCTTTGATGACATGCAACTTAGTGAGGAATGTCAAGAATTTACTGTCTAATGTAACTTATTCTAGGCTTTCAAGATTTGATGCTATATATAGCTTTCCTGTACTCCTACATCTCAGTTAGGTTACATTCATTTCCTCAACTTTAATGTTTGGAATCGCCAAATACTTTTGTTTATTTTTTTTCTTTTGTTTCATTTTTGTTTTTCCACGTAGGCACTGCTGTCAACAAGAGAATTGTGTTTAAGGACTGTGGGTTTTAAATTCTTGCTAATGTGAACTAGCACTTTCTCAGATAATACATCCTTAGTATAAACAGCAAGCCTGTATTACAAATCATTAAGATATTTCAATCATATTCTGATATATATATGTGTATGTATGTATATGGCAGTATTTCTGTGTTCACAAGCCAGGTTGCTAGCATTTGTACTGAGATTGAAACATAACAATGAAAGCCTCTGAGCTTGGTTTTTGAAGCAGAGGCTCCCCGCCTGTCATGTCTCCTAACCATTTTGGTTCTGTTGAGATGTTTCTAACTTAGACAGATTTATAAGTCTTTATTCATGTAGAATATGTGGTTTAAGTCATCAAGTACTGCTTAATTTTATATTTAATTGTTCCCTTTATTTTACAAAGCTCATGTGTCCTGTGCCCATATAGAGATGCAAGATAGATTTAAGTTAAAGTTTAAAGTTAAAGTCTCAGGCTGCTTGCAGAAGTTAAAAAAACAAACAACACGCCCCTCCCAGCTCCCCCCCACAACCAAAACTACAATGCCCTTTACCAGAAGAAGCAGTGCGTTACTTCAGCCTGGCTTGGGCAATGTCTGTTTAGATTGGGTGGTTCAGCAGAGCTTTTTGGTGCTTTTTGGTAAAGCTGATTCAATCACCTGTTAGATAAAAGCATCAAAAAAGCCCCACTAAAGTGCCTGTCTATATAGATTTTGGACCAGCTGGGTCCAGCTACCACCCTGTCTCTTCTAGGCATGTGCTGGACTCAGCACAGGAGCGCATGGAGTTTAAAATGTGGTTTTGTTTTGTTTTAATGTCTGTGAGCAACCTTATTGACGCTGGCGGGGCTTGAGAATACCCCATTTTAAGAATCAAGTGACACCCTAGAATGCAAAAAAAGCACCTATGCAGGTTTTTTTTTTACATTGCAGACTAGTGAAGCCTGGTATGATTTAACACATCATTAGCATGGCTTAAGTTGGAAATTATGTTTGCATAAATAAGATGAAATATCATTATTGAAAGAATGTTACAGTAGCTTATGCAACAACAAGTTTTGACTAACAAATGTTGTTTAAAGTCTTTCTTACTTGCAGCGTATCATTTTTATGTTACTTATTTTGTGTTAAATGTTAATCATATGAATTAAATCCTTTTTTCCATGTTCTTTAGCTCCAAGTTGTGTATTGATGATCTCACTAGCTTCCTCTGTGCATAGTACAACCTATTGTTTTGAAATCATTTTCTTTTATTGAATATACTTTGAAGACAGAGGATATGAACTATAGTAGGAACATTAATTTTAATAGGATAAGAAGAAAATTATTCCAAAATGAGGAAATTAATTTAGATAAACTATTTCTATGAAAGAGATATTTTGTCACAAACATTAATTTGGAGTGTGTGTGTGTGTGTGTTTGTCTGTTTTTTAATCATTAAGTACTGTAAGTGAGGTGTGGAGAAAATACACCAGATGTCTAGCAAATATAACTGGAAAAAGGGTATCTAAGGATGTAATCTGAGCAAGCAAAATAATTTACAAAGATAGTATGCATTAGTCCTATTTTGGCCCTTATGTGGCAGCCACTGAAAATGAAAGTTATGCCTAAGCTGTGAACAGATATTCAGTAGAAGTCTTTCCAGGAGACAGAGCATAAAGGCAATGAGCCTGCAGGCATCCCCTCTCCCTTTTCTTCCTCGCCTTCCCAGTGAACCCTGCCTGGGGGTCCTCCTGAGACCTAAGAGGAGTGGAACAGCAGGAAAAGATTCCCCCTGCCTTCTGAGACTGGTGTCTGGAAAACAGGTAAGGAGCAGTCTCCTCTACTCTATTCCCAGTCTCCAGGAACGAAATGGGGAGGAGCACTGAGGCAAAACTCCTTGTCCCTTCTGCAAGCTGGGCTGTTCCTGGTTTGGGGAAGAAACAGGGAACACCAGCAGTACTCTGTCTCCTCCCAGATCAGTTGAAAAAGAGAAGAGCAGCAAGACAAAGCTCCAGGCTGCTCCCTAGACTGAGGACCCCAGTCTGGGGAAGAGGCAGGGAGCAAGAAGAAGTTTCTCTTCCCCTTCCTTCCCAGTCTATAGGAGTGGAAGCAGCTGCCCCCAATGCCTTCTCAAGACAGGGGTGACATTCAGCCTAGGAAAGGCATAGGAACCTTTTCCCACCACGTGACTCCTCCTAGCATTGGGACGAGGCAAGCAGCTGCTGCTCCCTTTGCCTTCTCCAGACCAGGATCACCCTGGTCTTAGAAGGCACACGGATCATTTTCCAACCACTAAACTCCTGCTTCCTGAGAGGAGTCAAGTGTTGGGGAAATGTACAGATATTTATTTTGGGAGAAACTCTCTCTGGAGCAACCTCTGTTGGGTCAGATGTGAGTTATTTTTCTCTTGAAACAGCTATTTAGTTCCAGGAGGAACTGTGTGAATACCTGTACACTCAGTTTCGAATGGGGGAGCTGTGATTTCTCCTTGTACAAACTTAAGGCCTGTACATAGCCTTAACTTCTTTGCAATAATGAAGCACATGTCTCCTCAATATTTTTTGTGTATTTTTTTTAGAGAAAAAAATTGTGAAAATTAAAGAAGGTATGACTTTACAAGTGCAGGGCATAAAAATTCCTCTCACAGGAGGAGCCTTCTTAGCTACAGAACTGGTGATAAGTATTTTTTCTTTATGATGCCATCTATATCCTTCAGAGCAAAGAAACTGAATTGTTATAACCAGGGGAACATTTGCTAAAAAATCCAGGTTTAGAGATGTGCTAAATCTTAACACTTACAGGACGTGGGCGCCCTTAAAAAATTATCCAATGTCAGAAAACTTCACTTTCATTAAGTATCCTATGGCTAAAACCAGATGAGATCCCTCTCTCAAAATAACTCAGCCAGATTTTCTCATACGATTGTCTTTTAACATCTTTGAAATATATGTGGTCACCCTACTGATATGGTCATTTTTATTTAAAAAAGAAGTATTTCAGGTACTGTATGTCATCTATAGTGAAAGATAGATTTTAGTCTTATCATGCTATGCTAAGCAAAATTGTATCGTTTTCTTTAATCATTGAGCTCAACAGCTAGTCTTGTTGTTAAAAGCTTTTTTGAACTAAGCACAGCCAGCGCTTTTCTGTTTTACAAAAGTTTTGGTTCTTTTGCTGGTGGCATATTTAACTTCCAAGAAGATTTAAAAAGCAGCTTTTCTGGCTTTTTGAATGAGTTCTTCTAGAATAGGAGTACTTAACCACTGGCCAAGTCTGACCCTTGGAAACATCACTTTGGGCCAGTGGGGCTTACCCACAGGTTGAAACTTGGCAGTGGAGAGAGATAGAAACTCCATGCAGCTGCCTCTAGCCTTACTTGGGCCATTGCCCACACAACAGGATCAGCACCAGACTATCCCCCATGTGTCCAGATTAGGCTTGGCTGTAAGAGGGACAAGGAAAATCATACCTACAAGAATATAAATTGTCTTTATCAAAGTTAGTTATTTTTTTAAATTCAGAAAAATTATTCCTACAAGTTGGTTGTTTCCATTTTATTTTTAGAATATACAAAAAGTTAAATAATTAAGCTTGTTTATATTTTTTTTAAATGTAAAGAAAAAATAAATAGTTGCAGTGCCCATATCTTAGTACCCTTAGGTCCAGATCCACAAAAGGGCTTTGACCTTAAATTGGAAGTCAGATGTCTACATTCGACCTATCTCCAGAAATTTAATCCTCAAAACCCTGCCTACCCCATAGGCAGCTAAAGTGTATAGATGCCTAGGTTCACACCAGTAAAGTTTGCTGGGTGCCTGAAGTTCTGCTGCTGTGATTGCCAGTGCTACTTTTATCTGATCAGGGCTGAGCATGTTGGTGCTTACCATCCTGTCTTAGCACAATCAGGATCCTCATGCTACTGGTAGGTGTATCCCTCCCTTCTTCTCTCCTGAGGGGTCCAGTCAGTAGTTGCCTGAGGAAATGTGTAGTTGAAGATTGTGACATCAGATCTGAAGCCACACTCATGGTTTATCAAGCAGTTGTGATCTCCACCTTACTGTACAAGGCTGAGATGCGGACAACATACAGGAGACACCTCACGTTGTTGGAAAAGTACTGTCCACACCGTCTGGAAAATCCTTCAAATCCAGTGTGAAGATAGATGCAGCAACATTAGCGTCCTCTCACAAGCAAACACCACAAGCATCAATACAATGATCATCAGACATCAACTTCACTGTGCCAGCCACATCATCCAGATAGATGTCTGACTCCAGACTTCTAAAGCAAGTTTTATTATCCCAGCTCAGTCAAGGCATATAGTCAAGAGGAGAGAAGAAAAAGCACTGGAAAAGGTGTCCCAGAGACCAGCTTGGAAAAGATGCTCATCAACATCAGCTCAGGGGAAACTATTGCCCAGGATCACCTCAAATGGAGAGAGTATTTTGCAAGATCTCAGTAGTTTGAAACCTTACAATGACAACAGGGGACAGAAAAGTGGGAGTGGCAGAAACAGCGTGTCGCAGACCAAATCAAGAATCTGGAGCTACATAACCTGCACAGAAACACATGCCCAAATTGCAGCAGATTCTGTTGATGAGTCTGTCGATCCTGGATCATCCTCATTAGCCTGGTTAGGACCCATAGATAAGACAATCGTGGAAGAAAGTCATCCATGACTGAGAGTGATTGCCAAAGAAGCAGATCTGAGAAATAATGTACCTACATATACAACTTGAAAATGGCAGGACTCACTGCAGTAGGCTGTTAACATAATTAAATGTTCCCAGCAGTTTTCTTCCACTTATTTTGACAGTTTTACCTTGCACCGTAACATTAATTTGGTTACTTCATTTTCTGAATTTTACAAGCAAATAAAAGGGTATTGTTCTTATGCTATTTTCTTGTAGCCTGAAAAGTTGTTAAAACCATTCGAAAGAACTGTCACTAGTAAGACGAGTGGGGGGGGGGGGCAGTTGTTCCCTTTGGTTTTTTTCTGTTTTGCCCAGGGAGAAGATAGTTACTTTACCGGGGCACATTACTTACTTAACAGGCAAACTTAAACCTATTCTGTCATATTAAGAAGGTACTGTTCATTTTCAAGATGACAGTATTGAATCTACCTGGTAAAATGAAATACCTCTTAAAAATCATACAAAATGTAAGTAAACCACTTGCATGTACCATAGCCTTATTCTCAGACTTCTTTCATTAAGGAATCATAATTTAATATTTTTTAGTACATTTTAATCTGTTTAGAACATATGCATTCTACTAAATACAGATTTCTACCCTACAAATTAGCTTCCATTTTGTTTGTCACTTCATCCGCAACACTGTGGAAGCTAACTTAATCATTCTTATTTCTCACGCAGGCCTGTAAGGACACTTATTGACCAAAGCTCAATATTTTGTTATGTTTTATTTGTAAATGATGTTTTACCCATGCTGCTATAGTACCTATACTCTGTCTCGATTTGAAAGAAAAAATATTTCATACAGTTAAGATATTATTTGCGTCAGAAAGTAGAGACTATTCAAAATTGGGTTCTGGAAGGACTTATTTAACAATCATTTGCAATAATACTCCAACAACGTAAAGCCAACTAGTATCAAATCAAATTAACTCATTTCAGTTGACTGATAAATGCTTAAAGAAGTTTTTGTATATCTCACTATCATTTCTGCTTGCTTTACCTATCTGTTCTGCAAGGATAGTAGTCTCATTCTCCCTGGTAATATCATTGGAGATATTTGCCAGGCAGATTTATAGGTTTCTACCAAATTTTTGTTCTCCTTACCACAAATTAAACTGAGCATTGGCTGTCCTGGTAACTAGGACTTACAGTGCAGAAGTGCAAATGATTTAAAAAGCTTTCAACACAAAAGTTAGCTACGTTACAGCTTATTTTGCTATAGCTCTTCTGAACTTCTTGGCAAATTTTCTCAACTAAAAATTAGACTGCCCTCTACAAATATGATTATTAAAAATGGGTACACTTTCACAACAGGGGCTGAAATTGTCACTGTATTTTCTTTTGCACCAAGCTAGTTAATTTTCTTCTCCAAATTTACCACCAAAGTTCATATCAGCCTCCATGCAAACTTCAAAATGTACAGAAAAAAGTAAGAAGGCTTTCATTGTGTGGAACCTTAGCCAACAACTAAACACATATTTGACAGGACTATTGAGGACAGCATGCAGTCTTTAGTTCCTCATTTATTCCATCTTTCCCATTTTTCTATATTACATGGAGGGTACCTCTGTCAATTTTTAATTCATAGATAGCTTTGATGATGGACAGAGAGACTCTGGGGAATTATTTCCACTTATGCACAGTTAGATGCCCACAATGTTTAGTTCTAGATACCTGCCCTGTCCCTCTCATAAAGCAGTCAAGTGAGACTGCTTATAGAGGAAGTAAACTCTTTCTGACACCTGGAACCAGAGAATTTATACCACGTGATCTCTAAGGAACATATCTTTGTAAGTACTTCCTAGTTCTCAAGAATAAAGATGAATGAAAACCCTTCAAATCTCAGAAAGTTGGATGTTTTCATTTACTGTATAATTACTTGACTCTCCATAAACCCTTCATTGCATCCAGAGAAGCGTTTTGCAGCTCTCAACAGAAAAAAGGTGCCTGCCTTTGTATAGACATCCATCTAATGCACAAGTTTTCTGATTCCTGTTCAGCATTTCCAGTACAGAATAATGTCTTTTTCCTTTCAACAGCAACATTCAACAGAATATTTACACAGGCCATGACAGCAGTAGCAGTCTACCCAGGTGACTAGATAGAAAAATGTTCGCATGCTTATACCACTAGCTTGTAAAAGACGACTTCAGTGACCACGTTCAGGCCATGTACAGACATTACATTTCTACTTGGAAAACTGCCACTTTCCCTGTAGAAACTAGGAGTGTACAAATGTTTATTACGTTTCTCTGAGATGAGTCATGCTCCTTCCAGGAGAAAGATCTTACAGGTTGATGCCCAGAAGTTCTCCCCTGTGAGATTTTTCTCTCGCAAGAATGAACTCCAGTACACTGCTCCAATGACTGCTGAATACAGCCCCAAACGTACTATAAACATTAGGTCTTCTATCAAACACAGAAAAGTCTATTTTCACAGCAACCTGCACTATAGAATTTGTTTTAGCTGTTCTGAACTCAGCAAAGGTAAAAACAGTTCTAGCCTATGACAGATGCTAGATAATGTCTGCTTTGATAGAACAACTGAAATCAAGCTCTCAGTCTGTAGTATGATTTTGACCTTTCCCTTCTCGATCACATGGCCTCTTGTAATGTAACATCTTACAGGAGGCTTCATATTTGCTGCCTGTGAGCTTAGCTCAGATCAGTTTATAGTCCAGGCAAGCCCAGTCTAGGCATGCTGGTTATGATTCCTTCAGGAGTTGGACTGTCTCTGGGGTCATGGAAGAACTGCTTTTCACAGGAATATCCCTTTCTCCAATAATCTCAACAGAAACAATAGTGATGCACGTACTTTAATCGGATGAGCAGCCCACATGCACTGATTCAGGATACTAGAACCAAATATCAGTTTACTAGAGCCAGTAACAGTGCTCAAAGCCTGTGAACATTGCTCAGAGCCTTTTCTTAGTCAGATCAGTCCATAAGTACTATGTCAGACAATGTAATCACCAGGGATCCTGGTTTTCCTTGATAAATATCTCAAATTCTCTGATTAAAAAAAATGCAAATCATCTGATAAAACTCCCAAAATGTGTGTTTAAAATGAAAGTCCCTCCTGGCCCTGATGATGCCTCTCACTCCCCCTCTGCCCCCACACCACAGCTCCCTGGCCCTGCTTGTGCCCCTCGCTCCCCGCCCCCAACAGCCTGGTAAGTGACCCGGTGCTGCATGGCAGGGCACAGCAGGGTCATCCAGGAAAGCTGCTTGCCACTTGAGCTCTGTGCTGCCCTGGTGAGGTGTCCCCTGCCTGCATGACGGCAGCAGTGCAGGGTCATGCCCCTTGCTGCAGCAACATGTAGAGGGGATGTATTGCCAGGGCAGCATGGAGCTTGTAGCGGCAAGCAGTTTCCTCACACAGCCCCGCTGTGCCCTGCAGCACTGGTTTGCACCCGCCAGGCTACCAAGGTCCTGGGGCAGGACAGCAGGGTGGGGGAGCCTGAGCCCATAGCGGGCGGCCTGCACCTGCTCCCTGCCCTACGCCACCCCATGCACAAATCTGGGGGGCATGGGACCCCTTGTCCCCCCAGGAGTGTACATAGTGGCAGGGAGCTGGCCCACCTTCCCTGCCCCTTGGAAGAGCTGCCCATAGCTCTGTACCACTTCCCACCAGGGCTCTGCATCTATGCATTGTAACCCTGGGCCCCATGCCCCACACACTGCCCTGCCCAACTCCCTCCCTCCTTACCAAGGTCTCAATTCCTCCCTTCTCTTCCCCGACTTATCTGCAGGAGCTGTTCTTCAGGCTGCCTGATGGCCATGTGCACCTGACATTCCCTGCCTGACTGCCTGTATCCCACTCCCTCCCAGCCCCTTGCAGGCTGGAACTCTGCCAGCTTGCAGAAAGCTCTTTGCAAAACTTCAAAATACATGGGTTTCTCCAGGAAAATGAGAAATCCATGTTTTCCTCCAGTAAAGAAGAAAATCCATAGAATTTTTATCCAAAGTTTTCAAATTTCATGTTCAGCAAATTACTAGTCAGTTCTTTTCTTCATAGTCTCATGCTGATACATTGCTCTTCACTTTTTTTATGTCCAAGGGGCATTTTTTTTTTTTTTTTTTTTTTTACACACAACTGAACTTGTCAGGTGAACTGCTAGTTTATCTATCTCCACTAGTGAGAGAATGAGAGGTTGATAATGGTTTCCCTTACAAACTCTCAAAATGGATCTTGGATTGTGTTGAAGATATTTCCAGTTATGACCTTTCCAGTTCCAATTAAGCTCATTCAGTTATGTAGAGGCTGCTTCAGTAATCCCAATTAAATGTCACTATCACTGGTGCTAGTAGTAGGGTAGGAACATGGGGCTCTGTTCATACCTTTTTCATATACTATGCATTAGTAGACATCTGCATCAGATAGATACTTATCTTCAATAAGTTATCTCATTTCAGTTAGTCCTTCCATAAGTTCTTTCAGAAGTACATCCATGCATTGCTTTTGATAACAGAAAACAACAGTAGAACCAGTTTATTCTTCCTAGTTTCCATTTGCTGTAAGTCTAATACAATCTTTTTTCCCTTTACAGTCATGGGGGCGGTTAGGGCATGGTTTAAAACTTTTGTTTTACTGCCAAGATCTGATCTTTTTAATTCCCAGAGCACTTTCTTTCCTCTTCTTTGTATCTTTAACGCACAGTTCTGAGTCATTCATCAACACTGGCCTTGCACTATATTTAGCTTCTGCAGTGAGTCATGAAGGATCAGATGAAGGTAAGGAAGATGCAGTTGACAGGTTTGGAATGTTGGCTTAAAACACACACATGGAGAAAGCCTAAGTGAGTTAAGACCATTCTAGTATATTTTTAATTTGTCTTTCAAAAGCTCCTCAAATGTTTCTATAAATATCAGTCATTGCAGAGTTTTACTTTATTTGTTGAGAGCATATCAGTATTCTATAAGAATTGAAGAATGGACAAAAACATACTTATTTTAAATAAATGACCTGAACTTTCTCCACTTCCCTTAATAAAACTAAAATTAAATTAAATTAAATTAAATCACCTTAATAGCACCTTATTTACCAGGAGCCCAGATGACATCAGGTTTCACTATCTGACCTCTCTTCCTTTACCTTTTGATAGTAGAATCTGGCCAAGTCTACCATCCTGAAGATTTCCTGTTAATGATGATGCTACAAAGTGCTCGTAATTTTTTTTTGAGGTTTCAAGTATCATACTTTAGGACTCGCTGGGAATATTTCATGCATTTGAGCTTGCATGTCCTGGAAGATTTGTAGATACCAACTTCAGAAGGAAAAAAAGTTAATACCATGTTGCTCTTGTGAGTGTAAAGGGCTTCAAAGTTTCTTCAATAACACTTCATTGTAACCAGAGACAAGGAGAAGTTGAGATAATGCAATATAGAGGAAAAGATACCAAAAGGTCAGGTCCCCTCCAAACATTTGCATAATTAGCTTGCAGATTGATTCTCTGAATAGTTTGAAATTTGTCCATAAATAACTAGAGGGACAAATCCTACATAAGTAACATAAACAATTTATGGGAACCAGTCTAAAAATCCCTGTGAGATGCACTTAAATGCCTTTGAGGATTTTTGTGTAAGGATTTGGTCATTTAACAACTACCAGTCATTTTCTAGTCTACAACAGAATATGTTGCAAATCTTGTTTTAATTTTATGGAGCAAGCACCTTTGGGAGAATTGGAAACCTTTATGAAGATGCTTGTGTCTTCTATTAGTTAGTAATCTCTCTGGTGTTACAAACCTTGATGTAATCTTTCCTCCCTTTGGGAATGTGAATTGGAGCAATGTTGGGGTTGGGTTATTATGACAAAACTAGCGCTCATTTGAGCATCACATGTCCTTAGAAATTCATGTAATTAATTCTGATGTGATTTGAAAATTCTTTCTACATGTTTAGAAGTACATCAGTACAATGCTCTATCAAAGCATTTTAGAAAGGAGAAATATTATTTCCCCAATGTTTCTCAACCTATAAGATGTGCCTCCCCACTCCCACCCTGGAGAAGCACACAAATTTCCTGGTATGCTACTAACAACAATTGGTTGCAATTGGTAGCAGCCCCTGACTTCAGCCGCTTTCACATATTCCTGCCTTAGCCACCTCTTCCTCTTACTATTGATTGTTGCCAGTTCTTTTAGTGGTTAGGGGTGTGGTGGCTGATGTTGAGGTGTGGTATAAGAGTTCGTGACTTTACTACAGTGTGGTGTAAGCCCACAAGGTTTGAGAAATGCTGTATTATCTTATTTTAGTAGGAAACTAAGTCACAGAGGGCTTGTCTAGACATGTATTTACATGCACCTGAACTTAATTTACCTTTGCTTAAGGTGCATTAAGGCAATTTTAGGCACATGTAGACACGCACCCTTAACAGGCCTTAAAAATGGCAATATTAGGCTTAGTCCAGAGAAGGAGAAACTAATGCACAGGGAAGGGGAGTGCTTGGGTATAATAACCCAACAGATAATTGCTAAGAGTTTGGAATACATCCACCATACTGTGTCCCAGAACTCTTATGAAGCTTCTGTTTTCCTCTTCTTACCTGAACCATAGTGGGAGGGAAGTTGGTGTGCGTGTGTCTGAGGTATCCCATCTGGAATAGTGAATCCAGTTCTGGGGAGCATCTTGCCTTTGAGGTAAGCTGAAAAGAGCAGGATAAAATAGTAATTGTCAGAGATTAGAACAGCTTTGTACAAGGTAACAAGTTTGAGATCTTCCTTGGCAAAGAATATCAGCCTAAGAAAGAAAGTGGGTTACAGAATATAAACCCATAATTATTTGAAGAGCAAAATCAGGAAGGGTGGTAGAAAAGCATGCAACAGGTATAACTAAGGCAAATGAAATGAAAACTAGGAAAATGCCATGTTAAAATATATTGTGGAAAAGTTTGTGAGGAGAAGTGACGCCCCTCTTTCAGGATTTAGGATAGACCAGGGATTGGCAACTTGCAGCCCTTTGGCTGGGTCTGGCCTGTGGAGTCCCAATTCTGACCCAAACTGAATCAATCTGGCCTATAGCCTTAAAAGATTGCTGACCTCTACACTAGACAAAATGCTAAAAGATTGTGCTACAGGAAAATGATCCTATACTGAAAGGAAGAGGGGTTGAACCTAATAATTTTTTCCCTCTAACTGCTATACTTCTAAGATATAAAAAATTGAGATATGTTGTTAAAAAGCCTGTAAAATGGGCAAGATTTTATTCAGTTAACACATACTCAAATATACGAAAATTGTAATAAGTAACTTTTCAAATGAATTATATTACAAAGAACATCATAAAATTAACATTTGTATATAGCTGTGTGGCTAAGAAACAGATGCAATCTAATTTTATCAAATAATGTATCATTGTCTTTAGTTCTTAAAAAGTGACTTTTGGTAGGTCTGTTACTGCTATTAATAACAAACTACACGACAGTGATATGTAATATTAAAAATAATTTAAAAAAATTAAGGCTGTATTATATGAGTGTGCTAAATGATAAAAATATATTAATGCATTGTTCAAAAACTAAAAATAGTTATATATGAGTAGCAATAATGTAGAGAAGATGTTGCAGTGATCCGCTGAACCAGAAACCCCTCCTTTTTTGCATCATCTCTTCATATAGATGCATTACTTATTCCTTTATATTGTGTTCCACCTCTTTCTTCCTGTTACTAAGGAACAAAGGAAACACGAATACAATGAGAGCTAAAGGCAAGACATACCATGTGTATGTGGAAGCTTTTGTTGCCTTCAGTAGAAGAGAGCAAATTATTTTATCAATAATAAAGAGTGACTGCTGTTTTAAGAATTTATATAAAAATAAATTGGGTTTATTTTGGTCTTTGTGTCAGAGGACCCTCAAGGCACCTGAAATAAACTTTTTCTAATACTTCACCACACCAAGCATATCATGAATAAGATATAAACAGAAGCTAATCTGTGGTTGCAACTTGCTATTCTTTCTGACACACAGAATTTTAGGTAACGTAACAACTGTCAATTTCAGCAACTGTTAGCTTTTATTAATATACTTCTTGGAAATTCCCCTTGCACAATTCCCCCTCTGTGGCAAGCAGCTGAGTGCACTTTCTGGTGTACTTAGTAACTGTTCAAGAATTAAATGTTTTAAAAGAAGTGTTCTAGTCCTTATGGTTCCAGTCTTCCAAATGTGAAAATGTGTAGTGGCGTCTTATGCCCGTGGAGAGAGAATCCAGAATTTATCATTGTGTCATACTTTTCCTGTGCTGAAGCAGAGTGAAAATGTGTACAAATCTTTTCTTAGCTGCTCTTTTTGCAGTTCTGTGATTAGCTGTGAAACAGACAAACATAGAGAAGTCTTTAAGAAATTATGAACAAGATGGGAGTAAGAATCTGGAACACGTTCCTGGGGAGGCTATCCCCAGAATGGAGACTGCTGGAAGGGTGGAGTAACAGAGATTTATCTGTTCTCTCATAGGTCTGAGAAGGATCGATCACCTGTTTTTCTTAACCTGGACCCACATTAACTGTAATTTTATGATTTTATTCTCTGCCAAAATGGTCGTTGAAGCTCCACTGTATCAAGAAACATAGACTATCCTGCACGTTTATTAAAGTGTATAGCAGTCAGTGCTGTAGCAAGGGGGTGGAGAGAGGTCAGAGCAGGGTGCTGAAGCAAAGGGATGCCAACAGGCACCGCCCAGTTAGGGTGGGGTGTGAGACAGAGCTGCAAACAGCTCATCTGGGGTGGCACGGGGATGAGGGAAGGGCAGGTCATTGCATGCATTCCCAGGCAAACATGGCGGGGAGGGGATGTGCTCCCCAGTCTGTTCCCCAGTCTCTGCGTGGGGGGAGGGCAGACTGCTGCTGTGGGCTTTGCCACGGGCACCAAATGTGGTTGCTATGGTACTGAGAGCAGCACATTTACATGGAGAGGCTGATGAGTAGGGATCCCTGTTTTCTCAGATAACACCCCCCCCATTTTTCAATTAAAAAAAAGTAAACCAAAATCCACATTTTTTCATAATCAACATGAAACACCACTATATGTATATAAATATATTAGCAGTATTTCATTTTAATCATAGAAAATGTGGATTTTGTATTTTTTTTTT
>JAGPOW010000304.1:57684911-57695296 GCA_030014935.1 Caiman crocodilus | reverse complement strand
CTCTCTCTCTCTCTCTCTCTCTCTCTCTCTCTCTCTCTCTCTCTCTCTCTCTCTCTCTCTCTCTCTCTCTCTCTCTCTCCAATCTGTCATTTCTAATCCTCAAAGGGAATTTACAAAATACCTTACACAGACAAGCCTATAAACTTCACTTCATCAACCTACTGGATATAAAAAATCATGGACTAAATATAGACATTGGATTTATGACACTTATATCTTTATTTATTTATTATGGCAGATTTATATCTGCCTAACATCTGACTCCTCAGATACCTCTCCACTATTTACCAGCTACATTTATACCCCATCCACACTCTAACCTATCTCTCACCCACTGATTCCTCAATTTACATCTTCAGTGACTAGCTTTCTTGCATGCATACCAGCCTCTGGCTTCTTTGCCATTCATTCCATCCAGGAAGAGCACACGCCACCTGCAGATGCTTCCTCAGCCTGACAAAATGTATTTATACCTGAAAATATAGTATTTATACCAGCTATTTGAGTTGGTCTAATAAAAGGTATCAGATATACCCAAAGATTCTTTATCTGCATATAGACTGTCCCATAATTTTTAATTTTCCCTGCAAATACTCATAAATAATTTTTAGTATGTACTTCTCAAAACCTGTGGATTTGAGCCTTTCTCTTCTGTTGATGATAGCAGAGGTGAGTTACTCCATCAAAATTAGACACTACTACACTACTTCATATGATTGTTTTTTCATTTCTGGTCCCTGAGAAATTTGAAATTCATTGTCCTCTTGAAGGAGTTTTTGTGAGTGCATGCATACCTTCATTAAGTAAGAAGGTGGTAAGATTGTAACTGGAGGTTCAATGGGAATCTTCAGTTATTGTGTGAAACTGAAGGAATCGTCTTCCAATACTTCATTCAACTATTTTTTCACCATTCTTTTCATATGCATATTTTTTAATCTTTCCTGATTCTCTTATTCCTTCCTTTTTAATTCTACCATATTTCATATCTCCTTCTTCCTATTATTTATTTTGACTTTTTTCATTTGTTAACTCTTTGTAGCTGCTTTCCCCATCAGCTGTGAGAGACTAGAACACTTTTTGAAGCATACATAGATATATATTAGTTTGTTTTGTGCAGATCTTTGTATTTGGACATTGTTTTGTATATATCACATATACAGAAAAATCTTAGGACCATACTATTGGTTGAGGTATCTCATGGAGAGCTATTTATTATCAATGTATTTATGTAAATGACTTTTTAGAATGAGTTACAAAGTAAGGAAAACCCAAGCCCCCTTGTACCATATTTTGACTAGAGGAAGTGTTACAATTTTTTACCTATATATAAAAAACTATGGTTGTGGATAAAGTGCTTGGAGAAATACAGTATGAGAAAACAAGGGAAAACTGTCTCAGGGCTCTGACATCACAAAGGGCCTGACTTTATTTTTGCAGTTACCATGATGCCTTCAGAATCTATTTTTGGCTAACCCTGGAAGCTACTGGCATGGGTACTTTCTCTTTTTCTTTTCAGTTCTTGTTTTCTTCTCCCTGTGGTTACCAGCTGCTTCATACATTGTACACAGATAACTTTTTTCCTTTGTATGTTAGGGGATGCATTAATCTCCGTCATGGGTGCTAATGGACCCCTTTTGACTTAATATTGAAAGTTTGTTTCTTTTCTTGGCTCTTCACAACCAAAATGTAAACCCAGCAAGAAGGATGAAGAAACAATGAACCACTACGTAAAGGAAACCCAAGTCAACTTCATCTTCAAAAGTAGGGGTCTGTTCCTTTAATTGGTTACCTAAGTCCTCAGAGGAGCCTGAATTATCAGTCTCAGACAAGTCCAAGTCCACTGGTTAAGGCTGCTTTTCCCTGAAGGACAATATTAGAAGGCTGGTGGCCTTATTTATTTCACCTTAAAAATAGTAGACCTTCCATCAAAGCCCATTCCAGCCAACATCCTCAAGTTGAAATGTGGTAAGAAGGACAAATGAGGTTGTGATACTAGACTCCTACAAAAAAGCCATGGGCTTAGAATGGTCCAATCCAGAAAGGAAAAGAACTGAAAGTGTTACCACTGTATGAAACTATTCAAATATCAGCTGGACAAGTCAGTCAAGTTCTCTCAATTCCCATGATGGAATACTTCACCTCAGGCCAGACCAATCTTTACACAGGAAAACTCTGATCCTGCTGCATTGGGGAGAATGAGTTAAGGTTTTTTGTAGGTAAAAGAATGTGAATTACGTAAAAGAGAGGTTTGATTCTTTCTGCTTTATCCGGTGACCAGTTTTGGTCTCTGCAGTTGCTGCTTCTGTGCCCCTCTGTTGTTTTAGTTCCTTTATAAACTTGCTGAAGTTCAAAGTGAGGTTCTGAGAAGTAGCTCAAGAATATCTGGTTTATGGCCACATCTCTACATCTTTCCTCAGCAATGCCCTTAACCCTGTATAACAAATCACTTGGGACAAGCGAGGATACTCTGGGGGGTGAGCAATCTTACTCAAGGCTCCTAGGTGTAATTAAAAATCCTTTTCCAGGGATTGGAGAGTCATTTATTTGCAATTGCCTCTTCAACCAGTACCAGTATCACTAGTATTTTTAGTGCATTCAAGCCAATATTCTTCCTAAGCAGTAACCAGTGAGTTAGGTCTTAAGAGTTTATCTTCTAAACAATGTAGTCCTGCCTTCTATGCAAACCTTCTGCCTCCAGAAATGACACCACATTAGAAAGGTGCATTTTTACCATAATTAGTTTAGTTGGTTACATAGAAATTCATGAGGTTCTACTTCAGTATCCAAGAACAGGCAGAAGTGAATAGCATATTACATAATCCTTTTTTTTCTAGTTCCACCAGTTGAGAGGTTCTTCAGTTTCTGCTTGAGATCTTTGGATCTCAGTATTAATTTTTCTCATTTAGCTCTTAGCTTTCTGTGTCTCTTCAGTTTTGGTGGTAAGCCTGTGGTTAAAATTACATATGTCCAAAATGAGGAGCAGATAATGCTTTTGTTAAAAAGAAGAAAAAAAGAGAAACTCTGTTATATATCCAGTATATAAGCAGTAAAGGATGGAAAACACAGTATGGGAACCAACAAGAAAAAGGTACCCTGTTTTATCTTCTCCAAAATAAAAGTTTTCCAAGAAGTCCATCTTGATTTCTCCTAATGTCTGCTGTTGTTCTCATAGTGCTTCCAGACAGAGCCATCTCACAGTCTTGCATGAATAAGATATGTTGTATTGTTTTTGCTTATAGCATTGTGTTCAGAAAATTGAAATAGTTCAGATATTATCCAGTATGAAAGAAAACATATAAAATATGTTTTACATCATTCTTTGTAACCTTTTTTCTCATGTTTTTAATATAGTAGTACACGGAGTATTTCAGATGCATCATGCACAATATTTGGTATCAAGTTATTGTTTTTCCCCCTGTATATTTGTTCTGTCCTCCAGTTAACTTCACCTTTAATCTTTGTATATTATCCAACATTTTAAAATATTTATCAAAGAATGTTGATAGTAATTTACTGTTTGTCTTTTCCAACTTAATGCAAAAATCAGTAGGCTAATTCTGTCAGTCGAAATAAGCTATGGAATATGCAGTCATTCTATTCAGTTACATATTTTAGTCCTAGAAGAATCTGCTGTCTTAGATCCTCTCTGCTTTCACAATAAAAAGTATATTGAATAACAATTGCTATTAAATAAAGTAAAAGATATAAAAGGTAAAGTTTGTTGTTTATAAATGCACTTAAATATATTTAATTAAACTGCATTATTTTGAAGACCAGATACTATTTTGTAAAGATTAGAGTCTAACATAAAAAATGCCTTTCTATCTGACAAACAGTCACTGTAAGATGTTTTATTAGTATTCATCATGTAAAAGAAAGTTAAATACAGACTAAAGGAATCTATGAAAAATAATTGGTTAAGCCAACATTCTTATTAACTTAATTTGCATTAAATGTGCTGCTGTGAATTGTAGTTATTGCTTTTTTATTTGAAAGGCATGCTTTGTTACTGTATTTAAAAGCCCACTTAAAGGATATCAGTTAATCTGCAGTCTAATTCAGAAACTTCTCAACTTGTGGGTCAGTAACTGTAGTATCTTCCCCTAGAAACAGTTGTTTGAGAATGAGGAACCAGAAGCCATTTCCTGATCCCAGTAGATGTTTCCATTGAAGTGGATTTGTGTACCCACTTTTCATCTAACCCTTCTCAGATTTCTAAGACATCCCTGACAATTTTGTTGAACTCCAACCACACCACAGGAAATGGTGGAAAGTGGAATCATCAGTGAATGCTTGTTTTGTCACAGTATAAAAAGCCTGAGAGCCCCTTGGTTTAATTAATTTCCTGTTCAACAGAAATTCAACCATGGCACGTGGTTTAATTGAGCATTGCCAATCATAGGCATTCATAAATCATAAATAAGATACTGAAAATCATGGGACTGGCTTTGAAATTAGGAGATTTTAAAAAATATTTGAGGCTCTTTCTGTGTACTTTATAAATGAACACCCTTAACTGTAATTTATTAATAGCAGTCTAAATTGGTTTGGAGACGTATTAAGAGGAATTGTTTATTCTTCTTGTATGCAGTTAAGAGTAAAGGACTTGTATGAATTCTGTATTCTGAGGAGGAAGCTTGAAGTTAGATACTAAAGTCCATACTTAATGAATGAATAAAGGGTTTCAATTTTGAATTGTACTCAACTTCCATGGCTGCCATTGAAGCCAAGAAGAAGCAGTAAATGCCTTTAAAAATAAGGCTTCCTAATAAGTGCATTTAAGTACCTAATTGTAAATACCTGCATTTGTAAATTTGACTTTGGTTTTCTTTATAAATAGTAATTAATACATTTATTTCAGCTAAATCATGATAGCTGATGGACTCTGGCAGAACTACCTTGGTTATATTCAGTTCACATCTGCAAAGTTTCCTGCACAGTTGTGCAGACTGGGGTGCTTCTTTTTTAAACAAAGTAGCCATTTTTTCAAATGTTTCCAAAACCTACTTTCAGTTTTCAGATTTGCTTGCAGGATCTCAAAGAGTGACTTAATTTTTTTTACTTGAATCCAACACAAGATTTTCCCACCTCCCCCCATTTCACATGGTGGGAAAAAAGCCCCTTGTCTTCAATTCAGGTACAAGGTGGTAGGGGGAGGAAGGTGTAGGTGGCTGCTGTGGCTCTGACTCCAATACTGACCTGGACTCAAGGTTGGAGCTGCAGCGCTACCTTCCACCCTCCGCTGCCTCCTCTGTGTCCTCCTCTCCCTTGCCACCGCTGCTTTGCCCTCCAGCTCTGGTTTGGCCCTGGCTCCGGCTTTACTTCAGCCTGGGGTACAGATCACATGGCTGCTCTGGCCCCCACCTGACCATGGCAGTAGCCACAACTCTGTCCCCAGCTCTGGTGCTGCAGCCAGAGCTGGTGTTGCTGCAACTGTAGCAAACTTCATGTGGCAAGCTTCACGGAGCTTCATGTGCTCCATGCCCCTAGCTGAAATGGGGGTTAGTGGGGCCAAAGTTGGAGGATATCTGGTGGTGGAAGGGATGCAGGCAGGAGGAGGTGGGTGGGGCTGGAAGGGGAATGAGGCAGGGAGGGCAGGTAGCGGAGGGGAGTAGTCATGGGGGGCAAGTGGTAGATAGTAGGCAGCAAGGGGGAGATGTGGGGTGTGAGGCAGGGAGCAAGGTGTGGGGAACACAAGGGGCAGAGGTCAGGCCACTGACTTCTCAGTGTTTCCACTGTCACTTCTTCCCTACTGCTGCTAGCCCAACTGTAGTAGTGGCAAAGTGGGGGAGAGCACACATTTAAGATGGCCCTCCAATAATTAGCATGTATGCATGAATAATTATAACAGGTTTATAAATTTTCTGTGTATAGACTCTGATTATTAGGGGGTCATCTTAAATTCAGAGTCATTTTGGATTTCGGTAAATACCGTATCTGTATTTATATAAATTATTAAATTTATATTTGTTGAATATATTTATTTTTTAATATTCTTAATTCAGTACACTAAAATAGTGTAAATTCTAGGTGAACTTATGATGTGGTGTAAAAAGAAGTTGAATCCCTTCTGTTAAGTATACACGCTTAACTATGAAACCATTATGGTACCTCTGCCATACAATATCTGTATGTATCTGTTTATATTCCTGTCTTCTGATCTTGCATTTACTGTTTGTCATATATTCTAAGCTTTTTTGGGGTCCAGGATCTTGCATGCTTTGGCAACAGCTCAATTAATGGGACTCTTATCTGGAGCTTCTGATCACCACCTGACAGCCCTACAGCAATAGAAACATTTTAACTGCATACAAAAAAAAATACAAAAGCATCTATTTTAAAAGGCTTTTTTACACTTGAGAATCAAGAACCAGGCAGTTATGAAATGTTGGAATTAAAGTTGTTCATGCAACCTTAATATTTCATCCCATTTGTATATATTATTGTAAGTATTTTTACTTACGTGACCGCAGACTATTTTTTCCTCCACTGCCCTCAGGGCAAACATAATCTTTAAAGAATATAGCTGACAGACTGTAACCAGCATCTATAAAGCAAGCAAACTGAATTTTTTAGGAGGCTTATATGTGATTTGGGGAAATTTTCATATGGATGGTGGAAGGCACATACATGGACAGATTGAAGGTCCTTGCTTCTAAGCTAGCTGGGGCTAGAGCTTCTTAAGAAAATTGTTGTAAGAGCATTCTTTCCTAATCTTGTTTTTAGACACTTCAGGACTACTTCTGCTGATTTTGTTTTTTAAATCTCCAGCCTAAGGCATCTAAAATATAAAAAATTTCAGCCAAAATGGTTAATATGGCAAAGTAATAAACAACTAATAGAAGCTGTTAGGTATCCTTAACTATTAGTGGCACTTTCAGTTTTGCTTATAATGCTATGCTGTGTTGTATATTATACTCTTGATATGCTTACTATTTATTTCATAATTCCCTGGGTAATGAAGAGTTCTTAGACTTGTTTCTTTTTCCTTCTGCAGTTTTGAATTGAAATCTGACCTAAAATTGATAGTGTCTTCTGGTAAGGCAGAAGATAATACCTACTGATATCTCTGTGCAGTTTCACAAGAACTTGGAACTCTTCTGCATACCAGAAATAAACAGTGATATAGGGACTTAATAGAAAGCTATGTTAAAAAGTTTAATGCAAAGTTGCACAAATTTCAGCTTTTATTAATCAGGAAATTCTTGTATGGGATTTTTTTGGAAGGTCTGTTACTTATTTATAATAAAGATGCATTTAACTTTCCTTCTGCAGGAGATTCCTTCACACAGTTCCGATTTGCTGAAGAAAAGGAATGGGACACAGAAAACATATGCCCTAAACAGGTAACACAAGAGAGCATTGTATTTTTGTAAATGCAAAATATAATTCCAGACTGGATTTATCTTTTTACTTTGTTCATGATCATTGATTCATGGTGAGTATATGTTGCTGATGCAGCTGTTGATCTTACCACCAGTGTAAAAATACACTGCCCATTTTGTAGACATTCTTATTATATGCTTTTCTGTTCTGCTGCACCCTCTTGGGTTTCTTCTCTACTGCTGATGGACAGTCCCAGCAGTAATGTTTGGTTTTTTTGTTTTTAAATGGAGGTTAACTGAAAAAAATGAGCTCCAAGAGAGATCTACCCAGAAGTAGAGAAAGGATTGTGGTCTGGCTTTGCAGGCAACCCTAGTGGGATAAATGCTTAGTAACTGTACCAGAAGTTACTGGGATAACTAAGGCTTCTGACAGATGTTAAAAAGAAGGCATGATGGGATCTGATATGTGGTCCCAACAGTCATGCCTTCGGCCATTCCTCGTGCAATACACTGAGAGCTCTGGTCAGCTGATGGGACTCCCAGCTGTGTGGGCACTGGTTTGCCTCTCCTTGCTGGGACCCCCAAATGCTGATGAGGATCCGAGCCATGGGGCCCACCATGTGCTCACACCGCTGGGAGCCCCTAGACACAGTGAGAGTGGGGGGGCTGGACCCTGAACTCCCCACTGGTGGCTGGTGTGGGGGCCAAGAAACGCTGGCGGAATGGGGCTGCTGATGGAGCGTGGAATTAGAGCACTAGACTCGCAGGTTGTTGGAAGCAAAAAACCCTTTACTTACAGTCCTTAGGCTGTAGGCACGTTCCTTGAAGTTACAGAACTCAAACAGGAACTCAGGCACATATGAGCTCACACTCACGCAGGGTATGGGGCGTTGGATGAATCTGGTGGGGAGTTGTTGTCGGTTGATCAGGCCTCCTTCGTGGCTTGGAAGTGCACGTGGATGTTTCCTCATGCGTGTCCCAGCTTTCCTCCGGTTTGGGTGGGCATCGCCCAAGCCTCTTATTCGGTCCGGTAGCCAATCACCGACCAACATGTATGCATAATTTAATGTGAATCAATCGCAAGCGTGCACTCGCTGTTGCAGCTGCAAGGTTTTGGCGGGCTCTGACCGTGCACCGAAACTTTTCCCGCGCTACAGGGGTAACTCCCTGCTCCCGTGCTCATAATGTGCTCAACACAAGCTGTGACGAGGCATCTCTTAACCATTATGCACAGACAGTTGGGAGCTCCATCATTTGATTGGGGCTGTGTAACACTGTGCCCCAAATCGAGATGAGGTGAAGGGTCAGCTGCCCAAAGCAAGCAAAGGGAACCAGGGCTGAAGGGACTCCAGGGGCTTTCATGGTACTCCTGGAGGTGGTATCCATTACAGTGGCCAGGTCACTACTTAAGATGTGATTAATGAGTTGTCCAGTGATGCTATAGCTGACAAGAAAGGCACCATCTTGCTGCATCACATTTTTCCAGCCACAAAATGGGTTAATAATGATCACTTTTCTTTGTAAGATCTTACTTCACACTCAGCACAGTTGCAGCACCTCCATTCTACAAAGTGATTCAAGCTGGACAAATAGAAAACATTTGGAGTTAGTGATCACTTGCCAATTGTTCTTTATACTTTCATTTTAGAGTCTTGAACTTTTTGTACACTTTTGAAAACAAAAAACAAACTGAAGACATTTGCAATGTGACACGCGTGGGTTGTTGACTTCATATAGAACTGTTGAATTAGTGGGGTAAAAGATTGTGGTAATAAGTGTAAAGCAGCACTTTGCCCATAGGTTTCACAAATATTTGTTTACAGCGGAACAATGGGATTCTAGAATACTGGGTTCTGTTCCAGGGTGTAAAGCGGGACTAGTGCTGTAGTGAGCAGACTTTTCTGCCTGTCCCTTTGAAGCCTGAACACTTTTGCTCTATTCTATCTAACTTGTCCTGATTTCAGTCCTTCTCTACCCCTGGCTTCTCAGCTAAGTCTTCATTTCCTTGTGTAGTTGAACTATTTCTATTGCTTAGGTTTTTCATTTCAACCTCCTTGCCTAGTTTGACTCAGTTTTCTTTCCCCTCTTGGCTTCATATCCAACCTATTTATTTTTCCTCACCTCTGGCCTCAGATCTATTCTCTGTCTCCCTCTGTCTGACCACAGTTTTAAGTTCCATTTCCTCCTTAGTTTCTTGTCCCAGGCAGTGTCTAGAATTTTGTGGACTTAGCTGTGATGGTTAGGCATGAGAAAATGGTTAGCAGGTATGCTACACTGGTACATTAACAAACCCCTGGCATAAGAGTATTTTTGTCAGGTGAGCTTTTATTGTTTTGGAAAGCAGTACAGCTATGTCAGCAGAAAAACTCCTTCTGTTTGGGTCTGCTAGCAGAATTATCCTGCCATAGCTAAACTGATAGGGGATTTTCTAGTGTAGACCAGCCCCCAGGTTCTTTGCCTCGCTAGTCCTTATTTTTCCATGTCTCTGTTGCTTGTCAGAGCTTTTTCTCTGTACAGTATGTGGAGGAATAAACTGGAGAGAAGCCATTTCTGTGGGACAAAGCAAGTGAGGAAACGTATAAAAGAATTTGTTGCCTTCTGTTGCCTGGCAGTTATAGTGGAAAAAAATAAAGATCAGTCCTGAAAATGGTGGAATGAAATGCAACAATGAAATTAACACACATGAATTCTCAGTTCATTACAGTGAAATAACTGATTGTTAGAAAACTGCACAGAGTTTGTCCAACTTGTGTTGATTTGTTTTTGTTTGTTTTTTTTACATGGATATATTGCAGGAGAAATGGCTGCCGTCTCTGTTAATGTATGATTTTAAAATCAAGGGTATGTAGTTGAGTTGCTTGTATTTTCCTTTTTTGCCAGTAAAAAGGGTAATTTCAGCAGCAAACTGCATTGCTGCTTCCTGCTGTCTTGAGCAAGCACATGTTTTTGCTTGTCTCTTTGTATTCTGTGACAAATCACTCCATAAGTCCCTTCCTTGTTTCTTCATACAACACCATTTTTAATAAAGCATCCATCTAAAAATTTTGAATCCTCTTTTTT
>JAGPOW010000304.1:57610488-57684518 GCA_030014935.1 Caiman crocodilus | reverse complement strand
TTTTTTCACTATTTTACTTCTCTGTACCACCACGGTTTTTTTCATCTTTTTCTTCTTTTTAGATCCACTTATATCTCAGTCTTTGAATTTCTGTCACTTATTCTAACTCCCCACTCCTTTGAGATGCATCATGTACATATAAAAGATTTTTTTTCCAAATATATTTACTTTCTACTCTGCAGTTTTTAAATTGTGGAGTTGTCTTAATTTATGTTACAGGGCTCAGACATTTCCCCCTAGTCTCCTTGCACTGTAGCAATTGTCTGACAAGTGCTAGATTTTACAAAGTGCTAGTTCATTGCTGTGTTAATGAAGTGATGTGTGTGAGCTGGCTTAGTACTTAAGGTCAAGGATATTCAAAGCTGTTTGTACTAATGCATTTTCCTCAGTGATGAGCATTAATGAAGTCTGAATTATCATTTAGGCATCAATGAGCTTGCTTGGTCATCTCTTGCTCCCAATATTAGGGACCTGACCCAGAAGAAGCAGCTTTTAAAGTTCAAGAAGCTTTTAAAGCAGTTGCATCTACCATTTTTTTGTATTGCTATACTTATTAATGATTAAAACCCATAACCTTTGATACCAACCAGAGCTCTCTTTGCCATTCAGCTTTTAGTAAAAGGAAGTGACAAATGTGCTTAAAACTAAATAAATCTCAAATAAAACTTATCAGAGGCTATACTATAACAAACCACCAACTGCATACAGACAGTTTCAGGCAATGTTTTTTGGGTAGATGTGATATGTTTTATTAGATCAACTAACTGAGTAATTGGAACAAAGTTTTTTTGCAACCTTTTGAGGACAAGTGCTCTTCTTCAGGCATAGGGAGACTCTGTTGTTGTTTTGACATCTCCAAGGAATGAAAGAAGCTAAAAGTGTGATAGGAGGTCAGGGAGAATGTAAATAGGTAGAAATTAGGAAAACAATGGGTAGAGAAGGGAGGGGAGGAAGGAAGAGGCAGAAAATGGGTAAAGGAATGCCAAAGGTAAGCAAACAAGGTTCTTTGGGTAAATCTATCTTTTATTAGACCAACTTAAATAGATGGAAAAAATAATTTTAAGCAAACTTTTGGGTTCAAAAACCCTTCGTCAGGCTGAGGAAGTTTCAGCAGTTGGTGTGTGCTCTTCCTGGATGGAATGAAAATTAAAGAAGCCAGAGGCTGGACTAGTATGCATATAAGACAGGCAGTCAGTGAACGTGTAGATTGAGGAGTTAATGGGTCAGAGAGAGGTTGGGTTGTGGGGGAGGGAAGGGAATAGTAGAGAGGTACCTGGGGAGTCAGATTTCAGGCAGGTTATGATGTGTCATAAATCTATATTTAGTCCATGATTTTTAGTATCCAGGAGGTTGATGAAGTGAAGTTCATAGGCTTGTCTCTGGGAATCGTTTTCTAAGTTTCCTTTGAGGATCAGAACTGAGAGATTGGAGAGCGAGTGGCTTTCTTGTGAGATGTGCTCCCACAGGTAATTGGGTATTCCTGTCTTTGTTAGATTTCCGGTGCGCATTCATTCTGGTGCGCAGTTGTTGTTTGGTCTCTCCTACATATTTTCCATCAGGGCATTTGGTGCATTGGATGAGATGTATTACATTTCTGGAGGTGCAGAAATGGTAAGCAAGGGAGACTCTGCTGTAGTAATGAGTTCTTCAAGGTAGAAAAGAGGTAGTCTGTGAAAAACTAAAATATAGTGGAATCCTCTTTTTGGAATCACTTTGGGAAATGCTGGTTTGAGTCTATTAACTGGCTGATTCTGTTAAAAGGAGATGTGTTTTTTAAAAAACACAGATATTCACTCATCCCCCATAGTCCTGTCCCTGCTTGTGCCTCTCACTCCCTTCTATAGCCCCCCAGCCCTACTGGTGCCTCTTGCCCCCCACCCACAGGCCTTTGTTCCCCCAGCCCTGCCAGAGGGGACCCTCAGCTGCCAGGGCTACAGGGCCAGGAGCTGGGTCTGCAGCCCCCTTCCTCTGGCAGGAGGCAGCAGCTGCTGAAGCAGAGTGGAGCGCAGATTCCCACCTGCTGCTGCCTGCTGCAGGCTTGGGTGCAGGGGATGTGGTCAGGTCCCTGTCACAATGTGCACTCCTGGAGGGATGAGGAGACCTGTGTCCCCCAGATCTGTGTGCAGGGCGGAGGTAGAGATGGGGGCAGGCACAGGGAGTGAGGGCAGCAGTGTGGGGTTGTGCTCTGCAAAGCTACCACACACACAGGTGCATTGCTAGGGAGCCTGGTTCCCACTCCCTGCACGAGCTGTCCATGGCCTCGTCCCACTCCCTGCTGAGGCCCCAGCACTGCCCAACTTGCTCCCTACAGGAGCTCAGTTCCCCCTCCCCACACGCACTTATTGCCAGTCTGCACAGGGCTCCTCACGAAACTGCAGAATCCATGGGCTTCTTCGGTTAAATTATTCCAAAAACCAAAAACTGTGTTTCTAATATGAAGGATTTTTACATGTAATAATATATAAATAGTTTTGGTTTTCGCATATTGATTCCAATAAGCAGCTGATTCTATTAACCAGTGATTCTATAAAATGGAATCTACTGTGGCTAGAAATTAGGAAAGCAAAGGGTAGACAAGAAGGAGAGGGGAGCAAGGGGAGGGGAAATGTAAATGCTAAGTCCAGGCAAGTACCTGGTAAATCAGATATCAGGCAGGTTGTAATGTGTCATAAATCCAGTTTCTCTATTGAGTCCATGATTTTTTTATATTCAGTAGACTTATAAAGTGAAGTTTGTAGGCTTGTCTATGAAAGGTGTTTTGTAAGTTCCCCTTGGGGGTTTGGAACCAAGAGGTCAGAGTAATTGTCTTGTGAAAAGTGTGCTTTCACAGGTAATTGGATATTTTTGTATTTGGTGGATTTTCAGTTTGCATTCATTCTGGTACACAGTCGTTGTTTGGTTTTTCCGTAGTATTTTCAATCAGGGCATTTGGCACACTGGATGAGATGTATAACCTTGGAGAACTCATTACTACAGCAGAGTCGTCTTTGCTTACCTTTGGCGTTCGTTCACCCAAGATGCAGCTGGTAATTCCCTTCCAGTCCTGTGTTCCTAAGTTGTAATACTGGGAACATGCATGATAGGACCTTTATCATGGGCATAATTGCAAGGTTCCCACAGTCATCCATATTTGCTCATAGGCATGGTAGTTTGTGTAGAAAAAAAGTGGAATACCAGAACTACTGATGTCTAGTTTTGGATTTGTCACTGACTTACTGAGAGACCTTTGCCAAAACAGTTAACCTGTGCTTTTGTTTTTTCATTTATAGACAGCACCACATTGCTGATATTTGTCACAGTTTGAAAGTATTTATAGTGCTTCAAAGACAAAAGGACTGTAGAATTTTTTGGTCTGTAGTCATGTTTAAACAAAAAAACAAGATTTTCCTTAAACCTTACAAGTAGAGGTACATTGGTCTGATACAGGATATAAAGCAATAAAGAAAATTGATTGTATTGAAAATCGGCCTGATGTGGCTAATAATTTGGCTGATAAATCCCTTGTATGTGTCCAGCTGCAGTGCAGCACATAGGCAGCGAGGAGCACCACTGGGCAGCTTGAAGAGCTGCATGCAGGTGGTAATTCTGGTGTGGTGGAAGGGGCATGTGGGAGCAGATAAAGGCCTCCGTGGTGAGGGGGAAATGGGGCTGGGGCAAGTGCGGGACAGATTTGCGACTTGTGCAAGGGGCACAGGGAGAGGGGGGCAGCTCCTGTTACTGCATGCCACTTTTCCAGGAGCCTCTAATCCAATGCTGTCCAACTTATCCAGCACTTCCCAGAGGACGTGGGCGGCGGGGGTGGGGTCGACATCCGGGAGGGCATGGGGTGGGAGCATGTGTCCCCAGATCTGCGTGGGGCAGGGCAGGCTGGGGCCAGGGTTGCATGGGACTCTTCCTGGCCCATTCCCCCCCACCCCGTGCAGATCCAGGGGCACATACCTTCCCAGGTTAGCAGTGGAATCAGCAGCAGGAGCCGCCAGATGAGTGGGTGAGTGCTGGACCAGGAGCTCACCCGCTCATCATTTAAAAAAAAAAAGAAAAAAAGGCAAGCAGATATCATGTCTTAGGGCAAGAAACGGGTACATAGAAACAGGAGCTACTTCCCTTCCCCCCATACACCCCCAACAAGCTAAAACTCCATCCTGAACCTGCTTTGGCCTGGCTGGGCAGCGCTTGTCCCAGCCCCATTCTTTCCTCACTGCAGGGGCCTTGATTTACTGCCCCCACCTCCCTCTGCCCTTCCCTTCCACCGCACCAGATTTACCAGCTGCATGCAGCTCTTCAAGCTGCTGGGCTGGTATTGGAAATTAGATTGTTATCAGATGATAAACCTCTTTAAAATCAGCTATCGGTATCAGCCTCAAAAATCTTTATCAGTGCACCCCTACTTATAAATTGTTCCTCCTGCCCACATGAGTCTTTTAGAAAATTTGTGTTTTTAAAGGGAGACAAGAAGAGAAAAGAAAGTTCAAGAGTGAGGAAGGAAAAAGAAAAAAAAAAAAAACCCCTTTCAAGCTGAGAACAGTTCATTATTGGAAGTTCTCTATGATGCTATTGTTATGCACCTATAGTGCTAAAGGATTGCTAAAGGATAATCAGCCCAGAGTGAACACAGAATGCTCCTCACACTGTTAAACTTAACTAATATCTAACTTTATTAATAGATTAAATGTAAATTCTATATATAGAGAGAGAAAGACCCCTAGTCCAAAGGTCTCACCCAATCCCAGATGTTATTCCACTAGAGGGTCTGATGGCCAGTCAGTCTTCCTGAAAGTGGAGGGTGATCATCTGTGGGTATTCTTTTTGGCTGTTGTTCAGTCCAGATGTTGTTGTTCAATGTCACAAACTTAACTTTCTTGTTGCCCCCTTTTATGCTTTTTCTTTAACATCATTCCTCTAGTGATTCTTCATTTCCGGGTACCATTGATTGACTTCTCTGTGATCATCACACTGTTCATGTTTTCATCCTGTTAGCATATTCCTTTGTTCCAACAAACCCATCTTAGTTTGGTTTTTTTATCAGTGTCTTAATTTGGGCATGCTTCAGACTCCAAATTTGGTCTGTCCATCAACTCTGGAAATTCCAAGGGCTTTGCAGTTGGACACTGTCCAATTGATTTCCTCTTATCACCTTTCATTTTTCTTTCATATGACATTTTAGGATTATGACATTCATGCATTAATATATCTAAATTTGATAATCATTCAACTGCTCCAGGGGTAGCTGTATGGATTGATTTTTAGATCGCCATTAAATGAGCTAATTGGGCAGTCGTTCACAATGTGTTGCACAGTCTGAAAAATCACACCATAATTGCAACCTGGACTCTCTTTGATTCTCCATTTATGAAGTAGGTGTCCACATTTTCCCTGAAGCAATTCAGGGAGGACCAAATTTTTCTTGCTTGGTCAAATCCTGGCTGAGGAACTGTAAGGCGGCTGACGATGTATTTCTGCAGCAAGTTAGTATTTGCCCAGGCTTCTCTCCATTGTTCTTTGGTGCTCTTATTCTCATCATAAAGTTTCTTGGTGTACTTCCAGAAAGGCTCAAATCTAGAAAACCCATCTGGTGGTGGTATAGTGATGTCCTTGTTGATTGGAAGGTTTCGGTTACTGATGGCATTATGGTATTCCTCACGCATGTGACATTGTGGCACAGCTGTAGGGGAGCAATGTTCACTAGAACTGAAAGTCATGACAGTGGCATGCTTTTTAGCACTGCTGATATAATTCACATAGCTGCATTTTACTGTGCATCAACAATCTTTCTGTGCATGCTTTTTTTCCAGACTGGGGAGCAGTATTCTGCTGCAGAGAAAATAAGTGCTAGAAAGGCCATTTGAAGCATGGTTCAGTTGCTCCCCATGTCATTCCAGCCAGTTCATGCACAAGGTTGACTCATTCTTTCATTTTTTTAAGCAGCATTCTGTAGATATTCATGAAAGGTGAGGCTTCAATTGAGAGTTATGCCAAGGTATTTTGAGAACTTCTCATGCCTAACCTCTTCTACACAGAAAGTGATGGCGAGTTTCCGGTCAGCCTGGACATTGTTTAGATGAAATGACATGATGATAATTTTTCTCAGATTTGGGCAGACTCTCCAACACACAAAATCTTCTTCAAGTAACTTGAGGTCTTTGCAGAGATCTGTCTGGACTTCAGCCTGGGTCCTTCCTTGAGTAGCAACTGCCAGGTCATTGTCATAACCGAATTTCCAGATGGTGGTGATAGGAAGGTCACTTATGTATACATTAAAAAGTGCTGGTGCAAGCACTGGTGTTATTTAGTAGATGGTGACAACATTCCTTAAATGGGCACAATACCACCGGTTAGGCAGGAGCATCAATAAAAGGTCTGCTAGCATCTTTTATTAACATATCCAATCATTTCATCCCTCTGATTCAGTCAGTCCCTGCCAAATTCAGTTAATTTGAGCTAGGTATAAGGCCCACATTCTACACACCTGGGTTGATAATGCTAAAACATAAGTTGCCTTATTACATTAATAAAAAATAAAAGGAAAACATAACATGAAAGCAACCTCAAGGCTAATAGCTGACAGTGCAGATACAAAATGCAAAAGAAAAGTTCAGATGATACTGTAATTCACCGCTCAAGTAGGTGCAACTCAAGCTAAATGTGACAAGCTACCCTAACACTGTCTCCCAGAACTTCCCTTTCTGTCCAAGCTTAAAATCTTGGCTGGCTTGACATCTTGTAGGTGTTTAGACATTGTTTCATTGTGACCTTTATCTTCCCTATGCCTTTCTTCATTTGCTCTTGGCAACACTGCCACCCCACCTATCATGCCAGCCTGGAACCTGACCTTCATTCACTCAGGTCTTCCGTGATTCTCTTATCCAGGCTACGCTGAAATTGTGCAAATCTTTTTGTAGCACATTTCTAAGTTTTTCCATCTATGTGTACAAATGAAACTCTGCTCCAGGCTCTTAGTTTGCCCTTCACTAATGCAGCATCCTTTTCTCCAGATGTGATGGATATATCACTAATTTAGTTGATCTGTATGGTGCACCTCTACCCTGCTTTTTGCCTGACCTTAGGCTAACGCAGCCAATTATGGGCACGTCCAAGCAAGCGTGCACGTGCCTCTTGCAGTGCCTCAAACCTCTGTGAAATGCTGCAAGAGGCACATGCGGGAACAAAAAAAAACCGTTTCCCGTGCTGCAAATTTTCAGCCCCGGGGCAAAATTCGATCCCTGGTCCAGGGGTCAAACAATACACTAGGGGAAAAAACAGGTCAGGGCACAGTCCTCGACCATGCCCTAAGGCAACCAGAGGCTTGGTCCTCCACTGAGACACTTTGGTAGCCTGCCAGAGCATCTCTGTGGTTGGCCCTTTCCCCGGTGCTGAAGCACACTCTGCAGGGCAGGCAGCAGTGCAAGCTGCAGGGACCTAGACTGGCTCTGTGCCAGTTAGACAGGGGTTTGAGGGGTGGGTGGGGGGACCTTAGGAGAGGCTCTGCCCAGTCCCAGACCCCGTTCCTTTCCCCAACTCCCTGTTCATTCTCCCCATCCCCATTCGTTTCCCCAGCTCCGTGCTTGCTCTCCCAGCCCTCCCCCCTCTCCCCCCACACACTTACCGGCAATAGCAGAAAAAGAGCAGGAGGCTGGAGACAGCAGGGGAAGTCTCCAGCTCATCTCCAAAATCTCTAGCCTCCTGCTAGTCTCCAGCCTCGGGATCCTGGAGATGAGCAGGGGGACGAGCCCCTGGAGACTAGCTAGAGACATTCCCCTGTTGTCTTCAACCTCCTGCTTGTTCCCCTGCTCATCTCCAACCTCCTGAGGCAGCGAGTAGGGGGCTGGCAAGCACCCGCAGACACCACGGTTGGCGGTGGGGATGGAACTGGCAAGCACCCACAGACACTGCCAGCAGCATCAGTGGTGGGGTGGCACTGTCAGGGGGGACACATGCTGCCACATACCAGTCACCTATTCCTGGCAGCAGCAACCTCAAGCATGGAGCAGTGCTCTGGTATGCTTCTTTCTAAACCTTGAACCAACATGGCTGTGCTAGCCCCTTAGCTAATTAGCACTGTGGTGTAAAGTGACTAATTAGACCACCCATGACTGCACTGATGTGCTTCTGATTTAGGAAGCAGCCTGCCCTGAGCCCTGCTTTGTATTTGAGGGCAGAGCTTTACTGTGTAGACATGGCCATGGAGAAACTATTATATAAAAAAAATCTGATTGCATCAACATTATCCATCATCTGTAGTGAGTGTGTGCTTAGAATGTATTTTGTTTTAATTAAACAGATGCCAAGCTGTTTACTTTACATATGGTAAATAATTTACTTAGGGTAGTTTGCTCTAAAAATGTCAAAGTGACATTGCCAGCCCATTCTGCACACAATTGTTTTTCAATGTTTTCTTCTTAAAAAGAACAAGAAAGCCGTTAATCCAAAAACCTGCCACATTAATAGTTAAAATAAGTCTTGCATAATAAAATTTTTGTGTAGCAATGTAGTAGACTGATAACAAAGACAGTTTTATGGAAGTAGTGTCCAAAACCAGTAGATAATCTTTGTTCCACTTGCATTTTGTCGATCCTACAAAAAATGCTTTAACAGCTCTGGGAAGATGAATACTAAAAGGGTAGTTGTTTAAATATCAGAAATAGAGAGTGCTCCCAGTGCCAGCAAATTGATCTTTTCTAATGTGCTTGTGCTTCCTCAGACAGTGATAATTCAGTGATAATCCAGCTTCTGTGGAACACTTTTCAGCTTAAAATGTTAGAGGGGGGAAAAGCTTTGTGGATATTTGGACAAACTTACTGTTAGCACACCAGTTATTTTTTATTCTAGCTCTTCCATGTATTGCTGGGGAGCCATCCCAAACTTACCTTCTTGGAAATCTTGCCCTCCAAGTCTGGTTACTTGTTTTCATACTACCTGAATGATTCCACTACTTGTTTATCCTCATAAGTATTGTTTAAACAAAGTTATTCCATGCACATACAATGTTCAGTTTATATATTTGCAGTTCCTCCTAATGGTGTGAGGAATATTATTCGTAGACATGTGGATATTTTTCTTGCTTGCATTGTCTTCATCTGTGTAAATTTGTAACGTAACACACTGGAGTTGTTCATTTCAGTTTCTTTACCCAAGTTTTCTGTCTGTTTTGATTATATTGCAGTTATCTGCTCTTTATGTTGACTGCCAGTCTTTAGTCCAAGCTCTTCAGGAACTGCCTCTACATCTCAGGCTGAATGTGGCTCCTGAACTTGTGCAGGTAATGCCCCTGCTGTGCAAAAAATTATGGAACAATTTAAATAGTGCAATACATAGGCAATGAGAATGATCTAGGCTAGAAATAGGATTTTAAACCTGCATGACCTTCTGGTCTTTAAATGCAATTGGTGGTTTTGTATTAAACAAACACTGCATGAAATTCAGAGGGTTGCGGGTCTGTGAAGTAGAGATATTTGCATCAGCATTTTTTATGCTCCACTGGGACCTTTTGAATAAACCGAGCATTTCCATGTGCAGTGAACTGAGTAGGAAGCCAACCTCCTCAATGTTTGGCATGCAATAACTGCACCATTTCATTTTGTCTTTCTCTGCAACTCCCTGAAGGTTGGAAAACTGAAATTATAAGCTCTTAAAAAAATTAAGCCAAGTTGATACATAGTTACCTTTATTTTAGTTTACTGACCTGCATATATGCAGGGGACAGCATTCATGCTTATGGCATGAAACAGATTTGGGTCTGTGTCAAAATCAGATAGCTGAAGAAAAAGTTATTTCTATTCAGGGTATAGAAAATTAGTTAACAGCATGTCAGGTAAGCTCTGTCCTTGGGCAATGAAAAAGAAAAATATCATTCAGATAGGGGGAAGAGTACTAATAAGACTCTTGAGTTACAAACAGCTGTCAGTTAAGATTACAGTTAGATTGCAGTTGATCAACAGCCGAAGAAAAAACAATAAAAAAAAATCAATCTGTCCTGGAAAGGAAAAACCGCATGCATGAAAGTAAGAGCGTCTTTACTTTCCAATGCAGTTGCTTGAAGTGAATCAGCTAAGGACATAACGAATTTGTTTCTTAGTTTAGCTGAAAGGGATGTCTGCAGATGTAGAGTTTATAAGGAAATCTATGCTATGCAGTTCTTTTTTGCTTGCAAGCAAAATCCCATGGCTAGAGCTTGCTGCTTACTTTTCCCATTCTTAATTATTCCAAGGGGCTGATTTTATTAGTTTACTGTATTTTTCTTGTTTTATCAAGCAAACAAACAAACAAGACTACTGTAATTAGGCCCAGGGCAGGAATTCCTAGCATGTGTGCGCGCACGCGCGCACACAGTTTCTGCATACGCTCAAGTATGCTGAGCTTCTGTGTGTAGGCTGCTTCTTAAATTGGAAACAGCAAAACCTTGTTTGCATGGATGTACAGGTTATATTGGTGAGAGCTAATTGGCATTGTCACTCAGCATCAGCAATTAGCTCATGCCAAGCACTGCATGGAGATGGCAGCATTGCTTCTGGTGTAGGATGCAGCCCACCTGGAGTAGCACAGTGTACTTGAGGACACCACTACTAGGAACATTGAGTTTACTGCATCAACTGATTCAGAGTATGCTAGGATATACATTTTTCTCGCTTGCTCTTGCCCCTGGGCAAATCATGTTGCTCCGCTTGCACTGTGTTAGGAATTTGATAATTGCCAAGAAACCCAGATGGAGCATAAAAACTGCATTTAAGTGGCTGAGAACTGGCATTTCTTGGTTTACTATATGAAAGTATTTTTGCAAATTTTATATTTAATGTTGTTGTTACAGCTTGAAAAATAAAATATTTAAACTCTTCCAAACCCAGATTACGCACCAGAGGTCACATGAGAGAATGGCGGACTCAGTGGTTGGTATTTTGATGGGAAAGCCTAAAATGGGAAATGGATACTAGGCCAAATTCTGCCCTTGGTCATACCCAAGGAAATTCTCTAATTCGAAGCTGATTTCAGTGAGTGAACGTGCGTAGCTCTGTAGGCAGTAGTTTGCTTCTTTGTTTCAAGTTGCTGTTTGCTGTATTCAGCACATAGCTTCATGATTCATTTTAGAATACTGTACAGTCACATCTGTGTATATCTGTAACTGTACAAATGCTTTCAATTTAATTTTTGTACTAGGTTTACTTTCTTGTCGCTTTAAAATCTGTTCCATTGAATTTAATTCTGCCTTAAGTGACTGTGTGTGGGAGTCTGAATTACTGTGCTATCTTTTTAATTTGAACTGTAACAATTGAGTTCACCATTATAAAGACCCAAGTCTTTTCTTGTACTCGTTAGGCATCAACACCTGTAGAACTGCCTCAGATGAAATCTAAAACTATTGAAATCAGCAAGAGCAGCGAGACTCGCTTACGACAACCTTTGGCTCAAAGTGGAATGCCAATCTGTGACCCTATCAGTGATTCTGTTACCTGTTCTCAAAGTAGAGATGGACTTGGTGGAACTTCTTTTCTACCCATTCAGAGAGGGTCTTCTGTACCAAAGCAAGAGATGGATCATTTGGTTTTTTTTTTTCTTCTTTAGTTAAACTCCTGGGAAGTACCTCAGCAATGCTGCTGTAATCATCTCTATGCCCCTGACAATTTGTGGCATTTATCCAGTGTGTACTAACCCATCTGTTCTTTCATTTTTAATCTTCCCATGAGAAGTCCCTTCAAAGAAGAAGTCCTTCTATTTGGTACATTGAAATTCTGAAACTTGCTGCATATACCAATATGGTTAAACCTTATTGGTATAAACACAAGTTTAATATATGGTTTTCAGATACAGCAACATGAGTACATACCAACTTCTTTGTGACATAGCAGTATATAATTATCTTTGGCATTTTGACTTTGACTTCTCTAACATCCCTTGCTTATAACATGGTTTATATGCTACTTACAGAGTGTATTCCCCATAATTTGTGCATTTTTTGACTTGCAGAAATTGATCTGTGTAGAAGAGAGATCATTTCTTAGGTGGATGAAAGCACAAAATATTTGATCTAACTTCTTTGTTTCCCCAATAATAACTGATGATGGGTATGGATACCTGATGCAATTACCTCTTTATTGCACAGAGTCATTTTACTGTGGAGTACAGGGTAATTTACTCTCTAGAAAGGGTCAGGCACATGGCCAGCTCTCCTAAGATGGCTACCCAAAGTAGGTGATATTAAAGCATCTAGGAACATGAATATTAAATCACCTTGCTCCCAGGGTTGGGAACCCCACTTACATTGAGCCATCTACCTCAGGGTGAACACACACAAGGTGTACCTTGGCTCAACTTTTGGGGGCAAATTTTTACTTTGGGCTTTCTCAAAGGTACCCATCCACCACCAGAGAGCAACATTTCCTTTACTGTAAACACTAGGTGCTCTTTATACACTCCACTTTTCTTTTGGAGTGAACACGTTATTACTGGTGTGACACAAAACAGCCTGTCAGGCTTCTGTGCGCTCTCATGGCAATTGCTTCTGCTATAGCAGATGCAGCCTAGAGCTCCATGCACATATCTTAATAGATAAGTATTTGAAAAATGAAATATTTAAACTCTTCCAAACCCAGACTACATGCCAGAGGTCACATGAGAGAATGACAGACTCAGTGGTTGGTATTTTGATGGGAAAGCCTAAAATGGGAAATGGATACTAGGCCAAATTCTGCCCTTGGATTTTAATAAGGCATACTAAAAAAAATGCCTTGTTTTTAACTCTTTAAGACCTTGAAGGGATAGGGCAGTGTGACAACTCATATTCTTTTTCTTTTTTTCACGAAGTGGTGCACCTCCCTCTCTCTCTGTAGAAAAGCTTGTACTCAACTGTTGGCCTTCATTCACAGACCTGTTTCTGGGCTTTGTGCCAGCCACCTGCTATGCTGCCATGTTGCAGATGTATTAAGACCCCTGTGTAAATAAAGAAGCAGGACCCTGGCATCTTTCAGATGCGGCTCACAAGCAAGATGACAAGAGGTTCAGTTATGAGCTTCATGGAACTAGGGGTAGTTCCTTTAAAATTAACCTGCCTCACAGTGACTACAGGCTCCTCCTCCTTATTGCTGTTAGCTCCCTAGTAGGGCTATGCAAAGCTTTGGTGCCTGATTTGATTTGGCCAAGAATTGACTCAATTCAGTGGCCAAATCTCCAAATTGAATCAGAGGACCCTTTAATCTCTCCAAATAGAATCAGAACCCTCCAAATTGATTCAGAGAGATTCAGAAAGATTCAGTAATTTGGACATAGACACAGCTTTAAATGTTTTTTTCTGCATGTCTCAAGGTACCAGGCAGCTGGTGAATACTGTGATGCTTTGGCAGCTGAAGCGTCCCACAGGAGCTTGGGGGGCGCTCCCCAACGTGCTCAGCAGTGGACCAGAAGCACTTCCGATCTACTTCTAGGTTCACTGGGGAGGTTGGGGAGGGGGAGGGGGCCTCCAAGGTCTCCCCGTGGCTGATCTCTGAGCCAGGGAGGGGCACTGGGGGGCTCCCCTGTATGCTTACCGGCAGACCTGGAAGTGGACTGGAAGTACGTGGGTGGCCCTCTCTGAACTGCTGTGGGACACTTCATCCACCTCACTATCGCAGCGTTCACCAGCCCTGCCTGGTACCTTGAGGTATGTAGAAAAAATATTTAAATCTGTGTCTATGTCTGAATTGCTGATTCTCCAAATTAGCATCGAATCTTTAGATTCGTCTGAATCGAATTGGGGACAGTTATCCGATTCGGCTAATAGAATCACTGTCCCTGATTTGGACCGAATCCAAATCTGAATCAAATAGGGCCCATTTCGCACACCCCTACTCCCTAGTACTGTTACTAAAGTCCATAATCTCTAGTTTAGATGGTAACTATGGATTTCTTAGGCTATTGATTTATATAGAATGGAACACCCTCAGATATAGAGTGGAAATAACCTGGAGGACCGAGAGATCCTGTTAGTTGCTAGATACTTTTACTTTTCTGATTATCTGGGTTGGAAAATGTTCTGTCAACAGTGTATGCAGTAGCTACCAAGCTGCAACACAATCACAGTGATGGTAGCTGCTGCTATAATACACTGTTTTTTAGAAAAAATCACCATGCAGAAAACTGGTATAAATAATTAATGAAAGGTTTTCACCCTGAAGTGTTGTTACACTGCAGAATTTAATGGCATTTTCCATTTCAAGGACAGCTTGTAGAGTGTCAGTGAAGAACTTCTCTGATGTGTTGGTAAAATTCGACTGTCATCAGCAAGAACATTTTGAGCATTAAGAAAGGAGTAGAGTTTTTCCTCTGCAAAACAAAGCTCTGCTTCCTAGTTACCACAATCTAAATAAAAAGGACATACTAGGGAATTAACCATCAGTGGAGGACTTAAATTGAGTTTTTAGTAGTAGTATCATTCCCAGTTTTTTCTTGATGATATGTCTGAGGATGAATTAAGGGGGCTCATTTCTGGTTATTGGTTTTAAACTTTTCTAAATTTTACTTTTTCTCAAGAACATAGAAGATGGATGCATTTTTGGCTGCTTTTATTTCTGAATCCCTTTTCATTCCTAAAGGAGAGCAGTGGTCTTGGACAAATTTTGGCTCTTAAGTTATTCACATTAACTTCAGATTCACATATACAGTGATATATGTGTGACTATTAACTACTTTTAAAATGCATGCAGCAGGCAGGATCTTGAACAATGATGAGGTTGTGGCATTTATAAGATAGGAATGAGTTTGGTGAAGTAATGTTTACGTGTTCATTTTCATGCTTTTCTCTATTTGTGAAACATTGTTGGTATTTTCTTGCAGTTTTCCTTTTATAACGCAGTTATATATTGTGAAACGTTCCATGGTCAGAGTTAGTTGGTCATGAGAGATTCACTGTAAGCCAATGATTCTCAACCATGGTGCCAGGCCCTTTGAAGGGTGGTGCAGGAAGAGTGAGATGATAAGGATGGGCTCAGGCACTCTCTGCCTGGTTGCTCCCCTAGCACCGCTGGCAAGGCTGTAATCCCTATAGTAAATAAAATAGTTTTTGAAACAGGGTGCCATTCAGTTTACAAAAGTTATGGAGAGGTGCTTTGACTCTGAAAAGGTTGAGAACCACCGCTATAACCAGAGACATGAATCTTAACCTGGCAGTGAAAATGATCCTGAAATGTTTCATGTCTGATTTCTGTAACAGAGCTTGCATTCTTAAGTAGGTAGGGTAGGGTGGCACTTTAGAGATTAACTGGTGTGGAGAGAGGTAACTATTCATAGGAAATAACCTACTTCATTAGAAGCTAGAGACATGTAGTGTGCTTTCAGCAGAAAACAAACACAAATGTAAACATGGAATCACAGTGAAGCCACGCAAAAGCCCCTGCCACGTTACATATATGGTGCAATTACCTGGTTTAGACCAGTCACATCTGCAAAGCAATTATCACACCATGAAAAGGTCTATATCCAGCTATAAAAAGAGCCAACCAGTTACAAAGTCAGTGCTTGAAAATGTGTAACAGCTATGTTGATGGTTCCTGTCCAGCTTTCATTTGAATATGTGCAGAGTCCAAATAATCATGCAAGAGCTTTGCTGTCATGTTCCCCTACTGTTCTTCTACATAAGAGAGAATTCTGCTTTTGGTAGAATTTGAGGATGGCTCTTGAAGGGGGAATCCATCAGGAATCCGATGGACTGGACAACTGGCTCTACCTCCTAGGAGCTGTAAACTCTTCCTGTGTGATCATCTTAAAACAATCTGGCAGATTAGTCACAGATTTCTGCATATAATTGTTTTTTGTATTTCACTTTTGTTCTTTTTATTTTCCCAGTCCCTGTAGAACTGGATGCAACTGAAGAAAGAAGTCCAGCATCAGAAAATACATCTAAAACCGTTACAGAGGAAGAGCTTGAAGACTGGTTGGACAGTATGATTTCTTAAGGAATAATAACTTCCTGATGCCTACACTTTGTTGTCATGCAATTAATTAAAAAAGAAATGAATGTAGCAGAAGTTAAGGACATAAGCTTAGTTTACAAAAATTCAATTAACTGTTTCATTTCAAACGTTAACAGTGCTGCTTGCCTAATTTTATTTTGGCCAATATATAAAACAACAAATTATAGATGAATGTTATCATCTAAGCTAAAATGATTAGCCTTAGCATTTAGGGTTCATTAAAGGAGGCTCAGGTCATTAATTAAACCCAGGTTTTTTTGTATGTTTTCAAAAACCTGAGCTGTAAGTTTAGGCTGCAAAATATGCAAAGAGCAGACTGATCGCTTAAGCTTGTACTTGCTATCTGTAGTTCACAAAATAAAAGCAATGCTGGTAAATGCAGCTGTGTTTTTAATTATGCATTCTATGATGTACATTTCTTATACTGGGTACTCAGCAAAAATCAAGACACTTTCTTGGTTTGTAGTATTTTATTGCAGTGGGCACTTTATTTTATTTGAAGAAAAATAAATGCATAAAGGTAGCAGCTTCTACTTACAGATGATCATAAAGCATTATTTTATTTTGGCCTAAGATTTAAATGTAAAGAATGTGTAGTACAGTATACTTCTTTTAACAGCAGCATTTAATAAGCTGTTACTGAAAGAATAACCTTCAAGTGCAGTTTCATACAGTAAGACAGAAAAGCAACACAGTTAATAGAACTGTCAGTCTAAAACACTAACATAAAAATCTTGCATAGCTATGGCTACAGAGGTTTTTAAGGCACTTAATCGATATTTCAGGGTCGATAAAGTGTTTGAAAATGTTCTTTATTTTAATTGCTTAAAGCTTTTCAAGCTTTTGTGTTATACATTCACTAGCAAATACCATGGAAAACGTTAGATTGCAGTTAAAATATATTTTTTTCACAATCTGAGGCATGTCACCTGATATTCAAGTTCTAAAGTTTTAGATGTTGTGCATGTAGGAAATGATGCATCTTTTAGCCCTTTCAACTCTTCTACCAAACATTGGATAAGGAGTGGGAGTAAAAACAATTAAAATCATTTCAGTCCTTGTTGGGATTGGAAAGATTAGAGTAACAGAGTCTTCAGTGTAGATTTCTCTCTCTTCTGTGTTTCTTATATGCTAGGCACAAAAAGCCTATCTAGATATTGTCAAGCTTTTATGTAGGTTTTTAAACAAAAAGTTCACGATAAAGAGAGATTAAGCAAATGTGACCTTTGAATTTACACCATAAAAATATAAAGTAAGAGTTTTTTCATGTTGACTTGATTTTAAAGTTAAAAAATGTAGCCTGTTCTCTGATGATAATGTTATCCAAGTTGATCCTCGTATTGTTTACGAAAGCAGTCTCCAGCTGGGAAGAAATCCCAGCATCTTTCTTGGTACATCTTCCACACAAATGACTCCTGAAACAGAGAAACTTTCTCGTTCATTTTATGCAATTCAAAATATAATAGTAACCAGTAATTATCTTGAGATTAGATTGGTTATTTTTTGACATCTGAATTAAATTTCAAGTCTTTGCTGTTTTCTGTGCCTAAATTCTTGAAAGTTGGAAATATTCTTTGAGTTAAGATAACTGAATTACTGTTCTATCATACTGAAAGAAACACATCGTAAGCCTGGTAAAAGAAAATTTGCATCAAAATGTGTCCAGTTTTACTATTGCAACATAGATGTCACATCTACATGAGATGCGGACTGCAAAGTTGTTACTGTGGAGTCCTTTAGTACTTGCAAACACAAGTACTAAAGGACTGTGCAGTAACTGGAGTTACTGTGCAGTAGTGTCCCCGAGTAGCTTTTGGTTGATGCTCACTGCACAGTAGCTTGTTACTACTGCACAGTATCATTGTGTCATGCTTCATGCCACACAATGCTACTTAACAAGCTACTGCATCTCATGTAGATGTGGCCAGGTATACTTAAAACTGGTTTTCATTCAAAAGTAAGTTTTAGACTCAAACCAGTTTAAATGAAAGAACTGTTTCCTGGTCTGTTTTATACACTAAAACTTCAAAATTTTCAACCCACATAAAAGAATATCTATTTATCCTAATACAATAAAGGCGTGAGTCATTTTATGCGTCTGTCTGTCCATAACGCTTTTGGCCACTGCACATGTGCTGCCAAGAGGGCAGGTGGCAACTGGCTGCATGGGCCCAAGTTTGAGCTGCTGCCAGGGAAGTTTGTGGTGGCGGCAAGCACGTCCAAGCAGCAGGGCTTCCCCATGCCTCCCTGCTTGAGGGTGAAAGTTGGGGGTCATGGTGGCAGTGCCACCCCACTGCCTATCCACAATACTCCCCAGAACAGCTGGCAGGGAGGGGGAGGCAGTGGGCAGGAAGGGAGGGAGGGGAGTGGGGCAGGGGGAGGCGAAGTGGGGGGTCATGTTGGCAGCCATTGTTAGGCTCAGGCAGTGGGGAGGGAGGCAAAGTGCGGGGATCATGGTGGCAGCTGTTGGGGCCAGGCTGCAGGGAAGAAAGGAAGGGAGGGAAGTGGGGATGGGAGGGGGGTCATGGTGGCGGTGCCCCCTGCTGCCTGGCCCTGACAACAGCTGACAGGATGAGGGAGGGGAGGTAGAGGGAAGCCCCACTGCAAGGCAGAGGTGGGCAGGGGAAAGAGCCCCTGCACCCAAGGCTGGAAGAGGAGGTGGCAGCAGAGGGAGTCTTTACATATCCAGCTCCAAAGGGCAAGAGGGGACCATGTAAACACTCCCTGAAATCTGTCATTCTTGATGGGCAGTTAGTTGGGGGTGTGTGTGTGTAAAATTGTTTAAAAAAACTTGAAGACCGACACCATGTAATATGAACTAGACGTATAACAGTTCAGTAACTACTTTTTAATATTGAGCTCAGCTATTTTATTACTATTAAGGTTTCTTCTACTTTCAAACTCTTACATTTTTTTTAGATGAAAGCATAAAAATATACAACTTTAGCTTTGGGTTTTAAGATTAAATTAAAGTATTAGTGCCCTGTTATATGAACTTGGCAAAATTCCAATTTCCTTTGAAAGTAATGGCATGAACATCTGTCATATATTCTCTGCTACCACAACCACTTACTTCAGCACTACAACTGCTATATACCACAGACCAGGTGCTCAACCTTTGGCCCATAGTCCATGTTGCCTGGTCCACAGAGCTGCCCAGGGTCCAAAAAACTGATGTGGGGGGGAAGCAGTGGCAGTGTTAACTACTGTTTCTCTGCTTTCAAATGTCTGGACTTGTGGGGAGCCCTGCAAGCCAGAGAACATGGGCCTGTGCACCAGATTGCAGTAGCATGTTGCCAGTTCCCAGCATACGGGGTAGGGCTAACACATGGCCAGATCTGGACATGTTGGGTTGCACAAAGATTGGCCCCACATGTGACCCCAGTGGGATCCATCCCATGGACTGACCCCATGCCACCCAACTATCCCATGGGACTGTAAGATCACCAGTGTTAGGGACTGTAACCTCAATTCTGAATCATCTATTGGTGGCAGCTTCCTAGCACAAGTATCTCAGAGTGCAGGGAGGAGATGGTTTATAATGTGATAAAGACAAGATTAAAATTACATACAGAACATATAAATGGATGTCCATTTTGTACTGTTTTGAAAAATCTGTTTCCTACTTACCTGACCAGTGTGTTCAGTTTCATCCTTGTTAATGAGATGCATTAAAAAGAACCTGGAACAATCATACAAAATATCCATTACTGTGCAAATAGCATAGTCCTTAATGTGAGCCATGGATGAGAGCTGTGCATCTACTAAAAAAGTAGTGTGAAGTTCTGAAGTATAAAGTTAGAAGCCTGTTTTAGGTCAGATTCTGCTCTTTAAGTTTCCAAAACAGATATCAGCTTCTACAATAGAGTTTAATATACAGACACTGATGTGAAATCCAAGTTGCCAGGTTTATAAAATAAATAGTGATGTAATTTGCATTTACTTTGGAATTGCTTTTACTTTTCACGGCAGTGTTAGCAAAAGGCGTAACTCAAGTGTTGCTCCTAACCTGGCTTCCATGCATATATACTTGGTCCATCAGTGGATGTAATCTGAAACATAAGTGCTGCTTGGCTAAGTAGCAAAAGTGCCCATGTGAATACAAGTTAATTTCTGGACCATCGCACAGCTACAACATCACGCTTGCACTATAATAAAAGTTAAGTCATTGACCATGGGGCTTCAGGGTAGAACAGCCATATAGAGACCTTGACATATTAGATAGTAGAGAGAGAAGTAACTCAAGATCTGTATTTGATTTTTTCCCTTTACATGACTATGCAGTTTCACATGGCCAGGTTAGTTACTCCCTTTTTCAAAGGAACCTAAGGGTAGGTAGCTTTAGGCTCCCAAATCCCATTGAATTAAGGCTCTGAAAATTATAGCCTGGACTTCTCTAAAAGTGTTAATGAATGAAAGTTTTCTTGTGATCTAAAGATCATTAGAGGCTAAAAAAAAGGCATACTACAGTAGGAGAGAATGTGAACATCCTTGTAGAAACTAGCATAATTAGTGACAAGAAAGAAAGGGAAGAGAAACAGCTTTTCTTTTTCAGCTTTCATCACAGTATCTCCCCTGAAGAATCTGCTGCACAGGAACCCTTGATGGATACTATAACAGTACTCTGCTTTCTGCCACTTAACCCGATGGTTTCAAATCCCTTGGAACAACAATTTAAGACTCACTTATACATTTTAAATCCATGGCTTACTGGAAGAATGCTGCACCAATCAGTCATTTCTGTGAGTAATTATGGTTTCTGCCACTGCCTATTCTAACTGGTTTTCAACATCAGACCATAACAGAAGGTTTCAAAAATAGGTTATTCAGTGCCTGGTATTTTGAATGCAGCTCTGGAAAAGATTTTATACTTTAACAAGTAATGTATCCAACAAATATAATCCCTTTCTACAGTCAAGATATCAGTGAGCTGATCATAATCTGTTCAGATGACTTTAAAAGTTTTAGCTCTGCACACATCAAACAGTTCGTTTGGCCTGCTCATTAGTCAGTCTGGGTTAAATGTGATATACCACAAATCCCTTGGTGGCAATTCTGTTGAGGTTTTTTTGCACGTTTCACATATAGTTCAGAAAAAAGCAACCACAGTTATGTCAAGCAATTCATAGATAGGTAAAAGGGAAGTTGGATGCTGTTTTGTGCTGTTTGTTTCTAAGCAAATATTCAGGCTAACTTCGCTAAGGGGATATAAGCATCATAACACTGAGCACTGCAATACCTAACTTTTAAGAACCTAGTGGAACAAGATCCAAGTTAGGTTCCCCACACCATGAAGTTAGGCTTCCTACATAAAGCGAGTTAGCCTAAAAATGGGATTCATAAAAAACAGAACCATGTGGAGAGCTGCCTAAGGTTGGAAATAGGAAATGCTGAGGAGAGAGCTATATTTAAAATTCTGCCTGTTTCCAGGACTTAGGCACTTTACAGAGCAGAGTCCATTCAAGATTCACAACATGGAAACACCTCCTGGAATTAGGTATTTGGAATTTTTTTCTTACAAATATGACCAGAGAGGGCAGTGCCCTCCTCTCGCCCAACCGTTACAATGCTCACCGAAACAGGTGGAGACCTAAATTCCAATCCCACACTCCTAGCAGTGCTCTAACCAGATAGCTACAGAGTATTCTGGAAGTGATGGTACAACATAGCTTCTGTTGCATCTTGCTAGCTCTCTACTTAAATAGCACTGAATTAGAGATGTAGAACTATGGGGTGTCCATTGGGTATCTTCTGTAGTGCCTACCAGATCCAGCCCTAGAATTATGATAGATTGGGTCAAAGGATCGGATGACCACTTAATATGTGAATCCCAACTGGAGTAGGTGTGAGGTAAGAAGGGACCCAGAACCAAAACTAATGTCAGAGGTACAGATTTCTAATGTTAGTGGCAATTGTGGATCTAAATTTTTCTTTTGTGCATCTAAGAGTCTTCATACTTTACTTTTATGTTCATTTTTGGATTGCAAATACTAAGTATAAGACCAAGACTCCCAGGCATATAAGACAGGCATAGACTTAGTAATGCAGCATTTGCAATGTGTGCGTCAATATTCTAATTGTTGTACTTTATGAGAAAGGTTTGCCTCTAAAAACCTTATCTTGGATATATTACCATTTTAATCATACAAAGAAATAATGTTAGTTTCAGCTTATCTCATCTTCTTATTTATGGAAAGAAAAGAAAGATGATGATAGCGCACTCTGAAGATGGACTGAAAAAAAAATACCACGGCTATATCTTAGCAGCTCATATGGCAGGGAAATTAAAACAGCTGAACTGCTAAATTACAGCACAACTCACTTTGTGAGTATTTTGTTAGACCCACATTTTCCCAACTTAAGAGTTGCAGAAACTTTTCTCTGTCAACAAGCTACCAACATAAGTTTCTTCAATTACCCATCTGTACTTTTGTGTCTATACAATCTATTTTGGGGGCAGGAAGGGTAGATAGAGAACCCACATTTATACTGCAACTTACTGGCTGCATAACAGTAGGCTACAAAATGTATGCAGTAGCTTCAGGAAAGCTGAAGAACCCATTTCTGAGCTTGCATGCAGAGAGTTGTGGTACTTCTCTAAATGCCCTACATTTCAGCTAATAAAGTGTGTCTTGTCTTCATGATGCCTGCTTATTGAAATTATGGTTATTTCCTTCTCCTTTCTTAGGGTTCTTGTTTCTTTCTAAATCTTCTCTACCACTTGAGCTAAGTAATGCAAGTAAAAAACAAAAAACAAAATAGTTACCATATTTTCTCCCATACAACACATCTTCCCCCCAAAATCAGTCCCCCAAAATTGGGTGAGTGTATTAAGCATGGAAGCCCAGACTAAAAGGACCCTGCTTTGATTCTTGCTTCACAAGGTACATCTACACAAGATGCTTTACTGTGCATTAAATTAATCTAATGCACAGTAAAGCATCATTGTCTACGTGTGCAGCAATTATTGCACAGTAGATTAATCTAATGTGCCACTTTGTAGTAACTGTATATAGGTACTAGAAATCGGCGTATTAAACTAATGTGCTGAAACAATTTGCTCCCCATCAACCTAGGCAGCAGGGAGCCACAGGGGGCAGGTAAAGCTGCCCTGTCTCAGCAAGATGCTGCCTCCCAGTCATGTGGAGATTGGGACTGTCCCAATCTCCACATGGCTGTGAGGCAGCTGCCTGGCAGCTAGAACAGCTATCCCTGCCCTATGCATATTGGGACATATGTGATATGCTCAGGGGGTGGCAGGCAGGTGCTTGCTGAGCAGGGACAGCTCCCCCTCACCATCTAGGGCTAGGCTCAGGGCCTGCCCCAGTCTTCCCCACAGCTGGCAAGGAGCTGCGTGCCAAGCTGGAACAGTTCCCTGCACAGATCGGGGCTGTTCTCAGAGCCAGGGGTGCTAGGGGCTGGCATGCAAGAGAGCCTGGAGCTCCCGCAGGATCCTGCAGGGGAGCAAAGCAGAAGCAGCCTTGGACTGGGCTGCTCGTGTTGTACGCAGTTTGCTCCTAACACAGGCACATGTATAGACATGTACCTGGAAGCACTTGTCTGAATTTTCTGCAGAAAAAATTCAGGTGCATTAATTACACGTGTAGATGCTCCCACAGTGTAGCAGCTCAGGTCTTATTATTCAGGCAGCTGAAAGAGTCAGTTGACTTTATGGCTTTTTCTTTACTATGGGTGTTAACATTCATCTCTCTTCCTTAATGGTCTTGATATTGCACAAATCAAGTTAACCTTTCTTTGTACAATTTTGTTGTTTGCTTGCTGCCTCTAGTCTATCACTTCCTATTTCACAGCCCTTTTAGTTCAAACTCTTTAACTTTTCATAATAATAGATCCATTCATGGAGGCCAGTCTTCCACAGCAGCCAGAGATTGAGATAGTTAAGTAGGAAACGGGTGAGGAAGCTAAAGATTAGGATCCGTCCCTGGTCCATGCAGCTATAACGCTGGAAAAATCTTTTTCTTTTAATTCTGCTATTCAAAAACAAAATGCATATTATGTTCCAGGGGGTGCTGTATATGAGAAAATACTACATCTGGTTTACAGTTGTTCACGCCTCAGTGTTTGTTCCCACTAGTAGGAAACTTCTTGTTCTTCAAACATATCATACTGCTTCAACATGAGATTTGAAGTGGTTATGTTGTACCCAGTTTTACCTTCCTTAAATTTTAGTTTTGTTAAAGGCTCTGTTGCTAGTTGAGAAACTCAAGTATTTATACCAGTGATGCATTATTTTTTGCATTGAGAGCTGCTGACTCCCACTATCAAGAACACTCAGGCTACTAGCCATCTCAGGTCTTTATGTGAAGGCACCATATGATTCATATAATGAAAACCCTCAAACTATGGGACAAGTTTCACAGAAGGATATTAGCTGTGTACTTTAAAACCATTCAGAGATTTGTTTTTACACATCCAAACTGGAAAGTTTTGGTCTCATTATTCGGTCACAATTTTTTAAATGTGCTAACAGATTTAGCAAGAAGTCTGCATGATCATACTGTTTCTTGCAGAAAGAACCTCATGGAAAAAAACATTTACCAGCTATTGCCAATGTAAGTCCATGCTTCAATATGATGCACAATACACTTGGCTTTTTCTAAGTGTAATGGAAGTCTTCATTTACCATTAACAGTTTAATAAGAAAGACTGCAACAGGCTGATGGTTATCAGATCTGTGAGAGACAATTGCTGATTGAAATCATGTGTGGCTGCTGATTTATTACTTTGTTAATAATGGTGGACTTAGAATTAGAGTTGAGCAATTATCTTATGACAGCTTATCAGGAAATATAAGTTAGTGTTACAACATCTGCTTTTTGATGAAATAATCTGGTTCTTGCCTTTAGCAGCCAGGAGCTACATTTACCATCACCTGAACAAACTGCAAAAATGAGAGTTTTGCAGCAGTGGAAAAGCTTTCTGTCTAAAAAGATTCTCTTCCTTGCCACATACACCCAACATACCATTCCCTATATTGCTAAAGAGACTGAAATTCTGATTTTGCTATGACCTGGAAACGGGTAAGCAATTTTCATGCCAAGTCTAGCTCTCTAATACAAGCTTGCATTCAGTAGACTGCCAGAATTACTGAAGCTAATGAGCATTTGCCAAACCGGAAATGTATGATTACTTGCCCTTAAGGGGAATTCTCTAAATTGCAGTGATTCCCGGGGGTCTGCTGCCGGGCAAGTGTTAGGAATGCTCCAGTGCAGAACAGACGTTAGGGAACAGCTGCATTTTAAATTTACATGCAACACCCAAATCCAGATGTATATAAAGAAACAGGCATGTCATGCTATGCAGTTCTTCTCTTTCTTTTGGTGATTCCCTCTTCCATTATGACCAGTGAAATTGCGTTTGTGTTTTCTAATGGGTTTTAATATGTTGTCTAACTAATACCAAACTAAATGTCCTAGTGTCACTTTGTCATAAAACAGTAGTAATGCTAACCAATGATTTGCATTACTTTCTTTGTGCTGTAGGTACTTGCTGATGAAGGCACTAGGCAGCACTCTCTTTGGAAGTTTGAGATGATTTGCTTAAAACAGAGGAGCTCAACCTTTGGCCTGAAGGCTAGCCCACAAGCCCATGTCATCTAGCCTGTGGGTCTCCCCAGAGTTCCAGAAATTTGGCAGCAGGAGAGCAGTGGCAGCATTAATTCCAGCTACTCTCTGCCAAATTTCCTGACCTGTGAGGAGGCATGTGGGCTGGATAACATGGCTCTGTGTGCTAGACTGGGCGAGCATGTGGTGTCCGGTTGGCAAACATGCTAGGTTGCACCCATGGACCAACTCCACGCGCTGGGTCCAGCCCATAGACTAGCCCTGCACCACTCATGTGGCACATGGTGTCAGAAGTTTGAGCAGCACTGGCTTAAGCTGTTTGTACCTGCTGAGGGCTAATTTTGGAAAGATGCAGTTATATGTGAGTGTAGGCAGACTACTGTCCTTACCTAGAAGCTGTAGGTTCAATGAATGATGGCAGGATCAAATCTATATGTATTTCCTATGTTGTGGGTGCAGTGATAGCAATGGTTTTTCTATAGGGTGCAGATGGAACTAACAACTGAAATGTTTCAGAAAGGAAGTGTTTCAGCCAAGGGACATGCCTGCCCTTTGTTTCTGTCCAATGTTCTCCTCGACTTCTCCTTTTACCCCTCAGTCCAGCAGAGAAGTAGAGAGGCCTGGAGCTGAAGGGCCTGGCTCTGATGGCACTAGAGACTCCAGGTGAAAGGGTTCTGGCAGTGTAAAGGGAATTGGGAGAGTAAACCTGGCTCTGGTTCTAGCAGAGAAAGGTTGGTCCCAGTATGGACTTGGTAGCACACCAGGACCAGCATTTAAACAGCAGGCAGGTTGTTTACCTGCTCTCCCTCATTTCCCTGTCCAGTTGGAATAAAGTGACACACTCCAGAGTAATACTTCATTTCAAGAAGAACCACCATGGGGTGTTTCAAAAGGCTTATATATGTGAGGGCACCCTATCCTTAGAAAAGTTTCAAAGGTGATCTGAGATGTTTAAATTGTTACCTGTTTCCACCCATTCTGTATAATTCTGTAACCATCATTAAAAGGTTTCTCCTTTGTTGCTTTACCAGCTATTCAACTATAGAATGGATTCAGTATGCCACAACTCAATAAATATTGTGAGAACATTTTCCTTGGCTAACTATTAGTCCTATTCTTGCCCAGCGTCCTCTATAGTTCCTGTAATACTTGGACAGTAAGAAAAGGCATTTTAAATGAACAAGGGGTCCAGATATGTTTGGTGTTTTTAAAAGACATATTTGAGGTATCTGTAAATTGTGTAGAACTCCAGAGCAGAACTGTTCCAAAGATCTGCCTAAAAAACTTGTCTGCCTATGTCCTTAGACCAACACAGCTACAACCAACACCCCCCATTCCAAAGTATGCATTTGAGTGCTGAAATAAATTATTTTTATGGTCTCCAGTTAAAACGAGCCTGTAATAAACTATAACAAAATATACTCACAGATAATTTGCCAAGTTGTGCTCTTGTAAAGTATGTGTTTCAAAGCCATGAGGGGTTGTGTCAAAATAGTCATTGCCAATTCCACAAATGAAACATTTGGTCTAGAAATAAAAGATGTTAGCTAAATACATAAAATAGATTAATTTAGTTTAATATCAATAGTAACAATATAAAATACTGCAAAACATATCATCTTTGTTCATACCTCCATATCTTCTCTCACTTGCTCTTGCTGGTCTCTTAGCTCTCCAAAGGCATCAATAATCAGACCTGTTTTAAGTGAAAAGAAAACAATAACTTGTTTTTTCATTATTAATATCCCAAGCAATGGAGTGGGAAAGAAGCAACTATTCCAAGGCTTCATCAAAAGGCCAGTATCCCAAATAGCATAGGCTCCATTTGCACTCTTTAGCATGCTGATGTCTGTAGGTAGAACAAGCCAAGTTATGAAAATGTCACTTTCCAAATGGCATTGGATCTAACATTTATTTGTGCTGCACTTGCAATGGGAGTTTACCATTGAAATACAATCCTTAATATAATTCTTCACTGGGAAGGCTTTTCTGGACCAAGATCTTGAGGAAGAGAGATCTTGGCTGAACAGAAGGAAATAATCAGAAGCTTTGTAGCCTTTATTCCCAAGGATAACATTTTGCACTCAAAGTAAAAGCTTTGGACCTTCTCTGGGAGATTTTCATTTGGGCTCATGCTAGTTAACTTATTCCCAGCCCTTAAAAAGGTATCTAGTCAGTGCCAGAATGGCTTGAGCAGTGTGGCATTTTTTTTCCCTTAGCACTCAGGGAATTATTGGGTAGGGCAGGCTGTAAAATTAGTGATTGGTAGGTGCCTAATGTAAGTGATCATCTAATAGAGCAGGGGTTGTCAACCGGGGGTACACATACCCCCTGGGGTACTTGAGAAGGCCCTAGAGGGTATGTGCAGGTGGGCGGGGATGGAGCTCCACCACCCTGCACTGCTGCCTCCCAAGAACACGGCCAGGGTGGGGTGAGGGCAGTGGTGCCCTTCTGTGGGCCACGCAGGTGCCGCCCAGCAAGTCAGACAGGGTGGCAAGGAGGAAGCTTGCGTGTGGCCACCACTGCCATCCACCATCCCACTCCATGTCTGGCCACCGGAGCTACATTTTTTAAAAAAAGGTTGAAAACCCCTGTAACAGAGAATCTGATTTTCCACTGATAGACTAGCAGAAGGCATCTTCTAAAGAAGATGGGGGGGGCAGGAATGAGGCTGTTAGTGGTTGGCACAATAAGGAGACACCTCTTCCAACTGCTTAACTTTAACCAAGGTACAAGGGGAAGGCACTTGGGATCCTAGAAGTGGTACTGGGACTAAGTTAATGGCATGGAAAGGGGGCTGAGTACAGCATTTCTCTCCACCTATTCCCACTGGAATGGGTTATAAAAGGGAGAACAACCTGAACTGCATGAGTTATAATTGAATAGTTGCAAGGTGTGGTAATAATTGCTGCTTAGTTAAATCATGAAAAAGAGACAGACATTTAATTATAATGACTAAGGGAATAATGACACACCATATCTTTTGACTATTTTGACCTTTTTTGCCAAGTTGGTTGTTTTTTTTAAAAAAACCTTTATATATAAACTAGCAAATCAGGGCACATTCCAATAGTTAGTTTAAGATCAAAGCAAAAAAATATATATAAGTAATACTATGCTAGCCCCCTAGCATATTAGTAAAGCTTTGAGTTTCTCTTTAAGTGGAAAATATGTGTGTGGTTTTGTATGTGATAATATGCCACACCATCTGCACCCTTCTTTTCAAAATCCTAGATCCACCCATGGATAGTTATTACTTTCAGAATGAATCATATCATGTTTGGTGGACTGCTAATACACCAGTGCTTAAACTAGTAGGAGCCAATCTTTTTGGCAGGTATGCCACAAATTAGCTCTGCACCTTCCCCAAGTACCACACTGATACCTTTCCTCTACTCAGTCTGCTGTTCTGCTTTCTGCCCAATCACCTGCTCTGCCTTCTAATTCTTGCCCTATCTACTGCTGTGCTGCCTGTTCCTTCCCTGAGCTGCTGGGTGCCATACAGAGAGGTTGCCCATGCTGCTTGTGGCACTTCTGCTGCAGGCTGGCCACCCCTGACTTGAACCATTTTAAGAAATATGTTATAAGCAGCTGAAATGCCATATACAACTAGACAGGCTCATGAGAGACCAAGATCTTTTTACTCCTGGAAGTGGAAATACCTTGAATGATGGCCAGTAGGATGACAATAACAAAGAAGAAAAACGTGATGTCAAAGACAATTCGATACATTTCATAAGGATCACCAGCAGGATCTTCAATTTCATCCCCAATGCCACCACCAGCTCTCACACCCACGTACATATGGAACAAGTAACACTGAAAAGGAGAGAGAAGTAGTTAGCTATTATAATGTGAAAAGGAGTGAAAGCTGTGTTAAAAGAAACGGTTTTTGAAATAACCAGTCCTGAATAACATATTTTTGTCTATGCTTTACCTACGTAATTAGGTGCATACTTAAGTAAGTGTATACTACAGAACAACAAACCAGGGGGAGGAAATCAATCTAGAGTTTGCCCAAGAACTGACAGAGGCAGACCACACATGCACAAGACATGGTCATCTTCAATTATCCAGACATGTGGGAGGAACACTTGGCCAGGTCCGATTGGTTGTGTTCCTTCCTAACCTGTGTCAAAGAGCTCTTCCTGGCTCAGGAGGTACATGGGCCAACCAGAGGTGATGCTCTGTTGGACTTGGTCCTGACCAAAGGAGATGACTTGATGACTGACTTAAATATAGAGGGCAGTCAGCACGAAAGTGACCATGAAACCATCATGTTCACTGTCTGTTGCAAGGCAGACAAATCTGATAGTATGGTTAAAGACTTAGACTTCAAAAATGCAAATTTCAACAGGCTCAGGTCACTAGTAAGGGAAATGCTGTGAGACCAGGGACCGAAGGTGAAAGATAGTTCCATATGGATAGTTCCATAGAGGAGTTCCTTATGGATATGATCCTTGAAGCACAAAGGAAGTCCATTCCCATGTGGAGCAAAGGTAGCAGAAGGGCTGGAAAGCTCTCTTGGCTAAAGAGGGAAATCACGGTCCTCTTAAGGAAGAATGAGGCTTATAAACAAAGAAAGCGTGGGGCAGGCCACAAGGAGGACTATTCCATGGCTGTCCGCACTTGTAGGGAGCAGATTAGAAAGACTAAAGCAGTGAGTGACTTTAGATTAGCAATAGGAATCAAAGACAACAAGAAGTCCTTCTTTAGGTAAATAGGGAACAGGAGGGAAACAAATGGGAGTGTGGGGCCACTGCACAACAATTCAGGACAGATGGTAACCAGCACTCAGGAGAAAACTGAACTTCTAAATGACTACTTTGCCTTGGTATTTCACCAGGCCAAGGGGAAAATCATGCCAGGCAGGGTTCAGAATGAGCAGGGTAAGAATGACCACCTTCCTACTATTACCGTAGACTTGGTGTCTGATCAGTGAAAAAAACTTAGTCATATATAAGTCAATAGGACCAGATGAACTTCATTCAAGAGTGCTGAAGGAGCTGGCTGAAGTCATTGTGGAAACCCTGACAAAACTCTTCCACAACTTGTGGTGCTCTGCAGAGGTCCCCTGAGGACTGCAAGAGGGCTAGTGCTATCCACAAGAAGGGAAGGAGGGCAGACCCAGGTAACTATAGGCCAATTAGCCTAACTTTTATCACAGGGAAAATCCTAGAAAAATTCATCAAGGATTCTTTCTGCGACAAGCTTGCAGGAGGTAGGATTCTGAACAACAGCCATCATGGCTTGATCATGGTCAGGTCTTGCTTTATCAGCCTCATCTCCTTTTATGAACAGGTAACTCACCAACTGGACAAGAGAAAGGAGGTTGACATGGTATACCTAGACTTCCAAAAAGCCTTTGATCTGGTACCTGACAATGTCGTCACAGAAAACTGGGGATTATGGTCTTAACTCTGAGATTGGGTGGGAAACTGGCTGCGAGGTAGGACCCAGAGTGTCCTAATGAATGGATCTGTGTCATTCTGGCAAGAAGTGGGCAGCAGTTTCCCACAGGGATCAATGCTTGATTCAGTACTTTTCAACATCTTCATCAGTGATTTGGGTGTGGGAGTGAAGAGCTCACTGGCCAAGTTCATGGACAACACCAAGTTATTAGGGAGTGTGGTCATGCTTGAAGGTGAGCTACAGATACAGGCAGACCTAGACAGGCTAGTAAGTTGGGCAGATCGGAACCTGATGGAATTCAACGTTGAGAACTGTAAAGTGCTTCACCTGGGAACGAACAGCCCGCTGCACACCTACAGGCTTGGTGGTGCCAAACTGACCAGCACCACAAATGAAAGGTACCTGGGGGTAATAATAGACTATGGTATGAACGTGAGCCAGCAGTACGACACTGTAGCCAGTAGGAAAAATAATACACTGGCATGCATCAATTGATGCATCTCCAGCAAAACCAAGGAAGTGATGCTTCTGGTCTACTCAGTATGGGTGAGACCACAGCTGAAGTACTGCACCCAGTTCTGGGCACCACATTTCAACAAGGACGTGGACAAGTTTAAAAGAGTCTGAAGAAGAGCCACCTGCATATTCAAGAGACTTGCATGGCAAGCCATATGAGCAAAGGCTGAGGGACCTGGGACCCTTCAGTCTGAAAAAGAGAAGGCTGAGAGGGGACTTGGTAGCAGCTTACCGCTACGTTAGAGAAGTACATCAAAGGCTTGGTGAATGACTGTTCACAAGGGCACCCGGGGGGAAAACCAGGAGTAATGGCCACAAACTCCTGGAAGATCAATTCAGGCTCAACATTAGGAAATAATCTATTCACACTCCAGGTGTCCAGACTGTGGAATAAGCTCCCTCCAAAGGTGGTGCAATCACCCACCCTGGAAATCTTCAAGAGGAAACTAGACAGTCACCTTGCTGGGGTCACCTGGCCCCCAGTTATCTTTCCTGCTTGGTGCAGGAGGATGGACCTGATAATTTTTGGAGGTCCCTTCCAGCCTTACAATCTATGGCTCTATGAATTATAATGGTGTTTCTATATTTATTTTTATGTTCTGTGGGTATCTTTACATGTCCAGTGAGGCTGCTCTGCACTGTAAGTATGCTCCATCATTGGATGCTCCATCATTGATTCATCGAGTTGCTGGAGTATGGTAATTACCGCACTCCAACAGACTCCAGCATCCACACGCTGAAAAATGGCGGCAAGGGTGCTTTAACTAAAGCTTGTCCAATGAGCTTTATTTAAAGCATCTCTCCATACACACTCCTAGCACACGTGTATAAACGCCCTCTATTTCTAAAATAATTTGATCCCACCTCAGAACAGAAAAACAGCATGTGAAAGGCAATGTTACGAAGAAAAATACACTTGGGTATCTTGAAAGACATAGTCGCATTCATATTTAGAGTTAATTTTTAGGGAAATTCATACAGAAATAAAATGGCTTATTGGACAACTGTATCAAATTTAATTAAGCACATTTGTTTTCCAGCTCAGTGTGTTCCACAAACATAAGACCATTTAAAGTGCATTTGTCTTAGACCCATTTGTGTGCATGTCATTTACTAGTGTTGTAGTGCTAAACTCACTGTATGCTGCCAGTCTGCAAATCATTACTGTTTAAGAACTTTCTAATTTTCTGAGCAATTAGATAACATTGTTTGTATCTGTTTCCTTTACCTTTTATTTGCATCTAGGCAATATTAGCAAGAAACACAAAAATAAAGGAGACATTATTAGATTATACCAGAGTTTGAACTAATCACAAAAAAGTTTAATCCCATGGGGCTCATCTACACATGCAAGCATGTGCGCTTGAAGCAGCTCAATAGAAGCAGAGCAAATTTGAGCTGGGGCTTTTTGCCTCAGCACATGTGCCCAGACATGGACTTTGGTGCGAGGCAAATTGTGATACTCGGGGCAAAATAACCCTGCCTGGCTCCTCGTTGATCTGCAGCCACGGGGAGCTAGAGCCCGGAGCCGGCACCTGTGCTGTCCTCAGCACCATAAAAAGCTGTTCTGGCAAGTAGCTCAGGACTACTCACTCTCAGGAGCTTCTGGGGCCCAGCCAATTGTATCTGGGGACATTACCCCTTGTGTCAGCTGGACTGCTGAAGCAGCCCTGAGAGTTCCCTGCACCCTTTACCCACTGCAGCAATCTGGCGGTGGGGACTGCTGCCTGGCTGTGACCTGCTGTGCACCTGCCAGACGCAAATGGGGACTGCACAGCCAGTAGAGACATCTGCCCCTCTGGGCCAACTGCCAGTGGGCTGTGGCTGCAGGGTCAGTCTTTGTGTGGTACTACCACCCCACATGCCCCTGCCCAGCCATCTGGGCAGCTCTTGCCCAGATGCCCGGTGTGGTGGCCTGCTTTGAACTGTCAAAGCATGTTCTCCTGGCCCCAAATGGCCACCTCCAGCTGGGTCCAAGGTACTAGCTCTGAGCAGGCTCCTCTGCCTGGGTCCTGCCACTTGCCTTCCTAGCACAAACTCTGGTGTTCCCTATTTGAAAACTAACAAATCCCTGACAAAACAATCCCAAAGTCACTCTGTAAAATACCCTACAATCCATTTTCCTCCACAGTTTAAAAAAACCCAAAAACCACTATATAGAGAGTGAGAGACAGTGAGACAGCTATCAGTTGGGCAATGTTTTATTGATATATCTGCAGTGTTAAAGCAATTTGGAAGCCTACCAGTGTCTGTATCTTCATAATAAAATTAATTCTAAATACCTATATGTTTTGCTCTTTGCCTTTGGTTTTCTTACCATAAAGTAGTTAGAGCTCCCCCTGACCCCTTCACTAACCAGGATGTGGGGACAGCTGCCCTTGCAGCCACAGCTCCTGCCAGCGGGTCTCATCCCGCCTGGAAGCTGGGCATGTAGGCTATGTGCTGGGGGGATGTGGGGTTTGCAGGAGGGGGGTGGGAAGGAGAGTGGTGGGCTGTGGGGTGTGTGGCTAGGTGTGGGTGGATTGTGGAGGGGCTGCTCAGGAGAGGTAGGTCCCCTGCCCCTGCAAGGTGCAGCCACCCTGCACAGCTCATGGACTTCCCCCCACAGGGGCTTCAGCCTGCCCAAAAGGGGCCACATGGCCCCTGCAGGGACTACTGCCTCCCCCTTGCAAGGCCCACATGTCCCACCACTGCTTGCTCCCCCAGGCCCTAGATTGCTGCCCCAACTGGCCCCATGTCCTTCTGGCTTCTTCGGCCCCCTCAATGGCTGCCCTGCCCTACCCCACCCCCTGGCTGTTCCCCCAGACTCCACAATGGCTGCCCTACCCAGCCCCACCCACTGCCTGCTCCCCCAGGCCTCCCAAGGGCAGGCAGGGGATGGAGCCAGGCTGGGCAGGGCAGCAATTGGAGGGGCTCAGGGAGCAGGCAGCAGATGGGGCTGGGTGGGGCAGCCATCGGCAGGGCTCTGGGAGCAGGTGGAAGATGGAGCCAGACAAGGCAGTGATCGGGGATCTGGGGGAGCAGGTGGGGCCAGCGGAGGTCCCCCCATGGTTCTCCTCCCCAGCCCTGCAGTGGCCCCCCACTTACCAGCAGGAGCCCAGGTCCAGCTCCCTGCATGGGTAGGCGGCGTGCGCTTCATCACCGGGGTGAGGGCCAGCCATAGAGACACTTTGGCTGGCTACCAGAGTATCTCGGTGGAGGACTGAGCCTCCAGCTGCCTCAGGGCATGCCAGAGGCTCAGGACTGTGTCCTCTCCTGCTTTTTCTCCCCACATTTTTTTGACCCCTGGATATCCAGGGGTCTAATTTTAATCCAGGAGAACATTTTTTCATTCCCACACATGCCCCTTGCCGCATCTCAAAGGGGTTTGAGATGCTGCAAGGCACATGCACACACTCAGGTGGGTGTTCCCATTGTGTTTTGATGACTGGTAGGTCTTGGAATATTTTCAACATCCAGATGCCTATGTCATTTCTTTTTTTACTATAGGTAACATAAGGCCTTTTTTTTACTTCATTGTGAGTCTTTATAGAAAATTCAAGTGGTAAATCAAGAACTACAAGGCATCACTGAGTCATGTTACAATGAACAGTCCCATGATTCAGTTCCACTGTGCTGCCTTATTCACCTCTGTAAATAATTTTTCTTACATTTTAAGAGTGATATTGATTGTGTGGCTGAATGTAGGTTGTACAAAGATATACTCAAGAAAGCCCTGGCCCTGTTGTTTAATCATAAAACAGCATTTCAGTCTAAATATTTGTTCTTCATGACAAATGCTTTAATAAAAATACATAAGCATTGTGAAAAATCTGATCTTGCATAAAAGAATATCAAATACAGATTTCTACTGCTCAGGAAAGATGCAGCTACAGATAAAAATGTTCATTCTGAATTATTTTAGCTCATGGGCAGAACTATTTAAAATGTAATATGCTTTACTAGCTTAATTATCCCAGCTACTTCTATGGTAAGTGAGCTTTATGTCAGGTGAGACCTTTATATTCAGCCCACAAAGGGACCGATTAAAACTGTTGTGTGGAATAGCATTCATACTTCCTGTCACTCACATATCTGATTTGCTCTGAATATTTTATACAGAGGTCATGAAAAAGAAGAATACATACACTGCATCTCAGTTTGGGGGTCTTTTGTTCTGCAGATAATAGATGCCAGGGGTGATGCAGGGTGAATATGATTGGTGCATTTCCCCTATGCCTATTCCATTCACTACTACTATAGTGGCCTAATTTTAATTCATTGTTTTTTTAAGTGATACACTGTATAAAAAGTTAATTGTGGAATTTTCCTTGTGCAATAAAGAAATCAAGGTGCCTTTGCACCAGAGTAAATATTTTTGGGGTACATACCACATGTATCTCATACAGCCTGTATATTTATAGACCGACAGGTGAAGAGTAGGAAAGCAGCAGTAATATCTGCTCATTACCGACAAATGTTTATCTTCCCCAGCCTCAGATATCCACCTTGCTTGTTCTGTCATAACTAAACTAAGTCACAAGCATTTTGAAGCCGGGACCTTTTCAGTCAGAAGATGGCCACCAGAAAACAAATAAAGACCTAGAGTTTTTGGCTTGGCCAAGCTGAGGCAGACGCAAAGGCTAGAATTCTTAAAAATAAACTTCTGTTCTGGCTTTATTTAGTGCTTTTTTGTATACTATTCACATTGGGCTTGAAAACTCAAGTTATAAAAGTGCCAGTGATAATTTAGTTACCGTCATCATGTCATCACACTTCATGTCTGGCTCATCTTCATCTTCACTTTTGTTGTAGAACTTGCGAAAGAAGTTGAATGCCACAACTGTGTAAAGGTACACTACTACAGCCAAGAGCCCTACAGTCAGCACCAGCTATGTGTAAAAAAAAAAAAAAATAGAAATTTTAATCAAAATCTGAAAGTGTGACATGTTTCAGTGTCAGTCACTGAGTACTGATGAACTATATAAAGTCATGAAATCCTTTCCTTTCCCTAAAATACTGGAAGTGGATGATGACATTCCTTTTCTTTTTCAATAAAGATTAAAGGTGGCAGTTGTGATACTGCTTTTTCATTCTGCTGCTCAGATCAATTCAGTGCTTCATAGGTTCAGATTCCACAACAGAATAAAACAGTTTGAATCTATACTTTGATACCTGATTGGAGATTGGCTTCCCTGAGACTGCAGAGTAAGCTTGACAGTGGTGTGATTGCTGACCCAGGACCACACTGAAGTGTCAATGGGCACCTGGGGAATCCCAAAGGGGAAAACTCATGCAGGCTTCCCTAGGACTTTGCTAGCTGGGCTAACTACACTCTCCCACCATAAACCTAATCCATCTCTGCTTCAATAAAGGGGCATAAATTGATACCAGCTATGTCATGGCTCCAAATTTTAGGCTTTTGTGGCATGATGAGAGTATTGATCTGTGTTTAATTAGCCGTGGTGCTGCCATAAAATATTTTATGCTGACAAAAAGGCAATTTCGTTGTATCATAGAGATGTAATAAGTTCTCTCTTCTGTAAGATTTTCTCTTTTGTTATAGAACTCTTTAGAAGAACAGCATTCCAGGTTTCAAATTTTTGCTCTTAAACAAACCTTCCTTGTTTTGCATGAAGACTCAGTACATAATGAATCAGTCATACGTTACTCATTGGCCTTGGATTTTAGGAGCTGTCATTTAGTAATGCTGTTACTGAAGGGAATCTACATGTGTGCATATATAAAATTAGAAATCATGGTAGAATGGATTTTCACATTAAAAAGAAACATATAAACATTTTAGTGGCTAAGTTAGCAATTCATGTGGATCAATGTGTATACTTTTAAAGCATATGTCTGTAGTTGAAAACCTGCAATTGTCTTCCAGTGTTTACATCTGTGTTGATAAGAACAGTGATAACATTAATGGTATTAATCTTTGCTGTCAGGAAAGCTAGTCCTGGAAGGTTTATTGAAAAATTGCAACCTTGAATTGAAGTGGCTACATCAGTACATTCAGCCTTTGAGTTTCCACAGTGGGAAAAAGTATAAATCATGAAATTAAAAAAGTAAAACAACCAAGTGTAGCCAGCCTGACAAAAAATTGAGAGGATCAGCTTTGGGCCTGAAGTACCAAAATAGCACTGTCATGCATTAGCAACCTCCTTTGCTTTGCGAAGAGGCCACAACTAGCTGTCTTTTACTGAGAAAATGGATCACGTGACTGTAGAGTCTTCCTGGTAGAAAGAAAAAAGGAGGCTGGAATTATAGGGTACTGATATAAGAGTTCCTTTGGAAGGCGAGCAACTTCCTATGCAACATTCCTGATACCTATTGGAAAAAAAAAAAACTACATGAAGATGTTAGGGGACATTTGGAGAGCAGAGTAAACATCAGTATGAAAGTTCTCTCTTAGACTCCTCCCCTGAAAGAATCACAAAAGTAGCCTTCTATTGTAGGACTATTCCTTGGCATACATGTTAGTATCTATCACAGCCTAAATGCAAATCCAAGACATGAGGAAGGAGTTACATGTGCTCCAGCTTCTGCTTAAAAATCTCATTTTCTGAAGCTTGACATACAGGTTTGGCTGTGGGTTTAAAGTGGTGATTTGAAGGATTCTTTTGGTTCATGACTGTCTGCAAATACTAGGGACTGGATCTGATGGTCAGGAAGCCCAGTCAAATCCTGTACTCTTATGCTGTCAGGCTGGTCTCAGTTTGTTTTATACAATTTGACATTTTGTAGCAACAAAGATAATGGTGTTAGTTTTCTTTCATTTACAAGTTTGGTCTTAAAACATCAATGTCATTTGTTACACCTTTATGTGGACCCAAATGAATTGTGGTAGTTAAACACACCAGTATTTTTTTTTAAAGGGCAGCAATAAGTTTGAAAATACAACAGTGGCACCTGTACTACTGGTAATTTGTAAACACAATTTCTTTACAGCGATAGCACTATTATTCATGGTACTGCTATCCATTTAGAGCAGGGCTGCCCAAATAAATAGTATTCTATGTCTGCCTTTATCTCCTGAGCCCCCATGCTTGCTCCCCCACAACTTTGGATGCTGTTCCCACCACCTCCTTCCATTGACAGCTCCTTCCATTGCCTGCTCCTAGCATCCTCCCTATGCTGCTGCAGCTTCCTCTAGCTTCTGCTTCTTGCTGGTGCGTTTGGGGGTGGCACAGCCTGTGGTTCATGGCCCCAGGAGCTTAGAAGTAGGACAGCCCCAATTTAGACCATAAATACATATATGACATTAATTTACACCAGTGTTTTAGCCCTATTTTTTCCTAGAATATTTGTACAGTGGATTTGAAAAAATTATTTCAGTGTAGGGCTGTATACCAAGTAGTCACTCTTTTTCGTTTGTGCATGAAGGATAATAAAAATGTGTCACGTGTCCAGGCTCTCAGATTTTGTATACAGTACTCACCTGTTTGCCATTATGAGTTACAGAAGACAGAATGGTTCGCAGTGTCTTGAAACCCATAGCAATATCCAGCAAGTGAGCAGCAAAGAAGAAGTTGTTGTAATGGCCGAGAATTGACATTGTTGTGTACCATGCTAAATATAAGAAGGACTGCAGAGAATATGAAAAATTACAGAACATTATCAGATGCTAATTCACCTAGCTGAATACTTCACTCACTGACGCTGTGAACTGTAGGCAGTAATTTAATGGTTTGAGCTTTTGAATCACAATCTGAATTTAGCATTTATATATTATTTACACAAAAGGACTTTTCAGTCATATTCTCTTTCTCTAGCATACATATCACTCATATTATTATTAATGCACTGTGTTGCTCTTAAACCACTTCTGATTTACTCAGACTGGGTTCATGGGGGCACTCTGACAAGTTAAGATGAACTGACTAAAGATGTGAAATCAATGCATATTATGTACAGTAAAGTAAGGCCACTTTACTCCTCAATGAGAGCATCCATACAGGGGTTTTAATGTGTTTTAACTTGTGTACATTGACTTTACACCTGTGGTTGATTCACTTTAACTTTCTTCAGTAAACCCTCATTTACCAGTGGGAATTTTAAAGCAGTTTTTCACCTTTAGAGGGGACTGTGAGGGTTAAGAAAAGGTCCTAAAGGAGGTTGCACTAAATACTGACCCCCTACAGGTGGACTTTGCAGTTAAGATAGAACAAGTTTTCACAGATGCTACTTATGCTGTAGCTGCTCAAAAGTGCAGGACTTGGGTCTCTAGGGCTATCACATGGACAATATTTACAACCCCAATAACAACATTAATCCAAACCCCAGAACAGAGTACAAATATTTTAAGTGCCTGATTCCTTGTAATAGATTTCAACTATTATACATTTCAACAATTACTGTTAATTAAGTTACACAATTTGATATTATAATTGTGATACCTTCTCTATGTTAGCCTATGGCATTAATGGTAAATAGTCTATCACAAAATTTAACTTAAAGGTATTGAACTAAGTATAAAGACAGATCAAGCATTTTTACATTAACTGCATTAGTACATTGCTAGTAAATTATTGACAAATGTTAATTTTTGCAGTTTCTTTGGTTATCTATGTTTATTTCACCGAAATATAATGGCTGCCTCATAGAAATAAGAGTAAATTACATTGTAGAAAACTATTTGTTCTATTTCTATTTGTTAAAAAGATATCCAGAGGTCTGGGCACAGAATGTATCTTTGAACTTAAAATAAATTAAAATATCTTTTTTCCAGGCTTCCATACTTACATTGTCAGTGAAAACAACACCAAGCTTCCAAATATGGTATTTTGTATCAATAGAGCTTAACCTATAAAGCAGAATTTTTTGAAACATGAATGTCAGAGTTAAGTATTTAATGACTTCCTTTCTTATGTTTAGCCGTCTAAACACACCTGCATACGTATAGCTAATTTAACAATTTTCTTCAGAAAAAGTAACTGCTGAGTTAGGCTTCTGGAATTCTATTTGTATGTATTTTCCTTAGGTGATCCTATGTATTAGACTTATTTTATGCCTGTTTCTTGGGGAGAGGGATCTACTTTAGAGACTGGAAAGAATTTTCAGGATAGTCACAAACTATGGTCAACAGAGCACTTTTCCTTGCCATTTGGTATTAGATACTAACTAGATAATAACAAGAGTTGCTCAGTCAAAAATTTACTGCTGCAAGAAAAGGCTTCTGGTTATTTCAGTTCCTAATATCTGATACTTTCATAGTAATTTTACAACATATATAAACCTGCTTTTAGTTTTCTTCCTCTCTAGAAAGAAGCCTTCTCTTTGGGGCTTTTCCATACTGTGAAAAGTAAAACTATACACTCAGCATATCCAAATTGTTCATGTCTTTGATAATACAGTTAACACAACTAAATCTAAAGTGTTCTAAGAATGGCTGGGGTTTTTTGGCTCTCCAAATATCATACCATGACACAAGAGATGCCTCATCCGGTTCAGTTTCTTCCACTGGACTAAAGTCCAGGGCATTTTTGTCCAAACCCAAGAGCTCTGCAATACGGTCTGCTCCATATAAGTCACCATACTTGTTAATAACCTACAAGGGGAAATTAGACACTTCTGATCAGGGTAGGACACTGGTGTCATCCATTTCACTTTAAACCAACATTTGGCAGAAATTTTAAACCTGTCTTCAAGGTTAGCACAGACAGAACAATGAGAATTCAGAGGAAGAGAGAAAAAGCATTAAAAAAAAAATGAAAACTAGAAGCATAAAAGGCTATTATCTGAAAGCTTCTGTATAATTTAAAGTCATTTAAGCTGGCATGTTTTTCTTTTTTTAGGAGGATGAGGGGGCTTTGTATCCTAAAGATGACAATGGCTGTAAATTGGAACTTCATGACTGATTGACAGCATAGAGTTATTTAGAATGTATGAGTCTAGGAATTAAGCCAAAACGTTCTCTCTTCTCCCTCTTCCCCCACCCATATCACAATCGACTGTTCCCAGCAGGATTTACTATAACAATGAGATCCATGAAACTAAATGCAACTTTCAAATGTTTGTATACTTATAGATTTACAAATACAGCTATTCAAATGAACTAAAACAGTATGTTGGTCTTACATTAACTATAATTATTTTCTAGGAAGCCTACCTTCCGTTTTACAAATTTGTCCCAATAATTGTTAGGAAAGGACCTGCAAAGACAAGGAGAAGGTTTTCCTAAGTTAATTAATCCATTAATGGAGACAAAAAAATTACTGTAAATTCATGATCACAGTAATATATGGTGACCCGATTTTTTAAGGCACTGATTAAGCTCTGAGCACAACTCTTTTTCTGGTCAGTGTCATTGCAAGAAGAGTCTGGCCTACATGAACAATAATTCATTATAAGACCAACATCAGTTTTTCCTGTTACCCTATCCAGAAGTATCCATGATTGAAAGATAAAGAACCCATTGCTAATCATTTGCCTGTAATGATCATCATTGCACAATATTGGTAAGGCTATAATAATAAACCCATACAACATTATGCAAATCCAGCCATAAATCAGCCAGCAAATTCTTTTTAGCTCAAAGTCCAACATGCAACACAAATGAATTTTGCATTCTGCAGCTAAAGAAATTTCTCAGGGCAGATCATTCTTTCAGTATTCTTTCAGCATGTTAACCTTCAGCATATAGTAGACTTGGATCAGGTAGGTGTACTCGCAGCACTAATGGCATGGGCCACTTTCCACTAGATAACTCTTTACACTACCCTTTAGTAACGCCACATGCCATTGCTTGCCACCTCCAAAGGTTGGTTCCTTTCAAGTAAAAACAAACAAAAAACAATTTGCAAAAGTACAGAGCTATAACTGTTACGTTACAGAAAACTCAAAAAACCCCAGTTAAGTTCCTAGATAATTCTCCTAAAATCTCCTCTGACATAGAATCTTCGCTTTAGTTCCTCTGCTACCTCCTTGAAATTACAGAATTTTAACAATGAGAGAGATTGTTACAGGCATTGGAAAATATTAGAAACTTGATCTGTAACAAATAAGACCTTCAAAGCAATGCCTTTTCTTTCATTATCTCTCTTAAGAAAGAATTCTTTAGGTGATATATTTTATTGGACCAACTGTTTACCTGGAACAGATGTTAGATAAGCTTTCAGGCACAAAGTGCCCTTCCTCAGCTCTGAGCGCAGATCTTTGTGTCTGAAAACCTGTCTGACTTCTCCACAGGCTATACTGTTGGTCCAATAAAAGATAAAACAACCCCCCCCCCCCCCCAAACCCAAACCTTATTACTTGCATATTTCTTGAACCATTGTAGCTACACCAACACTCCAACCCTACCATTATCTCTAGTGCTAAACAGGAAAAAAGTTCCATGATTTCACAAACTTCATAATATACTTCCAAAACATACCACTTCATCCATTTAGGGATGACAGTGGCTAAGTCTCTCTCATCCAAATCTTGCTACAGATGAGTACACAGAAACAGAGTCATTTCCCTACTTTTCAGCAGGAAAACTGTAACTTGGTTTAGCTGGTTCAGTTTCTAGGTTCCTCCTTGCTTACCAACTAGTAAGATGAGCAATCACTATTCAGAATTTTTCTGTGTTGGATTCTTTCCTCTAATTTTCCATATCAATACCTTCCTATTTGACAGAATTGATTAGTTTTATCTATCTTGGTAAGTAGGAGAGCAGCCTCCTGTTGCTGCCTGGGCTTGCAAAGGTTAATGAAAAGATCTACAGTAGAGATTCCCCAATTCTCAGCGACACTGGATTGGTTTAACCAGCATGCTATGCAGATATGCAGAACTGGTTCAATTAGAGACCTCATTTTAAGCACTTAAAGCACTTTTTCCTGAAGGGTTTGAGGCTGCCTTAGGAACAGCTCCTTTTTCCCATGGCTGAGGTTTTCCCCATGAACAATCTTAGTCACTTCATCCCTCCACTGCTACTCCAAGAAGAGCCTCCTTTCCTGCTGACATGATTCCTTCCTTCCTACAGGGATGCTGAGCACGCTAGCTTTATCTGGACAGGCTCAGAAGTCAATTGATTTGTCATCTCATGTTACTAGGTCTTTGAATGGGAAAGGGCTAATGCATAAAGCACACAGGAGGTAGTATGGTTCTTACTTTAGGCTTTTCTGCTCAAGCAACTAGTAGCAGTTGGTGTATCACTCTCAGCCAAAGTGAATGAGGCAAAACCCCTAGTGTTTGTGCTGCTACAGAATGAGCCACAAGCACTGGCAATGTGTAGGGGGGGTATGCGGGTGCACGTTCATCCCCTGAGAATGCTAGTGCACCCTGTGCAAAAAGCAGGGCCAACACTGCCAGCGGTGCCTGCAGATGGTCACCACTTCCCACCCTTCCCTCCCCACTGCCAACACCACTATGGATGGTCCCCAATCGCTGCTGGCCACCACCAGTGCTGCCAGTGGCATCTGCGGGTGATCGCCAACTGCCAGTCAGTGCTTGCCACCTCCCCACCGTACCACTGACAGCGCTGCAGCCACCTGCGGGAGCTCGCCGCTTACCGCTGCCATGCTCTAGCTGCCTGTGGGAGCTCATTGTGCACCCCCAGCCTCTGGGGGCACACAGCATTCATGGCCACAACTGATGGCTTTTAAATACCGTATTTACCCAAATCCAAGACAATTTGAATTTATGATGATCCCTCCCCTCCCCCGCAAAGTAGATTGTATACATGGAAAATATGTACTTTAAAAATAATTTTCCATGTATGCAATCCAATTATTGGATGGTCCTCTTGAATTCGTCCCTTCACAGTGTCGTAGTGAGGAAAACAGTGACGAGGCAGGCAGTAGGGAAGCAATCAGTAGGGGACATAGTAAACAGGCAGTGCAGGGGAGGGGGCAGCTGGTAAGGCTCGACTCCTGCCCCTTGTCCCCCATACCTTGCACCCTGCCACCTGGCCCCACCAGACCTATCCTTTCCTGCAGCCTTGGTTCCCCCTTCCCCATTTCTTCTTCCCATATCTTTTGTACCCTCTGCTAGCGACTTTGGGGCCAGAGCTCTAGCTCCACCAGCTGCCTGCCTCCTACTGCCTCGTATGCAATTCCAAGATGAAGGGCTTTTTCCTCCATGCTAAAAGAGGAAAGAAAGAAATCTTGGAATCAAGTAAATACAGTTTTTAAGATATCTTTTAGGACTGCACTTATCATTTCTCATAGCTCATCTAGTCTGTATATAGTCAAAGAAACTAATAATACAAAGCTTTTTAAATTTTCAAACATTCAACATCATACTGAGAGCAAGGAAGAATACATTTTACACAGTAGTAATGTGCCTTTAAAATCAAAATGTAGCAGCAATCCTGCTATGCTTGTGCTACAATATCATTACCTAAAGTAATCAAAAAGTAATGATAACCTTTTGTCATAAAAAAAAAACTTAAGGAAAATAATTCAACTCCTATACAAACCAGGTTTGTTACCAGAGAAAGAAACAGCCTATACCTGCAGATAGTACTGCATTATTGCTGACCCATATTTTCCTAAAATTGCATCAAAATATATTGCTTTTGAATTTTCCTGTGTACATTAATCAAAGCTAAGCATTATTCAGTTTTTTGATTCTCATTACAATTTCTAATGTTTGTGTCTACATACAAAACAAAAGCTTATCCCAATAAAAACATCATCCTAGGATAAAAGCAATATATTATTTTTATAAAAAGGCACAAATTCCTAAGTGATTTTTTTAAAGCAGAATTCAAGCTCATTGCAAAAATGTGGTCCTGCTGTGTATCCTGAACAGCATACCTGAACAGGAAAGACCACTGGAAAACATATATGTCAAAACCCATTTAATTTGTAATGTACCCAGTGTATATTGCCTATAAAAGTGATTATTAGTAAAAGCTCTAAATCAGTCTCTTCAGAATAAGCACTGTTCTGTGACAGTGAGAAATCATCAGTTTGACTGTATTAACACATGAATGGCCATTTGAATCTCAGGGATTTTAAAGTTCCTCATATCAATTTCCTCCAGCACTTTAACACCTTGAACGACACTGAGGAAAGGACATAAGGTGGCTTCTTGAATGGACTGATGCATCTGTCAGATCAGCAGGAAGAACATACTGGTATGCTTTTTCTCGCTTGCCTATATTTGCATAATTCATGCACAGAACAGCAGGTGAGATTCCTATAGATCGCTATGGGAATCCTACACCATGTGCTACTATTTACAACTTTGACAGAAAAGTCAGACTGATTCAGACATACTGTTAATTTTATAGCAGGCTTACTTCTCATCACATAAAACTTCTGTCTGGTGGAAAAATATAAAAGGAAAAAAAGAAGACTGTATAAAAAAAGCCAGGGGAAGTGCTAAAAATATATTCATGAAATTTCTTGGACTCTCAGAAGCCTAGAAACTGTAAATTAAGGTGATCACACAGAAGCAAACAGAGTAAGGAAAAATACATTCCCAGTTGTGATATTTATTATGCAGACATATCTTTAGTAATATGAAACTTCATAATAGCCTCTGTTATTAAGTTGTTGCTAGGAAGTACAGAAAGAGAACCACTCTTTGTACAGAATAGGTGGAGGTGGTGTGGATTAGTGAGATTCTGATGAAAATTTGGGGAATCTTAACATATTGAAAAATTATCAACTTGTTTTGCTTACGGAGTGTTTATGACCAGACGATCCCATTGTCCTTTAATGTCATCCTCTGATGGTTGTTCTGTAATGTACAGGCCATCGAATTCCAACTTCCTGGCAACTTCCTTCTCCCTCTTGAACACTACTAGAGGAACCTTTAGAGAAGATATTTGGAGTTGTTTGTAATATTTCACATATTTTTCAAAGTAGGTCTCAACCTTTTTAGTCTTAAGGCATCTCTCCCTAGACTCAAGGCACCTTTGGATATGGCAGCTCTTAGTTTTTACTCATTTTTTGACTACAGAGCAATTTTTCCCCTGCACAGAACTCAGAAACACCCCAGCAGGTCAGAATGTTTTTAAGGGTATGGATTCCCATTTCAAATCTCTTCTGAATCAAGTTTGTACATCTAACAGTGCTAACACTGCATGGTAACCTTGAAAGGGTCTCAAGACACACTTGGGTGGCACCGTGGCTGAGAAACCAATGAAATACTATCTAACATTAAGGAATTGGATACTCTAGACAGAGATGGGGTTAGGAGGGTAGGTTTGGTCATTTCAGGGATAGAAAAAATGGATCTACAGAGGCTATAGCTGTGGCTGACCATGTTTGGCTTCAGAAGTAGTATCTTTAGAAACTTAAAGCTGTTTGATTAATGCAAACACAATGGGTGTTTGTAAACCTGCAGGGAAGCTGCTCTGACATGCTTTAATTATAGCTCCAGCAGCCTCCATGTCTTGTGTATCACCATTCCTGTGTTTCAAAATGGTGGTGGTGGCGGCATTTTAACTGAAGCTTGCTCAACAAGCTTTACTTAAAGTGCCTATATCACCATTTGAACTGTGGGGATGCTGAGGAGACACTGAGGGTGCTTTAATTAGAGTGGTCCCTTCACTCCCGGAGCACGTGTAAAAATGCCGATTCAGGTTAGTAGTTAAATGAAGCCGAACTTCTAACATGAAACAAAAATCAAGTAAAGGACATTACACTTATTCTGACTATCAAATTTTGGTGGAAAGCTCCTGTATCCAGAAGACACATGTGTTGATGCAATTTGTCTGCAAACTCCAAAAAGCGGGTGAAGTGTGGATGACTAGAGTAGTCAAAAATGTATTGACTGCAATGAAAGCAGGATCATTCCCATTTCTGTTGTGTTACAGATTTGATCTGGACCCATCTAGGCTAGGAAACAGTTCAAATCTGTAACACAACAGAAGTTTAGTGCACCTAAACCACTTTCAAAATGACCAAAACCAATTTAAGATGAATCTGGATGAATCTAGTATCAAACTTCACTGATTGAGGTTAAATCAGTTAATTGATCCCCTCCAGATTCAAGTTAACTCACAGTCCTTAGGCATCCTAGGATTCTTTGCACCTCCCCTGCAAACCACCCTCCATACTGGATGGGTGTGCTACTCTTGGACCAAGCTATCTGCTCCAGCCCAGCAGAGGTATGCTCTAGCACCCCCTGGTTTCTGGCTTAGGCCACTGTAGACATGTGGCTTCATTTCTGGAATCAAAAATGAACGTCTGTTCATTTGCTGATTGGTTCAATCTATGCAGCTTAGACCAACCTGCAAAGATGGAATCAATTCAGCCTTGGGCGTTTTGACTGTCTTTACTTATATCTAAGCTATCCCCAACAAATCTCTCTCTGACCTGCATTTAAAAGCTCTCAATAATGGAAATTCTACAACCTCTCTAGGTGATCTCTTCCAATGCTTAACCATCCTCAAAATTAGAAAGTTCTTCCCAATATCTGGTTCAAATATCCCTTGTTTCAATTTAAACCCATTACCTCTTTCCTGTCCTCCACAAACATGGGGAATAATTAATCGCCATTCTTTTTATAACAATCTTTTTGTGTACATTTGAAGACTTATCACATCTCTGCACATGGGCTTCTCCTCCTTACATTAAATAACAACATTTTTTCCAACCGTCCCTCATCTGTCACATTTTTTAAACCATTTTTGTTGCTCTACTCTGGATTTTTTCCAATTAGCCCTTATCTTTCTTGAAGTCCAGTGCCCAAAGTTGAACACAGTACTCCAGATGAGGTATTACTAATGTTGAATGGAATAAAAGTCTCACTGTCTCTGACTTGCATGTGACTTTCCATCATTGTTTACTTTTATTCCCAGCTTGTGACCCACTAAAACCTCCAGATCCCTTTCTGTGGTTTAATGCTCCCTTTCTTACTATAAGATACCTACCAGAATTTGTGCAAGGCATTCAGACACCAAGTTAATGTAAACTTATAAGAGTCTAGATAAAAAAATACTATAAAAATTTCAGCTCTAATATTCAGTGAGTATAGAAAATTGTATTAATCTATATACGTTTGAATTGAAGTGGTGAAACGCTGAGAACAGTGACACGGAGCTAATTCTCAAAGATCAATAAGTAATTTAGCTTGTGACATGCATGCAACTCACCTTTAGGCAATAGTATCCAATCACACAGACAAAGGAAATCACAGTATGAATTATGGCCAGACCCCTGAGAGTTGGTGCCATGTAACCTGTACTCTCCTCTAAAACAAAAAACACCATTCCTTCTTCCTCCTCATCTTCATCAAAAGAGTTCCACAGATTAGAGTCTTCCTCTACTTCATCAAGAGGCTCTTCTGTCACCTGGGATGAAGAAATACATGCACAAAAACCAAGACATATTTAAGATTTTCTTCTCTCACTTCTGGGTGTTTGGTTTTTTTTTTAATTTTAAATAACTTAGTGTTCAGGAAAGGTTCTAGACAGGGAGCCCTGGAGAGAAGTCTTTCATCCCCCAAAAAGAGAAGCACAGATACACCAATCAGTGATGTCCTACGCTAGATTGACAAAGTATCCTAAACTGGATTTAAGTGCTGAAACTCTACTGGGTAGCATATTTTACAAATATTCCCCTTATAGGTTATGACATAAAATGAAAGAAAACAAAGCAAAAGTTGCACACAGTGTTACGTTCCAATGCTATATTTGATGGCCTATGGAAAATTATTTAACACTGTATCTGTCCCAAAACAGATGAGATCTCATCTGTTTTGGGACAGATCTCAGGACCAATAGGGATGTGATACAGCTCTGAGAAGAATGGATGAAGAAGACAGTGTGTGATGAGCTATGCTCCCTCCTCCTTTTCTTTCACCTTCCACTACTCAGGCTGGGGGACAGGCAGGCAAGGCTTACTGGTCTATACTATCCCCAGGTACATTTAAACTATGCCCAGTCTTTACACAGGCTTCTTGCCCATCTAGGTGTCATGTTATTTCCTCCTTTGTTGCACTACAGAGCTGTGGGTTCCAGAATGCTCTGGTCCATGACATAGCAATGTAGTTGGGGCACAGGGGCAGTGCCAACTTCCTGTTGCTGTCATGCCACTAATGTGATTCTGGGGCTGCCAGCAGCAGCTGCTTTTTTTCACCTCCCCTTCTCCAACCTGGCACCTCAGGCGGTTATCCGTGTCACTCCAGCCTAGTTATGCCACTTACTACGGTGGCCATTTTGGGGATCAGAAAGGATTTTTTCCTGTTAGGCTAAACTGTCCACAAGCAAGTGGGTTTTCACACCTTCCTTACATTGTCACTGAAGTGTATTTAGGTTGAAAGCAACAGGATTTAACTTAGATATTCAAAAATATGAGGCTGGTTGGTTTGTTGCAACTTGTACCTTTTGTCTGTCCAATGTGGAAAAAGGTTAAGAAGTCTGGTTCCTAAAGGCAACTGAGACCAGAGATTTTAGTGGTCATTGTGGTTTTTTTTTAAGGGGAAAAGAAGACCTGAAGTCCTTGTGGACTAATGTCCCCCCTTAATGGCCTCTTCATATTTCTCCATTTGGGGATTTGACGACCCAGAAAAGCGATGATTTGCAGAGGTAGGTTGAAGGTGACCTGCTCGAGTCATTGATTAGAAAATAGAAAGTCCCTTCCAGTATCTGATGAAGAAAACTGCTGCTTACAAAAGCTTATAGATTAACTAAATAAAAGTTGCATAAGATACATATTTTTCCATGCTTTCTGCCTAGAAAGTAGAAGCCTTGCACTTAACCCCAGTAAGAGCTTGGTATATGAAATGAGGTTTTGAGTACTTAACACTCCTCTATAGTGTTAAATAAATCAAGTTGCAGGCTGCTGCTTCAATCCATGCCTTGTGTCTGTCAATTACCCTCCTGCCAGTCCTGATCAATTAAAATCCTGGTCCAAATGGAGAAGTGTCTTCATTGCAAAATATAACATCACAATAGACACTAATTAACAACCTTGTTGGCACTTGCAACAGAAAGAGAATAGAGTGAATGGTTATAAAGAGATGAATTATTCCTTCTCATGTAGAAATGCTGCATAACATGGGGAAAACCATGCACGCTTGCTATGCTTGTTTGGTTGACAGATATGTTATTATATTTTCTTAGGCCACCACTTATGATTAGTAACTTGACGAACAATTTTTTTTTGAGGAAACCCCCCCTAGAAAAATGGAGAATTGCATTTAATTAAAAAAAAAAAAAAAGTAAGTTAACCTAAAAAACTAAGAAGAAATATTTGAGCAGATACTAGTATATAAACCATCACATATGTAAAGGCTGTTAGCTCAGCTAATTAGAAGATGAGGAGCTTTAATGTGATTTCTAAATGACTTACAAAGGTTTTCTGTGTTGAAAATGTTCTCAGTACTATTCACTTAAAGAGCAGTTGTTCTAAAGAAACAGACACATAAGCTAAGGTCCCCAATATAGGTTTAAGACAAAAAAAAAAAAAATCAACAAAAATCATCAATCAAAAAACTTTAAAAATAAAGTGTTTCTAGGTCTCTAATCATTCTTGTAACTGTGAGAATGGTTTTTTGGTGGAGGAAGAAGATTTCTTTTAAATATTCCTTTGGCAAGGTTTGCTATCCAAATATGGAAGGATTGTATCAGTTTAAAGACACGAGGTCAAAATGACTATAAATAATAATTAAATTGATTTGTTTATTTTCACTGTGCTGTTTGAATAAAATGCAAAATAAATAGGTTTAGCTACTCAAGCTGTAATTAACTCAAGCTGAGTTGAGTTAGCAGAGTTGTTTTGACTTGAGACTAGTCCATGTAGTGCTTACTGTAATGCCTGTCTGGTTTAAGTAATCTTTGCTTAGGAAACCCACAACTCTGGAAGTAAATACAACTTTTACAAAGAAAAATGAGAACTATTACTTACCTTGTAAAATAGCAGAATAAAGTTGATGGCAAATGCAACAAATAGAGCAAGAAACCTTAAGTTGTAGAAATTTCTAGCCAAGCAATGCTGAAAATACAAGAAACAACAACATTAATAATCACGTAGCAAATATCAGAAATGAGGAAATACCTAGGAGTTATCTAAAAGACAAATCTGAACTTTAGTGTTTATACTGTTAGACAAAACCACTAAAATACTTCTGTAGAATGAGTAGTATTTTTCCTAGAATTTGTGCCACTATTTCTTTTTACTGGTATTGTTTTTTGTATTTCATGTGTAACTGCATGGAAATATTTGTGTTAGTTGTCTTGTAATGTGAAAAGAATGGGAACAAAACTTACCAACATTTTTGTTTGATAAACTTCCAGGGCTTTGACAAAGTTAGCCATAACTGCCTCAGGTTTCTCTAGTTTTTGTCCATGCCTTCGTTTCTTTTTCTTCATTTTCCCTTCTTCCAAAAGCTCTGACTGTATTTCCTTTGCTTTATCTTGTTTCTCCCCATCTTCCGTACTAGAAAAAAGATGATTGTGACAGGTCGTCACTCAGGGCTACCCTCAACATGGCCTGCACACCTGTCTCTGGGGCAACTGCCTGCCTTCTCGCCTGCCACATCTTGATCTTGATTAATTAATTAGTGGGAGGCTGCCCTGATAGTGCCCCCTAGCGGAGGGAGCAATATCTGTAGTTCCGTTTCCTCCCCTACACCGCAGTCCAAACCTTGCCGATGTCATCACCATTGTATCAATCCTCTCACTCCAATTTCCTCACTATTCGGCCCCTTACTGCTCTCCCTGGGCCTTCCTTCCTTTGCTGCCCTCCCTGGAGGTTTCCAGTGCCCAACTTGGGCTTCCCTACTATGCGGCCCCCTATCAGGGGCTCCTGGTGCCCAAACTTGGGCTTTGTGATAATACTGCCCCCTATCTGGGCTTTCCGCGCTCACACTTGGGCCTCTCAATAAGGTGGCCCCCTTTCTGAGGCTCTCAGCACCCACACTTGAGCTTCTCAAAAGTGCTGCCCCCCCCTTCCTGGGGCTCTCCACGTTCACACTTGGGCTTCTCAATGTTGCCCCCTTTCTGGGGCTCCTTAAAATGCTGCCCCTGTCCGGGGCTCACCATGTCCAACTTGGACTCCTTAAAAGTGCTGCTCCCCCCCCCCCCCTTCTGGGACCTTCCGCAGTGCTGCCCCCTCTGGGGCTTGCTACGCCCACACTGAGGTTCTTTGAATGCCCCTCTCTGGGGCTGGGGTCTACACACCCTATAAACTGCGCCCTCACTGGCGCCTGGATCTCCACACTACTGTGGGTCTCCTATGAGGCCTCCTCCAACCCCTAATAGCCTCACCCAAACCACCGGTGTTATAACAACAACAAAACACAAACTCCAGCCTCTTGGCTACAACTTAAATATAAGCCATCCGGCTATAACAACAGTGCTCAAGCCTCTGAGAGCTGCTGCTAGCAATACCTCCAGTCAGGCTTCTCCTCGCATTATTACTCCCAGAGCTCCCACCTCTCTGGCTGCTGGCAGGGAACTGCCTCAGGCCTCTGCTTCTGGGCTTTATAAGGGCCAGGCCCTGCCCGTTCCAGCCAGCTGACTCTCAGTTGCCCCGGCAACCCACAGCTGTGCTCCCTAAACACCGCTAGGGCTCCTTCTTTAGCAGTTTTCTCCTCTTCAGGCACAGGGCACCTTAGTGCTCTGTGACAATGATATAAAGCAAATTATATAAGTAAGCTCCAGTATTGTGCATGCTACGATTTAGCGAGTGTAGACAGAGGATGCATCTACACGTTCATTAATGCACCTTAGATACTACACATTTAGTTTAGTACTTCCTTAATAAATTACTAACTAAATGGGCAGTACCTAGAGTTACTATGCAGGAGCACCAACATATGGTTATTTAGTGATGCTTACTGTACATTAGCCTAATAACACTGTACAGTAGGCTATTAGCATGGTTTTTGCTGTGACATGCTATTGCGCAGTGTTATTAGGCTAATGTGCAGTAAGCGCCTTGTGTAGACATGCCCAGTGAGTCTTAATTAAAAGAGGCTGGTTTTATGTTTGAGTTAAGTTATGTTTATGTTTGAAGAGGTTGACTAGATGTGAGTGACTATATGAAGTGAGTTAGAAAATACAACCAAAAAGTTATCTTAGCACTAGATGAGGTGCAAGGGTGATAATGGGTCACCGAATGACCTAAAAGGAGATCAGTGAAGGTAAAGGCCAAAAGCAATACAAAATGTGCAGCTACTTGTCACATAAACAAACAATATATATATATGTACCCAGTGCAAGTAACTCGAAATTATCAGTTCATGTGTTCAAGGCCAGGATCGAACAAAAAGATAGATTTATCAAGGTACTGCACAGAGTCATAGAAGAGTGGGTTCATTTTAGTTAGGGAGTCACTGTTATTAAAGTAGAGGAAGAATGAGTAATGAAGAGAAAATTTCCTTTAGAAGAAACCACCTGACAAAAGATGTAGAAGACGACAATCATTTCTTTCCACAAAGGATTGCCCTTTTTGAGAAGCACAGATCAAGACTAAACATAGTGACAAGGGGTTTCAGTTCTCAGATACCTGACTAGGTGATAAATGTGCAACTAGGAAGGTGTAAGAGGTTTAAAATATTGAGGCATTTCTTTTATTAGGAAATGGAGAGCAGTATGTGGCTTGATATAGAGCAGTGCCAGTGAAATAAGAAACCACATGAAAGAAGTCTGAAGGTCTACATTTATGTTTTTACAAACAACTCATCATTACAAGGACCCTACATCCCCTTTCTTTGAAATGTTCCAATGGCATGCATAGGAAACAAGTTATACAGAGAAGAAAGGTTTAGGTATATTAAACACAGGTAAACTTTTGGAAAAGCAAAAATCTCTTGCCCAGAAAAATTAAGATTTTTGGGGATAGATATTTAAACTAGAATTTTTAGACCAGCAGTGGCTGGCAGGCTCTACTAAAGTACTTATTAGACAATGAATTATTGTGGGAAACAACAGAAGTACAAGAGAATCAGTATATCAAACAGCAAGAGAGAAGACAGAAATTATGTTTTAATTGGAAGGAAGTGCAGGAGGGGAGCAAGGAGAAGAAAATTCAATAAGGTAATACGTTGTCAGCAGAAAGAGGTCATCTTCTTCATTAAAAAATAAAAACTACACAAACCTACAAACGAATCTGAAAAGCCAAAAACAAGAGTGGGTGGCACATCTAGTACTGGGAGAATTCCTAGATATATTATAAACAGAATTAGTGAAACCGTGAGCTGTGCTACTGGCCTTTCAGTTTGGAGTCTCAGAGAAATTACGTAAAAGGAATACAGTCTAACAAAAGGTTCATAAAGGGTGAGTTGAACAAACTAAATATAAACCAATTCAATATCAGGTCAGAACATGACCTGGATAAACAGTAGCTTCTGAAACTGCTTGTTTTGGAGCACACAAGAGGAGACGCTATTGTCTACACGCTGAGAAACACTCATCAATGGGTTCTCAGTACTGAGAAACACAAAAGAGTTTAAGTGCCCTTGGCAATTACCAGAAGTACTCAAACAATGAAAATAATATGCTTAATAACTCTGGAGAAGGTGGAAGGGAGTGAGGGGGAGACAAATTACATACAAATAATTTTGTGAAAGTAAAATTCAAGAAACAGATTTTTTTTTTTAATTTAGGAAGTTTGTTAGAAACAGCCTAAAAGGGAATAGTTAGGAAACAAGAATTCACTGAATCATCATGGAAATTGTTAGCATATACCTTATTAAAGTAACAGAAGACATGCTGAGAAAGAAAACAGTAAAGTGGCAGACAAGTGACACGGATTTATTTGGGCCCCCAAATAATCCTTTAAAATTATAATTCTGATGCAGTAATTCAAACATATCAGAAGGTAACTGTTAGCAGGTAAGAGAGAGGAGATAGACTAATAGGCTAAAATGAAAATTTGAAACAGGGCCCCAATATAAAAGGAGTAGTATAATACATTCTCGCAGTATTTCAGAAGCAAAAAAGCTGAGTATTGCCACTGCCATTGCTTAGACCACTGTGTGGGGGGTAAAATAAAATAAATGGGTATCTTTACATGTGCCCGAGGGACAGAGGGGTACTGGTGCACTTTAATTAGATCAGCTCTCGGGAGCCGCTCTCAGGAGCTACTCTAATTAAAAGCACTCTAATTAAAGCATCTCGTGTATGCAGTGTCCCATGGTTCAAAATGGTGGCAGGGCACTTTAACTAAACCTCATTCAACATCCTTTAGTTAAAGTAGCCCACCACTATTTTGAAGTGCAGAGATGTTGAATATAGTAGACATGGAGGCTGCTGGAGCGTACCAATTAGCATGCTTCAGCAGACTTGATTAATTGAATCTGCTCCAACACGCTGTAATTACAGTGTGTTGGAGCAAGCGTCCTGCATGTCTACAGGCACCCGATATTGGCAGAGCTATCCATCTTCATACTTTAACACAAGACACTTTAACAAGTCCTTCATACTCTAACAACCTGTTGATTAGGAACCCCAGAAGTATATATTGCAGTAATGAATGCTGCAAAAGTTTTTCATGATTTTGGGTTCCTTTGTAAAGGTTTGGACAGACAGTTGTTTATGTCTACACTGCAGATGCAGCATAATGTAGGGATATCCAAATGTTTTTGGAATCAGCTGGCTCAGGAACCAGTATAGCAATCTAACTACTGTGCAAGAGCTCAGTGTGAGCAAATTTGCCATGCTTAGAAGCAGTGCAGACATACTCTAGACAAGAATTGTTATGTGAGACATCTTTGATAGTTGCTCTGATGTTCACTGTGCATACTTGTTGCCTCAGAGGAGTAGTACTGCCCACCTGAGGTACTACTAAGATGAAGAGTTTGAACACGTGGGCTATATTTAGGGCTATTCTTGGCCAGCTCATCTCAGAACATCAAGGAAACAACAAGCAGTAAAGTAGTATGAGACACTTACTCAGCCTTCTCTGATTCCGTTTTTATTTCCATTTCAACTTCTTTGGCTATTTCAGAGGTCTGCAAAAAAATTTTAAATTGGCAAAAATGCATACTTAAAAAAAAGTAATTCTAATTAATTCCAATATTTCTAATTAAGGGTTTTGCAAAGTATAAGCGAATAAAATCTAAATAAATAAAACAGGTAAACCATACCTCTTTCTTATTTTGCCAGCTTTAAATTGCTATGCTCTCTGAACAAGCCCCTCAGACAATATTTCAACAATGAAACTTTTATAGCAATTCTTCCTCTGACACATTTTTAAGCTACATTATCAATATAAGAATTTGGGCAGGTGATTAAGTAAAGCATAGTCTATGTATTGAGATAGATGAAGTGATTAAGTCAGACTGAAGGTGAGCCCCAATCATTTTTCCAATGTGGATAGGGTATTAATCATAGTCATGGTAATTTTAAATTATTACATGTACAGTGGGTACATTTACTAATGCAATTAATGCACCTGAATGTTACTGTGCAGTATATTCAGGTCCATTAAGCTTTGGTTGGAAATATGTCTTCACATATGCCCACTGGGAGCAAATTTGCTCCTGATGGGAGCAGTTCAATCCAGGGCTGCTTCTGCCCCCCGCAGCAGCCAGGGGGGAGGTCCAGGCTTCCCCAGGTTCCAGCCCCATGCTGGCAGGTGGCACAGGGATCAGGCCTGGGATAGGAGGGCAGGAGGAGTTGTCTGTGCTCTAGGGGCAGCTCCATCACAGCTATAGGAAGACTGGGGCCAGCCCTGGGGATGGAGGGAGTTGTCCCCCCCTTGGGGCAGCTCCCTTGCAGTTGCAAGGAGACTAGTGCCAGCCCCAAGTTCCCAGGGATGGGGAGGGCAGTTTCTGCTCCAGAGTTGCTCCCTCACAGCTGCAGAGAGATTGGAGCCAGCCCTAAGCCCTAGGGAGGTAAGAAGAGCTGTCCCTGCTCTGAGGGTAGCTGCAGGGAGAGCAGGCCCAGTTTATCTAAAAAGGGTCAAGAACTAAGGGTGCAATTCTATTTCCCTTTATGTGCCTAAATAGCAGTTTATTAACCATGTACCTGTACATCTTGGGCCCTGCCTCTCTGCTGTGACTGCATAAGCAGCCATGTATTTCCCCATGTGGCCACTATACATGCACACTTATGTGACTGCAGTACAGGGGAAGACAACTTGCCATCTGCAATTAAATGCCAGAAATGTTACTTGCATGGCTAGAATGCTGCTATTTAGGCACACAAAGAGAAAAGGATTCTGCCCAGGATGCCTATTTCACACCTAAGCCATGACAGGATTTATAATAAAATTTCTCCAGTCCAGTTCCAAAACCCAGTCAAAAACTTTATTCTGAGAATGGCTAACCCACTCACACAGTACAGCACAAGTTGGTGCTGCTATCCCCCTTTTTACATAATGGCTCAGTGGTTACAGTATTCACTCAGGAAGCAGGAAACTCCATTACAAATCCTTCTGCCCGATTCAAAGCAGGGACTGAAGTCTCCCATGTCCCATGAGAATGCCCTACAACCAACAGACTTCAGGGTATTCCAGGGCAGGGCTCTCTCCACCTTCCCTCTAAGGTGAATGGAACAAAGCTCTATCCTGCTGGGTGAGTGTCCTAATCACTGAACTTTATTAGGTGATACAGTTGAATGGCTGAAACTGGTTTAAAATAAACCTGGTTGAGTGTAGTATCAGACTTAACTGATTTGGGTCAAACTGATTTATGAAACTTCTGTCCCAGACCCCTTCCTGGTTCAAGATAAATTACAATCTCGCAGCATCCCAGCATGCTCTGCAGCCGTGGGCTAGGCTGGGCTGTGTTGCCTGCTTCAGGGAGCAGGGCTGGCCCTCTGCTCCATAGCTGGAGCAGTGCGGGCTGGCTGACAAAGGGGCAAGGGGAGGGGGACAAGCCTGGCTGGGGATGCAACCCAGTCTTGAAGGATGTGATAGCAGGACTTGGCAGGGTTGCTCATCACTCCCCAGCTTAGGTCTGGAGCCGGGTGGGGGGGGGGAGGGATGGTTAAACTTACTGCTGGCTGCAACAGTAGACTACAAATCCCAAAGGCACCTGGAAGCAGGAAGAAGAAGTGATGAGCAACCTTGCAGAGTCCAGCTGTTGTAATTCTGAACTCCAAATCCCAGACACCTCAGGGGCAACAAGAAGAGCAGGTGAACACACAGCCAGAGAGCCATTCTTTAGTGCCCCCTGACTTCTGGCCTGAGCCACTGCAGATATGTGGCTGCATTTCTTGAATCAAAGGTAAAAGTCTGTTCCATGGGTGACTGGTGCTTCCTGAGTCTGGGGGGAGTACCAGATCGCTAATGGAGGGTCCCCCAGCAGCCAATTGCCAAGCCAGCAGTGAAACCGGCCAAACCACTTGGCAGTTGGTGCTTCCAGGGGGTGTACGTATACCTGCATGAACCCCCTATGCATCACCAATGGTCTGTTCACTTCTGTTTCGATTTAATCTGTATAATTTAGATTAACCTACAAAGACGGAATCAATTCAGCCTCAAGCTTTTTGACTGTCTGTACTTAGCCAGTGAGAACTCTAAATAATAAGCTACTGAGCAAAAGGAATGGCAGCCCCAGCAGCACCATGTCGTTCATCCAGCTTTAGAAAGGATTGAAACTGCTGGATGTTTTAAAAGAAAGCGCTTAGGCCTCTAGTTCCAAGGAAGGGTTTATGGCTATAAATATCAAGTGAAAGAAGCTATGCCTCTGCAGCCTGGTGTTAAGTACCTGATTCTTAGACAGGGACAGGGGTTTAGGCCCTTTGCCTCTGGTTGGCATGTCCTACAGCCTAGCTTAGGGAGCTCTTAACTCATCTGGCTGCCTACACTGAAACTCATTCTGAGCTGCTTAACCTCTATCTTGAATAGTCAAGCGTGGGCACCCAATTTGGGATTATAAATTCCATGAGGCAGTAGAGCATCTAAAAATTAGGCAAAGCATCTTGGCACTACAGTGGCAAAGTTCAACTTGTGAATCTAATCTTCATGCCTGAAGTTACAATGACTAACTCGCTCAACATGATGCTAGGTTAGGGAGTGCCAGAGACACTCCATGCATGTACAGCTTCCTGGACCACAAATAGTTGTAACTACCTTAACACAATGCTGTATAGAGACCAACTGGCTCTGCCTCTCAACTGCTCTTACTGGCAAAATCATAGTGTTTCTCTACAGCCTCTGCATAACTTCCAATGTGTAAGGTTATGCAGGCTTGGAACAGGTGCAGTGTGGCTCAGTTTGGTATTCCTTGGCCTCATCTACATGAGATGCTGACTGCCCAGTAGCTTGTTACTACTGCTCAGCAGTAATGAGCTACAACACAGCCAGTGTCATGAAAAAGCCGTTTGGTGATGCTACTGTGTAGTAACTCCGGTTTATAAAGTACTAAATGACTGCACAGTAATGACTGTGCAGTCAGCATCTCATACAGATGCAGCCCCTGACACTGTACTGGAGCATTGGACACAACCTTATGGTGCATTTGAAAATGACTTTGCCATCTAAATCACCCACACTTTGTAAAAGGATTATTACCACTTAATATTAAAAAAAAAAGACATCTTTTAAAAAGTTAATTAACACTTTCTAGGATAGAATTATATACAGTATGATTGCTTTTCGAGGGCTCTCCTGCTGAACTGTAGGAGATAGCTGAGTAAAAAGTAGATTTTATTTTTTTCTGCAAATGCTGAAGGGAATTCAAATGAGTTCCCTTGAAATGGTTACTTGAAGAGTAAATTTTATAATGTGAAATTAGAAACAAACACTCCTGAATTAGTTAAGACAGAGCTACAGATTGAACAATAAACTGTAGAGCTAAAGTTACAATTAATGATAAATAATTTATGTCTATTTCTGAACATGTCTGATCAATTAGAAAAAAAATAATTGGAAGAGCTACATGTGAATAGAAAGAAAAACAATATTTGCTGAAAAATATTAAGTGCTCACTGAGGGATACTAAGAACATTAATTTCAAAGTAAATTAATTCTACATACTAAATATATTACATTATTTTCTACTAATGTACATACAACAGACTTTCACAGATGGAAATGCTACTTTTATCAAAAAGTTGTACAAAAAAACTAGATTTGAAAAACAGTCATGAGCAAACTTGGATTTTTATATCATTGTAAATAAATAAATAGGTTGATAAATAGCAAATTTAGCTTAATGAGCAGAGGGAAATGGTAACAGACATATCTTAGTTGTCCAAAAGAATGAATAGAAAGCAAGTAGCAAAGGGTTATGTAGTTCATTTTTATATAGAAAGCTACTGGAAATCCTAAGGAGTTGTATTAATACTGATAACAGAAGAGAAGTATTTGAAATAGCCTAATACAAATAAAATTAATTTGAGCTGAGGAGTTGAAGATATGAAAAGGGGTGCGTGGATCCAGAGGTATCATCCAGTACTGCTTTTAAATGTAAAAGTGCTTAATTATGTTAGGACTAGTGGAGTGGAACAAAACAAATTGTTCTTATATGGGAAGGGCAATTATCATTAACTAACTGTTAAATTAATAGTAAATCAGTAAAATTGGGCAAAACTACTTCAAAGAGGAGGAAATGTAAAGGACAGTTTGCCCTTTGCGATCAATGAAGCAAACACAATAAACAAGTTAGGGAGATAATAAAGCATTAATACGGAGGAGAGAAGTACTGGAGAGTAGGGTGAAGGATATAGTAGAGCAAAGACTAAGGTATCCAAGACTAAGTTATTTAGACCAAAAAACGGAATAACAAAAAAGAGCTGGAGAGTGTCTGGAAAGACTCTGTTGCACTTTCAGGTTTACTACAACCAAAACAATTTTAAAGTCAAAGCTAGGCAAATACACTGGGCTATACAGAAGTTCTCCCACTTAGCAAATCATTGTGAGAATTGATGCAAAGTGTAAGCAAATTGATTTAGTTCCTTCTAGAATTTTTAGGAATGTAATTAGCTTTCACTGTGTGGGTGATATAAATTCATGTCACCTACCTGTGCTCTTTTTTTCTTCCGAACAGCATTTTCCAAAGATGAAGGGCTATCTGAACCAATTATTTCCTTAATATCTCCAAGTCCAGCATCATGACTGTATTTTGAGCCACCTTCTTTCTTTGTACGAATACCAAAAATACCTGACATGATGTCAGTTTCTCCCTTTTCATCTTTCACAAACTGCACAAGTTCAGCTCTAATGCCATGTTCAACACCTTCAGCTTTCTCTGCTTCCATGACATCATCATGGATTCCAAACTGCGTTGGGTCAGGCATGTCCCCTAATATTTTGGTAACTTTTATGTTTTTGGCTCCTTCAACCAAGCCACCTCCAAACACAGTACTCCAAAGAATCTGGAAAATCCCCCATACAATAGTGAAGAACAGCTGGAATAACCCTACAAATAGCATCCAGAAAAAAGAAAAAAATACTTTAACCAATTCCTTTATAGTCATTTTTCTAACTTTTCTGTACTGTTTCCTTAAGTTCTTAAAAGTGACCATTTTTAAAAAGTTGGCAACATTCTTCTTAAGTGCAACACAGGCCATTGCAAAAGCTGAGGCTGATTCCAGGGACTTTTCCTCTTCATCATCTCCAGCTTCCATTACATAATATGGTTCCTCCTCCTCCTCTTCCTCAGGTCTTTCAGCTGAATCAGATTCAGAGATCTGAGATGCCAACTGCATTTCAAAGATTGTGTCCTCACAGAAGTTCACAAACAGTTCCATCTTTTCTTGTTCGCCACCTTCATTTACAACATCAAATATAAACTGCCTCTTGGATTCTTTTACTTGTGGCTTCTCCCACTGTGTCCTACTGGACTCACTGATTTCAAAGTAAACTCGCTCTATTTTCTTGGCTCCACCCATTATCTCAATGCGGCCAAGGTAAGGTTCAAAATAATTAAGGACACTCTCTGCTGGCTCTAGTAAGCTCTGAAGGCGTGAATCATTTGGCATGTGCTCTGAAAGGTTTGTTAATAATACTGCCACATTAAATCCGATATCTTTGGCTGGCTCATGGAATCGTTCCACAAAATCAACATAGTTAAACATATCATTTTCATCAGCTTCTGCACAGGACAGCAGGAATTCAATTTCTGACTGTGTGTATTGTTTCTGAGCTTCCATTGATTTCTGAAATTCTTTTTTCGAGATAATGCCTTTACCATCTGGATCATATTCTTTGAAAGCATCTGAATTGGTTAGATCTTTCAACTTGAGGAACATGTCGAAGAACTTCAAAATCATTTCTACATTGCTAGATGATTCTACCAGTGTGTCCACCATCTGTTTGCCAATAGTCCCATTTACAACATTACCTGTTGTGTAAGTCAGAACAACAAGTTACTGGGTGTACAACAAGTTACTGGGTATACACCAACTATGCTGTATTTAGCAGTAAATTGATTTCACTTTCATATTAAGATACAAAAAACCCCCACCCTTCCAACATCACTGTTTTCTTATTTCATTCTTAACTCTTCAGCATTTTCTGAATGTATTTTTCTGCTGTGTCTGTCTTTTCAGCCCTATGTACACTTCACATTACATATTTCTCCTTGAATTTTTTTAAGTAAATCTTGAAAAGCTTTTTTCATTAGCATAATATAATTGTAATGAAAGGAAAATCTGCAAGATTAATGTAATTGTAACAGCTCAGTTTTGCAGCACAGAAAATAATAATACATAATTTATAAAAATTACATCTGACCTTCAAGCAGTGATAACAGCATCACAACCATGTCCTGTAGAAGATCCAACAGTTCCTTAAGCAGTTCAATCTGACTGGAGTCCTGTAACACAAATTGAGTGCAGGTGTTTTTTTCTTTTCTTTTCTTTTTTTCCTCCTTTATTAATGAAATTTATTTGGAAAAAACATATAGGATGATCACCTGAGACCATGCTGGCTTAGTGAAAAGATATTCATCGGAATCTCTCAGTATCATTTGATTATGGTTACTGATCTTATCATTGCCAATCTTATACAATACCGTGTGCCAAACCATAGCAGATTTGGTATTATCATTAGATTGTGTTTTAATAACAAATCCAGGATCTCTGAAAGGCAGGCAGGGGAAAGCAGAATTTCACTGATTTGACTAACCCTCAGATCTATGAAAAAATCCATCCCTTGTCACTATAAGATGTAGTAGCACAATACATTAGGTGTCATATCACTAAAATGTCAATATTTTTATAGAATGTCCTAAAACTACTTAATACAACAACACTAATATGGATCTGGATGCCAAACAGTAAACATACAGACTTGAAACTCTGGTCAAAATTTCTGAAATATTTTTCATGGAGTGGGGAGGAAGTTTATATGCAGCCCAAATAAGAGAGACAGACAGAAAGATAAACAGAGACAGAGACAGAAGTGAAAGGAATGCAGATTGAAAGTGTTAGACCTGGAAGGAAAAGAAGGAATGTTACACAGGGATCATTCTCAGCGACACAATGCAGTTGCCATGTAAAAGTACCCGAGCTAGCTCTGAGTAAGTTTTCTATTAGCATAGTATGTTTTTCAGCTGGACTAATTAGTCCAGGCAGAACATTGCACTTACGCAGTTAGACTGTTTCTGGTACCTAGCCTAGATTGTTCAGAAGTTACATGACACAGCACATAACACCTGCATACCTATGGACCCCAGAGGGATAGAATGGGATAAAGATGCAAAGAGGATGTGTGCAATAAGACAAAAACTGGACCTAGTTCTCCACTTTACAACTGCCTGGGATCTGGTTTATCAGTTATCTAACTGGACAGCACACTCCATTCATTTCCCACTTCCCCCACCTATTTAAACTTGCCAGGTTTTTTAAATGCCTCTTGCTCCCTATGTGCTTATATGCCCCTCCCTGTCATTGCTCTATATAAAGGTGTTGTACACATGTTGTTGCCCTATATGTAAAGATGACATATATGGGCTCCTATACACATGTAGGGATCCAGCTCTGACATGTCTGCTGGAGCATAGAAATAAATTCTGGCATCACATCTATTAACATCCCTGCACATTATAATTGCAGTGAGGTGCTTTAAACTAAAAGATATTGGAGACACCTGGAGCAGGTCCTCAAGGAAACATTTTGAGAAGAGCAAGGTGATTAGGACAAGCCAGCATGGATTCATCTTAACCAACCTGATTTCCTTCTATAAAGTGACAGGGTTGGTGGACTGGTGGAAGAGAAGTGGATGTGATATGCCTTGAATTTAGCTAGGCTTTTGACACTGTCTCCCACAACATTCTCATTAACAAGCTAAGGAAAGAAAGACTAGACAAAAGTACTTTAATAACTGGATCATCATGCTCAACAAGTAGTAATCAATAGCTCAATATATAACTGATGTAAGACCTCTGAACTGCAGCTAGGCAACTAGATCAGCAACACTCAACTCCCTAAGCCTGCTGTTTGGTTCCAGGGCTGCTCTTTACGGGTTTTTGCAGCACCTGGCCACTGCTGTGCAATAAACTGGCCTCAGTGTGTGTGTCTCTCCTCTGTGTGACTTCCCTGTTTCTGTATTCCTGCCTATGTACCCAGTCCCTAAATTTTGGAACCCAGGCCTGACTTTGGATTGCCCCCTGACTATAGACACTAGTAACCTCCCTGGGTCTAACCGCCAGGCTGAACACCTCTGTGGATCATGATAGATGGGGAGAAGTATCAAGTGGGGTTCTTCAGGGGTCTGTGCTGGGTCCTGTACTGTTTAATATCTCCATTAATGATTTTGATGATGGAATTGAGTGCATGCTTAGCAACTCTGTGGAAGACACCAAGTTAGATGGAGTTGTAGGCACTCTGGAGGGGAGGACTAAGATCCAAAATGACCTAGAGAGACCAGAAAAATTGTCTGCAATCAATCTGATTAGGTTAAACAAGGACAAATGCAAAGTTCTGCCCTGAGGAAGGAATAACTGAATGTACAAATACAGATTGGGAAATGATTGGCTAGGCTGCAGTACTGCAGAGAAGGACCTGGGGTAGTGGACCATAAGCTAAATATGAGCCCAAAGTGTACCCTTCTTTTCCAAAAAGTCAAGAGAATACTGGGGTGTATTATCAGGCATGTTGCTTGCAGATCAAGGGTAGTGAATCTTCTGCTCTATTCAACACTGGCGAGGCCTTATTTGGAGTACTGTGTCCAGTTTTGGGCCTCACACTTCAAGAAGGATATGGACTGATTGGAAAGAGTCCAGCCCAGAGCAACAAAAATGATTAAGGGCCTGGAAAGCAAGACTTATAAGGAAAGGCTAAAGAATTAGGTTTATTTAGCTTAAGGAAGAGAAGCCTGAGGGAAGAGTTATCTTCAAATACCTGAAGGGTGATTTATGGAAAAGGAGGAGATGGACCATAAGGGACAACACTAGGAGCCATGGTCTCAGGCTTCAGCAGAGGAAATTTAGATTGAAGATTAGGAAAAACTTTCTGACAAAAGGAGAATGGTAATCTATACAACACAATGTCCAGTGGGTCTTTCTGAGAGCTCTGTCATTAAATGAAAATAAAAAAGCCACATACAACAGAACAGAGACAACATTTCTAACTTACTTATAGCTTTCAATATACATTTGATTGCAATTTACTTCTAATATGCATACAAGAAAATTTGTGGTCAACTGAAAATACCTGTGAGAGTTTCATCTGCATATTAGCAAAAACATGAAGGAAGCCAACAACAGCATCCCAGAGCCTACTATGAGCCAGACTCTGCTGATTACCTATGCAAGGACCCTAAAAATTAAGAAAAACATATTATTTCTTAACCTGAATTACATTTAAAAAATAACTCTTTTAGTTTACAGTTTCTGATTTGAGCAATCCAAGAAATAAATACAATTGATGCCATCCAAACTTTGTTTATCATAAAGCACCTTATATTCAACAGACAAACATTTAGAAAACACCTACATTTTTTTATATTATGGGCCAATAGTTCTTTGCAGTTTTATTGAAATCAACAAGGATGAAACCACATTATTTGCCAATTTATACTAAACCAAGTATCAAACCATTTATGACTGTAAATTTAGACAGTTATGTGTTAGGTTTCTGTTTACCTGGATATATTCTGTAAGTGAATTAAAAATCTGTTTAGTCACGGCCAAAGCTTTAGAGAAGTTACGCTGTCCAGAGTCATCAATCACGTCTTTTCCTGAATAGTACCAATAGAAATCACTAATCGATTCCTATGAACAAATGACAGAATGTTATAAGTTGAGTGGAAATGCACAGCACTTCTTCCACATCTTCCCATCAGCAAAATTTGAAAGAGCAGGTGTGATTTAATTTTTGTGTTCTTTTATTTTTAACCACAATCATATTTTACTTTTTTTGGATTATGTATTTTGTAGTCAGTACTGAAATCCACTAACAGACATGTCTTGTATACAAACTTGATAGGCAAGAGCTATTTAAAGATTAATAAACAAGGTCACATTTTGATATTAAGCATCATTGTTATTGGGTTCCCTTATAGACACTGGTATTTACTGAGAATTTAAGCACACCATGGTGGACACCCATGTTGTATAATAAGCAGATGTGCAAGGGCAGGGGTGGGGGCAGGATTAAGGGTGCAAAAGTAACTTCTTAATTTTCCTGCACAGAAGCTGGGCATAGAGTGATCTTTGTGATGTCTTCAGTGCAGGGACACTACTAGCTCAGGCAGCTGATGATATTAGCTTCACAAAAGCAGGAGAGAAAAGGAGATATTTTGATTCTTTTCTTTGGGCATGTTTGTACCGCAGTGTTGGCTCTGAGAATGGTCTTCCTACCTGCTCCCATTGGCATGCTACAAACCCTACAATATCCTGGGAAAGACACTCCAGGAATGTCCCTCAGTGGCTGATCTCAAAAACCCTGGAAACCAAGGTCTTCAGAGTGGTTGCAGTGGGATGCCCTGTAGAGTCTTCACTGACATATGTCGAGATTTGGAGCATGGGAGCAGAAGCAGATGAGTACCCTGTGCTTGGAAATGTGCCAGTTGAAACATCTTGCTCTCATGGTGTGCCCTTTTTATCTTTTCTCACCTGGAGACGCAAGAGATAGTCTACAGTGCTGATAATAATATTCACTGTTGTAGTGTTGCCCATCTGAGTACGTAGGTAATTCTGAAAATCTGTAACAGTAAATAATTTGTATTTGATAAACATTTACATAGGACAGAAAAAAATGCAAGATGATCTCACTACACTTTATGTAACTGCATAGCATGGACTAAAAAAAAGCTATGCAGTTAGATAATTAGCATAATCATTTTCGTTGGGTTTAACTATAGGAACAGCCTGTGCTAAACATGTTGAACCTTTTTAATGCTTGGCACTTTGTGTCTCAGAGTACCTCATGACTTTATAGCAGCCTTGAAACTGACAGTTCCTAGTCAGTTTCCTGGAGAAAAATTAAATTATAAAATAGATACTGGGGACAAAGAGCTCCTGTGCACAAAAGCTGTTTTTGTATTGTAACCCTTATTATATTCTGCATGTTTGCCTGTGATTCTGTTCTATAATGGTAGCTTAGAATATTTCTCATCTGCATACCCTCATTAGTATATGGGTTTGAGGGGCTGCTTGCACTTGTTTTCACTGTTTGTGGTCTGAGGTCATGGGTGGAAATGGGAAGTACAGACAGTGTCACGCTCTGTCCCATACAATGCAGCATGTATTTTTTATCCAGATAAAAAGAAAGCAGGAGCTACACTAATATGCTAGGGACCTAGGGCTATATTATGCAGTTTAACATTGAAGCAAAAACAAATATAACTTGATTGAAATTAGTTAAAACAATCTATAGGGCTGTGAAATAGGAGCTACATTACCAGGAGCAGCTAACAGGCAGCAGAATTGCAGAAGAAAGGCTAGGTTGATTAGTGGAACATCAAGACTATTAAAAAGGAGAGAGGGTCATTAACACCTGAAGAATGAAGAGTTGAGAAGGAATCAGGTAGATTTTAATGAGCCCTGAATTCCATTAAGGCTCTAACTGCTGCCCAAAAAGAAAATGCTGCTATCAGGGTGTTGGTTTTTAAACTTGGGGTGAAGCAGGAATCAAAGGTAGGTAAACTGCACTGTTTACCCCTTCCCACCTCCCAGATCTGCCCCTATCTGGGGTTATACTGTTTGAGTGAAAGTGCAGTTGCAAAGGGCAGATGAGTAAGATTGTGTCCACAGGCCCTTGCTTCCGAATTGTGAAGTTTATGGGCACCTAAATGTTGGTGATGCCAAGGTATACAAAGGTCACTATAAGGTCAGCCCTCAAAGTCAGCAGTGAGATAGCCCTCTGTTTTAATGCCAATTTAGTGAGTATATGATGAATAGAGAGGTTCCAAACAGGAATCAACTCTTCCAAATAACTCAATCAACTCCTCCAAATAAAAGTGCTTCTGAGCACAGCGCTCTGTAGTAGGGCCTGGTGATTCATTATAGTAGAAAGCTGAAAAAATCCCCAAACCTACCACTGATATATAGGGCAGGGTCTAAGAGAGCTGAAGTTGCATAGCAACCTGAAGAGGACTTGCCAGAGGAATGACAGAGATCTCCACTGGTGGCAGGGAGGAAACCCACAGTGGCAGTGGTGTGGAGAAACAGCAGATAACTGCAGCAGCAGTGCAGAGGAGTGGCGGAGACTCTTGGAGGCAACAGCTGCCTAGCATTACACCCGCCAATGCTCCCCAGGGGCCAGAACAGTACTCCCCAGCACCAGGGAGGCAGTAACTCCAGTGCAGACCTTCCCACCCAGCACTTACTACTTTGGCTGGGATAAGCAGAATGGCAACCTCTGGAAGTAGGGAGCAACAGCGTCTCTGCAGTTGCCCTGCCTACCCAGCACTTGCTATTGTGGCTGGCATAGGTGGTAGAGTCCAGAGACGGCAGCCCTGGGTGAGGTGGCCTTCCCAAATGACTGAGGTAGGTGGTAGCTCCCTGAGTTGTTTTGCCAGTGACTGTGACGATCTAGGTTAAGCTAACTGCAGCCAGGATCTGGTCTGAGCTGCAGTTAAGGAGTTACATTTTTCCTTAAGGTATATGCTTTCCCCTTTCTCCTGTAATAAACCCTGCTTTAGTTAAGCATTTCCTTATAAGCAGGGAATTTTGTTCACATTAGAACACCCAATTCAATTTTAGTTCTCTCAGGTTTCTGGCAGTGCAGTTTCTGGGGGCTCAAGCTAAATCTGAGAAATGGTATAAAACCCCTAAAGTTGATCCTGGTCCTTATTACTGACAACCAGTGCCTGGCAGAAGGGTTACGGTACTTACGCAGTACACATAAAACTGATGGTTGTTACAATGTAAGCAATAGGCAACCCCCCTCTCCCCCACCCCAAACAAACACACAAAAACCAAAACCCCAAACAAAACCAAATCAACTGGGACTGGTGTCTTTTTATGGAGTTGACCATATCATCAGTTAAGCAAAATCTGCCTTTATTGATGTAACTGTACAATAAGTATATAAATGCAAAATATTAATTTAAGGATATAAATGGAGTGCACTGTATTATTCCCACTACTTAAAGTACTGATTATTATTAAATCTGATGGACATTATGATTATATTTTAAATCAATTTATGTACACAACAAAATCTTTTTTGGAAATGTCCTGTGATACTTCTAGTAATGTCTATTACCATCCATCCACTTAAAAAAAATAAATGCAAGCAATCTTACCCCCAAACTCATTCCAATTGACTTACCATTGTTATGACCTTCACAGAGCAGTTGCAAAAATCTAAACAGATCTCGAGTAAACTCATCATACTGTAGCACTTTCTCACCTTGAAAATACATAGTACAATGAATTATGTGACCATTGTTTGTTATTACACATGCACAACATATACTCTTCAAACAGCATCCTCTAACATAAGTGATTTTTAATAAAAAGCAAATACTATAAGCTGCTTTAAAGTAATTTTAAATAAATGTATTGATAATAATGATAATAAAACAAATTATGAGACAGAAAAAGCAAAGCCAAAATATTTAGCACTCCAATGCATTCATGGTAAAAACTACTGGACTAAATATCTAATAAGTAAATGGTTAGTTGTCAATAAAACCATGCCTTAAGTATGAAAGACACTTCTTTAATTAAGCATCAAACTGCTTATATCCAAGCTCAACACGCAACCTGCTGCAGACCATAAAACTAAACCTAAAGGATGTCAGAGAAGATGCAATTAAAGAAGATTTCTTTCTGTATTTGCAACACACAATAGTATCAAAAGCTGTAAACCCAAACATACCACGCTCACGAACGATGACTGTGGATCAAAGAAAAATAATAAGAATATAGGATAAGAAAATTGGAAGTTACAAGATAATTTCTGTTAAAATGTTCATTTCTAGTAGTTTAATAAACATTGACCATATATAAAAGTCTAATCCTAAGTTATTTTAATAATACTATTAACAGAGAGTGCCATGCGCTAACAGAGCTGACTTCCAGCTTAAGAAGGAAACACAGTGTTTTGATCATTATTTGAACTGAATTCATTATACTTACGAGTTCCTTCTTCAGTAACCATTCCAAGGCCTTCTGCTTTATTTTGTCTCTCAAATGCATTCAGGTCAAGAACACTTGTAACAAAGAACAAAATATTGAAAAAGTACTGATGTAGGTAATGGCAAAATGAATTTCTCCCATGAAAACGTGGAAGGCCTTGAATAACTGACCTTACACTCTGATGTATATATTAAATGAACAATGTTTTACATTAAAAAAGGTTTTGGGGAAAAAATGACTTTTTCGAAAAGATTCAGGTCTAAATCTCCTTTTGGTACATGCCCAACACTATCATTAACATCAATAGAAGTGATGTAGATCTATGAAAAGCAGAAAAGGGAAACTGAAACAGTTTTCTATTTCTTGATTCAAACCTACTTCCTGCTAAAAGGTCATTATTGGAGTTCACTTTATTTCTCATTTATGATGTTTTCTGAATCAAGTTGTTATCACTCAGAAAAAACTTGCACAGGAATCAAGAAATCCAGGTTCTAGACCTAATTCACTCAGGCTAAGTACAGTCAGTTAAAAAGCCCAAGGCTGAATCAGTTCAATCTTCACAGGTTAGTCTAAGCTGTGTAGATTGGACTGATAAGCAAGTGAACAGTCATTCACTTTTGATTCCAGAAATGCAACAATATACCCTACGCCGGTGTAGCATGAAATGAACTAATGTAGTTGATGTTAACATAGAGTGTAATAATAGTGAAATGTAACCATGTTAGTCTTGCCCTGTAAGCAACTTGAAAACTCCATTTTGTATCCTTCTACTTGACATAAGTGAATGAACTTTGGCATAGCCTTTATATATGAGTCTGTGTAAAAGGATGAATGGTGAGAGAATGGCATAGAGGCAGAAGAAGAAGATTCAACTGTTTATGTAAGCAACAAGCACCAAATGTAAGTCACCAACCACTAACTAACTAACAAACAAATGGCTGAAGAATCCCTTTGAAGTTCAAGGACACAAAGGAGATAACAGAAGAAGAAATTCTGCCAGATGGGCAATAAAAACACTTCAAGGCTAAGATAAGCTGAAGACAAAAGAAGAACAACCGCAAAAACAGAAGCTGGGTGCGGAAAAACTCCAAAGCACTGAAACCAAGGATGCCAATCCCTATAAAAGAACACTTTGAAAATGCCAAGTTGGGTGAGTCTCTGTCTCTACTGCTATTTCATCAGAGCACAGATGCATCTGTTCAACCCGCTCCAGCTGTTATCTTTAAATCTGCTATCTTCAAATCATCATCATCTACTCAATAAGCCCGGGTTGGCCACCCTGAGCTGATATTGATAAACTATTAATGGTAATTATATCTGGTGTATGTGTAGATTAAATGGTTGTTTTGTGTATGTGTATGCCCGTGTGTAATGATGTGTATGATTTGTTTGTGTTTGTATGAACAGTGTGCCTGAACCTCTATGTCTAACTCATGTAATCAATAAACACAGCACCTTGCCTTATCCCTTTTTATAAAGTCTCGTACATGTTTTGAGCAATTGGCAATTTGTGTAACACCAGAAACCAGGGGGTACTAGAGTACAACTCCCTGTTTGGCTGGGAAAGACAGCCTGGGCGAAGGCTAGTCCGGCCACCCTGCAAGGTGGGGTTTGCAAGGGATGCTAGGGCACTGTGAGTTAAATCAAATCTGTATGGGATCTGGGACAGAAGTTCATTTAACCAATTTAACCTAAATCAGTTCAGTTTAATACTACATCCATCCAGATTTATCTTAAACTAGTTTCTGCTATTTTGAAAGCAGTTTATGCGCACTGAACTTCTGTCACATCACAGATTTGAACTGGTTTCTGGTACCTCACATCAGTTTATGCATAACAGCTGTCCTTAGCCTCAAGGAGTATTTGAACCTGTATCCTTCTGATTTCCTAACACAGTGCACTAGCCATCACACTACTGATCAGGCACTATTCTGACTGCTCTCCAGCATTTCTTTCTCTTTTGGAAGAATATTCTAAAAACTCACCTATCCTTCTAAAGTGACTAAGATTCACAAACAACATTTCTTTTTATATTATTTCCCAACCCATTTAGCAACTCTTACAATCCATACCTTGCACATGCAGCAAACCAAGCAATTGGCCACTTAACTAGCTGCAGCCAAACCTGTAACAACCTGATTTGTATTTTTACCTGCAAGACTGCATCAAGCCAGAGAGACTCTGAAAAAATCCAGCATCCTTTTTCTCCTTCAGGTAGTCTAACATTTTCTAGAACAAGGAGATTCAGGGGGAAAAATATAAAAATCATTATTAGACCATTTGTCAAATCAACACTTTTTGTATTGACACAACTGCCCAGAAACAATCTTTCTTCAAGTAAAAGTGCAGTTTGCTGTACTTCACTGTACTTATGATATTGAACCAGAATCAACCACAATTTGTCGTTATCTAGGTTAAAATTAGTCAACATGACAATTGTAATAGCAAAGCACTAAAATTCACCAAATTGCATGATTCCTTTTCAAAAGCAAGGGTTGGAGAAGCTGTAAATTATTACCTGCTGAACAATGATGTTCCCGCCATTTAGAATAGCAATGCCAAGCTTTAATGTTTCAATGACCATGGGTCCCATTTTACCTGTCAAAGAAAGTTAATAATTGAAGTGATGTTATATTGTTTAAATAATCTAAAAAACAAACCAGAAATGCTATCTACTGTAGCTCATATGCATTATTTATTTTATTTATTATGCACAGTTTGTACAGGGACATCCACATTCAATTGTGTATAGACTACTTACAATTTTAATGTCAGAAAACATTACCTTTGCTTGCACTGATCATCTGAAGGACCATCTCAGCAGCTCCACGGTCATGTAGACGAGCCTGCTGATATAGAGTCTTCTGCTTTTCCATTTCCTTCTCCTGAGTTTGGGAACACAAAATTTAGTTATCACCACACTAAACATGCTATATTCTTTCACATGCAGCATGACCTGTACAACTAAAGAGATGGATGAGATGCACTCTAGCGTTTCTTGGCTGGACTCAAGAAATTGATGCATAAAATACCAGGTGGCCAAAGAGAGTCCTTTCAACAAAGTGGCCCAGCTTTTAATAGTTATATGGAGCATTTTTATTCTCTAAGGGTGAAAACAAGCATTCACAGGGCCCAACTCAGGTTTAGGTGGTTTAAATTAAGCCACCTAAACCAGAGTCAAGATCACTGCATGCTGTGCAGATTGCATTGTAGGCGGTGACTCATGACACCACCTAAGAGGCCAAACCCTCGTAGTGAAATCAAACCCCTTGTAGTAACGCCTGAGGCC